>OW119924.1:32809818-33451782 GCA_933210815.1 Meta bourneti
CAGATGCCTATGAGCGATAGTGTTTGTTTTTATATATTTCACTTACGTACATACATAAATCGACATTATTTGTAAATTGGAGAATGGCAACAAGCTGATATAAAAAATGTAAAATCAACCGGATTCATTTGTCAGTTTCACTGATTCATTTAGGGGCCGCAGTAACGGATTAGCAATCGAAGGGTTGCGAGTTCGAAACTCGATCTAACCAAACACCGTCGTGTGCATGGTGGGCTCGTGCACTTTATTCTGTCGTGCCCTCGTGCTCAAATGCCCTCGCGTTGGCGTATTGTGGAAGTTTGGAGAGTGGGGTGCCAGCTCAGGTGTTGATCTCGTCATCTGACAGTGGTTCAAAATGACGAGGTGTTGTCTTCGGAATTGATCCCGGACCGTCGCCAATAGCCCGTTTTGTTGCTCCCGTGCGACATTCGTTTAAATATGCTCGATTTGAGATATGGAGTGGCAAAATACTGCTTGGTATTTATACTGAGATTCGAGGAAAAACTGAAATTGTTTTGTTTTAGAGAATACATTTTTCGATGTTATTGTTGGTAAGAAATTGAATCTTTATTATTTAGCTGAAAGCTTTTCACAATGTTTTGCAAGAAAAGACTCAATTCGACCGAAGCAATAAAATAGTATATTCCCCTTCCACATTTAAACTGTCCATCTTCAAAAGATCCAACTTCCATTTCAAAAACATCCGTCTCTAAATGAAATAACAAAATGATAAACCCATTCAAATTTCAGCTCTCGACCATCAAAAGAAATGGGCACGTCAAGTTAAGTAAGGGCAAAATACAAACTCGCATTTCTTTTTAAATGTCAGACTCCCGATCGCGATTCAGAAAGGGGGTGCGTTAGGAGATTGAAAAAGTATAAATTAAAGATGCTGGGAAAAGCGGTCCTTCCTTTGAAAGCGTTAAGATGGTGAGAAAAGATTCAGCACTTTTACTTTCTTAGGGAGCGTATTTAAGAGAAGAAGGAATCGCTATTTTTCGAAGAAAAAATGAACGAAGCTTTTAGGAACGGCCCGTGGGAAACACGTAATTCAATTTGTCCATGGTAAAATCTTAAGAGCTGAACGAACAAAGCTTATAAATGTAGCTTAAATTTATATAGAGAGAAAAGTTGCATTTTTTTATGCATCCTTGCATTTCATTAAGTGGAGAAATGAATTCAAATATAAATCTACTGAAAAGCATGGCCAATGCTGTTAAAACGTATTAGACTAAGAAGATGCATCTTTGAGGTTATCGATACGTATATCTAGCTGATACGGTGTTATTAATTAACTCTCCATGTCTTTCGACGAGATATTTCGTCCAAGATCTGGTCAATTTTCCTAAGGACGAGATAACTAGTTGCGACAAAACTGCTCTGTTACTCCAAGGGGAATGAAAATCCAAGTAAGAAAAACAAATCATCCTTTATCGAACTGATGACAGTTTGGAACAAGTTCTTGCACTAGAGGCTGGCAACTAAAGGGCAGTTTTCGTCTGAAGATAAATCGTCAAGAGGGTTAAGCATAATACATTAAAGTTATTTACCAACTGTTTAGTATATTTAAAGGTGAGAAATATTACGTTAATACTGTTCTATTTTATATCATTTCGTGAGACTGCTTCACAATTTTTATAATTAAAAGACAATCAAGCTTAACAAATATAAAAATCAATGAGTTCTGCTTTATGTCAAATGAGTCATCAATCTGATTGCACTTTTATTTTTTATATCAATACACATTATAAAATTTTAATTCCAGAATATAAATGATTCATTTAAATCCATACCTTTTGGTATACCTATACTGGTATACTTTCAGACTATGTCTAAAAACAAACCTGAAGTCTCCTGGCGTTAAAAGCACCAATCTTGGATGAAGGTGAGCGGAGAACAGTATGGAAATTCCTTAAATCTTATTTATGATCAGAAATAAAACTGGACACGACTTTTGCATATTAAATAAATGGAAAGGATCCTGAAAATAGGCCGTTTGAAAAACAAAATGGAACTGAACTGAAAAACCACACAAAAGTTTGTACCACATCCAAGATCCATCAGACAAAAAATAAAAGATTGATACCAGTGCTTCTTAGCCCTCCATAACGTTTCGACGAGATAACTCGTCCATCAAGAACTGACCAATTTTGCAAATAACGAGATACCGCGTCATCAAGATGTTTGCTATTTTTTTATGATGAAGAGATCTCGTCAGTTTTCTTCTAATGACGACTGTTATCAAGATCTGGTAAGTTTTGCTAATGACGAGATAACTCGTCTATCAAGATCTGGTTAGTTTTGCTAATGACGATATACCTCGTCGAGACCACCACCAGGAGATTATGGAGGATAATGGACTTCCAAAACAAAGTTTTGTAGTCATTATCTGATTGTTTTGAAATTTGCAGATTGTTTTCTACTAAAAGTCCTATATATATAAAGAGTTTGGTCCAAAAGGTATAAAGTTTTCCTGAAATAATTACTTAAAACATGGCGAAAATAGGGGTTTTGGTCTGGTTGGTTTGATAAGTTTGATCGAATAAATTGATAGGTATCATGCGCGTTAATTTTCTCCATATTGTCAATAATTTAATTTACATAATAGTTTGCATACATATAAATCAAATAACTCCACTAAGTAAGTATATCACTAAATTGTAAAGCGAAAAAATTGTGTACTGAAACACCTAAAATTTTGCGAAAGCAGTATAGGTTAAGCAACATTTTAAACCGAAATTTCAAAATTTGGAAGCAGGAGAAATTTCTCCCCATTTGTACTAAAAATATACAACCGATTGCAAAGATCACAAAAAAAGCTTTCAAGGAAATGGAGAAAAACCTGATGCTCAGGAAACATTTCGAAATAGAATGTCAAAATATCTCAATAGAAGAAAAACGCGTTTTTGTAGTAGTTCCATACTTACATTTTATGTATTTCATATTGTACATGCAACATTAAAAAATTATTGAAAATGAAAAATTCCTTTTAATACCTAAAAATTAAAAACCGATTTTGATGATTTTGAAAGTCTACTGTTCTCTTAAGATGCATTGCATTATCTACATTTCGGATCAAGTTTACACGAGAAATGGCGAAATAAGACGCACATCTTTAAAAGGCGAAATACGACACAATTTTCTAAAAGGCGAAATAAGGCAACTTTTTAAAAGCGAAAATTTTAAGCTTCATATTGAATATATCAGATGGAGCTTCTGCTTATAGTACCTTTGAATTCTGTTCTGTTTCATACGGATAACGTGAGACTCTTTGTAATTAATTTACCATCTACTGGGAAAATTACCTGCGCTGCATTTTGACTTCTATTCATGCTCTCTTTTATTTCATTTTATTTATTTCATGCTTTATTTCATGGTAAATAAGGTTTGATGAATATTCGGCTTTTGTCAGATTTGTTTGGTTGGTCACTATATTGTCATTTTTTTAGCTACACGAGGACTGATTAGACTGGAACGTGCGGTGTAATACACTATTGATTATCTCCATTGTTTCTTTGGTTGGTAGTTATTTTAATTAACGTCTCAATGGAGTAACACAACGGGCTATTGGTGACGGTCCGGAATCAAACCCGAAGGAAAAGATCCGAGGACAACACCACGTAATTTTGAACCACGGTCACACCTGGGCTGGCAGCCCACTCTCCAAACTTCCACACCATGCCAACGTGAAGACATTTGAGTCCAAGACAGAGTTAACGTGCACCAGCCCCCTTTGTACACGACGGACTTTGATTGTATTCGAATTTGCAACCCTTCGGCTGCTAGTTCGTTAATCTTCCAACAAGGCTACCGCGGCTCAACTCTGGTGGAGAGATAAGTATTTTGCACTCTCCAACCGGACGTGGAAAGGATGTCATAGAGTACAACATTCCATGATTTTCATATAAAGAAATAAATGATCAAATTAACATAAAATCATCAAACATAACGAAAAAAATATGGTTTGTTCACCCCGGTAGGATTAAATATAGGTCAGTTTTCTGTGAGACTATTATGAGCAGAAAACCTAAATTTCTTTAACTCACAGATACTTGATTTTGAGATGGGAGACAAAATGAAACTGCAGAATGTTTACCACTCTGAGAAATTTTGAACCAAAGTCAGATGACGAGGCCACACCTGAGCTGAAACCCCACTTTCCGAACTTCCACGTCAATGTGAAGACATTTGAGGTCACGACAGACTAGTACTAGCCCCCCCACACTACGGTCTTAAGTTGGATTCGAAATCAAAACCCTCCGGTTGCTTATCCGTTACTCTTCCAACCGGGTTACCGTGGCTCCTGTTTCTTTGGTTCCCTCCGCATTATGGGAAAACCAAAACCAAGAGCTTTCTTCTTTCCTTTTGTGTCCACAACCTTATGTTTGTCTGCACAAAGCAGACTTTATATGGAGACCACTGTTTATCCCGATCACCGAGTTTCACACCAAAACAGACATAGTAAACCTTTCCTACCAACCCCCAAGTGAAAGATCCGAAGACAACACCACGTAATTTTGAACCACGGTCAGATGTCGAGGTAACACCTAAGCTGGCACCCCACTCTCCAAACATACACACCATGCCAACATGAGGACATTTGAGGCCAAGATATATTTACTGTACACCAGTCCCCTTTGTACACGACGTTTTTTGGTGGATTTAAAACTCGCAACCCTCCAGTGGCTAATCCGTTACTCATCCAACCGTGCTTCCGCGGCCACCCAAAGGGAAATAACCGAGGACAACATGTAGTTTCGAACCACAGTCAGATGACGAGGCAACACTTGAGCTGGCACCCCACTCTCCAAACTTCCACACCACACCAACGTGAATTATAAAAAAGGATTTGGACTCTAATACAACTTCTAGAAACTATTTTGCTTTCTACCACATAAAAATATTACACGACGATTGTAAGATCAGAATTTTTTATTACCTAATAAAAAAAATCTTCACAAAAAAAATTGGTAGGTTGTGTCGAGGACACAAATCGCAGTTTTGGCGTGAATACTCGAGCCTGATGTTGGTGTGTGGAATGAATGAAGCAGACATAGGAAGTTTGAATAATTGTTTATGGTGAATATTCAACAATTAAAATGTAAAGTTTGAAGGATTAGAATTCAGTTTGATATTAATATTGAAGGATAATTTTATTGATTATAGGCCTGTAATTGTGTGTACCGTAGTTTGGTAGCTTACGAACTACACCACTTACGCAGTCCTCCCTCTAAGTAGTCCTTACTACACGCAATCCAAAGTTACACTGGCCCGAAGTTCGCCCAGCACTATAATTTTGACATATTGGAGACCCCTCTCCACGCTCAGTGAGCTTGCTCACTCGGTCTGAAGGTCGTGTCATGTGCGTACATCTTTTGTCTACACGATGCTATATTTATCTTCTGAGTTTCTTCTAGTTCTGAAATCATTAGATGAAACAGTTGTAACGCTTTTTAGTAAATCTCGACTTTTCTTGCAGTACTACAGAACTGTTCCAATTTTATAGAAGCACTCAAGTCAAAAAAATATTATTCGCACACGTCAACTGCTATGGTGATATTTAAAATGTTTTCCTACCCTACCCAGGCAATAAAATTGGTTTGTGGACGTTCATGTTCGAACATGCTTGCTTTTGAACATCAGGCTGGCCCATGCTGCACTATGATCCATAGTTGCTCTTTGATACCTCTAATAAGTACACACATAGGCTTATCTATAAATTAATTTTCATACTTTAAATAGCATAATTTAATATTATGCAAACAGTCAGATATTATTTTCATAATTTATACATAAGAATATGTTTGCAGATCATAAACGTGTATAATTTCAAGTAATTACTTACTATTGTGAAAAAACTGAAGTCGAAGAAAAGCTTATATTTTCGAATTCTGCATTCAAAAATAAATTAAGGTATCGGACTACGTTCAGTCTTATCTTTAGTTCAAATTATACTACTTTTTATTTTTAGGGTAAAGCAACTTATAAAAACACGTTATAAAACAAAAAAATCATTAAAAATTATTATAATTTAATAAAAAATTGGAAAATTTAGGTAAAAAATGACGTCAACGAAAAACATTACAACTGAAAAAAACTTGAGTACATTTGCCTAAAATTTTGCAATCTCCTAAATATAAGATAGGGCCTGAATTGAAAGATATGCAATATTCTTTCCACTCATGAGATATTGGGAACATGAATTTTAAAAATGCTTCCTTACACAACACTGAAATCTCTTAAAAGTTTTCCTTTAAGATAACTTTTATATCCTAGTTCAGATAACTCTTTCATATCCTAGTTATCTTCCAAAACAAATATAAAAATCAGAATACCAAATTTCATTCACAAATATGTGGTACATTTATAGTTACCGCGTTTCTTGTGCAAAATTTTGCTCAAAATCACAATGAGAGAAAAGTGCATTTAAAGATTAGAAGACGAACTAAAAAACAGCTGTCAAGATCTATTCAAATTACTTTATCTCCGCTTCTTTTCACCGTACAGGACAAAATAAAAACAGTTCTGTGAAGAAAAAAGTCTAAATATTAAGAACAAAATAAAATGAAATAAGAAATTTTATTCAAAAATCGACTTTTCAACGTAGTCAGATACCTTAAAACCACAAGCAAACAAATTTTTTCATTATTTACCTTTGTTATTATTTTTAATCCCCATTTGAGTTAGTTTCCAGGCATAAATTTTTCAATTCAACATCAACGCATTCCTGTCTTGAAACCTGTCTCCCAACCTCTAAATTTAATAATCTGATACTGCTCTGATTTTCTTCAAAGCATGCTTAGATTTCATGCGATTCAGACAGTCGCACCTCCTCTGGTCATTTTCGCACTCTTGCATCATTTTAAACGAAATAAATTAACTTTCAATCCTCAATAATCGTGTCCATGACTTCCAAAACAAAGAACCAAACAGAAACCTAAGAACTCACATTCAGCCACCATTCAATTGTATTTTGAATCGCAAAGTCAAACACATCAAGAATAAAATGCTCTTTAATACAATCATCGCCCATTCTCAGATATTAAAACACCTTTTAAGAAGGACACAACTCACGCAATAAAACAATAACAGCTTCTACCATTGAAACAATTCTTCACGGTGCCTTCGTCCTTCACACTAAAATGCGTTACCCGGCATTTAAATCCAAAATGAATCATCTACAGAAGCTTTGAGAGTATTGAGGATTACATTTGAATAATTTCTTCAACGAGACAGAAGACGAAGGTTAAAGAGGAAAACAATCAACACGAACGTCACGCAAGTGGTATGGCTTGTTGGAAACCTGTAGGGTCTGGTAGTTTCCGGAAAGCTGATCTAATATTCCATTAGTATTTCGTTTTGCTTCTGAATTTTTCAATGGCTGCATCACGGATGCGTCAAGGAGAGTATAATTTCTATACATGAATCAACACTAGACTGGCATTGTTGCAGACAGACGTGAAGTATTACTCTTTGGAAATGGAAATATTGTAAACATAGACGTGAATTGCAAGTAGACTGAGCATTGCTATTGAGAGGAGCTTCAAAAAGTGTGACCAACATGTCGACTTGTAATCACGTGACTGCTTTGTGAAAAAATTGACTTGGTTGGAACGATTTGGCATCTTATCGCCTCGTTTAACGATATAACATCTTATGCAGGTTAGATGTGCGAAAGGCCATTTCCATAGAGTGACAAAAATGGTGAAATTGCAGGTCTACTACTGTGTCGCGAGGACCAAACAGACGATGAATCAATGGATGGGCGTCTTCTCTCACCTTGTGAACCAATCAGAGGCGAATTGTTTCGTTCCATCCGGTAGATGAAAGTACTAGGGTCACGTTACTAGTAGTTTTGGTCACATGATCCTGGGCACATAAAAAGGTTACCATTGCTCACTCTACTTTTATATTTCCTCTATGATTGCATATGTCCCGAGATGTAAGCATCAATCGAGACAATACAGTGCGTCAAATATTTATACTATGTAGTTTTTAATGCTCAATACTGGATCAACGACATACAACTACTTTCAGCTCTCTACGTAATTCTCTTAAACCAATGAAGCAAAATTGAATGAAGAACATTTCGCAAGAGACCAAATTTTTAATCAAACTCGAATCAACACAAAACGTCTAAGACTACGAACGTCTAAGAACGAACCAAGCAATCGGAAGAGGAAAGAACACAGGATTGCGAAGCGGACGAAGTTCAAAATGCTGTTCGACGACGCAAAGAAACCGTTGATGAAAAAGGCCAACTTGGTTCTAAAGCAGCAAAAACTCTCGGGCGAAGCCGTTCGGTAAAACTAGTAACTCATAAATGATACGTCTCAAACTATTAACCCTCTGAAGAATTCACAGTGCATATGCATTATGCAACTTCTAACCAGGGGAAAGCAATACTACATTACTTGGAAATATGGAGAAACCATGGTTAACATTAATCCTCAAACTAGTTTCGACGAGATATCTCTTCCAAGACGGATTTTGCTAAAGACGAGATATCGCGTCCATCAAGATCAGACCTATTTTGCTAAAGACGAGATATCTCGTCGTCAAGAGATAGCCGACTTTTTTATGAGATCCATATCTGATCAACTTTTTTCTCTAATGACGAGAAACGAGATCTTGAACGAGATGTCTCACCCATCAAGGTCTGGCCAGTTTTACTAACCTCGTCAAGACATCCACCAGGAGGATTAACTACCTCCCTGAGTTTGACTATTTTCGAAAACTTGGTTCAAAGAAATATATTTCTCACTTCAGGTCCCTTTAAATGGAAAGCTGACAAGGCTATCGATCATAAGTGTAATGAGCGAAAACTTTTTATCGATTCAATGTTATGTGACAGATACTTTTGAACTTTATTTTTGTATTTAAAGAATGACGTAATTTATATCAGAAGTTTTTGCTTTGCCCCTTTTATATATACAAGTGCAAATTCCACATATTTTTCAGAAAAATGTTATTTAAAGGAAATGTCTACTTTACTTCAAATATATACAGTGCCCTATCGGCAATAAATTACTCTATTCTTTCGTTTGTCGTATTGCGAGGATTATTTTTACCATCTTTCATTCGGGTGGTGACGCTCATTTTTATGAAGCATAGAAATTCTTTCCTTCCTGAGTGTATGTGTTTTGATATTGTCCAATTGTTAAGCCCTCTACTTATATTTCTCCGCATCCATTCACACTTCCAAGACTATTTATCATTTGTTTTATCATTTATCTTTTCCCATGGTACTGGTGCATCCATTGATACGTTTCTTAGAATGAAAATTTTCACTTTTCCATATGATACTTTTTATTAAAGGGAATTTTCAAATATTCTTCAATGGAGGAGCTTATTTTCTTCATTTCACTCCCCTCTGTTCTGACTCGAGTTTTAAAACCTTGATTTAAAATTCAATAAATATAATGAATTTATTTAGTTTCTTCAGCTACCTCAACACTTACATTAATCTATTTGTTTTGTGTGACTCCTTTTTTCTTGAGGGTCGCGGTAGGCCGGTTGGAAGAGTAGCGGATTAGAAAACGGAGGGTTGTGAGATCGAAACTCTAAATAACCAAAGACAGTCGTGTACGTGGGGGCTGGTACACGTTAAATCTGCTGTAGCCTCAAATGTCCTCAAGTTGGTGTGATATGAAAATTTGGAGAGTGGGATGCCAGATCAGATGTGACTTCGTCATCTGGTCGTGGTCCAAAATTACGAGGTGTTGTCCTCGGAACCCTTCCGTAAACCGCCACCAATAACTCGAACTCGCCCCTTTTGGTTGCTTATCCACAACTACCAACTGTGCTACCGCCCCCATCCTTCTGGTAGAAGTTTGTCCTCTCATTTTGCGAAAAATGGCTAAAAATAGCAAATGTTAAACTTTCTGTGAACAGAATGTAGTGTTCCTTACCTCTCCTTAAAGTTTGAATAGGAAATTTCGAAACGCCCTGTATACAAAAAAGCGATACGGATGTGGGAAATGTCGCCTGTTATGTTGTTGTCAGCAATCCAATTCCAAGGGAACTGTACCCGACTAAAACCCACGCACATCCTTCAAAATTGTATGTATAAATTAATTGAAATGGAAGCTGACACTACGTTTAGGATTACAAAGGCAAGTTATATACACGCTTTCCACCGTGATAAAGCCAGCTTATTTGGACATTCTATCATGCATGTGTTAAAACTAATGAATTCAGTTCATATATCAGTGGACACGTGCGTGAAAATTGTTTAACCATGTTTCGTGTTTACATCAGCTGTCATCCGAATTCCGAATGCAAACGTAATGACTTTTCGCGTTGATGACGGATGCTGTCATGGCGTTATTTCCGTCTGTCTGTCCATAGATGCAGACTGGATGTTCAAAACATCCAGTCCCCATCAGAATAACTATTAACTATAATCTCCCACATCTGTACAACGGGCTCCGGTACTATGACGGGTCCTGGTATTAGGTTGAGATGACAGCCCTTCATAAAATACCAGTTTGTATCCTTAATACTCATTGTTTGAATTTGCACAAATATGCATTGTTGTCCCTCTTTACGTAAATATTGCACAGTTTATTGATATAAATATTAATGAAAATGTAACTTTTTAAATTGAGGAGAAAATAGATTATGCATAATAGCGAACTTTCCACTTTAACCGGGCCCCTCTTGCCCTTGGGCCCCAATACCACGATACTGATGATCCCCATGCATAGGCCGATACCAAGAGACCGACGACCCCATGCATGAGCCCCGATACCACGACACCGAAGACCCCGTACATACTACGATATCGACAGCCCCATGTATGAACCTCGGTACCACGATACCGACGACCCACATGTATAGATCCCGATACCACGATACCGACGATCCCCATTTATAGGCCTCGGTGCCACCATACCGGCGATGTTCATGCATAGGCCCCGATACCACGATACCGAGGAAGGAATGGCTCTGCAGCTCTTGTAATATGGGGCCGCGGTGGCCCGGTTGGAAGAGTAACGGACTAGCAACCGAAGGGTTGCGAGTTCGAATCCAGCCAAACACCGTCGTGTACAAAGGGGGCTGGTGCACGTTAAATCTGTCGTGGCCTCAAATGTCCTCACGTTGGCGTGGTGTGGAAGTTTGGAGAGTGGGGTGCCAGCTCAGGTGTTGCCTCGTCATCTGACCGTGGTTCAAAATTACGTGGTGTTGTCCTCGGATCTTTCCCTTTGGGATTGATCCCGGACCGTCACCAATAGCCCATTGTGTTGCTCCAGTGTGACGTTAATTGAAATACCCCCCCCCCCACCCTCTTGTAATATGAATTCAATGAAAATATTTTTTTCGTTTTAACTCTATATAAGTTCACACACACCCGAAACTTTAAAATACGACAAAATAAATAATTAGAGACTAAAAGAAATGAAAACTTTTGAAGTACTGTATATATACGGGGAAACTGATATTATTGTTTCGGTAACGATAATACTCGTCAATTTCCGAAACCGGCATTTAAATACCTGTTTTCATACCCGATATTGAGGAATTCTGTAACGACAATATTGATCAAATAGGTAGGTAACAGAATTAACATCACAAGCAACACAAAGGGTTATTAGCGACGGTGAGGGATCAATCCCGAAGGGAAAGATCCGAGGATAACTCTTCATTTTGAAACACGGTCAGATGACGAGGTCAACATCTGTACTGGCATCCCACTTTCCAAACTTCCACACCACGCCAACGCGAGGACATTCGAACCCACGACAGATTTAACGTGCACCAGTCCACACGTACACGACGGTCTTTGATTGGAGTTTTGAACTCGAGACTAATCCAAAACTCAACCAAATGGGCTACCGCGACCCAAGAATTCATCGGAAAGTCAAAGGCTTAAATCATATTTTAAGCCTTTCAATGATTCAAGGGAAAATGCAATGCGATAAATTTAATAACCTCGTTATCTTTCGTTGAAAATTGTAAACATCAATATTTATACTTTCAGGAGTCAGTTTTCTGAATAGAAACCACATTAAATCCAAATCCGTTTTTCTATTGAGTGCATGTTTCAATGAAACCTATTAATTTAATTTAAATAACTAAAGCTCGTACAAATTTGTTCCTTCACCAACTTGTAGAGGATGTTTAATACAAAATTTATAAAAATTCTCGTACAATCATTGTTCGAGATTCTTTTCCAGAACGAGTCAACATTCTACCATGTACCTTTCTCCTTTTCCCTGCTGTTGCAAATATTTGCGAATATCTTTTTCGTATTTTCAGAATAGCACAAATGGAGGAATGCGAGGCCATTATAATAACTGCTCCTAATCCTGCAGTGTCATTTATATGCAAATTCAGCATTTATAAGTGTGCTTTTGTTGTAATAAACTTAATTATTTGTCTGAGTGATATATTCATTTGGATCTGCATAATTGATGGTTTGCAAATAAAAGGCTCCAGTCTAGAACCAGGAAACGAAAGGTAAGTTTTCCTGTTCCTTGTGGGTAAAAGTTTGCTGGATTTAAATAAAAACTAATCATTAGGTAGGGTTTATTTGCTGATCCTGTATTAAATTGTCTAAGCGTATACTTTTAATTTCTCTCTGGTATAACAAACGCGCTCTTTCTTAACCCTCCAAGTGGTTTCGACGAGATATCTCGTCCATCAAGATCTGACCAATTTCGCTAATTACGAGCTATCTCGTCATCAAGATAGTGCCAATTTTTTTGACAAAATCAAGATCCGTTTCCTTCTAATGACGGGATATCTCGTCTGATCAGGTTTCTTCTAATGATGAGGTACCACGTCGTAACAACCACAGGAGGGTAAACAGGTCTTTTAACCCCTCATGGTGAAAAGTGTGGAGTCCCACCTCCATGAAATGGTAAAGCTAGATACATAAATATTGTAGGTATGTTAAGGCCTGCTACGGTATGTAAATATTCTCCCGTTTGATATTTGGATGTCTTAGAGAGTTCTACATATTCAAAATCTGTGATACATAGTCTTGACATCTCTTAACTTCCTGGTGGTTGTCTCGACGATATATATCATCATTAGCAAAATTGATGAGATCTTGATGGACGAGATATCTCGTCATTAGAAGAAAACGGGCCTGATCTCGAACTCGTCATCATAAAAAGTCGGCGATATCTTGGTCAAGTGATATCTCGTCATTAGCGAAATTGGTCAGATCTTGATAGACGAGATATCTCGTCGAAAGCACTTGGAAGCTAAAAAAGCCAGGAAAACAAAAACTTTTCTACCTACAAAATACATTCATATAAGGTGATATGTTTTAACAATAAAAAAAATTTGATATTTTTTAACATCAAAAGGGGAAATAAAAATGTAGTTAAATAATATTAAGAAATTAATAAACCCACCAAAGGTTAAAGTAAAGTTGTTTGATACATACGTGTGTATTGCTAAGAATGAATTGGCCGTATACTATATCATTATTAACTAATCCAGTAAATTTGACGAAATCGAAAAATCAAATTTCAACAGTACTAAACTAATAAGTTTGAATCTATTTATGCTATTAATTTTTTATCTCTTCGACTTCCATTTACCGTCGATCTTACAATGAAATAGACGGAACACGTGCTCGCAGCTTCGCTATTTCTCCCAATCGCTCGGTTTCAAGATCTGTCACTTGGTATTGGAAGAAAGCACTAATCCCAATGATGGACTAATTGTCGAACGTGATGAAAAATACTAGTTTGAGCTTCGATAGGCAATTGGCTTAAATCGATTCCCAAGCCCACGTGACCCACACTTCTGAGATCTTACGACAGCGAATCCGCCCACATACTCCATCTATTTCATTAGAAGGTATGTGGGGCGAAGTCTCTGTCGTAAGATCTGAGAAGTGTAGGTCACATAGGATTCAAGATCGACTTAAAACGATTGGCTATCGGAACGCAAACTGGTGTTTTTCATCACGCTCGTCAATTAGTCCAAAGTTAGGGTTCGTACTTTCTACCAATACCACGTGACAGATCACCAAACCGAGCGATGGGGAGAAAAAACATGAAGCTGCCCGCACATGCTGCATCTGTTTCACAGATGCTCCGCCCCGTACATACTCTGTATTATTCCATTAAGAGGTTGACGTCACCTACATGTCGTGTGCTTCAATTATATCTGCATAAGCATTTTAGAAATGAAAGATATTTGAAATAATACGTTAAGGGAATGAGGAATTTTCGGTAGCAAATCCCCACGCAATTAATGAAAAGAGTTTCCCTTTACCATCTATTAAATCCGGTAAACATCAATTTTGGAATATATTTCCTCCAAACACCAAAGCAATTCAAAAATCAAACACAAAGAGCTTAAAGCCCGATTAAGAAAAACCGAACACCGGCTCTAAAGTATATTCAATTTTTACATTTTGATTCGAGTCTATTGAATAACAGAAAGTGGGTTACCAATTTCTTTATTTTCGCGGCAACAGAAAACGAAAGGCGTGAGCTTTTCCAACCTCTATTAGGACCAAAGAGAACACGTGTTCGGGAACGCCATTTTTATTCCGTTTGGAATTTTAATCTCCTCTCGATCGATTGTTACTTTCGGTTTTGAAGCGGGTCAGACGTGTTTTTTTCCGTCACTTTTTTTAAGAAGTTTTTCGTTTCAATCCACAATCTCTGCGGTGGAAAATGTGTCAGAACACCCAGGTCGCCGTAATCTGATAAAGCCCTTGTTGTGCAAAGCGAGTGGGCGCTGGTCGTAATTGTGGGGCGTTTGGAGCTCTTCCACAGGGATCATCTGATTTACTGGATGAGTGATTGCGGATTGCTTCTACGATTGCCGAAACTGGAACTACGGCCGCTGGAAACCTATTTATAAAAGCCGTAAGTGAGAGTTTAATTGTTTGAAAGATAGTTGTGCAGCGTAACCCTTTTGCTGGAAGGACTGACTGAAGCTTATCCGGTGCTTCAGGAAGAGGCAGGATTGAAGATAAGATTTCGACTGCTGAGTTTCTTTTACGCATGCTTTAAGCATTGTGTTGTAAATTAAGTGTATCTGGGATTGTTTGTTTGGTGACATCCGGATAGATTGTAAAGGAATGCGGCAATTCACATACGCTTGCGTTATACTCATATCCGCATTTTATTGCAACCACAGCCAGTAATGTAGCGCAACGTAGATAACCGAGATTGGATGGAAAACAAAAAATTACGTTTTGCTCTAGACAACCTTCTTTTCCGGAAAGACAATAAAGTGCAAATCTTTTTTAGCAATAATTTAACCCTCCGAGTGTATCTAAGAGATATCTCGTCCAAGATGTGGTCAATTTTGCATCAGATTTTCACCAGGTCTTTGCACCAGAGACGACACTACAGGACAGGTTTTGACCCGAAGGTAAATTACAAAGAGGGTTTAAAAAGGATTGATGCTCAATCCTAGCAACTCTGTGTGGATGATCCAAGACGACTGTTTAAAGCTTGAGGCTGTCATTCACAAAAACGGGTAAATCTGAGAACAAATCAGAGAGAGAATGATAGACTTTACGTAAGAACCGAATTCATATATTATCTTAACTGGATACGTGGTAGGTTATTGAATTTTCGTCGCACTGGAGTAACATAATGGGCTATTGGTGACGATCCGGAATCAATCCCGAAGCGAAATATCCGAGGACATCTCGTAATTTTGAATCACGTTTAAATGATTAGGTCAACATCTGAGCTGACACCTCACTCTCCAAACTTCCACACCGTCAACGTGAGGATATTTGAGGCAAATTTAACGAGCACCAGATGACGATCTGTAGTTGGATCGAGTTTCGAACTCGCAACCCTCAGGTTGCTAATCCGCAACTCTATCAACTGGGCTACCGTGGCCTTATCTGGACTGGATGCTGGCCTCAGTACGTAATGAAATAACTCTCATTTTCTCAAGCACTGCAGTCTTAGCCTATTACAGTAAAAATGTTGTCATTATTGTAAAATTTAAATCGGCCCCTGAAAGCAGCACTTCATTTCAAAATAATAGGAATAAAGCTTTTAGTTAATTGTCATTGTAACATTACCAAAGATATTAGCAAAGTAATCCTAGTTACAAAGATTACTTCTTTTTATGAGCAGCATCCTTCGGTGCAGCAGGTACAATGGATCACAAAAATCAGCAATAAAACGAAATTTTGATATGGCAGTGACATCACACTTATCAAATCTCACGACGCAGTACATACTTGCATCCATAACACGGCAGTATGTGTTTTCGCCCATCGCACATTCATACGACGAATGAGTGTAACGATTAACATTTCGTTGACCATAACTTCGTTTGTTTGATCCGATTCCAATAAAATAAACTATATTCAACTCGTACAAAAACTCTACGATGTTTCCTCCCCATCCCTGATCAAAATTAGATCAGTTCCATGATGTCCTTCCTCATCTTAGCCTTATGCTCCTATAAATCTCATTGAGTTTGCTTGGTCAGAGCTCGTTTAATTGCCAGTGACATCTTGAACTCTGGTTGGATCATTGCCTTCCAATGGATACCAAGCCATTGTGATATTCCAGGTATCAGCACGCAGAAAAGCTATCTAAATATGGTTGACTTCTACTTCAGCCGTCCAGCCTTTTCCCTTACATCCGTACTTGCAGGCAGGTAAAACGAAAGATAAATAAGCCCGTCTGCGACCATCAAAAGCTTAAGGTCACGGACCAAAACATGGAGCAAACTTTTGTCTGGCCCTGTTCCACTTAATTTGCCATGACATATTGCTACGGCAAATTTTAGAATTTTAACTGGACACGACTTTTTAAGAGGACACTTACACCGCATTGGTGTACATGCTTCTCTTGACTGCCCCTTTTGTTCGACGGGGAGCTTGATGGATTTTAGTCATCTTTTACTTTTTTTCTGACGATCACATCTTAGTTGACCTTTTTAGCCGGGCAAATTTGTACTGGGCTGCCTGTAGGAAATTGTGGTCCCTGGACTTTTCCTGACGTAGGGGAAAAATGATGTCCTTCCTGCGAAAAATGTCCAAAAGATGTCTCGGATCATCTTGAATGTCCTTCCGTGACTCAAAAACACTGCAGTACGTGGTTAGGATTAACTATGCTGTTACCCTGACAGTATGAGCGAAGGTAAGTTGTTCCTGCCACATGTTTTGATGTGACCATTTCTAAATCGAAATTGTTCTTCTCCACATAACTTTAAGCTGACTATTTCTTCAGGTCTTTCAACTCTACACCAAAGGTGTAATTACGTGGTGTCCTCGATATTTCCATTTTGGATTGATCCCGGACCGTCATCAATAGCCCGTTGTGTTGCTCCAATGCGACGTTAATTAAAATATCCAACTACCTACTGAAGGTGTGTGGTGCCCTATACCAAACTTTCTTTTCTTTTTGTAAAAGGATGATTCTTTAAAGCTGTTTACCTCGGAGTGGATTATCCAAGTGAGATGTGAGATATAGTTGTATTGCTCCAGTGCGAAGTTAATTAAATACCTACATGCCAAGTGATATACGTAGGATGGTAGGTCTGATTCCAAACATGGCGATCGTTATTAATATTTGGAGGGGTTGTTGGGTAATTGAATTAATGTCGGAATGGAGCAACACGACGGGCTATTGGTTACGGTATGAGGCCAATCCCGAAACGAAAGATCCGAGCACACCTCGTAATTTTGAACCACGGTCAGATGACGAGGTCACAGCGGAACTGGTCCAGTTACCATTCTCAAAACTTCTACACCAGGCTAACGTGAGGACACGACAGATTTATCGTGAACCAGTTCCCACGTACACGAAAATCTTTGATTCGATCGTTTTGAACTCACAACCCTCCGATTCTTAATCCGTTATTCTTCCAACCGGGCTACCACAACCACTCATGTTAGGAAGAGCCATCTTATGGACAAAGTCATAATGCTTCAGCGGGATCACGATAGTCCAGTTAGAAGAGCAACGGATTAGCAACCGGAGGGTTGCGAATTCGAGACTAGGTCCAGCGAAAGACCGTCGTGTACACGGGGGCTAGTGCACGTTAAATCTGTCGTGGCTTCAAATGTCCTCACGTTTGCGTGGTATGGAAGTTTGGAAACTGGGGTGCCAGCTCAGATGTTTTTTTCGTCATCTGACCGTGGTTCAAAATTACGAGACGTCCTTCGATTTTTACCTTCGGGATTAGTCCTGGACCGTCGCCAATAGCCCGTTGTGTTGCTCTAGTGCGACGTTAATTAACTACCTAACCTAACCATAATGCTACAGCAAGTTCCAGCCTCTAAGGGGCATCAGGTGCAACATTCACCCACTCCATGATGTCAATTACACTACGATATACGAACAAGATTTTAAAAATAAAAATAGTAACTTCTACCAAGATAGGTATTTAATTAATGCCGCACTGGAGCAGCACAAAGGGCTATTGGTGACGGTCCGGGATTAAGCCCGAAGGGAAAGATCGAAGACAACACCACGCCATTTTGAACCGCGGTCAGATGGCGATAACTTTTATCAGGGTTAAAGAAACAATTCGACTACATTTCAACTCAATAAAAAATTAGTAAAAACACTGAACTATTTTCTTTTAATATTTATTTGACATTGAAGAGGTCCTCAAATGTCAACAACTTCGATATAGATGAGTTCACCACTGACTACTCATTTCCCGGTTTCGCATTCGTAGGCGACATTGTCTTATGTTCACAGCCCACATCCATCATCTTGTCACCCCACAATTTTTTTATCTGTTGCTGTATCCGATATATATTCTTTATTTACAGCTATTTGTTTTCCAATGCTGGACCATTTCATACGAGGGTTCAATTTGTTATATTATTAAATAGTGCCTTTAGCCTTTCTGGAAGAAAAATACGAGCATTTGATTCGTTAATATCTATAGTTGACGCAGATAAATATGGAACCAACCAACTTCATTTTAGAAGCGGGTGTAGACTCACCTGCCGGTAAAGTCAGCGTTGAACTCAACCACCATTACAAAAATTAACTGCAAAAGCAGTAGAATATAGCAGTGTGACGTTATTATATGTGAAATACGTTTTGGTAAATATACACTGGTGTTCAAAATTAAGAGAATTTGCATATTTTGTCGAATTTCTAGAAAAGTACTGAACGAAAGGTAAAACTAATACTTCCAAACAAAGATGCAAATCTTTAGTGTCGAATACGTAAACGTACACGTGCGTGTGGGCGGTGCATTTAGAGGAACAAGCTTTCTAAGAGCACGTGACAATTTCCGCGCTTCGTTCACTCGCACAACTCGGCGAATTTCGGATGGTTTTTTTTGCAACATTCGGTGGAAATCAAAATCAAACAGTTAAAACGAGTAACCACCAACGTTTGGTTGTTGAAATGGTGTGGCTAATTGTAGCGGGACTGGAAGCAGGGCAGTCTCCAGTGCAGATTGCTAGACTTGAATGTAATGCCCAGCTTCGTGGAAACGGTTTAAGGATACCGGATCCGTAGCGAGAAAGCCTGGGCAAGGTCGTCCAAGAGCCACGACGGCCAATGAAGATCAATATTTGTCCAGCGAGGGGTAACAGGAGTGCAACAGCTTCTCAGCTCTCGTGACCTTCATGCGGCCACAGGAAGCCGAGTTTCAAGGGTTACTGTTTCCAAAAGGCTACATGAGAGGTCTGTTTGCGTCCCGCTCATTTCTGCGCACAGGAGAGCCCGTTTAGCATGGTACAGATAACATCGATTTTGGACCAGCGATCAGTGAGGGACCGTTCTATTCACTGATGAGTCTCGCTTCAGCCTAACCGCTGATTCTCGACATACGTTCGTCTGGAGAGAACCAGGGACCCGCTACCAGTCCTCTAACATCCAAGTAAAAGACTACTATTGCAGCAGAGGTTTGATGGTCTGGGGAGGCATCATGTTGGATGGGCGCACAGACCTCCATGTCTTTGACAGAGGCTCTGTGACTGCTGTGAGATATAGGAATGAGATCTTGGAGCCCTATGTTTGCCTTTTCAGCGGTGCCGGTGGCCCTGATTTCATTTTTATGGACGACAACGCTTGTCCATATAGGGCTCATCTGGTCGATGAAAATCTGGAAAGTGAGGATATTCGCCGGATGGGTTGAACCGCCAAATCTCCAGACGTAAACTCTAAAAAGCATATCTGGGGCGCTCTTGAGAGGGCAATTGCAACTTGCCTTTCCCCTCCCAGAACCATCCGACTGCCACAGGGACTCATAAACTGCTTCATTTCCAGTTTGAATTCACGTGAGAGCTGTATAACTGTAACCATACCCATATTAACCCATTTTTGTGTCGATATTATAACCTGTTTTAGATCTTCCTGCGCTGAGGAGTGTTACGCACGACCATGCGTGTTTACCATAACTGTTGTATGGTTATTTTTTGTATTATTTCAACCTATGTGCATAACTAATTTCATTGTAATATGTACAGTAAATCAGGAGATAATTGCCCAAAAGTAAAAATTCTCTTAATTTTGAACACTAGTGCATTTGCACTGTCTTTCACACATCTCACTAAAAGTCTACTGCATATTGTGCAAAATCAGACCACTTTTTTCCTCGTTGTACGCTGGTAGGTGTTTAATTAACGTCGCTCTGAAGCACCACATCGGGTTATTGGCGACGATCCGGGATCAAGCCCGAAGTTACAGATCCGACAGGCAACATCTCGTCATTGTGAACCGCCGTCAGATGACGAGATCAACACCACTCTCCAAACTTCAAAACCACGCCAATGTGAGGACATTTGAGCCCACGACAGATTTAATGTGCACCATCCCCCATGTACACGACGGTCTTTGGTTGGATTCGAACTTGCAACCCTCCTGTTGCTAATCCATTACTCTTCCAACCGGGCTACTGCGGGCCCCTCCTACGTTATCTTCCAGCTTCACAGTATTAAACCTCCATATGCTTTAATTACGTGTTGACCTCGCTATCTGACCGTGGTTCAAAATGACGAGACGGTGTCTTCGATCTTTCCCTTCGGGATTGATCCTGTACTGTCGCCAATAACCCGTTGTGCTGCTAAAGTGTGACGTTAATTCAACTGTCTATCTTAATATTTCATGTGTTAATGTTATATTTTTATATTAACTTCCTACCTATATATGTTTTAAACTGATATGGATGTTTTCTTTTTATTCTCCTGGTGGTTGTCTGGACGAGGTATCTCGTCATTAGCATCTCCGTTCATGAGATAAGGTCAAAACTGACCAGATTTTGATGGACGATAAATCTCGTCGTTAGAGGAAAACTTTCCAGATCTTGATCTCGTCGCTATATGAAATATCGGCAATATCTTGATGAGATATCTCATCATTAGCAAAATTGGTCAGATCTTTAACGTCGAAAGCACTTGGAGGATTAAACAGAGAAAGATACTGCCTTTGAAAGCGCCTTAAAAATTAGTTCCTAGCATGATAAAAACAATATCAACCAACCTACAAGAATCGTCGAATTCGAACTTGTAATTGATCGAGACCCAATTAACCAGTCTGCAAGCGCATAACGAGTTCTTAGATAATTTTAATTTCTTACTTTTAAAATTATTTATAGAAAAATTTAGTCGCCAATTTAGCCAGGGACTAGTACCGTGTTCTCTCGAGTTTCATCAAGGTATATTTAAAGGTGTGCAAGCAATTAGATGCTGGAACGGAACAAGACTGGAGAAGGCCAACGTATATAGCTGAGAACATAAGATTAGGTCATCATCAACATAAACTAGAAGTCCTATTCTCTATCAAGTAATCTTATAGATTATTCCACTTCAATTTTTCAGACAATATTTTCACAATGTTCCCCGCTACGTTGGTGCAATACCAAAGCCCTCTAAAAGCACGCAGTCACTCCACAAAAGCCTCAATTGAAGCAATCAGACGCAAAGCGGACACAATGGTACCAGTGGACACGGAAGAGCTGATGAAAATGGGTACCAACGACATCCTGGACACTCTTCTACCACCCAAGATTGCCGAAGACGACGATGGCTTCTGGTACCAGAAGATCAGCCGAGCTCCAGCTTCGTCCAGCGACCTGATGCGTCTTCAGAAGGAGTTGGACGCGGAACTGATGCGACGCGAGGCGCGGGAAATCGGCGTTTGTCCCATCCGGAACGAACTCTACGACCAGTGCCTCGAGGAGCTGATTCGCCAGGAGTGCGTCGTATGTCCGGAGAGGGGTCGGCTTCTGAGGATGATCCATCAGGAAGCCAAGCTGTCCTTGCGTTCGGCGATGGAAGGCTACGAGAGCGCGCTGGCCTACGGCATCAAGAAGACGCTGATGTCGGCGAAGGAGACGACTCGGTTGACAAGTGAAGTGACGGATTTCTTGGGGAAGGTATCTAGGCTGGACGACGTGAGGCAGGGTCTGGAGCTTAGGTTGCCGATTGTGAAGGGAGAGTGCGATAATAGGGAAAATGGGAGGAAGGAAGCTTTGGATGCCGAAGAAAAGAAAATAGAAAGGGAGAACGAAGTAATGCTGAAACAAATGATGGATTACGTTGATATAAACCTTGAAACAGAAAGATGAAGAAGAAATATGTTCCAAGATCCTAGTATACGGACGGAACGACTCTGACAATGCAAATCTAGACGATTTCTAGGTGTCAAAAGAAACCTGTATAACATAAAAGAAATGTATAAATAAAACTTGTAAATATGATAATTAAACTTTATTGCATTGTGGCCTGTATTGATAAATAAGTAGTATATTTATATTGGTAGACTCAATATAAATTGGTTATATTGTTAGATTCAAGAAATTGTATTGGTTAGACTCAAGAAAATGGTATCATAGGAAATTGGGCGATGATTTTCATCGCTAATTGGCGATAATGTTTCATGGCTAATTGGAGATAATTGAAATAAAGTAACCCTTCGCAAGTCAATCCAAGTAGACCTTTGGCGACGAGTTTTGCGACGTCCGACAATTTCTGTGTAAATTCTTTTATTTTATTAATTGCGAAGTTCATCATCCTTGCATTTTTTCGGTTCATTAAAATATAAATACACAAAACCAAGCAATAAAAGCCTGTATTTTAGATAAATAGTATAAACAATAAAATCACAAAATAGTAATACTGCATTCTAAATCTGTTCAACACGACGCATGAACTGAAATTAAATCCGTTTCCTATTAGGGATTCAACTCACTATTTGTTTCACTAATACTCTCTTTACGTGTACACAGTAATCGGATTACAAGCTGCAATCGCGATTTATTTCCTTATTTCAAAATTCTTCCTTGGTTAATCCATCAACCTTCATTATTCCCCCAATCCATTACCCAGGCACACCTATATCTTAATGCGGCTACTTATTTATCATTACGGTCTTTTGGACCATTAATTATTTGGTCAATGGATGTTTGTCACATAATTAGACGAAGAAGCTCTTCTGTATGGACTAATTAAGAGTTATTATTGCTTTAGGACAAGCTCTGTCCCGGACTTAGCCTAGAAACAAAAGGACCTAACGATGAGAAGAGTGCTTGTTATTATTGTTGAACTCAACACTGAAATGCCTGCTTGCTTAAGTCGTCTAGTAAAAGGGAATGGATGACACAGGATTATTATGGAGCATTGAATTAAGATAAAAATACACGATGAGAAAGTCGATGGTGTTTAGTTTTAAACTTGCTGCACGTCTCTCCGCTGTATATTTGTGACTTTGACCAGTCAATGAATTCTAATAATTTGAACTGTACTGCGCAATTAACCCTCTAAGTGGTTTCGACGAGATATATCGTCAAGATATGGCCAATTTTGAAATGACGTGATATCTCTTCGTCAAGATATTGCCGATTCTTTTATGATGACGGGATCAAGATCTAGTAATTTTTTTCTGAAGACGAGATATTTCGTCCTTCAAGATCTGGTCAGTTTAGCTAATGACGAAATATCGCGTCGAGACAAACACCAGGTCGGTGAGGTTCTTAAAATGTGAATTAAGTATTGGGAGGACAGTTGGTTATTGTGTAATGTAGTACTTAAAATCATCATTTTATTTCTTTAATTTATAAATACCTTATTTTGAAGATAGTTTTTGGTCTGTTGATAGAGGTTTGGTCGGTTGATTTGTCGCTCTACGCCATCGACGATCTTATGAAATGGACAGAGAATGTGGGCGGAGTCTCTGTAGTAAGATCTCAGAAGTGTAGGTCACGTGGGCTTGGGAATCCAACTGTGCCCATTGGCTATCGAATCGCAAGCCAATTAACTCTAATGCTTTGAATTGTGCTGCGCTATTAAGAACTTGAAATGTGAGTAAAGAGGTATGGGGAGGACAATAAGTCATGGTGTAATGCAGTAGTATTTAAAACAATCTTTTTTGTTTCCTTTAGTAACAACACAAAATTTTAGTTTTTGTTGGTTGGTTTGTAGTTCTAAGCCGTCGATGTTCTAATGGAATGGATGGAGTATGCACGCTCAGCTTCATGCTGATTCTTCTGTTCGATCGGTTTGAAAATCTCACGTGTTTGTGGGAAAAAACATGGATCCTAAGATGGGACAAATTACTGATTCCTTGAAGTGAACTCAGGTGTTGACCTCGTCTTCTGACCGTGGTTCAGAATTACAGATATTACTTTTGGATATTTACTTTTGGGATTGATCCCGGACCGTTACCAATAGCCCGTTGTGTTGCTACAGTGGTCGTAATTTCAACTACCTAACCTAACCTTTTATTTCTCTACCGGTAAAATTCTACCGTAAATAGGCACTATGGACGACTACACAACTCAAACAACACATTTCGGCTTGTAGATGTAGTCGAAAAAGATTCTAGAGCAGGTCTGAGAAATGTAAGTCACGAAGTAAACGTGCCAGCGAGAGAATCGGCGCGTATAATTGCTGCTTTTTACCTTGAAGAACTCTTCCGATAAAGATTCCGGAAGGAAATTCCTCTGCTTCCGGCTTTGACACCTTCAGCTCCGTTTTTTTCATTTGTTTGCTTCTTTGGAGTCGATAACACACCCTTCGACGGAAATCACAAGAAGCAGCAAAAAACGCAAGAGGCAAATGAAGAAAAAAATATATCCTCTTATGCTGCTTCTTCCTTTCGCACCTTCTATTTTCAAATAATTGTTGTTTAAAAACATAAGCTTCCTATTTGACGTACAGGAAATGATATTTCTTGAAAATATGCTAACAATGACAGTGAGAAATTAATCCAGTGGTTTCCAAAGTTTTCAGTCCAAGGATCCCCATGAAAATTAAAAATTTCTGCAGATCCCTTGATTTTATAAAATTAAGATTAAGGGGCACATGTGATCTGCGTAAGACCTTGGTCCTTGTTTTGGGCCAGATGACGAGCCAACACCTGAGCTGGCACCCCACTCTCCAAACTTCCACACCAAACCAACGTGAGGACATTTGAGGCCACGACGGATTTAACATGTACCAGCCCCTTTGCACACGACGGTATTTGATTGTATTCCAACTCGGAACCCTCCGATTGCTAATCCATTACTCTTCCAACTGGGCTACCGCGGCCCCCGAAACTACATGGAGTCAATATAGAGAGTAAACTTTTGATCTATGTTAAAGATTATTAAGTTAAAACTTCACATTAAAGATTGATTATATCGCAAATTTAAATTTTCTGAACCATGTAGTAAAACTAGAGTTCTAAAAAAAGCAGTAAATGTTTTACAAACTCTTATGTATTATTTAAATCCAAAAGGCTTGTAAAATTATAATATTAATGATATCCAAATATATTTTTTAATCTTAATGTGAACAATGAAGCTGCCTTTTAGCAATTAGCACAGATCTGTTTGGTTTAATGTCAATATTAAGCCGTCAGATTACATATAAATCGAATGAGCTGTGTCGGAGCATTGTCGCAAAGTTTTATGTGAAAACTTTTCGTTAGAGCAGTATTTGGGTATAGTAAATGAAATAAAGATACCACTCAGTAGTCAATTCAGTATTTACCGAAAGCTGACGAGTCGCCCTTCCGCGTCGACCACGAGGTATTTCTGTTTGGCTTTTCGACGAGTATATGCCGACATTGGGGAATTTTTAAAACTTTTCAACTGCGATCCAAAGTTTCACAACCAAACACTGTATTCGATCAAATCCTCGACCTTACCTTTTGTTTGAAATCCATTGCGACGTCTTAGCGCTTTGCAGTGCCGAATTATACTGATTTGCAGTTTGCGTGGAGTAGCGGAAAGTCTCCAAAATGCCCTGCCCTCCCTCTTTGCTTATAGAGGCCCGCGAACTCAAGGTCACTAACAAGTCTGTTCCCTTACACCACACTTTGAATGACACTAGGTTGGTGCGTGTTGACGCTATAGAAATAATTAGACAGAACTCGATGCCTATTTTTCGTAACTATCAACTTTCCGTACTGATCACCTAGTACTGGTCACATTTTCACCCTCCGTATCTCGTCAGGGGCCGTCGTGGCTCAGTGGGTAAGTCCACTGCACTAGCAACCTTCGAGTTGTAGACTGTGCAGGTTCGATTCCTGTCAGGTGCATTCCTCCGTGGATGTATATCTCTCTTCTCTGTCAATAAAAACTCATATATGATTATGTCTGTTACTTGATATCGTATGTCTTCTGTTTGTCGCAGCATGACCAAATATGGCCCTTGCGCCATAAAACTCCAAAACAACCAACCAACCATATCTCGTCAACAAAGATAAATTTGGATAATGACGAATTATCTAGTCATCAAGATATTGTCGATTTTTTATGATGAATACATCAAAATTTGGTCATTTTTTTTCCAATTCCGAGATATCTCGTCCATCAGGATCTGGTCAGCTATATTAATGACGAGATACCTCGTCAATACCAGTGCTTAACAACCAATGAGCAGCGGCACACTGGTGTGTCACGAAAAATTTAACCCCAAAGTCCTGATTATGGGGCGATGGAACCGGATGGTTATCCATCGGCAAAAAAAGCTATAAACATTCTTTTACCATTTGCCAATATACATGTGTGAACAAAGTTTCTCGTCTATGCTCACTATCAAGAATTTAAAGAGATCATTGAAAAGTCTTGATCATGAATTGCATGTGACTCTTTTGACCATAGACCCAGATATAAAAAGTAGTGTTCACAGGAACAAGCCCAAGTATCTCACTGAAATAAGGTAATATATGTATTAACTGTGGCAAAAGAATACTGTAGATTTATATTAATATTTAAAATGTTTATTTTGTCACTAAATTATTATTATTTGCATACTTATACATAGTCAGTAATTCTTTTACGTATAATTAATTTTACTTTTGTATTTTCACATCATCTATACAGGGTGACCTGTAAAGTCACTTTAAGTCCTTTAAATTTAAAACAGCGTCTCGTATAGTCAAGGAAGTAACGTGTACCAATAGTAAAGTGACCATGCTGAATTTATTGAGACAGCTTACAGCGCTTCTAGCGGCGAAATAAGGAAGTTAAAAAAATAACTCGAAAACTAAAGGAGATCGGCCAAAAAGTTCAATTAGAAAAATGTGCGCAATACCATAATAAAAGCACAGGAAAAAGTTTCATGGAGTTATCTGTAAAATTCGCGGAGATATTCATGATTGAAATTGGAAATATTCCATGAATTGAAAAAGGGGTCGTCCAGAAATTCAAAACCGTGTTCTCCGGTGTTATAGTTTTTCTTGTCCCTTTCCAGATCTTACCCCTCTCGATTTCTTCCTCTGGAGTTACATCAAAAATCGGGTGTATGAAGCTCCGTCGACAATTTTGCTGGATCTGCGGTAGCGTATCATTGATAGCTGAGCTACTGTCACACCGCAGATAAGGAATGTGCATGCCGGCGTGCTTGATCGAATATAAATGTGTATTGTGGCCGAATGGTGACCTTTTTGAACACACTCGCCATGTTTTTGTTCAGCAATAAATTTCTTGCTTTTGCTCATCTGTCTTTTACTTTACCAATGTACCACACTGAATAACACGCATTTGTTTCTGACATTTTTGCATCTGCTCAAAGTTTATCGGGATAAAATTATTACATAGTAAATCTGCGTTCGTGGCTGTATAGCCGAGAGTTGTTGCGCGAAATGTGTGATTACGGATCGTCAATTTTTTTTTATTTTCCGGAGTGCGTTTCAGATATTTTTTTATTTATCTTTTTTACTTTCTTTGAATTTAATTTCGTCGTTGTCCGGTGTTATCAGAAAAACTGTATAACACCGGAGAACACGTTTTTGAATTTCTGGACGACCCCTTTTTCAAGGCATGGAATAGTTCAAATTTCAATCACAAATATCTCCGTGAATTTTACAGATAACTCCATGGAACTTTTTTCTGTGCTTTTATTATGGTATTGCGCACATTTTTCTAATTGAACTTTTTGGCCGATCTCCTTTAGTTTTCGAGTTATTTTTTTAACTTCCTTATTTTGCCGCTAGGAGCGCTGTAAGCTGTCTCAATAAATTCAGCATGGTCACTTTACTATTGGTACATGTTACTTCTTTGACTATACGAGACGCTGTTTTAAATTTAAAGGGACTTTACAGGTCACCCTGTATATATAAAATAGGTGTGTGTGTGTGTATTTTCTGTACAAATCTACACCGTTTGACCAATCCACACCAAATTTGGTACACTTATACTTTAGAACACTGCGGTCAGCATAGGCTAACTCTTAACCCACGTTCTATTCGCCCTAGGGGGCTAAAAACTATTCGAAATCGCCATAGAAATAACACTGAGCATAGATTGATTGCTTTAGGCAGCGATGGTTGCTTTACCAGTGTTGATCGAAAAACAATTTTTTCCGAGACAAATTACAATATTTATGTTTGAACTGACTTTTTAGTTCTTCCCATGATGTAAATAAATTATAGATATTTTATTGATGAAGAAAGAATATTTTAAAATATTTATTTTTGCAAGGAAATTCAAGGAAAGGTTTTCAGGAGTTCAAGGATGATTTTCAAGGAAAGTCAAGGAACCAACTTTCCTTAAATAATTTATTGAATACGTAATGATTTGTAGAATTCTGTTTCACAAGGCTTTTTAGGTAAGGCGTGTATCTTATAAAATGTCCGGAATAGATGCATGTGAATCTTCCGTTGAAAGCAGTGATTTTTTTTCTTAAAAATTCTGTAAAATCGACCTTTTGCTTTTTGAAAAAAAATTATCTATTCAGTTTAATTTGTCTACACCGATTACATTTATTTCTAACCCAAACACCGTTATCCCGAAAAGAACAAACGAAAAAGTCATTGATCATAAAAGCGTAATTTTACTACTCGGTATATGGCAGCACCAGAATTAATGTTTACTTTTTTATATAGAACTTTGCAGAACTTTCTAGAAAATTGGGGAAACGGAAACTTCTTTGGACTCATGATGGAGAACATTTACTTTGATTTTACACTATACATTGATTTCATTCCTTTTCCTGTCCAATAGAAGATTGGGATAAATACCCGGGCAAAGCTATGTTGCGGTCATATTTGAGCATTACTAAATCTAACTTTTAGTTGATTGTATAAGTATTTCCTACTTTATTTGACAGATGTAATGTGCATTTTGTTATTCTTACTCCTGGTGGTGAAACTAAAAATATTGCGTATAATTAAGTTTTGTGTTACATTTATATTACATTGAATTTGTAAAATATTTTACTTCGTGATGTGTGTACTGTCCTTATACTTTTAAAAACCTGTTAAAGTAATTTCTTTGATTTTACACTATAGATTGATTAGATTAATTTTCCTGTCTAATAGAAAATTGGGATAAATACCCGGGCAAAGCTATGTTTCGGTCATGTTTGAGCATTAATAAATCTAACTTTTGATTGTATAAGTATTTCCTACTTTATTTGACAGGTATAATGTGCATTATTGAATTAAAGTTCATTATTAATATTTTATTTCTATGATGAGTTTTATATTTTTACATGAATATTATGAATATTTGATTGATAAAAAAGGATATTTAAAATATTTCATTTTTCATAATTTACATTTTGTAATGGAACACGAAAAACTTCAACTTATTAATCATAAAAGCGGAATTTTGTTATTTTAGATTTGGCAAACCAGAATTAATGTTTTATTATTTTATAAATTTGATTTAGAATCCCGTGTTTGTCTATTTGAGTTAACACAGCGAAATGTTGCTGTCATATTTGAGCATTACTAAACTTCATAAATCATTGTCTTTATCAATATTTTTCAAATGTCTTTTTTCGAATTGCTCTATTTCAGAATAAACTCAGGCAGTCGAAATTCGACACTGCGCATCATTTGTTTTTTAGAATTCTGCATTTTTTGTCGGAATTTCGTTTCTGTTCGTATTTATGTCTTAATCTTTTACATATTGCAATATATTCAGGAATTAAATGTATATATTTGCGTCCGAAGTATATTGTAGAAGCTATGAAAAAGTTAAAACGTATTTTCCATACAACTTAAATTATTGCATTTTTCTTTGAAAGAAAAGTGATTATTCTAATCCACTTTTCAAGCAACATTTAACCATTTCAACCCGAGCAACGCCGGGTAATTCAGCTAGTAATTTTGTAAAATAAATGTTCTAAAAATTCAACCAGTTTTACTAAATCTGACAATTTAGTTTATAGAAAACTATGTTAAATATCAATCACTGAGGATGTATGGATTAGGTATTTTCATTCCATTTGTTTCGTCCATTTCGTATTTACGACTGCATAAGAAGACTTATCTGAAACAAATGTCTAGCTGGAATGTTTATGTATTATAATGCAAAAATATTTGAAAGGAAGATTTTATTGAATCCCTAGTATGAAATAGAAGAAATTAATCATGTTAATAGAATAGAATAATAGAATAGTTCTTTCATAGTGTGCCTCGTGAAATTATTTATGCTCCTGAGGTGTGCCGTGACGTGAAAAAAGTTGGGAAGCACTGGTCTAGACCACCACCAGGAGGGTTAACCCTCTCGCTGCGCATCCCGCGATTTCCGCGGGCAACGTAGAAGTAGCAAAATTTGCGCAGCCCGCGATTTCCGCGGGGATGCATTTTTGCCGTCTATTTAACTGTGCAACCCCCTCTTTCCCGTTCATGGTTTCATTTTGGCTTTTCTGTGATGTTTAATTGTTTATTCAAATCTGGGTTAACAGATGGCTTTAGATGTCCACATTTCTGCGAAATATACAAGCATTTTTTGCAGCATTTTGAGCGCTCTTTTCAAAGCTCAAAGATGTCTGGCAGGAAGCGTTTCGCGAGTGATAGAACCTACATTCCTGACAATATTTCCGACACTGATAGCAGTTCTGACTCTGATATCAAGTATATTGAAGATAGTTATAGCGAAACTGATGAGAATTTCTCGGATTCCTCTGCGGATAGTGATTTCTAATTCTTCATTTCTAATAAATGTTTTGTAAGTATTTTGCATATTTTCATTAGTATATACGTTTTACCTTTGTATTTCATAAAATAAATCATAATTTAACCAAGATTAATTTTCAAAATTTTGCTTTTATATGATTATTCTTCAATTTCAATATTCCGACAACTTTTTTTTATGATCTAATTCTATATTGAAAAAAAACTCTTTTACAAAAATTTTTTGTATATTTTAACTCTAAAATATATGTAGATTTGAAATATGTAATAAAAAAATTGCGCAATTTTTGAACCTATTTTGATAAATAAATTACGCAGCGAGAGGGTTAAAGGCGTATTCACATCAAAAGTAACATGCGACGCAACTCAAAAAAGTAATTTTGGGGTCTATGTACTTATATAATTCTCTGAAGTCGCAGTCTAGAACCAACCATGAATCTCGCGTCTCTTCTAATCTCCGGTTCCCAATTTCCTTTCTCCTCCTCTATTCTTTTCTCTCCCACTTCTCAATTTCCTTTCTCTCCGTGACACCATCTCCTCGGTCCTACCCCTTCTCTTTGACCAATCAAAAACGTTTCCTTTCGGTTGGAGACGCCAAGACGTCCACGGAGTAGTTAAGAGTTTTAAATTGGGTGGCCTTGGGGGTAACTTTCCGTTTCTGAAAGAAAGTCGTAATTGGAGGTAGAAGTCCGGAGGTGGGCAGAAGGGTGGGAGACCATCTTCTACCCTGGGGTCGAAGATCGAATGTCTCAAGAAAGAACGGGACAAGGTCACTGACCCATCCGGTATGTCGGATCTTTCCCTTCGGGATGGATCCCCGACCGTCGACAATAACCCGTTGTGCAGCTCCAATCCGACGTTAATTCAACTACAAACCTACCTACCATCAAGTATGTTACAAGCTCGACATCAAAGATGGCGATCCTATGACATTCGTGCATGTCGGCGACATACGAATATGTTTGGGTGCCACAAAGTAAACATTAAATAGAAATTTAGGTTTGTGAAATAACTTTTTGACAGTATGTCTAGTGTGTTCTGGTTAATGGCTGGTTGGTGTTTGGGTTCTATGCTGCAGGAGCCGTTTTCGGCCAAGCTGCGCCAAACACAAGACAAACAACGCTTATTAAACGGACATACAAGCATACACAAGGAAAGCTTTACTCACACACGAGAGAAATACACCCAGGTGGAATTATTCTGGCAAGATGTTCGGCTTCAAGAAGTTCGGTCACCGAGCTCTAATAGAGTTCTATCTGAGAGCTCTAATAGAGAAGCTCTGAATCTTTATTTCGATTGTACGTGGCATTCTAGAATTCGAAAAAAGGAGTTTTCGGATTTTTTTCGATAATGAATCACGTGGTATGATTAGTGTGTGGTCTATTCTGACTATCCTGTATTATTTATTTTTCTAAAACAGATTTACAATGCAAGCCATTTATTTAAAACGTGATGCAGGAACAGTACGAAACAACTTAGATAACTTTAAATAACTTAGGAAACTTTGGAAGAAATATTTTTTCTTAAGGGTTTCTCGCATCAATCTTCAAAACCTGTATTTAACTACCGGTTTTTAAATGGCGACAGTGATGTGGTGACTTCCGACATACCGACTCAGAAGATAACGTGCGGAGATACAAGTTAAAAAAAGCGATCGTAGAAAATAGTGCTGTGGCGTATCCTTGATGAGGGCTAAATGTCCTTGAAGTTTCCCCCTGTCTGCTGGGATCATCGAACCACCCCTTTCTCAGTTTTACCGAAACAACTAATAGAACAGTTTAGGGATGGGCACTTTTGGTCAAAGTATCGATATACTGAATCGATCCGTTTCGAAGCACGTAGTATCGATGCATTTAAAATATCGGACTAAACGACCGATCCCTCACTTTTCATTGTTCCATGCCAGCAAAACCTTGTTTGACTTTACCACATATTTTCTACTCGTAGCCCCTTTATATGAATTGGAGGTTCACGTTGCCTTGGTAATGGACTAGCATGTCCTAGAGGAAGTATCGAAGAGGTCCGACCCGATTCGAACCTATGTCGGTTCGATACCAGGTTTTGATGGTAAAAGTTATTGAAGAGTATCGATTCCCGTTCCGGTACAAATCACTTTGTACTGTTCCCGATAGTCTGCAACGATATTCACCGAAATATATCCACTCATATTACGGATCGATATAAAAACGGGTTTCGAGAGATGAAAGTATAGATACCTCAAGTATCAATACTGCATCGCTCGTCTCAAGGACCCGACGAGCGACGATCAAACGAATGCCGATTCGATCCGGTTTTGACGGTATGTGTACTTTAAGAGTATCGGTCCCCATACAGGTATCGAACCACTTTGTATTGTTTCCGATACTGTGCAACGATATTCACAGAAATGTACCAATCCTAGTATCGATGAGACAGTCCGATCCCCGGTTTTGACGTTATGAGTACTTTAAGAATATCGGTCCCCATAAGGATATCGAAACGCTTTGTATTGTTCCCGATAGTATGCAACGTTATTCACCGAAACTTCCCAATCCAAGTATCGATCTACTCATTACGGATCGATCCAAAATATCGGGTTTCGGGAGATGAAAGTATCGATTAAAATGTATACTGTATCGCTCATCCCCAGGACAGTTAGCAATTGGAATCTGGGTAAGAAGTCTCCTTTGCAACCGAAAGATATTTTGACATTTTACATTCTTTGCTCTGAGCGTTTAACGTGTTCAACCCTCAAGTTATACTGTGTAAATTGTAATTTTTAATCTCCGAAAAATGTGGATTGTTTCATCACAAATCGGACAAAGATTGCTAGGACATAAGAAATTTCATACAGAACCTCCACTCACATACTCAATGCCCTTGAAGTATGCTGATTAACTATCAAGTTCTTTTGACATTTTATGACGAATTCTCTGTTGCCAGAGAGTTTAATACGATGAAAAATGGGAAACGAAAAAGATAAGGATAATATGTAAAGCCAAACTAACCAACTTCTTTTATCTTGTACCAAATAAAAAATAAATAGCCATCATTTTTTAAGTTACAAGCGGATTTAGCAAGCTAGTTCCTTTCGTACTAGCGATAAGTGACGCAGGTGTGTTTTGATTTCGTATTTCCGTAATTTTTTATGCACAGCTGCGTTTAACACTTACAACGAATGCGGGATAGTAAAGCATATCCCGTCATATCTACACTTTGTCGGAGTGGTAGAGCTTGCGTGCCCCAACAACCCCGAGAGCCATGCCAACGATAGTTTACCACCTGTAGAGTCTTCCAAGCCAGATAGGTCTTCGTTGGGTAGGGGCCAGACGAAATAAGATATGTAAGAGAAGGTCAACTCTGATATCAAACCTGGCGACTGTTTTCCATGTTAGGACGGCCATTAGTCATAATGCTATAGCAGTATAACCCATTGACTGGAACAGCATGCTTATCAGAAGCATGACGAGGCGTGTAGGTACACATAAGTCGAAATCATGGCTTCACTAAAATATGACATAGATACCTATATGGAAATTTCAATCAATACTGTAGCTCAAGCGCGCTCGTCGAACCAGGCTATAAATGGAGGACGAACAAATAGGGATAAGGTTCTGTCCGTCCTCCGTATTAAGACACCTGATAGACACCTATCTTAGGCTACATGCGAACACCTTGAGAAAATTGCCAACCTGCGGTCGGCAAGCTATGTCTGATATTCGCTTTCACGACCACATGAGAAACGATTCTCGCCAGTAATTTGTCGAGACCTTTGCCAAATTTTCTTGTGAGCCTTTCCTACATCTGTAGTGACTTCAGCTAGTCAGAGAGGAGGGGCTGAGTCTCCAACTAAGAAGCAGCAGCATGCGACAATACATACGACATACTCATGCGTATTTCGTTTCTGTACAGAAAACGGTGTCGTCACGTATGCGTATTTCAGCAACCCTTTCTGCCCGACTGCAGGTGCGACTTTCTCCTACTCCATGACGTCAATTAATGTAGAGAACATACAGCATTATCAAGACTTGGAACTGGTCACATCAAAGCTATGAAATATGTGACAGGAAATAAGATTTATCCTGATTGTCAGGGTAACAACACTGTTAGGGATGACCATGTACTGCAGTACTTCGGGATATCACGGAGGGACATTCATGATGATCCGCGATTTTGGACATTTTTCTCAAGGCGACATAGTGGAACTGATCTAATTATGATCCTGGAATAAGAAAATAAAGTAAAGTTTAAGGTTATAATGATGCCATGAACCTTACTTTGTGCAAGAGGTGGAGTAGGTATTTTAATTAACGTCAAACTGGAGCAACACAACGGGCTATTGACGACGGTCCGGGATCAAACCCGAAGGGAAACATCCGAGGACTATACCACGTAATTTTGAACTACGGTCAAATGACGAGGTCACGCCTGACGCTGGCACCTCACTCTCCAAACTTCCACACCACGCCAATGTGAGGACATTTGAGGCCACGACAGATTTAACGTGCACTAGCGCCCTTTGTACACGACGGTCTTTGGTTGGATTCGAACTCGCAAACCTCCGATTGCTAGTCCGTTACTTTCCGCGGCCCGAAAAACATATGGAAAAGACTAATCTGAAATCCTAAACTGCTGAGAGGAATTGATTGGCAAAAGAAATCTAACATGAAATATCAAATTAATTTTAAAAATAATAATAATTTAGAAACATCTTTTCTAATGCAGAATGAAAATGTTTACCTTTTAATATTAAATTCAAATAAATAGAATCTCCTGACTGTATTTCAATAAATCCTTTTATTGAGACAGTATATCTTCCCAGAATAGACTATGGAGTGGGAGAGATAGATAACTTTTTGAGTACATAATCTGTAGAGTAAATTCTCGGAATATGCGTATAATATATTCCGAGTATCTTTCATACAAAGCAGAAATGTCTGAAGCAGCAAAAACCCTTGAATGATGAGTTCTGGCATTATGAAATTTGCATAGCTTATTCTGAGTGGAATTTACAGGACAACGCAACTACTTTTACGCCATGTCCTTCATTTAGAACCATATAAGTAAAATTTCACAAAAGGGGATTTTTTATCAAACTCGAATCAACACAAAACGGCAATTGCTGTGATGAGCCGAGAAATTGGACAACGGAATACAGGAACGGAAGCGGACCAACGCAAAAAGCGGTTCGAAGAGGCAACGAAACTGCTGAGAAAACAGGCGACTTGGTTTGTCTGAAGCAGCTAAAACTCGGTTGGAGTCGAGTTTTTTTATGAAATAAGTTAATTTTAAAATAAAAATAACATCTTTTTACACCTCTAACTTTTAAAATAGTAGCTGATTTAATATTGGGCATTATATTGCGTAAATATATCCTTTTCCGGATTACTTCACAATCGTCACTCTAAAATAGAATGAATACTCAAACATTGTAACAAAACTACGCCATAAATTCTCCATCTAAAATTTGCATTCTTGAAAATTAATATTCTATTCAGATAATGCGAAATGGCAAAAAACTGTATTTTTGACTAGAATACGTCTTTAAAATCGGAACAGTACTGGGGGCATGCATGAAAAGTCGAACGCTTTAAAAAGCGTTACAACTCTTTTGTCTTGTGATTTCAGAACAAGAAACATCCAGGAGATAAATACAGCGCCGTGAAGACAAAGGATGTCCTTACCTGACATGACCGTACCGTACCTGATCGAGTACGTAGGCGAACTAAGCGAAGGGAGGGGCTCCGCAATATGTCGAAATTCTACGGTGCTGTGCGGGCTTTGGGCCAGTGTAACTTTAAATTGCGTTGAGTGAGAACTGCGTAACTGGTGTTATTTGAAAGCTACTGAAATACGCTACAGTCGCAGTCCTTTAATCGATCAAATTATCCTTCAGTATTAATATCAAACTGCACTTTAATCATTCATACTGCAAATTGTTTTCATAATAAATAAACGTTCATATTTCCTATGTCTGTTTCATTCATTCCACAATCCAACATCAGGCTAAAGTATTTACGTCAAAACTACGGTTTGTATCCTCGACACAACCTACTTATTTTTAGTGTTTCTTTTAGCTTGAATTTATTCATTAAGCCTTCTAAAGTGTGAATCCATCAGAATATTTTATATCGACTTCATATGTCTGTTTCATTCATTCCACAATCCAACATCAGGCTAAAGTATTTACGTCAAAACTACGGTTTGTATCCTCGACACAACCTACTAATTTTTAGTGTTTCTTTTAGCTTGAATTTATTCATTAAGCCTTCTAAAGTGTGAATCCATCAGAATATTTTATATCGACTTCATATGTCTGTTTCATTCATTCCACAGGGGCCGTCGTGGCTCAGTGGGTATGTCCACTGCGTTAGCAACCTTCGAGTTGTAGGCGGCGCAGGTTCGGTTCCTGTCAGGTGCATTCCTCCGTGGGTGTATTTCTCTCTTCTGTGACAGTAAAACTTTCTTTGTGTGTGTTTGTCTGTTACTTGATATTGTATGTCTTGTACCTGGCGCAGCATGGTCAAATATGCCCCTTTAGCCATAAAACTCTGAACAACCAATCATTCATTCCACAATCTAGCAACAGGCCCGTGTATTCACGTCAAAACTAAGGTTTGTATCCTGGACCCAAATTATCTTGTTTCTTTTAGCTTGAATTTCGTCAGTAAGCCTACTAAAGTATGAATCCATCAGAATTCAATTCTTTCATATCAACGCATCCAATCAAAACCATGGAAAGAACTCGGGAAGTGGTTGATACATGGTGATACATTTGCTCACATCAAGTAATAACCGGTGGAACAAGTAAGACAGCGACGCATCGAGGCCATTAAAGAAAAACAATTATTTGAGTTTAGCTTCAATTTTAACTCGTTCATCAAATTCGAAAATTCATTACGGTTACCCCACCCCTCTTCAAGTTCTCTATTGTGCACTACAATACGTATTTTGCATTCTCTTTTTGATTTTGGGTGTAGCCTCTTTTTGCGTCCATTCTGAATTTTAAAAAACTCTTGGAAATGATTTAGAGATTAAAAAATTTATTGAAATCAAGGCGGCCGAAGATTGAGAATAACTGGTACATTTCAGATAAGAAGTGAATGAATTGTGATAATCCTTGCTCCAGAAAAATCATTCAGGTATGCGTTGAAAAAAATGGTAGGTTGTGCCGAGGACGCAAACCGTAGTTTTGATGTGAATACTCGTGACCTGATGTTGGATTACGGAATGAATGAGGTAGACATAAGTTTGAACGATTGTTTAGTGTGAATATTCATCAATTAATTCACAGTTTGAATGAATAAAGTGCAGTTTGATAGTAGTGTTTAAGATAATTTTATTGATTGAAGGCCTGTGATAGAAGCGTAGTTCGTTAGTACGATACCACATAAGCACTCCTCACTCCCGCAATCCAAACTCTACGAAAACGATTTGGGGAGGTTTTTGCTAATGTGTGTGTGCAGTTTCTGATGATTCTGTGTATGAAATTGCGAGTGTCGCAAGAGAGGATTGTGAACATGAAAACAACCAAAGAAATACTTCCGAATAAATGAGCTGATTTGTGATTGGCGATGTTTGGTGTAAATTTTTAATGTAAATCACATGCTCAAATCGCATTCAAGTAACATGCAATATTATGCTACAAATCACGAAAGAAGTTACTAAAACAATGGCTCCTTCTGTGTTTATCTTTACCGAAATGCTTTCTAAGATATGCACTTTTATAAGTATCGCAGAGTTCAGGTTACATTTTATCCATTTCCCACAGGATCTTTTCTTCATACCCAGTTTTAATTTCTTCCTGGACCGCTATAGCCCGGTTGGAAAAGTATCCGGGTTACCAACGGTAGGGTTGCGAGTTCGAAACTCGATCTAACCAAAGACGTCGTGTACCTGGTGCTGGAGCACTTAAATCTGTCATGAACTCAAATGTTCTCACGTTGGTGTGTGTTTTGAGTTTGGAGAGTGGAGTTACAGCTCAGGTGTGACCTCGTTATCTGACCGGGGTTCAAAATTACGAGGTGTTGTCCTCGGATCTTTCCCTTCGGGTTTGACCCCAGACCGTCGCCAATAGTCCGTTGTGTTGCTCCAGTGTGACATTAATTAAAATACCTCCCTACCTATCTTTCATGTACTCTTTTCTCGCGACGCAAAATTTGTCTTCCATTTTTTCGTAAACTTGTTAACTGAAATTAATTTTTTTCGCTTATCTTCCTTTCCCTTTCCCATCTAATTCTTTCTGATCTATCCACTATTTTACATTCATGCACTTTTCCTCTTACTCTTTTCTCTCTTTCACCTTTATTTCCCTCACATTTATTTTTTTCCACATATTTCTGTACTCCTTCACATACTTTTATCTATATTTAATTCACAGCTTTCTTTTCTGCCATTCGTTCTTACCTATACTTTCTCCCAATTTCACGCTTTCTTGGCAAAGAGCTAACAACCTTTCTTTCCAATTCTTGTACCTTTCTTTTCCTGGTATTTCTCAACTTTTCAAATTTCATGTGTGTTTAGAAATAAGGCTTCAGAAAAATACACAGAAGATATGAACAACGAGCATGGAAATTAAATTATAACAAATGAATTATGTCAATGCCCAAATAGCTTCATTTGGAGAGTGGGGTACCAGCTCAGGTGTGACCTCATCATCTGACCGAGACTCAAAATTACGAGGTGTTATCCTCGAATCTTTCCATCTTTCCCTTCGGGGTGGGACGTTAATTAAAATACCTACCTACCAAACAGCTTCATATTTATAGCTGCTACATTGATCTAAATCTTAGGGGTATTGAATTAACGTCACACTGGAACAACACAATGGGCTATTGGCGACGGTCGGGGGTCAAGCCCGAAGGAAAAGGTCCGACGACAACACCTCGTAATTTTGAACCACGGTCAGATGACGAGGTCAACACCCGAGCTGGGTCTACAAACTTCCACTCCACGTCAACGTGAAGACGAGGCCATGACAGATTTAACGTGTATCAGTCCCCCACGTGCACGTCTTGTGTTGGATCGAGTTTCGAACTCGCAACCCTCCGGTTGCTAATCCTCTACTCCGCTAACCGGGCTACCATGTCTCCTATCCAACTCTTAGAATGTTTTAGAATGCTTAAATAAAACGATGCGATCTCTAGTAGTTAACGTTCCATATTCGTTTAGATCGTGGTACCTGATTTTCTATGGGGGGGGTGTTTCAATTAACGTCACACTGGAGCAACACAACGGGCTATTGGTGACGGTCCGGGATCAATCCCAAAGGGAAAGATCCGAGGACAACACCACGTAATTTTGAACCACGGTCAGATGACGAGGCAACACCTGAGCTGGCACCCCACTCTCCAAACTTCCACACCACGCCAACGTGAGGACATTTGAGGCCACGACAGATTTAACGTGCACCAGCCCCCTTTGTACACGACGGTGTTTGGCTGGATTCGAACTCGCAACCCTTCTGTTGCTAGTCCGTTACTCTTCCAACCGGGCCACCGCGGCCCTGATTTTTTATGGAAAAGAAAGGAAAAGGAAACTTGCATTGGTAATTTTTTACAAATGCAAGTTTCGTTTCTCAATTACTGTCTGAATATAATTATCTCTTATCTATCTTATTAAGAAAAGTTTTCAGCATAAGTCAACAATGAATAAGATTTTTCATTTGACATATCTTCGCTTTCCGAAAGTTCAGATTAAAAAAGAATCACCTAAAATTGCCTGGAATTCAAGAATCATTTTTACTTGATAGGTAGGTAGGTATTTTAATTAACATCACACTGGAGCAACACAAGGAGCTATTGGCGACGGTCTGGGATTAACCCCCGAAGAAGATCCGAGGACACCACGTAATTTTGAACCACGGTCAGATGACGAGGTGACGCTTGAGCTGGCATCCCACACTCCAAACTTCCACACCACGCGAGCGTGAGGACATTTGAGGCCACGATAGATTTAACGTGCTTCAGCTCCCTTTGTACGAGACGGTCTTTGGTTGGATTTGAACTCACAACCCTCCGGTGGCTAGTTCGTTACTTTTTCAACCGGGTTACCACGGCCCCATTTTTACTTGAAGAGAAGTATGGAAATTAGCATATCCAAACTTAATTATTCTTATTATAATTGGTAAAGCGGTTTTCAAATAATCCGTTTTCCCATTCTGAGTTTTAGTTCCACAATATTTTATACCCAGCAAAACGCAGGAATGATTACACTCATATATCTGTACTCCAGAGGTAAAGTGTCATAAGTCCAAATTGGCTACTTTTCAGGAAAGCGAAAAAACTAACTTTTTACTTATGGAACAACATGGACATACGTCGTTCTGATCAATCACTAATTCAGAATAGAAGTCCCTGACAGTTACCACACTTTACCTCTGGATAGAGCTCATTTTTTTATGTAGTTATTGATCTAACTCCAAACCGCCAAAAATGGACTTACGACAGTTTACCTCAGGGATACAGATATTTTGGAAAAACAGCTTGCGAACAAGATCATGATATCCTCATGTAAGCAATCAGAACAAAGTCTAATTTATTTAAAGGTGCCCTATTGTCATTTAAATAATACAACTTTCGACTTGTGCTTTTCTTACTTAAATAAACTAACCCTCGTCTACATTTTTCTTCCAAAGCTTTCCATTCAACCCACCAGAGTAGTGGGTTGATGTGGGTCATTTACAGGGCAGTGCTTCCTTCCCGACATAGTGGCTGCGATCTCTCCAAAACACTTCCCTAAGCACCTCCTGGATCTTTGAAAAAAGCAAGCGATTTCCAGTCTGTTCATCACCCACCCACCACATGCAGTGTGGTTCGGGTGACACGCCTGCCATTCCTCGAATGCTTTCCGCACAAAGAGGATAAAGTTCAACTTCGTCGCGTCTGAATAGTTCATTCGGAATGATCGTGGTTTCAGTTTCTGAAAAAGGAACAGAATAACATATCAAAGGCTTACTTGCCTTGTTATTTTTTCAGAGACGATTCGGTCTCCAAGGACTAATCCAAAAGGGTGTAAGGCAAGAAGTAACAAGTCCAGTCGACTTGTTTTCCGTGTTTCAATATTACAAGATGTAATAGGATCTTTCTCTTCTAGATGGATATATCCCATTGTGTTGCTCCGTGCGACGTTAGTTCTACTATCTTACCACGTTTTAAACTTTTAATATCAATGATTTCGTTTTAACCCTCCTAATAGTTTCGATGGGATATCCAGTTGGAAGAGCAACGGATTAGCAACCGTAGGGCTGCGAGTTCAAAACCCACGAGTTCGCGACGTTATTTAATTACCTAACTATCTACCTCAATGAGATATCTCGTCCAAATAAGATCGAGATATCTCATTAAGGTCCAATGAGATCCATTACGATCCATTTTGTTAATGGCGAGTTGCAGAGTGGGATGCCAGCTCAGGTGTTGCGAGGGTTTGAGAGTTCGAAACTCGATCCAACCAAAGACCGGCGTGTGGGTGGGGGCTGGTGTCCGTCAAATCTTTCGTGGCCGGGTAATTGGCGACGGTCAAGGATCAAACCCGAAGAGAAAGATCCGAGGACAACACCACGTAATTTTGAAGCATGGTCAGATAACGAGGTCACACCTGTGAGCTGGTCCAACACTTTCCAAACTTCCACACCACGCCAACGTGAGGACATTTGAGGTCACAACAGATTTAACATGCACCAGACCCCTTTGTACACGATGGTCTTTGATTGGATTCGAACTCGTAACCCTCCTGTTGCTAATCCGTTACTCTTCCAACCGGGCTAACGCTGCCCCATTGCTCCAAGGAGGACAAACAAACTGTCCCTTGCCCTCAACTGGCGACAGTTTGTCCACAACAGGGCAGTTTTCGACTCGAAGACAAACCATGGGGAGGGTTAATCTGCTATCCGAGACAACTTAATTTTGAATAGATGCTAGTATTAAGAATTATTTTTTGGTTTCTAATATTACTTCTCGGAAGATAGAAAATAATGAGATAACTTTCCCTTTATAAAACTCCTCAGTTGAGAAAGTGAGATGCTTTAAAATGGCAATTAGTAAAACTATCTCTAATTGCCTCCATGAAAGATCCGCATATAACCATAAGGATAACAAATAAGCAGTCCACTTCTAAGAAGTTCCTCAATGACATTCTTTCATGAAAGACTAAACTCAATTTGAAAAGTCGTTATATCCTCACCATTCATTGTAGACTGTTGTATCACCACAGCAATCTTCGTGTGCTCAGAACTCGTTATTCGTTTTCCATGTTAGAGCTTCCTTTGTGGATAGCGTTCCTTGAAAAACGACGATTCTTTACTTTTTATGAAGCAAAAAATTCAAGGTATTTCAGCGATAAAAAATGGGATTTAATGGCAAGTAAAGATTCATAGCGTACATTATTTGTTTCGTACGAATGCGAGACACAAGCAGTTATGAGAAAAGAGGTGATTTACGTACATTTGGCAAGATTAAAGACTAAAGCTGTATATCTCGGATGAAAAATAAGTTTTAAGTTAACTCCTACGTACTTATCTACGGTTCTATTGTTTAAATTGGTATTTTATAGTTATTATAGCCTTCTTGATCTACTCATAAATTCCAGCGATATAAAGAAACAATGCTTCCAAATAGTAACTTAACAGCATTGAAAATAATCGTTGAAATGTGTGTGAAATATATCACAATGAAAATAAATACGAACATAAGACATTGCAACTCGAGCAAATCTATGTATACTAGAAGACCCGCTCATAGCACCTGCACAGAAATTTCTCCTTCAATTGATGGCAGTGTCATTACTCACTTTTCATGCCTTATTTAAACCCGTTTATAATATATACTGCATTGCTAAGCTAATACGAAAAGCTTATAGCTATCAAGAGACGACCAATTGGTAGAGCTCGGGTAGCGGACAAAGCTGATAAAGCTGTTCGACGACTCAACGAAACTGCTGAGGAAACAGACGCGACTTGTTCTGTCTGAAGCAGCAAAACTCTCAGGCGAAGCCGTATAGTAAAACAGTAACTCACAAAAGAGATGTATTAAGACATTAACCCTCCGAGGGCTAGTTGGTTTGATGGTTTTATGGCGCAAGGGCTATATTTGACCATGCGGCAGACACGACATACAATATCAAAAGTAATAGACACACACAATGAAAGTTTTACTGACAAAGAAGAGAGAAATACACCCAGGGAGGAATGCACCTGACAGGAATCGAACCATCTACAACTCGAAGGTTGCTAGCGCAGTGGGCATACCTACTGAGCCGCGACTGCCCCATCCCTCCGAGGGATTTATACGTACAAATACTCTCTGTAATCTTCTTTCTTGACCCATAGAATCTTTCCTGTGGTTCTTTCAATCAACAGATGTGGTAATTTATTCATCATGTGTGTTTTGGGGTAAAAGCAATACTACACTACTCGCAAATCTCGAGGAGCTCAGAAGATTAACATCAGCAACCTCTCCGGGTTTGACTGTTTTTGAAAACTTTGTCCAAAGAAATGCATTCCTAATCTTAGCACCCTCCAAATGAAACTGAAGAGGCTATTAATCATAATTTTTACGCGTGAAAACATTCAATGTTATGTGACAAACATATTTGAACTTTTTTATATTTAAAGAATACTAGCTGAATTACCCGGCGTTGCTCGGGTTGAAATAGTTAAATGTTGCTTGAAAAGTGAATTAGAATAATCACTTTTCTTTCACAGAAAAATGCAATCATTTAAGTTGTACGGAAAATACGTTTTAACTTTTCCATAACTTCTACTATATACTTCGGACGCAAATATATGCATTTAATTCCTGAATATATTGCAATATCTAAAAGATTAAGACATAAATACGAACAGAAACGAAATTCCGACGAAAAAATGCAGAATTCTAAAAAACGAATGATACGCAGTGTCGAATTTCGACTGCCTGAGTGTATTCTGAAACAGAGCAATTCGAAAAAAGATATTTGAAAATATTGATAAAGACGATAATGAAATTTAGTAATGCTCAAATATGACTGCAACATTTCGCTGTGTTAACTCAAATAGACAAACACGGGATGCTAAATCAAATTTATAAAATAATAAAAATTAATTCTGGTTTCCCAAATCTAAAATAACAAAATTACGCTTTTATGATTAATGAGTTGAAGTTTTTCGTGTTTCATTACAAAATGTAAATTATGAATAATGAAATATTTTAAATATCCTTTTTTTATCAAACAAATATTCATGTAAAAACATAAAATTCATATAGAAATAAAATAATAAACTTTAATTCAATAATGCACATTACACCTGTCAAATAAAGTAGGAAATACTTATACAATCAACTAAAAGTTAGATTTAGTAATGCTCAAACAACGGCAACATAGCTTTGCCCGGGTATTTATCCCAATCTTCTATTGGACAGGAAAAGGAATGAAATCAATGTATAGTGTAAAATCAAAGTAATTATATTAACAGGTTCTAAAAGTATAAGTACAGTACACGCATTATAAAGTAAAATATTTTACAAATTCACTGCAATATAAATTTAACACAAAACTTGATTATACACAACATTTTTAGTTTCACCTCCGGGAGCAAGAATAAATAAATTCTTGGGTGAACCCACCCTCGAGCAACCAACATAAAGTTGCCCGTGGGAGAAACACGGCGATCTCAAATCCACTCCGCAGTACTTGATAGACTGCCCCTGCGACTTGTTGATCGTGATCGAGAACGCAAGTCTTACTGGAAACTGCAATCTCTTAAAGTCGAAAGGGAGATCCGTCGGAATGAGTGGTATCCGTGGGATAAAAACTGTTGCACCCTCTCCCTTTCCTGTCAAGATAGTCGCTTCCATTACATTGCCCAGCAGCTTCTTGACACACAGCCTCGTGCCGTTGCAAAGTTTTGGCGGGTCGAGGTTCCGCAGTAAAATAACCGGAGATCCCACTTTAAGTAAAAGACGATGTGGTGGCAATCCAGCCGGATCAAGCGAGTTCAGGAACTCTGGCGGGAAATTGACGACCTCATCGGCATCTACTACGGTATCGATGGACTTGTATTCAGTGACCACGCCTGGTAACATGACAAGTATTTGATTGTTTATGTCGTGGACGTCTTCATTTTTAGCAGAAAGAATGGCCCTCTCTCGCAACCAGTTCAAATCGTGATAGTTTTGGGAAACAGACGGATAGACTGCATCTATCAGCTCTGAGACGGACGACACCAGATTACAAAAATCGGATGGGAATTTAATCTTGCCAGAAGACTCGACTGCCAATCTGCCTTCTCCGATCTCCAGGAGTTTGTCTGAGAAAATTTGAGCACTCTCATCCCCCAGATGTACTCTCATGTTTTGCTTCAAAGTTATCTTTCGCACATGTCTCCACAAAAACGAATGTTTCAAACATGCATGGATCTCATCGGCCGGCGTCGACTTCGGGATGATGGGCAGAGTTTGACGAAAGTCTCCACAGAGGAGTACCAGAGCTCCTCCCATCAGGTTGTCGTTTCCTCTCAGATCTCTCAGAGTGACGTCGAGGGCCTCGAGAGCTTTCTTGTGAGCCATGGTGCATTCGTCCCACACGATTAATTTGCAAGTCTCGAGCACCTGCGCCCGACCACTTGCCTTGCTTATGTTGCAGGTAGGATTTTCCTGCCTGGCGATGTCAAGTGGCAACTTAAGTGCAGAATGGGCCGTCCTCCCTCCTTCCATTAACGTCGCCGCAATTCCCGAAGAGGCGATGGCAAGAGCAACTTCTCCCCGAGTCCTGATTTCGGCCAGTATTATATTAATCAAGAATGTTTTCCCTGTGCCCCCAGAAGCATCAAGAAAAATGATACCACCTTGTTGTTTTGCTGCCTGATCCATGATAATTTGGTATGCGTTTTTCTGATCTCGATTCAGAAGTGGCTTCTTGTCCGCGACGTATGCACTCAGCTCTTCGACGTCGTAGTTCGTTTCTCGCACGTAATCTGCGCGAAGTACGTCTCGTCGATCTCTTACTGGTGCAGGCAGGCCCAATTGCAGTAATGTTTTATTTGTCATGGCCACACATTTGTCCTCAAGAATAACCAAAGCCTCGTTGAAAATGTCCGGACCAAACGCGATTTCTAATGTCGGGGTTTCCCTCCGGACTTTGGCGAGTATATCCTCACTCAGGGCCTCCTTATACTTTTCCCATAAAGTGTTTGGATTCGATGGACTGCATGTAGTCAATATTATAGCAAACAGGTTTCTGATTTGCTCTGGTAGGGAGATCAATTCGGCTTCTCGCAACGTGTCATCCCAGTGCTGGTCTCCTTCCAGCAAACCCAACTTCTGACAGGCCTCTCTAAATGTCTGGCATACTTCGTCGTTTACCGTTCTCATCTCTGCGAAAGATCTAGGTCCTCGTACCGAGTGAAGAAGCATCCTAAGGAAATAGCATTCGGCGTTGTTGGGGTGAACAGTGTACACTCGACCCAAGGCGTCACTCGCGACTGCATCATGTCCAGGGACGGGCTGGTCAACTTTTCTCCTACAGAAAATTTTCCTCGACGCATTCCACGTGTAATATCGAGGTATCTCAGGATACAACAAAGTCCTCGCAAAAGAATCCTGCTGACACAGTTGAAAGAATGCCGTCAAAGTCGTGTTTGGTGGCTGATCAATCACTCTAGGGGCGCTCTCTGTTGTGAAATAAACTCTCTGACCATTTTCTAAATGGACGCTGAGGTGAACAACAGTAGGGTGTCTTTCGTGAATCGAAAAACCCAGTATTCGCCAAACTGCCTCGTTACTGCTGAGGTATCTTCCCAATTGATACCGCGTCACTTCATCGTTCGATCTCTCGTCGCTGATACCGAAAACAGCCATATCACTACCTTTGTTGACATACTTGCACACATATTTAATCGATTTCACACTGTTGCAGTACTCCACGTTGATGTGTGCCCGAAACATTTTCGACAGCAGCGGCGAAAAGGGCACAACCCACCTATTGTCGATTTCTATTTCCGTGTTGCTGCGTATCGTTAGTTTCGCCGTGAACCCTCCATCTTCCGGAGCCCGCCGTCTGTACAGGGGATAGCCGTCATTTCCAGTTTGTGTCTCTTTAATGAATTTTCTAGGGTATTTCTTGGTACACTTTCCGTCCTTCATACACGGAGAAATGGGATTGAGATTTCCACACGGTCCGTGGATCATGTTTTTCGTTACCACTTCAAAAAGTTCGGGATCTTGTTCCGGGTCTGGCAACTCGGCAGATATAACGTCATCGATTTGAGTGGGCTGAATTTTGTCCGCTAACCAGATCAAATTGTGCGAGTGTGGCAGCCCTCTTTTTTGCCATTCAATCGTATACATCCAGCATCTCGGCACTCCAAATACATGGCCCTTTGTTATAACGTCAATCAGTTTCAACTGCTTCTGTTTAAATACTCTCGCAATCAAGTCGTGGCGCTCACTGGGTAATTGACCATTGGTAAGAACCTCCTTGATCTCCGTCCAAGTGGGATTGCAGGTGAAGGTGATAAATAAGTCTGGTCTCCCGTACGTCCTCACGTACGTCATAGCATCTTGTGTGTATTCGTGCATGTGTCTGGGACTGCCTGTAAATGTAGCTGGTAGTATGACTAAGGCACCGAGGTTTTCAACGTTCCCGTCATTTGCCACAGCATCTCTCAGGTGAATATATTCGTCAACTCTCAGTTTACGTTGATTTAGACGAATGTAAAGGAGACGTTCACTCTCGACTTTAGCGTACATATCGACGATGAACTGATGAAACAATTGCCTGCAGTTCAATACGTGGTTCTGCCCAGTATCTCGAACCATTAATTTGTACGCATAGAAATCCATCGCTGAAACTTTCTTGCTCGTTGTTTCACCTGTTCTTGGGTTGATCTGCCTCAGATTAAATTGATATCCATCTTCACCATGGGGGAATATTACTGGGTACTGCAGAGCATCGTAAGATCGATGTGTTTCCGAAATACGCTGCAATGATTCACCTCGTCGTTGAATAACGATATCCCGTTGATGAAACTCATCTCCTGAACCACCGCGACTTCATCTGCTTGAGGAGAGTTAAAGCGCCGCTCGTGTTCGCCTGCTGGTCTTCGGTCTGCTCTTATGACTACTTCATATTCATCTGTTGGCATATGTTCCAATGCTGTTTCAAACGTTTTAATAAGATTATTGTGCTCATGAAACATCCTCTGTAAGTTTAACACAATCTGACGTCTTGTTCCCGAGATGTAGGCGCACCTCTGATCAGTTTCCATTTGTTCGTTTTGAATAAAATATAGTTGTAGAAATTTTGGTGGTTGATCTGGCAGCGGAAGCAACGATCCCGCTCTATGGTAAACCTGCCCTTGCACCTTGAATGTCGACGGAAATCCGGGCTGTCCAACAACTGATGTGCCGCCGAATGATGTCATTTGGAAACATGAGTTGTATTTTCTGATGTTACTTAGAAAATGCTTCGACTCTGACGTATCTCCTGATGTGTAAGTCAAAAGGTCTTGTGGTGGTGGTTCCAGTTGGCAAAGTTTAACTTTTCCATTTTTGCAGCAAATACCAGTAGACTCTGATTTAAACTTTTTGGCTTGACAGTAAGTACAAACCATTTCCATTTTCCCGATCGTAACACTTGCATGCATCGAGTAGTCTTTATGTGAATCGTAGTGAAATCCTTCCAGTGCTAAGCTAAAATGGCTCGCAGTCCGTGATCGTTTGGCTCTATCTCTCTTATCCTGTAGTCGGGCCTCTCGCTGCTGTGCCGTCTCTGTTGCTCTAGATGTAGTAGCTCTATCTCTCTTATCCTGTAGTCGGGCCTCACGCTGCTGTGCAGTCTCTGTTGCTCTTGATGTAGTAGCTCTATCTCTCTTATCCTGTAGTCGGGCCTCTCGCTGCTGTGCCGTCTCTGTTGTTCTAGATGTAGTAGCTGTCTCTTTCATATCCTGTAGTCGGGCCTCACGCTGCTGTGCCGTCTCTGTTGCTCTAGATGTAGTTGCTCTATCTCTCTTATCCTGTAGTAGGGTCTCACGCTGTTGTGCCGTCTTTGTTGCTCTAGATGTAGTAGCTCTCTCTCTCGCAATCGCAAGTCTTCTATTCCTCTCCTCGGAAGTTTCTTGTCTACGCTCATTTTTCATCATCTTAGCCGTTGACTGCACTTGGCCGATTGCCTTCCGCTTCCTTGGAGGCATTGCTACAGCAAAGAAATCTGTAAAAGAATACAAAAAGCTATTTCATAAAATAAGCAAAAGGCACACTCTCACTGAGCAATGAAATCTATTATAGAATACAAAGAAAAGCTATTTCATAAAATTAGCAAAAGGCACACTATCACAGAGCAGTGAAATCTGTCATTAAAAAGTTATTTCATAAAATAAGCAAAAGGCACACTCACTGAACAATGAAATCTATTATAGAATACAATAAAAAACTAATATAAACTGAATGGTAAAACAAATTTAAAATTGTGAAGTACTTACATCAGTTTAGGAGAATATCAAACTTTTAACACAAATAAAAAAAATTAATGCCTTACTTAAAAGCTGTCAATCAAAATATTCAAACACAGAATTCTAAATCATGTTAAAAATAAACTTTTATTCTGGTGTAAAAAAAGCATTAATTCTGATCCCATTAAACTTATTTAAAAAATTAAGCAAAAGACACATCTCACTGAGCAATGAAATCTATTATAGAATACAATAAAAAGCTAAAATTAACGAAAAAACGAATTTAAAATTATGTAATACTTACATCCGTTTAGAAATATAAATCCAAAATGTACACTATCACTGTCGAATAAAGTAGGAAACACTTATACAATCAAAAGAGCGAAATAAAACTGCCAGATTCACTGAAAGATGATAAACTGGAAGACTTACCGAGTTAGCTTCCTTTAAATACGACCAGCTAAGAATCGAGTGGGTGCTGGAATGTTCTCCACCATGAGTCCAATTAAGTTTCCGTTTCCCCAACTTTCTAGAAAGTTCTACAAAGTTTTATAAAAAAAGTAAACATTAATTCTGGTGCTGCCAGATACCGAGTAGCAAAATTACGCTTTTATGATCAATGAGTTTTTCGTTTGTGCTTTTCGGAATAACGGTGCTTGGTTTAGAAATAAATATAATCGGTGTAGACAAATTAAACTGAATAGATAAAATTTTTTCAAAAAGCAGAAGGTCGATTTTACAGAATTTTTCAGAAAGAAAATCACTGCTTTCAACGGAGGATTCACATGTATCTATTCCGGACATTTTAAAATAAGTTACACGCCTTACCTAAAAAGCCTCGTGAAACAGAATTCTACAAATCATTACGTATTCGATAAATTATTTAAGGAAAGTTGGTCGAAATACACACCAACTTTCCTTGAAAATAATCCTTGAACTCCTGAAAACCTTTCCTTGAATTTCCTTGCAAACATAAATATTTTAAAATATTCTTTCCCCCTTCATCAATAAAATATCTATAATTTATTTACATCATGGGAAGAACTAAAAAGTCAGTTCAAACATAAATACTGTAATTTAATTTGTTTCGGAAAAAATTGTTTTTCGATCAACAGTGGTAAAGCAACCATCGCTGCCTAAAGCAATCAATCTATGCTCAATGTTATTTCTATTGCGATTTCGAATAGTTTTTAGCCCCCCAGGGCCACTAGAACGGGGGTTAAGAGTTAGCCTATGCTGACCGCAGTGTTCTAAATTATAAGTGTACCAAATTTGGTGTGGATTGGTCAAACGGTGTAGATTTGTATAGAAAATATACCCACATACACACACACACACATCCTATTTTATATATATAGATTGTAATTTATTCCTAAAGGTTTTATTTTGCACTGTTTTTGTTACGCACGAGTGCAAATTCTTCATATTTTCCAGATAAATGTTATTTAAAGGAAATCTGGGGAGTAAAGCTAGCTTTTTAATATGAAAAACTAGCAGTACCCACACGACGTTACCCATAACATCATTCTTTTTATGTCCTCACTGATTCTAAAAACATTAAAAGAAAAAACAATAATTTTAAGAATGAGTCCCACCACCACCCCATATGACACGGCGATGTCGCCTCATTCCTTCCACCTACAGATTCTTGCTCAGAGAGCTTCATGATATACTATGTAGAATGTTCTTCCATATGGCATACGGCATGTCCAGTCATGATGGTGACTTCAATAATATTCGGCATCAGTTTCTTGAGAGTCTTATTCCATTACAGAGTGAAGGTGGATGCAGATTTCTGAGTAGCATAATCGGTGCCCCAATCTTCAGCTCTGATATGTGCGAGGGTACTCCAGATGGCTCCAATGTGTTCAAAAACTCTGTTGTGTAGTTCACAGCCTCATCTGTGTCACATGTAGTGTCGATAGATTTGTAAATTTGAACACTAACGGGCAATTCTTGTAATAATATTCTTGTAGTTGCTTATTGATGACATTGACATCTTCGTTTCTTGGGGCAAGAATTGCTCTTTGGCACAGCCATGCGTGATCACTAAAGTGCTGCGCCACATTTTGGAAACACCGCCTCTTTCAGCTCTCGTTAAGTTTTCACAATCCTTCCAATGCTTTGCATTGATATACATCCATCTTGAGTATCCGAAGTAACGGCACCATTTCCTAGTTGAATTAGGTTATCTGCAAATTGCTGGACAGAGGGAGCACTATTTGAACTCGCACGTTTGTTGATAGTCCAAGTCTATAAATGCCATTCCAAATGTAAGATGATTTTAAGCAGGCCTGCATTTCATCCACCCTGGTTCCACGGGAATAACCGGAAGTGTCTTTCGAAAGTCGCCAGCCAACACCATAGTGACGCCTCCCATTCTATCATTGTTACGTCTGATGTCTTTCTACGTGATATCAAGTGCTTCGAATGCGGCTTTGTGGGACATAGTACATTCATCCCAGACATTGAGCTTGCAATTCTGTAGAACCTTTGCCTTTCCTGAATTTCTTGAAATGTTACATGTAGGAGTCTCCGCGTTTGCCAGATTAAAGGGTAACTTGAAAGGCGAGTGAGCTGTCCTCCCTCCTGTCAATAGTTTCGGCAATGCCTGATGAAGCAACAGCTCGTTTCTCTGTCGCACTTTAGTCAAAAGAAGATTGTTGAGAAAAGTCTTCCCTGTACCGCAGGAGCATCCAAAAAGAAAATGCCACCGCGCCTATCAAAAACTGCTCTTGTAATCTTGTCAAATGCTTTCTTTTGATCTTGGACCATTTTTGGCTCATTGTCCATGTATGTTGCGAGTACATTCGCGTCATAGTTTCTTTCCATAAGTTCTTCACTCGGTAGAACTGAATCGCAGTTTCGATTGGGTTGCCGTAGTACAAAACTTTTTTAGATCCGATCCACCCAACAATATAATCTTATCCTCAATGTAGATTAGAGCTATGTTGAAGATATCATCACTGTAGTCCAGATCCATATTCTGCTGCTGTACACGTGCTTGGTGCAGCATGTCTTCAGACAGGTTCTCCTTGTGGGTCATCCATAACTGATCGGGGGAAGACATCGAGCATGTTTGTAGCATAACAGCAAACAGATTACTTAAAATCTTTGGCGATCGAGATGCAGCTTCTTCTTCCAATGCTTTGTTCCAGTGTTCATCGTTCTCCAGAAGTCCTCTAAGCTGGCAAGCCTCTTTGTAAATTCCACAGACTCTTCCTTCAAATGTTCTCAAATCTATAAACGATATCGGGCCTCGTACTTCATGTTGCAAAGTCGCAGGTGAAAGCATTCCGAGTTGGTCGGATGGACGGTGTACACACGGCCTAGTGCATCACTAGACCTTATTCCTGCTTATTCTGGTACAACTTGTCCTTGTTTTCGACGGCTCCATGTCTTGTTTCCGTTGTTCCAAGTGTAGTACTTTGGTACTTGGTTGTACAATAAGGTGCGTGCAAACTCATCTTGGGTGCAAAGTCTGAAGAAAGACGTCAGTGTTGTTTCCAGGGTGCTTGGACACGTTGAACAGCATTTTCTGTCGTGAAGTAGACTCTCTGGCCATTATCAAGGTGAACGCTTAGATACATGACTGTGGGGTGGCACTCGTGAATTGGGAAGTTGAGTATTCTCCATACTGCTTCGTTGCTGCTGATATATCTTCCCATTTGATACTGACGAATTTCATTAAGGTCATTCTCTCCACTGGTCAACTCAAACACAGCCATTATCGGATCCTTTGTTAACATACTTATAGACATACTTGATAGACTTTACAGAATTGCAATACTCTACGTTGATATACGCAATGAAAATTTTTGTTAATAGAGGGCAATACGGAACAATCCACGTATTGTCCACAAACACTTCTTATCCTCGAAAATTGATGTTTGCAGTAAATCCCGGTCTTGTGATACGACGATAAAGTATCTACGACGATAAAGTGGATGGCCGTCTTGTCCTGTTTGCATCTCTCAAAAAACGGCGTGGGAATCGCTTTATGCAAATTCCATCCTTCATGCATGGAGAGAGTGGATTTGTGCATCCGCAGGGGGCCGTGCACCATCTGCTTCATTACAATGCAAAAAAAGTTCTGGGTCTTGTGGATTAGGGTTTTCTGCACTGATAAATTCATCCACTCTGTGAACGTGTGTAATGAGTCAGCCAAATCAGAATGTGGGTATGAGGAAGTCCTTCCACTCTATCGTGTACATATGACACTTAACCTCCAAAAATCTTTGTGATGATACTCATGAGTGTTTTTTGCTTTTGATGAAAGACTCTTTCCAACAAATCATGACAATCCTGGGTTTTTGCCCAACAAATAGTTCTTGCTGTATCTCTGTCCAGTTTGGATTGCATGTAAAGGTGATGAAGAGGTACGGTCTACCTTAGTTTCTCACGTATGTCATGACATCTTGAGTACGCTCGTGCATGTACCTGGGACCCCCAGTAAAGCTGGAAGGCAAGATGATCAACTGGCCGATGTCTGCAACATTTCCATCGTTTATGATCGTATCCTTCAAAAGTGTATACTGTTCCACTCTCAGCGTCCTCTGATTTAGTCGTATGTACAACAGCCCTTCCGATTCAATCTTGGCATACATGTCAACGATAAGTTAATGGAACAGGTCTTTACTTCTCAGTAAAATGTTGAAATTTGAAGAGCGTATCATCATCCTGTGAGCGTAGAACTGCATAGCAGAAATCTTAATTTGCGACATTCCTGTAGTTGAGTTTGTCACAATTCAAAATTATATCCATCCTCCCCTGCCTAAACATGAGTGGATACCTTAGCGCATCGTAGGACCTGTGCGTATCGGGAATTCTCTTGATGGTGCCACTTCTTTCTTCTAAAACTATGTCTCTTGCTCCATGTTGTTCTCCCACCATGATTAAAGTCACTTCTCCTGTTGTCGGTGCATTGAACCGCTTCTCATGTTCACCATGTGGGGTTTTGTCCGCTAAGATTACCACTTTGAATTCAGGGCTGATCTGATCCATGGTCAATTTGAAGCTGTGGATGTATGAATTGTGATGATCCAGCATATATTGTAACTGAAGTACTATGTCTTGTCTCGTCTGCGGAACGTGTTTACAACGCTGCTCTTCTTGTTGTGTACCATCTCCTACAAAATATATTTGCAGAAATTTATGCTCTTCGTTTGGTAGAGGGTGTAGACTCCCAATGCGGTGATAAACTTGACCCTGAACCTTAAATGTCGGCATGTATCCGTACTCTCTAATTTCTTTTGTCGTGCCGAAAGAGGTCATCTGGTAACAAGAATTGTACCTTCTAATATTTGCCAGGAAATGTTTAGCTTCTGCTGAATTTCCAATCAGTAAAGTACGAAGGGGCTCGGCCGGATCCATTAACCATGGCAGTTGAACCTTTCCTCCGTTGCAGCACATACCTGGGACTTCACCTTTCCACTTCTTTGCTTCACAGTGTTAACATGTTACAGACATTGATCCAATGACGCACGAAGGATGAGATACATAATCTGCTGATGGATCGTAATTAAAAGCTGCATTCTCTAAATTTCTACAGATGCGCATTCGAGCAGCACTTCTTCCGGTTCTAACTTGCTGTAGTCTTGTTTTTCTCTTTCTGGGGTGGATTCAGCTTCTTTTCTTTGTTTTCTTTCTCTGTCCTCTTGCTGTCTTGTTTCTCTTTCTGGGGCGGATTCAGCTTCTCTTTTTTGTTCTGTTTCTCTGTTCTCTCGTTGTCTTGTTTCTCTTTCTGAGGTGGATTCAGCTTCTCTTTGATTTCTTTCTCTGTTATTTCGCTGTTGTGTTCGAAGACATTTCTTTTTTCTGGGAGGCTGTGGCATCTTTAAATATAACGCTAAACCAAAATAATGTAGTTATTAAAATTGCAGAAATTTTACAAATTCAAAAGTAAGTTATGAAATAACCACTACTGAAATAAAAATCTGATTCAATCTTTAAATGTAACGCTGTACTTTTAAAAATTCTTAACGCTAAACCTCACTGATTCCGACTTGCTGTAGTCTTGTTTTTCTCTTTCTGGGGTGGATTCAGCTTCTTTTCTTTGTTTTCTTTCTCTGTCCTCTTGCTGTCTTGTTTCTCTTTCTGGGGCGGATTCAGCTTCTCTTTTTTGTTCTGTTTCTCTGTCAGTCAGCAAGTACCGACAAACAACCTAAATGAATCACAATATCAGCGAAATCAAAACCAAATTAAACAGTAATAAACAAAATTGCAGAAATGGTACAAATTCGAAAGTAAGTTATGACATAACCACTATATACTATTTGCGAAAAATACCCAAACAAAAAGCAATACAAAAAACATTAACAAAGTTAATCAAGAGGGCTTTGAATATATGGATAGTCCGCAGCTGCATACAGATATTTATTTACACGGCTGTCTTATCAGACATCCTTTTTAGAAAGTAAACAGAGAGCCTTGGCTTGTTGCCAAGAGCAGAAGCTGTGTGATCTCTCTCACACTGTTGCCATTCTTAGGAAACCAAATAATACAAAAATATGCCAATAAATTAATTCTAAAAATTTCTAGATTACATTTTAAAATTCGGTCTTCGAGGTACATTCAGTCACCTTTAGGACTACCTGTGTGCCAAGTTTCATGGCTGTAAGTGCTATAGATTCGTCTGGACACCGCACACACAGATACACAAACACTTCCTTTTATAATAGTAGAGATACAAATTTGTTTTCAAATTAAAACATCGAAAGGACCTCAAAAATTCGCACATTTCAATGAGTATGCATTCTCACGTATCACAAGGTGTAGTAATCACTTTAATCGCTAATTTTTTTCACTAATTTAAAAAAATGAACATTTTTACAAATTTAAATTCTGTGTCCTCGATTTATTTTCAGATGCTAAGTTCTGTAGTGAGGATTGCAGATTACAGCACTCTTGTGTATTTACTAGAAACTTTTAATTCGTGTTTCGGAGATAGTTCTAATCTCTTTTTAATGACCGGTAAACTCGGTGAAACTAATTCCAATCAGTTTTCCTTTTTATTACCTTGGCACTTTTCGACTCAAAAACAGATTTTTGTACTCCTTTCTTTGTCGTATTTTTATAAATATTTTTGAAATATTTTCAGGAACTTTTTTTGTCAAAACGGCAATTTGCTTTCACGATTTAAATGAGCATTAAACCCGAATCATCACACATTTGCTTTTAATTGGGTTACCTTTCGAAATAAAATACTGTTTGATTCTAGGAAAGGCGTGATTATAATTTCAAATGTGAGCTGCAGAAAAGAACTATCTATAAACAGCAGTTCAAAACAAAATTTTCAGAAAATAAAAATGTCATTAGCATCTGTGTCTGTAAAACCGGAAAAAAAGGAAACACGGGAATTTCCTGAAGACAATTTAAGAGGAAACAAAGAGCGTAACATTTATTTTGCAGCAAAATAAGCAAAAAATTTAATGTTTGGAGAATACAAAAGGATCTTAAATGGGAAAAAATTAAAACTAGACGTTTTTATCCAAGCACTGTTGTCTAACAGGATATTTAGTTTTTTAAATTGCTTCCTCCAAGTGCTTTGTTTACATGAATCTGAGAAGGGAAAACATCTCAAATAGAAGCATTAAATTGTTGTGTGACTGCATTTGTCTTACACCCGTTGATTTTCCTTTGTCTTTCCATGAAGCAATGTTTTAAAATAAAATGTTTTACTTTCTATTAAAAATACCGAAGTTTCGTTTTAAAAATAAATTTACTGTCCTCAAGCAACCCTTTCTCTGAACTTCCAGTTATCTTTTATTCAAAGCATTTCGCTTGGCATTGTATTTCTCTTTAGCTATGATAAATTGGCAACTTGGAAAACTTTAAATGAAATTACTTGATTTATCCCCCTTCCTTCTAATAATAAATTCGTAAATAAAACTTCCTTCCACTGTATAATAAGTTAGGTTATTAGGATCTGTTGAGTTATTGTGTACTGAGTCCGTTATTGAATCATTATTAATTCATTCAGTTAAAATGTGTTAAACCACGCAATAGGATGTACATGTTTGGTATTGGTAGTATAATCTTTAACATTTTAAATGTGTATTTTCCGCGAATGAAATTAAGGTGATAAGTAGTTGAATTAACATGGCACTGTAGCAACAACACAACGGGCTATTGGTGGCGGTCCGGGATCAACCCCGAAGGGAAAGTTCCGAGGACAACACCTCGTAATTTGAACCACAGTCAACACCTGAGCTGGCTTCCCACTCTCCAAACTTCCATATCACGCCAACGTCAGGACATTTGAGGCCACGGCAGATTTAACGTGCACCAGCTCCCATGTACACAACGGTCTTTGGTTGGATCAAGTTTCGAAATCGCTATCCTACGGTTACCAATCAACTGCTCTCCCAACCGGACAACCACTGCCCGAATGAAGTTAAGAAAAGTTTAAGACCTATGTATACAAAATAAGGTCTCACACACAAGCTCGATTGCATTAAACCCAGATGCCGTAATCCAGCATTCCAAAAAGATACCCATTGGTTTGGTCTAACATTTGAAATTGACATTGAAAGACATTTAAATCCAAATTTAGTTATACAGGGTGTTTCAAAACTTCTGTACAAACTTTAGGGAATACAAATTAAACCGTATTCACTCAGGGATGTACTCCAGATCCACCCCACATGCATAGACGTGAAATATAAGTAGACTAAGAAATGCAATTGAGAGGAGCTTCAAGGTTCACTAACATGTCGACAAGTAGTCACGAGACTACTCCGTGAAAATCGACTTAGTTAGCCTATTTGGCATCTTATGGCCTCTTTTGGCAATATAACATCTTAAGGCAAGGTAGATAAGTAAATGCGCATTTCTATGGAGTGGTGACAAGTATGGTGAAATCGCCAAAGACAACTACTGTGTCCCGCGGACTTATCAGATGCCTAATCAATGGATGGGCGTCTTCTCCCGCTCAGTGAACCAATCAGATGTATGTTCGTTTGCATGGGCAGACGAATGTAGTCTAAGAGTCACGTTGCTACTAGTTTTGGTCACATGATCCTGGACACATAAAAGGTTACCATTGCTTTTCTACTTTTATATTTTCTCTATGGATATATGTTACCGAACGAAGTCAGCGTCTAAAATGACGATACTCGAAACTGGCCAAACAGTGCCCTATGGTACAACCAAGTGGCGTTTTCGAATTTACGGACGTGCATCCCTAAACCAATTCGGATAAAGTTTGTGTTTCCTACCTTCTCTTACATTTTGCGCACGAAATTTTGAAACACTTCTTTAGTGTACAGGAACTTATAATACAGATCGATGGAAGTTACGCAAAATTAATGTTATTAGCGTTTACCCGGCACCAACAAAATACTTAATTTGTATTTCTTCCAAAAATATTCGTATATTCTCTTCATCCTTTTTTATACTAAAGCAACTCTTCAAATAAAATCTATTTCTTCTCAATAAGGAACTTTTTCTAAAACTATGAAGAAATACAGTTTCTATTCTATCCATTTCTATCCATCCAGTCTCTAAAACGTAAAGAAAACATTACCAGGCATATTTTCAATGGTTTTATGTTTCTCATACTTTCATAGATCCTTAAGCCTTATTTTACTAAAAATAACACTTCAAATAAAATTCGCATTTCCCTCGTTATATTTTTTCAGGAAACTCCAAAGAAAGACGTCTGAGTTTCTATTCTAAAACACTCTTTTTGCATCTCTTTACTTAATCCTTTCAGGGGTGGCGGGAAGCCTGAATTCCCACCTCTTTGAAGTATCTAAGGCTAGGTCCAAAAATATACTTCTCATTTGATATTCTGATGTCTAGGAGTATTCTAGATAATTGGCTCAACATCCCCTTAAAAAGCTCGAAAGACCAACATTTTCGTTCTCTGAAAAAATAATATTCACACAAGGTGAGCCTTCAACTACACAGTGGCTTTTTTAAACAGATATTTGTTAACATAGGACAATTTAAACTTTAAAGGGTCCTATGCTAACAAAAATCTGTTTATCTTTAACCCTTTAAAGTTTAAAGGGTTCAAAAAAGTCGATTCATGGCTGATAGAGCCTATCCCATGGTGCTTTATAAGTTGACCAAGACATGGAGGTTCTGCAAAATTAATTTTTCAGCTATTGTAGTAAGGTTGGAGAAGATTTCTTAGCTACTGACCTTGATAGAATGAAAGTTTTTGTGAGGCTGAATCTTTTTTATTTTTGGTGCACTGTGAGGATGACTTGGTACCATGGAAGGTCATATGTTGTTGTTTCTAATTTCTCTTGGTCTAGCACATGCTCGACCAAGGTCATGAAACCGCTCGTCTGTAAAAAGTCCAAAAACATCAAAGGATTCTAAAATGTCATGGAAATTCAAACCTACACACGAAAGCATGTGATCCGGTGAAGCCTGTGAATTCGTCATTTAGGATAAGCGGAAAAAAATTATGTCCATTTTGAAATCTGAGTGTTAGTATAGGTCATATGCTTTAAATGTCCGGTGCGCAGTCTTTGTTCACATGGAAAAAGCCTCCTCGACATGTTGAGATCTAAAAGCTCACCCAGTGATTTGCCCATGTACCAGTGATGGGAAGGTACAATTTTTCTATAAAGTTTGGATTTTAAGCTGGACAAATGGTCGTCTGAGAGGGCAATGTCAACTTTTCCTGTTCCAAATAGCTCATTTTGTCCAGATATTTTTGCCAAATCATCAGCTGTTTCGTTCCTTGCGATGTCAACGTATGAAGGGATCCATTGGATTCTCTGAGAAACTTAGAAGGTTGGCAATTTTATATAAGAGTTGATCGTAGTTGGTGAAGAATCCCTCTTTTATGGAAATTTGCTTCATACACACGATTGGTTAGTTGTTTTTTATGGCGCAAGTGCCAGATCTGGTCAAGCTGTGCCAAGTAATGCTTTTTCCGCCAAGAGAATGGACATATGCACGTTTTCACTGATACAGAAAGAGAGAAATACACCCAGGGCATTTACAGCTTGACACATGTCGATACATATCCAGATAAACAATCCAATAAGTTTGACGAAATCGAATGTCTGATCTATGTGTATTTCAAAAATTGATTTCCAACACCACTAGGGAGTAGGTATTAGGTTATGCTTGTAGATATGCTGTAGATGGGCAGAGACACTAACTGGGTTAAACACCCTTTTAAAAAGCTTGTTTTTATTACGGTAGGTATTTTAATTAACTGGATCAACACAACGGGCAATTGGCGACGGTCCGGGATCAAGCCGAAGGGAAAGATCAGAGGACAACACCACGTAATTTTGAATCACCGTCAGATGACGAGGGCACACCTGAGCTGGAATCCCACTCTCCAAACTTCCACTCCATGCCAACGTGAATTTTTGTTACGTGCAAAATAAATTCATATATACAGAGAGTCTTCCCTACTTTTATTAAAGTGCCTTTGTCTCATCGTCCACCTAGAACACTCCAAGACATCAGAATATCATTGAGAGTATCTGTGTACCTTAGCAGCTTCAATATACGCAGGATATTTACCAATCCAAGGAGGTGGGACGTCTGACGTCCCACCGTCCTTGATCTGAGGGCTTAACACGCATATATTTGTTCTGCAACCTGCAGTTCCCCTGCATGACTTCTAGTCAAGTCTGACTTTGACCAATAGAATCTTTCCTAGGATTCTTTCAACCAATAGATGTGGATATTTAGTCTTTATGTTCGTCTTTAACCAATAGATGAGGTTATTTAGTCTTTTTTGTGAGAAAAAATCAATACAACACAGTTTGGAAATTTCGTGGTTCTCAGAGGGTTAAAGGAAACCTTAGAGACCATCTGCAAGTTAAATCATTTTTATACCTTCGAATGGCATTGCGTTCTATCAGCAATTTCAGTCTAGAAATAACTCTTCAAATAAAATCACCTTTCCGGGGTTGGCTTGAAATTTTCGAGAAGGGGTCATCTAGTCTCCCACATCGTGAGTTTGCCCGCTCCGCTAGCAACCTGTGAGTTGTACACGACGCAGGTTCGATTCGTGTCAGGATCGATTCCTCCCTGCGTGTATTTCTCTCTTCTGCGTCAGTAAAAAATTTGATAGGTTGTGCCGAAGACACAAACCATAGTTTTGATGTGAAAAATTGGACCTGGTGCTGGATTGCGGTATGAATGAAGCAGACGTAAGATGCTTGAACAATTATTTATTGCTAATATTAATTTACAGTTTAACCGATTGAAATATAGGTTGATATATTAATATTGAAGGACAATTTAATTTTATTGATTAAATGCTTGTGATTGGTGGGGTAGTTTTGTAGCTTTCCAATGACCACTTATGCAGTCCTCATTCTACGACAAAACAACTGCAACGCTTTCTTGTGATACTGGACTTTTCATGCATTCCCCAGTACTGTTTCCGATTTAAAGGGGGACCGCGGTGGCCCGGTTGGAAGAGTAACGGACTAGCAACCGAAGGGTTGCGAGTTCGAATCCAGCCAAACACCGTCGTGTACAAAGGGGGCTGGTGCACGTTAAATCTGTCGTGGCCTCAAATGTCCTCACGTTGGCGTGGTGTGGAAGTTTGGAGAGTGGGGTGCCAGCTCAGGTGTTGCCTCGTCATCTGACCGTGGTTCAAAATTACGTGGTGTTGTCCTCGGATCTTTCCCTTTGGGACTGATCCCGGACCGTCACCAATAGCCCGTTGTGTTGCTCTAGTGTGACGTTAATTGAAATACCCCCCCCCCCCGATTTAAAGGACGGGAAGCGGTAGCCCAGTAGGAAGCGGATTAGCACCCGGAGGTTACGAGTTCAAAACTCGGTCCAGCCTAAGACCGTAGTGTACACGGGGGCAGGTGCGTATTAAATCTGTTCTCAAATGTCCACGTTGGTTTGGAAGTTTGGACAATGGGGTACGAGCTCAGATGTGACCTCGTCATTTGACCGTGGTTCAAAATTACGAGGCGTCCTTGTATCGTTCCTTCGGGACGGATCAAAAACCATCGCCAATAGCCCAACGTATTGCTCCACTGCGACGTTAATTAACTACCTACCTAGACTGCAGTGGATCAGTGGGTTTACCCACTGCGATAGCTACCTGTGAGTTGTAGCAGGCTCAGGTTCGATTCCTATCTGGGTGTATTTTCTGTCAGTAAAGAAGCTTCCCTTGTGTGTATGGCCGTTTACTCGGCATTGTTTGGCGCATCTTTGCCAAATGTGGCCCATAAAACCCAACCCAAATACCCTGCCACCTGAAACCCCACCGACACGCCATCGCCACTACTTCCTCCGAGGGCCCATCAAGCTCTCGTTGTACCATAAAATTGGAAACAAAAGAGCTTACTCCTCTTCCATGCATCCGTACTGGGTAATAGCGGGGTCTGATAGTTCCATCGCCAGCAGCATGGGAACGGGGCTCCAGATTATGCAACGCTTTTATACTCCTGCCGAGTTTAATGCGCCTGTCAGCCGATGCAAGAAACGGCCTCTCGAGCGTAAAATGTGCGCGGCCACGAAGATGACAAACTCATCCCTGGGGATGGGCAGGGTAAGTCCCGTCTTTCTCACGGTGATGTGAATGACTCTGGAGCAAGCTGGAGCTTTCAGATAAATTGTAGGGAATTTGCTTTGTGTCTAAGGATAACGCTGAACCATTGGGTAACATTGAGAGAAGCAGGGCAAAAATGGACTCTTCCATTCTTTATATATATTTCACTAAATCACAGAAATGAGCATTATTTGTATATTGGTGAATGGCAACAAAGAGATGTAAACAGTATAACGTAGTTTTATTATCAAAATCTCGTCAAAAAATTTTTGTTCATGAGGTCTTAACCTCCCATGTGGTTTCGACGCGATAACTCGGCCATCAAGGTCTGACCAACTTTGCTACTGGCGAGATATCGCGTCATCGAGATTGCCATTTTTTATGATGATGAGATCAAAATCTGGTCAGTTTTTTCTAATGACGAGATATCTCGTTCATCAAGATCTGGTCAGTTTTCTTGATGACGAGATACCATCCCATCGTGATAACCATCAGGAGGGTTGACACACACATTATTCGGTTAAAAATATTCTTCCTAAACTTATTTCCGAAGCTCGTAAGTCTATATTGAGCAGCGGTAGAACGGTTGAAAGAGAAGCGGATTAGAAAGTAGAGGATTGCAACTCAATCCAACTAAAGATCGTCGTGTACGTGGGGGCTAGTACGTGTTAAATCTGTCGGGGCCTCAAATGACCTCATGGCGTGGTGTGAAAGTTTGGAGCGTGGGGTGCCAGCTCAAGTGGTGTCCTCCTCAGCTGACCATGATTCAAAATGACGAAGTATTGTCCTAGGAACTTTCCCTACGGGACTCATCCTTGATCGGCCACGGTCATGGATGCCCGTTGTGTTGCTCCAGTGCGACGCAAATTCCACTACCTACTTACCTATCAGTATTCAGAACTCTCTACTTCCAAACCGAATTCAGAACTCTACTTCCAATCTAGAGTCAGAACTCTACTTCCAATCGGAATTCAGAACTCTACTTCCAATCCGGATTCAGAACTCTCTACTTCCAATCCGGATCCACAACTCTACTTCCTATCGAGATTGAGATCTCTCTACTTCCAATCAGGATTCATTACTTCCTTTCAGAATTCAAAACTATCGCCTTTCATCAAGATTCTAGCACAGGTGTTGACCGTGATTTGAAATTACGATGTGCTGTCCTCGAATCTTTCACTTCGGAATTGATCCGGACCAACGCCAGTCCGGATTGATCCGGACCATCCGGATTGCATAGCTCCAGTGCGACGTAAATTCTACTACTTACCAACCAAATATGGCCCTTGCGCCATAAAAGCCAACCAACTATCTCACTCCATAAAGTAACACTTGTTGACAAAATGTTTTACACTCAAATGTCCACCCTAGTAAAATAAAGCATGACATCACAATCCATGTGAATGTTTCCCTTCACACAGACTACCGTGCTTGCAACTTCCACTGTGAATACCAGAACCGGCATTTCCCCAAACTTAAAAACGTCATAAACGTCGGCCGTTTATTATTGCTCCAAGAAAGGACTCACGCCTCTCTCGCAAATGCCTCTGTGGGCGCGGAGCATCTTCTTCACAGAGGAATCACCCTAGAAAAATCTCATTTCTTGGGCGTCGCGCCGCTCCATACCTGGAATTCCTCTGATCGGTCGCCATGGAAACGGGAAACCTCGCTCATCAAGAAATGTAATTAATTACTCTGGGATCCCCGCTTTTGATGCGGAGGGTACTAATCTGACTTCAAATGGAGTGGTTAAATACCTTGACGCAGGGAGGGCATTGAAGGGGGTCCTTTTTTGGTCTGAGTACGGGGAGTAATTTTTTTATAAAACCATCAGAAAGTAATTTGCTCCTTTTATACTTCTGGGCAATGTTTGCATTTGTTTTCAACATCCCGGCCGTCAAATCTCGAATTAATTATACGCTTGGTATGATTAAAAACTGCCGCGGCAGTTTTTCACTGCAACGTAAAGCACAAGATTGTATGGTATTAAACACTGGATTTAAAATTCACCGCATGTGTACAGAAAATGGATGTTAACACCCCAAGAGCCATTTATTTTGTTAATTAAAAAGTAGTGTTTTTTAATGATTGAACGTTGGGTGGAAAAGTGAGGCTGGTCTCGTTGAGTGACCGACTCGATTAGTTCTCCTGGTGGTTGTCTCGACGAGATATCTCGTCATTAGAAGAAACCTGACCAGATCTTGGTGGATGGTTCATCTCGTTATTAGAAAAACACTGATCATATCTTGATCTTATCATCATAAAAAATCGGCAATATCTTGATGACGAGATATCGCGTCAAGAGCACAATTGGTAAGATCTTCATGGGTGAGATATCTCATCGAAACCACTTGGAGGTTTAAGTCCACATGCAATCCATCACATCTAATATCATCACCTTCTAATGAACTAGATAGATCTGTAGAATCGCTATCGAGAGAGTCGTGGTCGTAAGTTATCAGAAGGGTATGTCATGTCTGCTTACGAATCGCTTGAGCCGATTGAATTCAGATTGAAGCCCCTTGAAGCTCAGACTACTGGATAATAACTTTTAGTCAATCAATAATTTGTCTCACACATTAGGATTCATGCTTTTGACGTGAATACGTCTTTAAAATCGGTATGGAGGTCATCGGCAGAAACTTGCGCGTCACGAAAAGTGTTGATATCTCAAAGCCCCATAACTCCAGGGGGAATCAGAGGTAAATAACCTACCATCCTGTAGAGGAAGATGGGCCGCATCGACCAGGTGACCACTAATCCACTCCTCCTCTGACCTTTGTACCGCGCGGTGGGGGGAATGAGTTATATTTCGGGCATATGCTGGCCTGTTTAAGCGCTGTACCTTCAGTTCTAATCGACGGGTCGTGGCGAGTGCGTGCTTAAATTGAAGAGAACGACGAGTTCTACAATTCCATTTGACTAGTCGACGGCTTAAACTATTTGTGTGAAAATTGTGTGCAGTGGAAAGTGACGATTTGTCGAAGATTTCACAACGAAGCCAAAACATCACACTAAATTTCAAATGCGTCATAGAAAACGTAAACAGGTTCAAAGAGCAGTTCAATACGAACAAGATGATACCAAGATGTCTAAACCTATGACAAGTGCGGAGAGATCTAGAGCTTACCGAAGACGCAAGGAGCAGGCTCGCGTACGTTGTGACTTCGCTAGACCATCTAACGAGCTGCCACCACGCTTAGAAACACCACCATCGACCTTAACTTTGTCAGGAACATCAGCATCGACACCATGCCATTTGTCTCGTAATTTAGTATCACATACCCATCATCCATAAGGTCGCCATAGAATACTAAGCATTGCCCACACTCTAACACCACACTGTTCTGTTACCGTGAAAGACCGAAATTGGAGAATGTCGACTTTCACCGGTGAATGTCGACACATACCAAATACGTCGGTGAAAGATCGAATATTTCATTACATTCTTGTACATTCGGACCCTCACCGGTGTATGTCGACAATCAGATATGCTCTGGTGGAGGTCGAAAAGAGAGGAGCCGAGGTTTTTTTTCCGATACCCTAATTTATACTGAATGGATACTGCAGTGAATCGTGATCTTTTTCTTGAAAAGTTAAATGCATTAATTGCGGGTAAACGAGAAGACAATTGTTTCTATTTTTCTCAAGAAAAGTACTCTAAAATACTTTCTGAAATGTTACGAACCTCACAAAAACAATTTCCTCCTGCTCAAATTGGTGATACTGTACGAATACAAGTCCCTGATGTCGACCGTGGTCGTACAGATAGCCGAAATGTGTTAGCGGTTGTTGTTGGAATAGAAGACTCCGACTTCTATAAACTGGCAAATAAAAATGGTACCCTCAAGCAGCTTTACACACGTAATCAGTTCGTAATTTGTAAAGAAAAGTTACTTTCCATAGATGAGATTTCTTTTCAAGAAATGTCGCTGAGAGAAGCAGCTGCAGCTAATTCGAGAAGCGGGGGGCAAGGCTATACACGCTGTCATTGCAAAAGAAAGTGTTCCACAAATAAATGCAGTTGTAAAAGCAAGGGACTCTTGTGCAATTCAAAGTGTCATAATAGTTTAAGTTGTTGCAATAAATAAGATTTGAATCACATAATTAAGTAAGTTTTTTATTACTATTATTTTCTTTTCTCATTTACTGTATAATTAAGTAAGTTTTTAATTTCTATTATTTTCTTTTCTCATTTAGAATGTACTGTTTGTTTTAAGTTCTTGGTCACTCCTCTCAGAAAGAGAGGTGAAAAAGTTACGTTACCCTTGTGACGTTTTATCGCGACTGAAATACGGAGAAGAAAATATAAATCTCCGACATGTTCAACATTCACCATAAGTGCATGGTGAATGTTGACATTTGCCGGTGTAAGTCAGAAATAAGGGTATTTAGCAAATATTTCGGACATACACCAAGCGACTATGTGAATGTTGACATTCACCGGTGAAAGTCGACATTCTCCAGATTTCGGTCTTTCACTGTAACATATCCACCAAAACTGGCTAAATAAATAAATGTCAGTTCATTTCATTAGAAGGTCGATGTCATCATAGGCGTGACAGATTATTTTACTGTTCTGTTCAACACTTTTGTGCGTGTGATTATAGGTGTTTATATACGATAGTCAAATCAAATAAGTGTTGATTTTTTTTAACTGCTCGATTTTTTATAATTTTTAGACAAAAATAAATTTTGCTTCTGTAATAACCACAAAAATTTATGAATAAAAACCACTTTGAAAAGAAAATAATTAAATGAAATGTCAATATAATAAAATTGATACACTGCTCATTTATTTTTTATAAAAACTTAAGCGTTGATACACTAATGTTACGTATCAAACCATGTTACGTCAAATATACTTTATTACACGTACGTTACGTCAAAATGTTACATATAAACCAGACAAGATATATAGAATCTTTAAAATGAAAAACTACACTCAAACAACAAGAACTTAGTAAGTACATTAAGAAATATGGTACGAGCGCAAACAAACGGCCTGTTCAGTTCTATATTGAATGTATATCGTCCATCCACCAAAATAGTAATAATAGTGATGAAAAGATTTCTTGAATTTCGAAATTGATACAATGTACACAGCTGAAAAAAAGCTTTGCAAAATATTAAACGTAAAAACATTTTTTATATGCCATTTCAGAAAAGTACAATAAAAATTAACTAATGAAGTCTGATCTGTTCAATTCCAGAGATTTTTATGACAGCCTTTATTAATTGATACGAAATCGAAACACGGATTAATTTTCGATTAAACCTTTGGTAGAAATAAGTTCACGATTTAGCTCTACAGTAAAAAATTAAATCTTTAAAAACTGGCTCTCCTTATAACCAGTTTTAATAAATCAAGTATTCGTGATTGTGGCAAAACAGAAATATATGAAACTCTTGTGATAAAAATAAAATTTCTGCGTATTGAATGTAATAAATGAAATTTCTGTCGGAATACGATACACTGTTTTGACAGTAATATATGAAATTGCTGGCACACAATAAAAAGTTACTCAATTTAGTAAGGATAACTCAAACAGAGGAAAAACAGCATTCAAATTAACTGGAACGAAGTAATAATTTATCAGTCTGATAGAGTTGTTGAAGGAAACGCCATAAAAATAACGATGTTCTAGACGTTCATTTAATTTTCATTTTTGATTAATGTGTCCAGCTAATTCATTCAGTCATTTTAAAATGCAAATAAATCCGTCAAGAAAATATGTCTAGTATTTAGTAATAATGAATCATTGCAACTACAATCACGCTTTTGAAATCGGTATTTTTTACAATTCAGATATCCAACATCAGTTTCTAACTCAATTCTCTTCCATCAAGACCCGACCAATTTTGCTAATGACGAGATCATCGGGATAGTGCCGATTTTTTTTATGATTGCGAGACGAAGATCAGGTCAGTTTTCTTCTAGTGACGAGATATCTCGTTCATCAAGATCTGATAAGTTTGCTTTTAACGAGATACCTCGTCGAGATAACTATCAAGAGGGTAGATTTGTATAGGAAGCTATGACGCCCTGCATACATTATATGTATCATACCAAGTCTTGAAGTCTGTCTGTTACATTTGTTTTGGTTAGTTTTCAAACATTTAATTACAGATAAATTCAAATAATTCTCTTCCATCAAGACCCGACCAATTTTGCTAATGACGAGGTCATCGGGATAGTGCCGATTTTTTTTATGATTGCGAGACGAAGATCAGGACAGTTTTCTTCTAGTGACGAGATATCTCGTTCATCAAGATCTGATAAGTTTGCTTTTAACGAGATACCTCGTCGAGATAACCATCAAGAGGGTAGATTTGTATAGGAAGCTATGACGCCCTGCATACATTATATGTATCATACCAAGTCTTGAAGTCTGTTACATTTGTTTTGGTTAGTTTTCAAACATTTAATTACAGATAAATTCAAATAATTCTTACGCAATGTACAAAGGCCATCTTAGAACTATCTTTCACACAGACCTATCCTACGTATATATTGCCAAGTAGAAATGCTGGATATAATTTTAGATTTTTTCGTGAATAGAAAATATTATTGCGAATAGAATAAGTTTTTCCTTGAAATCGACCTTGTGAACCAATATCTAAGAGATCATTCAAATGTCGTTCCATTAAAAATCCAACCTGAGGAAATTATTTGATCCTAAGACCGAATCAAAAGATCGGATACTTGAGGAACTTTCTCAATTTCAGAATTGGGAGGGAATTTCCGATGTTAGAGATTAAGTCTTTCCTCAATTATATTCAAGGTTCTATTTCGGAACTCTTATGAAAATGAATTATCGTTTCTCCTCTAAAAGCATAATTACATTTGAGAGGCAGCACAAAATAAGTTGAAAGTTAAAATGTTTCGCACAATAAACTATTAATAATAAAATCGCAATAACTATTTTATGATGATCTCTTATATTTTAAATACAAAATGCATATACATTGAATAAGTTGTTCAAGAGATTGGACTGTTTCCAGGTATCTGATACAAGTATTAAATAAATACAAATGCTTTCTTACGCAAAATAGTCTATATGATAAAATAAAATTGCACAAAGCCCAGTAACTATACTAACATTTTTTACAGTTAACACTAAAAAATTCGTTAGATTTTTATTGTTTCTCTGAACGATATATAGTTAAATCGTTAGTGTTTTTAGAAAAATCTACTTGACTAAGCAATTAACAAAGCTTTTTATAATTTATATTTATACTTAGACACTTGGAATTCAAACGAATGACATAGGCTTCCTTGTTAACGTTGCACACGTGTCACATTCTCGAGCGGAGACGAGAATGTGTAACATGTATGTAATTTTAATCTATTATTAATTATTAAACACGGACGTAGAAATAAAATTAGAGCATATGATATCATTTTTTCCTAAAAGGTTAACGGATTTTATTGTTGCCAAATTGGTATACAAAATGTGCTTAACATTTTTCAATCTTTGGTCTGCATTAAAATTTGTTTTTGTCGATTCTTTTGAGATGAAGCGATGTATTTAACTCTCCAAGTGGTTTCGGCGAGATACACTGTCCATCAAAATCTGACCAACTTTGCTAATGAAGAGATATCTTGTCAATTTTTTGCCAATTTTATAAAGATGACGAGATTAAGATCTGGTGTTTTTTAAAGGACAAGATATTGCTGATTTTTTTGTTGCAAGATAAAGATATGGTCAGTTTCTTATGACAAAATATCCCTTCCATCAAGATCTGATCAGTTTTTCTAATGACGAGATATTTCATCCGTCAAGATCATTTTTGCTAATGACGATATCTCGTCCTCTAGATATTGCCGATTTTTTTATGATGACGAGATCAAAATCTGGTCAGTTTTTCTAATAAAGAGATATCTTGTCCATAAAGATCTGGTCAGGTTTGCTAATGACAAGATATCTCGTAATCAAGATATTATCGATTTTTTATGGTGACGAGATAAAGATCTGGTGAGTTTCAATGACGAGATATCTCTTCGAGAGAACCACCAGGAGAGTTAAGTAGTTGTTTACACGTTGCCGATGGCTCAGTGAGGTTGCCCACTGCATTAGCAGTCTGTGAGCTGCTTGTGGTGTAGATTCGGTTCCTATAACTACCCTAGATGTATTTCCCTTTTCTGTGTTTTCTTGTGTCCATTTACTAAATGGAAAAACATTTCTTGACCAGATTTGACCCTCTCGCCGTCAAAAACCAATCAAGCCCCCCAAACCCATGTTGCTGATACGATTATACAGAGTGACCTGTAAAGTCCCTTTAAGCCCTTTAAATTTGAAACAGCGTCTCGTATAGTCAAGAAAGTAACGTGTACCAAAAGTAAAGTGACCATGCTGGATTTACTGAGACAGCTTACAGCGCTCCTAGCGGCGAAATAAGGAAGTTAAAAAAATAACTCGAAAACTAAAGGAGATCGGCCAAAACGTTCAATTAGAAAAATGTGCGCAATACCATAACAAAAGCACAGGAAAAAGTTTCATGGAGTTACCTGCAAACTTCGCGGAGATATTCATGATTGAAATTGGAACTATTCCATGCCTTGAAAAAGGGGTTACCCTGTTACTTTCTTGAATATACGAGACGCTGTTCCAAATTTAAAGAGCTTAAAGGGACTTTACAGGTCACCCTGTATACTTATGAGTTCAAGCGATTATTATTCAATTCCTCGATCATTCGAAAACGCGAAATCTGTATAAGTACTGGTCATAAGGAAAATACTATAAACTTAAGGAAATCAACATATACGAACTAAAATAACATATATAATAAAATTATGCTATGAAAGTTAAGTATTTATAAGCAGAGTAGGTTGGAATGTGGTTTCGAACACGCAAAATACTAAATTGTTTTTTAATATACTGCGCCAACAGGTTTGAAATACCTACAGTAGTCTCGCTTATCCGTCATAAACGGGCCGGCAGAACGTCGGATAAGCGTAAATGTCGGATAACAGGGAGGAATTAAGAAAATGCCTAATAAACGTTATAATTTTACAAATTAAGCACCTAAACATCACGTTTTACAACAAATCAACAGAAAAAAAACAATTCAATACACGATAATGTTATATAATAATTAATTTACAAATTAGCGCCAAAACACCGTACTGTATTGAAACGTATTGAAGTTAATGTTAAAATTTGGCTACAAATAAACATAGAATTGCATAAAATGATCTTACAGTAACAGCATTGTCTGAAGTTAAATCCATAAAAAGTTCAGTCCTGTGATGATTTAAAAAAAAATTGTGATCCTAGTCTGCTTTCTCGACGATTGCCGTTTCTTCGCTGCTGTCTCGCCATCTTTGTAGCATCATTATGTCGATCCCCATAGCTTCTTGTTGCTCAACGTATTTCATGGCGATTTCTAGAGCCTTAACTCCATCGTTATGCGAGATTCTGAGAGGCTCAACAGTTGATGCTTGATCATCAATTTCGTTGCCATCGCTATTGACAAGAGTTGTGTTAAAATGTCTCACGCTCGCAAACAAGCGGCACACTTTTCTCGTCGCCAATTTATGCTGGTTTTTTGGAGGCGTCGGATAAGACGGAATGTCGGATGAGCGAAAGTCGGTTAAACGAGACTACTGTATTTCTAAACAGTACTGTGGGCCAATACTCACTTTTAACTCTTTCGATTTAAATACACGAAGAGAATAATTTATGTACACTGGCGGGAAAAATTAAAGGAACAATTATAAAAATTCATGTAACTTGAATGAATTTGCAGCTAAGAACATGGAACTTGCACAACATCTTTATTCTGTCATGCCTGGCACATCTTCAAAATGCAGAATATCCTATTTCTGCAAAAAAAAAAAATTAATAAGAACAGGAAATGTGATATAAAGTGGGGTTTGGAAAAGTTCGTGTTACAATTTTTTAGAGATACATAGAAAAAATTAATAAGGTGTGTGGTCACCCCTGACCAAAATGTAAGTTTTACAGTGATTTTCCATGCTGTGTATTAGATTGTCCAGGAGTTCCTGCGGCAACAAAGTGTATCCACGATGAATAGCGCCTTGAAGCTCCTGAATTATTGCTAGGTGAGGACTGCAGTGATGCAAGTCGGCGTCCTAGTGCGTCCCACACATGTTCTATCGGATTTAAATCCGGAGAATATGCGGGCCACTCCATCCGCTGGATTCCTTCGCCCTCAAGATAATCGGTCACTAGTGAATCGCGATGGGGACGAGCATTATCATCCATTAGGAGGAAGTTATTACCAATTGCACCCCTAAACAACTTGATGTAAGGATCAAGAACCTCATCTCTGTATTTTTCAGCATTCATAGTTGCACTGGTAAAAATGTGTAGGTCGGTGTGGACATTCAAAATTATGCCCGCCCATACCATGATTCCACCACTGTACCGATGCTTTCACGGATGTTTTCAGGCTTATTGCGTGTGTTTTGCTCAATCCAGATTGTAACACGTCTGAAACCACTCTCCAAACAAAAACGAGACTCATCAGTGAAGAGAACTCGGCTCCAGTCCGTGGTACTCCAGTCACGATGATCCCTGCACCACTGCAACCGGCGCGTTTTGCAGCCCGAGTTAGTGGGACACAAAGCATGGGTTTCCTTGCATACAGCCCTCTTTTATGCAGCCTGTCACTCACAGTATATCTAGATAGTCGAGTTCCTGTAGCTGCAGCGAACTCCCTTGAAATCTGGCCTGACGTCAGTTGCCTATTTCTTTTAGCAATCTTTGCCAAATAACGGTCCTGAGAGTCTGTTGTGGCACGTCTCCGATCTTGACCTGGTTGTCTGCATACATCACCAGCGTCTTTAAACCGTTTCCAGATTCTTGACATGACACTTTTGGCTATTTTTGGGTCTTTACAGACCTGTGTCAGTGTCCGTCCTCCTTCCATTCTCCCTATTAAACGCCATTTCTCACAATCCGACAAATGCCTTCGCAACGACATGTTCCACCTACAACACGCGAAAATTTTATCCAACTACTAGTACAATCCTGACATTCGAATTTTAAGCAACCCCTTACACTCCTTTCCACACGTTCCGAAAGAACGAGCGCAAAAATTTGCATATTTCTGTGCAGCGAAGGTGAATCCCATTGGACGATGTGATAACGTTGACCTTGAGTTACCAACCAACTTTCATTGGACTTCACTTAATAGAATTAACGTAAAGCACCGTTTTATAGTAGTTCCTTTAATTTTTCCCACCAGTGTATTTTGAAGAAACTAACATCAGCACTCCCTCTCCGGCCTAGTGTAGTGAGATATTGTAATTTTAATCCTCTGAGGGGTTCACACACATATATCCGTTCTGCAATCTGCAGTCTTTTGCTTCGAACCAGTTTTTATTACCTTGACCAATAGTATCCTTTCTAGGATCCTTTTAAACAATGAATGGGGTTAGTCATTATATGTGTAGTACGGAAAAAGTAATACTACTGGAAATCTCCTAACCATAGAAGTGAAATAAAATAGACTGAGAATTGTTATTAAAAGGAGCTTAAAAAAATGCGACCAACATGTCGACTAGTAGTCACGTGACTGCTCTGTGAAAATTTGACTTGGTTGGCCAATTTGGAATCCTATCGCCTCGGGCCAACCAAAGACCGTCGTGTACACGGGGGCTGGTGCACGTTGGTGTGGAGTGGACGTTTGAAGAGTGGGGTGCCAGCTCAGGTGTTTACCAAGTCATCTGACTGATTCAAAATTACGAGACGTTGTCCTTGGATCTTTCCCTAATGGATTGATCCCGGACCATCGCCAATAACCCGTTGAGTTGCTCCAGTACGAAGTTAATTAACTACCTACCTACTTACCAATCGCCTCGTTTGAAAATATAGCATCTTATGATCCCACCATCCCCAGCTTACATGACTGTCTTTGGTGGGATCGAGTCGAACTCGCAACCGTCCGGTTGCTAATCCGTGACTACCAACTCTAACGAGTTCTCCACCTCCCTAAGTTCTTTCGTTTTGCGAAGAATAAGGCTAAAAATAGCAAATATTAAAACTTAGTGAACAGAATGTTGTGTTGCCTACCTCTCCCAAAAAGTATTTTTGGCATGAACTATTTATTATGAAACGCCTTATTATCTCTTTCCTCCTGGTAGAGGTTGGTAGCTTAATTTATGTCGCACGGGGTAACACAACAGGCTATTGGAGACGGTCCGTTATCAATCCGGAATTGAAAGATCCGAGGACAACACTACGTAATTTTGAACCAATGTTTTTGTGCTGAGTGTTTACTTTAGTGAATAAATGTATTTCAAGAGCTACACTGTCAAAAATATAAAAAATATCTAAGCTGGCAACCCCGCTCTCCAAACTTCCACACCAACGTGAGGACACTTGAGAGATTTAACGTACACCAGTCCCCGCGTACATGATTGGATCGAGTTTCGAACTCACAACCCTCCTATTGCTAAGCCGTTACTCTTCCAACCGGGCTACCGCGGTCCGAGAACCCTTATGAAAAGTTGTCTGTTACTTGCATTCTACCATCCATGTTTCTTGACCCAATTACTAAGGGGGCGAATTTGGAAAATATAAAAATAAGGTTTGATTGTTTTGGAGTTTTAAAATTTCAATGAACAAACTTACAGGGAACTTTAAAGGATACCTCAAGTTTTACGCATTCGAGAAAAGCGGAGTTTGAAACATTCATACAAGTTTCGAAAATTCGTTTGCTCTTGAATCACCTCACTCGTCACATGAAATTGGCAATTCCAAAAGTTAGAGGAAGTGATTCCTTTGTTTGAAATACAAGTACTTGCTGTGATACACATTCGAAGTATTTGATTTTGAAACAACATTGAGAGGGATTTTCAGCGTAAACAAACCAGGCGGAAGATGGTGATTTTACTTCCTGTTATATCCAAATGATTTCGCATATTTCACGTTATCTTAAACCTCCTTGTCTCGACGGGGTATCTTATCTCAATAGCAAAACTCATCAGATCTTGAACGAGATTCTCGTCATTAGAAGAAAACTGGCCACATCTGGTCATCATAAAAAAAATCACAATATCTTAATGACAAGGTAACTTGTCATTAGCAAAATAGTCGCTACGGAATAGTCACTACAAAATAGTTATCGGACGAGATATCTCGTCGCAATGACTTGTAAGGTTAAGATATACTTTATCGACGTTTAGTGTTTGATTTTATTGACATTGACTCAAAAATAAATTTGGAATTCATTCTTTGGAATTTCCATTGGTGACGTGGGGCCGCGGTAGAGTGGAAGAGTAACGGATCAACAACCGGAGGGTTGTGAGTTCGAATCCAACCCAAGACCGTCGTGTACAAAAGGGTCTGGTGCATGTTAAATATGTCTTGGCCTCAAATGTCCTCACGTTGGCGTGGTGTGGACGTTTGGAGAGTGGGGTGCCAGGTTAGGTGTGACCTCGTCATCTGACCGTGATTCAAAATTACGTGGTGTTCTCGGATTTTTCCCTTCTGGTTTGATCCCGGACCGCCACCAATAGCCAGTTGTGTTGCTCCAGTGCGACGTTAATTAAAATATTCTACCTAACATTAGTGACGAGCTGAAATCGTATTAGAAAAACAATTCAAGTGACGTCACGTCCGGAATGCATACAGGAAGCATGTTCCACTTCAAAAACACTATACATATATACACTTAGCGTGACAGCAAAAGCCTCTCAATTCTATACAGGGTGAGTCTAAATTGTTTTTACAAAATAAGAGGGGTGATAGTACCCATCAGACGAGCAATAATTACCATGGAACATAGGGTCGCATTCCACTCTGAGAGGCAGAAAAGAGTATAGTCGTGCATGAACAAGTCATCGCCTCTGACTCCAGCACGGTCCGGCACTTCTTCAATGCCACATATCCCGCACGATGGATCGGACGTGGCGGACCTGTGGCTTGGCCTCCTCGCTCACCGGACCTCAACTCACTGGACTTTTTCTTCTGGGGGCACATGAAATCTTTAGTGTACCAGACGCCTGTGGACTCGGCTGAAGATCTCGTAGCGAGAATCGGTGTTGCCGCAGACAAAATTAACACAACACCAGGAATCTTCGAGAGTGTGCGCCAGTCATTCCTTCGCCGGTGTGAACTGTGCAACGACACGCGTGGCCACCACTTTGAGCACTTGCTGTGAGTTTTTCTCTGATCAATAAATCAGATTGTGCAACTTTTGGTATCGTTCATTCGCTTTCCCAACACTGTTGTAAGTTCATGTTGAAATTCTAATTTTACTCTTTTCTGCCTCTCAGAGTGGAATGCGACCCTATGTTCCATGGTAATTATTGCTCGTCCGGATGGGTACTATCACCCTTCTTATTTTGTAAAAGGAATTTAGACTCACCCTGTATATATTACAAACGTAGTAACAGAAAAATCGAGGGGTTTTTTTTATTGTCGAATGGTGACAGAAGATATGAACACTATAAAATTGCCCATTACTGGTTTCATTTGCCAATTTCGCCGCTTAATTTGAAAATGTTTGATTTGATCTGAAAAGCTGCACAACAGTGCTGAAACTACACGGAAGAACTCGCCACTCTGATGAAATTCTTCAGCAATCTGATCACAGGGAAACAATGAGAAATCTAGCAGATAAAAATCAACGCAGAAAAGAAAATAAGAGCGAAAATAGGTTTAGCGTCATAAAAAATGCCGAATCCGCTTTGAACAAGGAAATGGGACGAAATTGAAACAGTCGGTTCAGAATCAAATTGAGGTAACATAACTGAGGTGAGCTTTTTGCTATGAATGTTATTAAAAATAAATTTTACAAAAATGAAACAAAATGATAACCTCTCGGAGGTTCCTAAGCCAACTCTCTACTCCAACTCTCAACCTCTAAATTGTCTTCCATACAAAGTTCAAACCTTTTTCTCATACACTAAAATGTAAGTGGTAAAAGCTCAACAATATAGAAATTCTCTTTTCTATTTTATTTAAAAACCTTTTCGGTGTTCTTTTACGTAGAGACAAAGTGACTTCAGAAAGAAAATGTCTACATTTCCGAAAGAATGCGAAATAAATAAATGGCAAATATAGAGCTAGCTTCGACTGGGTATGTGCAAGATATCGGTTTCTGGTAGTATCCTCCACGTCTTTCATTGTGTGCTAATTCGAAAGGCAGGTTTGAATTCGCGACCTTGAATGGCCATGTTTCAAAATACTGCGATAGAAAAGAAAGCGAAGATTTTTTTACTTTTCAACACTTGCGACAAATCTGAAATCTAGATATTAAGTTTCATCTCAGCAAAACCTGCTTTGTCTTTCCTTTCGATGAGAGAAAAAGATATGGGAGCTAAGGAAACTGCATGAATCTTCTGAATAGCAAGTTTAGAGATAAATGGAAATGTTAAAAGTATTTAAAAAGGTCAATAAGCAACAAAAGAAATGGAGAAATTTCCACTTATCGGTCCGCCACGCCTTGCCGAAGGGACAATTAGAAAGAATCGTGTCTTAAATGTACTTTTTATGTTGCCATTTTCTTCCTTGTTGAGTGCTTAAAAGTAACATTGATTATTTTGTTTCTGTATTCAATTGATGAATACATCAATTAAGGCCTATTCTAGAGAAGCTAATAGTGTAAAAACTTCAAAAATGACTCACAAAAGTCAAAGATATTGTAAAAATCAGTGCTTCTTTTAATAAGTGGCTCAATTAATTCAAGTCAATAATTAGTTTTTGAACAATTGATAGTTTGGCTAAGGTTCTTATACTTTTGTTCAGCCCATTCTAAACCGTAACTTTTCATAAATAACATGCAATTCTTCTTGGGTTTATATCCACAGATCTAAAACTTTTTGACCCTTCTGGTAGTTGTAGTTGTCTAGACTAGGAATGGCCAACAAGTCGATCGCGATCGACCGGTCGATTGCGAAGCAATTTTTGGTCAGCCGACAGTTTCAACGCGCAAACGCAATTAGTCGTGACTCAGAAACAAACGGTCGTGGCTCCTTTAGTATCATAGTTGACGTTGACAATTCGCCTTCCGCGCCAGTCGTCGAGAGAGTGGGAGAACGGCGTCCTACGTCACCTGGCATCTGCTCGCTGTCCAACACGCCATCTAGCGGACTTCTTGGCGCTCCCTCTTTTAATCCTCGGTGTAACAATGCATAAGTTGGCATTCCTGTGTTCCTTGTTTAGTATTTAGTATTCACCATAGTGGTAACATTGTATTAGCGTTTGTAGAAAAAGTGTTAATTTTTCTTAATACTACTGCTGTGCAAAAATGTAAGTATCTTCTTTCTATGGTGCTGGTATGGTTTGAAATTAAAATTGTCTACTTGTATACTTCTTTTGCATTTTAGTACCCATTAAAATGAGTAGTAAACCAAAAAAATCGAAGACTTATCATTTTCATGAAGAATGGGAACTTGATTACTTTTCTACAATGATGAATGATAAATGTTGTTGCTTAATATGCAATGCCTCCGTAGCATTTATTAAAAAGGGTAATCTGGAGAGGCATTTTTTAACTTTACATAACAAATATCAAACAGATTATCCACAAAATAGTGACTTGAGAAAAAATAAAATTAGGGATCTCAAGGCTCAATTAAGAGCTCAACAAAATGTTTTTAAAAAGCCCATGTTGAAATCACATGCATTGCATCATTCAAAGTAAGCCATATTTTAGCAAAAAAAATGTAAACCTTTGTCTGACGGGGAATTTATCAAAGTAACTTTCCTGGAAATGTCAGATTCACTTTTTAATGATTTTGAGAACAAGATTGAAATTATTGCTGTAATTTCCAATTGTCTCGAAATACTGTGATGCGGCGGATTGGGAAAATGAGTGAAAATATAAGAGAACAGTTATATAACGACATTAATAGATGTTCTTGTTTTCCCTTCAATTTGATGAATCGACAGATATACGAGAGACAGCACAATTGCTTATTTTTATTCGTATAGCTTTAAAGATTATACATCTAAAGAAGAATTGTTGCGTATGATTTCTTTGAAGGAAAGGACTAGAGGTTGTAGATATATTCTGCTCTTTAAAAAAAAACTTCCTCACTAACTTGAAACTACCACTTTTTAAATTAGTTTCAATAACAACAGATGGAGCAGTAGCAATGATAGGCCTCATAAATGGATTTATGATGACAAAATGACGACGAATTCCGAAGTTTTTTAGCTACCATTGCATAATTCACCAACAAGTGTTATCCAGAAAAATATCAAATACAAAAGAAATAATGGACATAGTATTCAAAATTGTTAATTCTATTACGAGGAAGTTCCCTCAAACGGCTTTTCTTCCAATTGCAACTTGATGAAGGACAGCCAGAATTATTATTACATACCGATGTGAGGTGGCTAAGTAGAAGTCAATTTCTGCAACGATTTCGTGATTTATTAACTGAGATAAAAAAAAATTCTCGAAGAGCAAGATCAAGAATGTGCAAATTTAAATGATGAAACGTGGCTCAGTGATTTAGCGTTTCTTACAGATTTTACATCGAAATTAAGTGATTTAAATTTAGAATTGCAAGGAAAAAAGAAGACAATAATTGAAATAATCAGTAGCATTAATGCATACAAAACAAAATTTATTATTCTAATAGGAGATCTTCAACAAAACAATTTGAATCACTTTCCAAATATGTCCGATCACCTACAGAAAATGAAACTTGCAATTATAACATTTAAAAATACGTTGCACAGAAATTAAAAAGGTGATTGAAGACTTTGACGTCAGATTTCATAATTTTGAAAAATTTAAAGTTATTGTGCGGTATCTGTCTTCCTTTTAAAAAGGATTTAAATGTAACACATATTGCGGCAAAAATTTCTGACACATTTAATATAAGAAAAACCCATTAGAAAATGAAATTATAACTACAAACTGATCTATCCTTACAAGCCAGAGAACTTGAGGAAGATTTTTGGAAATACGTCGATCGAGAAAAGTATCCCAATATCACCAAATGTAGCGAATATATCTACTTTATTTTGGTATTTGGTATTTTTCAATTAACGTCACACTGGAGCAACACAACGGGCTATTACTTTATTTTGGATTTACATACTTATGTGAACCGGCCTTTTTCATATTTAAAGTTTACGAAGACTAAACATCATTCCCTACTTACTGATTCCCATACTGAAGATTCATTATCATTATATTTTTCTGTATATTGTATTCGTCATTCTGTATACTGTTCTTTCCAAATTATGAACGCTCGGTTGGAGACATGCAGACTTCCCCCATTAATAAGATAATAAAATAAAATTTAATCTGTATTTTTTCTTGGCTTCTCTTCAATTAATAAATATTATTAATAAAATACGTATCATCTTGGTTTAATACCCCCTCCCCCATTGTCACTTATTAGTACACAAGTCACAAGTTTGAATGTGTTCAATGTCAAGATTTTAGTAGGTAGATTGCGATGCATCTTTAAGAACAAAAGTCGATCATACATATACAGAAGTTGGCCACCCCTGGTCTATACGAGGTGTCTCGTCATTAGAAAACCTGACCAGATCTTGATGGACGAGGTATCTCGTCATTAACCAAACTGACCAGATCTTGATGGACGGGATATCTCGTCATTAGAAAAACTGACCATATCTTGATCTCGTCATCATAAAAAAATCGGCAATATCTTGATAACGAGATATCTCATGATTAGCAAATTTAGTTATCTTGATGGACGAGATATCTCGTTGAAAGCACTTGGAGGGTTAGGACACTGTTATTGATCAAAAAGTTTGTCTAAGAAATTACGGCTAACAAAATAGGCTGGCTAGTTTATCAGAACGACTTTCAAACCCTAATAGTCATCCAATGATTTTGATTTCTGTGGCAATGCATTTATAGTCATTTCCTTTGTTTTGCAGATTTTTTTGACATTGAATCACGTGGTGGATGCCCTTCAAGCTGGTGGAGGTGCGCAGAGAGAAAGAGATGCATACCCACATATTTTAAATACAACGGCCAAACCGACTGCTTTTTCGGTTTGGATGAAGGACTATGTGGTAGTCACATTTTTTTTACTTTGTGAAGTATCTCGTTGTTGCTAATCTCCACATCTAGCTCCAGCAAGACCAAATCCACAAGTTCATTCACCCACATTGCCTAAAATTGTGTTACGATACTACTGTTATGAAATGTTAAATGAGCTGTGTATTATTTTCCATATAGTCAAAATGCGAAAGATATTGGTTATGAACTAACATTTCTTGTTAATTCATCCGTCATTATGTGGTATTAGCACAAGACACTTGTATACTGAGTACTGACATTTCAACTGCAAATATCTGAGAATGTGTCTCCCACGTGTTATTATATTAGGGAAGTCACAGGTAATAATAACACAAGTCCTGTAACGAAAAAGTTGTTTTTGTTTCTTTATGTGATTTTAATGTAATTTTAAATGCAGAATTCAGAAATATAAGCCATTTATCTCCACCACCTTTAAAATATATATGAAATTATGCATTCTTCATTGAAGATCTTTGATCTACAAATATAGTATATAGATTATGATGATAATATTTGACTGTTTTTGCATAATATTAAATTATACAATTTAGAGAATACAAATAATTTAATACATAAGTCTCTGCATGTACATTTCCTCTTGGCAATTCCTTTTACGACGTCATTGAAAATGTCAATAAACTGGATTCCAGGCAGATTTTTTAATAGTATCGTTGTTTGCGATAACAAATAGTTTTCAGCATAAATTCTTTAGTATTATTTCCTTACCGTCGCCAATAACTCATTGTGTTGCTCCAGTGAGACGTTAATTAAATACCAACCAAACTTTAGTATTATAGGCACCGCGGTAGGGTAGTTGGTAAGGTCGCGAATTAGCAAAGGAGGGTTGCAAGTTCAAAATTCGATCATACCAAACACCGTCGTACACAGGATGGATGGTTTTCTTTAAATCTCGTGTTCTCAAATATCCTAATGTTGGCTTAGTGTGGAAGTTTGGAGAGTGGGGTGAAAGCTCAGGTTTTGTTCTTGTTATCTTACCGTGATTCCACATTACGTGGTGCTGTCCTCGGATCTTTCCCCTCGGGATTGATCCCTGACAGTCGCCAATATCCCGATGGGTTGCTCCAGTACGACGTTAATTAAAAACCTACCTACCGGAACAACCACTGAATTAAGTATTAGTTAATCACTCAGTTAAGTTGATGTTTATATGTGCATCAAAGAACACACTTGTAAACTCTTAAAATAGAAGCTAACAGATTCCGTCTTCTTGACGGGTGCGGTGGTAGCTCATTTGAAGAGTAATGCATGAGCAACCGGAAGATTGAAGAATCGGAACTAGGTCCAATCGAAGATCGTCCTGTATGAGGGGTCTGGTGTACCTTAAGTCTGTCGTAGCCTCAAATGTCTTCACGTTGGCGTGGTGTGGTAGTTTGGAGAGTGGGTTGTCAGTTCATGTGTGAGATCGTTATCTAACTGGTTCAAATTACGAGGTATGTCTTAGGAACTTTCCCTTCGAGATGGAACACGGCGACATTCTACTACACCCCCGTCTTTCTGACTAATACAGTAGTACTGAATTTGCAGATGATTTCTAATAAAATAATTAACCTAGAACTAGCGCATTGAATCAATTCCAACCACATTTTTGTTCTAAAATCTCAGTTAAAACAATTACTCGTATCGTCTAAATTTATTTAGCAACAATCGAGTAGGAAAGCTTGCTATTTTTACGGGCACTCTTAATCTTCCTGATGATTCTCCATGAGGTATCTCGTCTAGCAAAACTGACCAGATCTTGATGGATGAAATATCTCGTCATTAAAAGAAAACTTACCAGTTCTCGATCTCGTCATCATAAAAACACCGGCAATATCTTGATATCTTGATGACGAGATAACTCGTCATTATCAAAATTGGTCAGATCTTGATAGACAAGATATCTCTTCGATACTACTCGGAAGGTTAAAGCAGTTAAACTGTTCGTCTCGCTGCTGACAACTGTTACTTGATCTACCGAATTTCAATTCGCACCAGCATCAGGTTGTGATTGTCTTCTCTTTCAGGGTGCAGTACAACGTGATGGATGAGAAACCGTACGTATTGTCTGTGATTGAACAGGACGTCCTCGAAATGAGGCTCTACTGACTCACCTTCGTGCGTTCTCCCAAATCGGAAGGTGAGCCTGAGTTGGTTGAAGAAAGTGAGTTCACTTATCTCTGACAATTTTAGTTTTTTAAAATTATGAAAGTAACTAAACTTACCACTGTCCAGTTCAATGATGTGGTGCATTGTTCGTCAGTCTACTGTATTGGGGGGGGGGGTATTTCAATTAACGTCACACTGGAGCAACACAACGGGCTATTGGTGACGGTCCGGGATCAATCCCAAAGGGAAAGATCCGAGGACAACACTACGTAATTTTGAACCACGGTCAGATGACGAGGCAACACCTGAGCTGGCACCCCACTCTCCAAACTTCCACACCACGCCAACGTGAGGACATTTGAGGCCACGACAGATTTAACGTGCACCAGCCCCCTTTGTACACGACCAGTCTACTGTAAATGTATGCTGCACGAGATCTTTAGTACACAAATTTGCAAAGTTGGGGTCCTCAGCGGTCCATCTCCTTTACGTGTGCGGGCCGTGGTAGCCCGGTTGGAAGAATAACGAATTAGCAACGAGAGGGTTTGAGTTCGAATCCAACCATAGACCGTCGTTTACAAAGGGGACAGTCGCACGTTTAATCTGTCATGGCCTCAAATGTCCTAAAACCTAAAAGAACCACTTCTCTTCAAAGTAGAGGGCAAAAATCACCCCGTATCATATTTTTAAAGATTCCCATGGCTGACTAGATGTGCAGTTGTGGATAAAAATTGAAGCTAATTCTTTTATTAGTATATCGTTCATAGCAGAGCCAATCCAATCTTGGTATCACGGCTGTAAATGTTACACTACGCTACTGGCTATCTTGCGTTAATTATATCGTTTATATTCTAAAACCTCATCCCGCGATTATGTAAATATAATCATAAAGTTGTATAGCAATTGATAGACAATTGGCGCAAGGTGATCTGTAAGTCCTAGTGACTTATGAAACTCCGCCCACATACTAGGTCTATTTGATTAGAAGATCGAAGGGAAAAGTGCCCGGCATCGTTCAATTCATTATTTTAATTCGTGTCGATCAACTTCTTTCATGTCCAGCGGACGTGAAGATCGCAGAGCACGATGAACTTATTCTGTGGTACAGGCAAGCGGAGAGGTTAGCCAACATTACAGATACAACGTACAAGGATTGCTGTTACTTTTTGTTTTCTTTTATCTACTTCGTGAATTCAGATTATTTGAAAATTCGTGAGCTTTTTATTTCTTGTATTCTGTATTTTTATGTACACTGAAATTATGAATAAATAATTATTGCTGTATAGTTAATGCTGATTTGGAAACACCTAGGGTTAACAAGCAAGGAAATATTCGGGAAGTTTTCATGACATATTTTTTACTCAATACAAACCAAGCTCATTAGAGTAGAATAGTAGAGACTGGTATGGTATGGTACGCAAAAAAGAATTCTGCAACTCGTTTTATGAAATTATAAGTGTACAAAATCTATTACTCAGGTTTTAGTATCTGCTATCAAAGAGCGATTTATACTGCTATTCAAGAATTCTGTGGAAGCGAATATGCATATTCTGTCATGTATACGTTATATGCATACACACTTATGCATATTTATTGTGCGTATGTTTTTTGTATCGCATTGCGTATGAATGTTTTGTGTTCCCAATGAGAATTATTTACTTCCAATACCGATAGATGGCGACACCATTAACCTCTCACGAACACTAGTCGTGTATTAAGAGTCATTTCAAAATTTATATGAAAATCCATATTCATAGTAAATTTATGTGTTCTAATGTATTAGTTGTCAAAACATTAGAAAAACAAAGAATGTCAAAAAGGTACATGAATTTTATAAAATTGTGGATATAAAATACTATACCAGTGCCAACGACTATAGAAAAATTATTAGGAGGCAAGTACAAACCCATCTGATTCATTTGCGTTTATGGTAGGTAGTTAATTAGCGTCGCAACCTAGTGTCACCTTTTGTAATTTTGTCGTACGAGCTTGCCATTTTGGTGTTATATATTACATGAATGATTTGCATGCATACCATACGATTTGAGTTCAAAGGAAGTTGAAAAAGTTATAAAATTTTCAAAAAGGAGTTACAATTAGTTCTCTGACATTTAAATGATGTTGCCATTCTGCGAAAGAGAAAAGTGATTATTCTGGTCACTTTTTCAGTCTACAATTAACCAATTCAACCCGAGTGAGATCGTATAATGTTCGATTCTTCATAAATATAAAAATTGTCTGCTGGTTGCAGTTTCTTATAAACTTTTATATTTTATTTTCATTTCTCGTCTCAATCTTCAAAAGTAGACAATATATTGAGTACAATTTCATTTGTTATTGGATTGTGTCGGTATTTAATATTTAATATGAAATTTTTTAAAACTTAATGGTTTTTTTATTTGTATTGATCACCTTCGTTGTTTTCAACTATTCTAATAACAAAAAAGATCGTCTAATGATTGCATTTTCTTCTAAACTTTCAAATTTCATTTTCCCGCAAAATGATAAGTAAAGCTTAGAATTTGCTTACGTTTTTTGTATTGTTATTTTTCTCAAGTATTTATAGGTAGGTAAGTACGAGGTCTTTTGTAGTCTTTTACACTTATTATACATAAAAATTTTTTTTGTAATCATAAGTTTTCTATAAAATGAAAAAGAAAATTTTTCTAAATCTTTTTACTTTTATAAAGCATAATTTTAGGTCAGTCCAATCAGTATTTTTTACATGTTTAATGTCTATCCTTCGAAAGGAGTTCAGATCATTCTCTTACGAAGTTTGTTACAAAACACAATTAGTACAATATTAATGAATAGTTAATTTTAGCATTTTAATAGAAAATTGTATAATATAATGTCAAGCAGAATTTGCACCTTATCAGTCAAACACAGCGGATCCCAAAAGTATTCGCGTCCCCCTCCCATTTCACCTTTTCTTCATATAAAATAAAACATTTATAGAAGTAGCAAAATAAAGTATATTGTTATTTTTTCTCAAATAGCTACGTTGAAATTAGAGCAAGCGGATCTCAGTTTATATTCTTGCTTGCTACTTATTTGAAAAGGAGCAAACTATAATGATCTCATTCACTGTCCCAACGTTCTTAGTGAAGCGTAAATCTAAACAGCATGTGTCGGATTTCATAATTTGTTCGAAGTGTGTGGTGGTAGGCAGATATTTTAATTAACGTCGCACTGGAGCAACACAACGGGCTATTGGCGTGATCAATACCGAAGGGAAAGGTCCGAGGAAAACGTTTTATCAGTATGAATTTTTATATACTCAGAATACATATTTCTTGTGTCGTAAGAAGAACGATATCTACTGCACTACTTTTTAGACTAGCGCACTGTAGTAATGATATTTACAGAATAATGTCACACGGATTGTGTGTGCTTGTATGGTGTTCGTATGTGAACTTGCGTAAAGAGTAGCTCTAAAATAATTCGGAGGTTTAGTAGGATTTAAAAAGCAAATAAAAATAAAAGCCCTTCAAAAATACATTTTATAGTATAATACAAGAAAGAAGTACTGCTAATTATAAATCTTTTTAATCTTAAACAAAATAATTCCACCGGAATTGATAAAGGAAATTCTGCTTGATATTAAATGTATTTATTTTTATTCATAGGCATCAATGCATAATTTGTGGCCTCAAACAATTCAAGTGCATCGAAGGCGAGATATGCTTTCCCAAACATGCATTTTGCAATCGTGTTCCGGACTGTGAAGATGGCTCTGATGAAAACTATTGCTGTAAGTCTTGTTTCTCATATTTGTATACAGTATATAAACAGGTGAAAATATTGGTCAAAATTGATATTACAAATTGAAAAACTCTCAAAACCATAATTTTAACCATAAAAACCATATAACCCATTAAAAGACGATTTAAAAACTCCATCAATGTAAGAAATCTTCCTCAATGTAAAAGATCGTTGATGACCTTTTCAGTGAACAAGACGTCCACGGGTGGATATATCACGTACCCTGCACATGGAATACGGGTTGTATTTGTCAAACTAAGCGAGCTTTGTAATTCCGATTCCAAGAATACATGCGTTGTATTAAAAATAAGGAAATACGTAAGCCATAGCTCAACATTGTTTTATACGCCCAGGAACATGTGGAAAAAATTAGTAGTATCGTGGCCCTTAGACTGCTTTTGTAAGCTGGGTGGAACCAAATATTCATCATCTGATTTGTCTACAGGACGGGAGAAGACGCCCATCCATTGATTGATCATTTGATTGGTCAGCGTGAAGTGTGTAGTAGTAGACTTTGGCGATTTTACCAATTTTGTCGCACTCTAGAAATGCGCATTCAAACACCTACCATGTCATTAGATGTTATGTCCCAAAATGAGGAGATAAGATTCCAAATCGGCGTACTTAGTCCGTTTTTCTCAGAACAGTCACGTGACTACTAGTCGGTCACACTTTTTGAAGCTCCCTTCAATGCCAATTCTCAGTCTACTTGCATATAATGTCTATGTCCGAGATCTATTCGCAAGTCTAACAATAGAAACGTTTTGTCTATTTTTACGTAGTCGAACACACTAGTGAATGACGATAGTGCTTCCCCTTTACATACGAACTGGTAGGTAGGTATTTTATTCAACGTCGCAATGGAGCAACACAGCGGGCTATTGTTACGGACTGGGATCCGTCTGGAAGGGGAAGATCCGAGGACAACACCACGTAATCTTCAACCACGGTCAGATGACGAGTTCACACTTGTGCTGGAACCCCACTCTCCAAACTTTCACACCACACCAACGTGAGGACATTTGAGACAAAGACAGATTTCACGTGTACCAGCCCCCATGTACAAGGCAGTTTTTGGTTGGATTCTAACCCGCAACACACCGGTTGCTAATCCATTGCTCTTCCAACCGGGCTACCGTGCCCCTGGAAATTTAAATATCCATCAGTGTCAATGACAGTGATTTCTAAAATGATGGCGATGCGAAATAAAAATACCCCAGTAAATAACCGGACGGCATTTGATACACTACAGCCAGGAAATAGGTGTACAAAAGATAAATTCGGACGCTACCAGGGTGAAACAGAGAACAGATCGATCAGCCGCTTCGAGGCGTACTACTCAATGTAGGCGTACAATGTAGGCAATGCATTCGTCATGCGTTCAAAGGTCTTCGATGACCGTCCAGTTGGTCTTCGATGGCCGTCCAGATGGTCTTCGATGGCCGTCCAGATGGTCATCGATGGCCGTCCAGATGGTCTTCGATGGCCGTCCAAATGGTCTTCGATGGCCGTCCAAATGGTCTTCGATGGCCGTCCAAATGGTCTTCGATGGCCGTCCAAATGGTCTTCGATGGCCGTCCAGATGGTCTTCGATGGCCGTCCAAATGGTCTTCGATGGCCGTCCAAATGGTCTTCGATGGCCGTCCAGATAGTTTTAAGGTGTGCATGTGATTGAACTGGTTCTCAGAAAGATTTGGCGACACAGAGAACTATTGGAGAGCTCGAGCAGAGCAGAGGTGTTATTTTTGTGGTGCTCGTTTCAAGGGCCACGGTGGTTGAGTGGATCCATTTTTTCCTGCTTTGCAGGGACCACGACCTAGGAATACAAATCCCTATTGCAAGATATTGTAAATATCGCGTTATTGTGAAATAAACGTTAGTTTATTTCTAACTTAGGCTGTGCGTTGTGTTTAATGGCACACCACTCCGCCCACTACGTTACACCGCAGCCTGAAAGGTGGCACACAGCAATTGCCATTCCTGAAGTGATGATTACGAAAATTGCCCAGGGAGTAAATTAGGTAGAGGATGACACATTATCTGGATATATAGCCATAGCTACGACAAAAGACGAGTGGAGGCAACGGATTGTTCATGGCACACAGCAGTCTTTTGATAGGTGAAGTGCGAAAGGCTCGAGAACAGATCCTGAATACTTGCTTGCTAGCCAACGCCTACACTTGACTGTTGGGCCATTTGGTGGCGCGCCGACCAGAAGAGACGGGAAAGCTTCCTCGACTCGTCTTCGGTGTCTGATTCATGGTCCAAGGCCAGGCAGCACATATGACTCCCTGACCCCACAACGGGCATTGTGGAGAAGTCAACACGTGGATCTTGTACAGGTTGGCAGCAAGGTAGATGTGCCCAGTTATCATCCCGAACAGTGCCACGCCGACTGCCCGAGGATTGTCTTGACAGATCGGTCCACTGTCCCACAGATCGGACCACTGATCGCTGTATGCGGAGTGGTACTCCGCATAGAGCTTATGCGGTACATAGGGCCGAACTGTAGGCTGCACAGCTACATTGTTCACTTTAATGGTGCAGTTCTTTTATACTCCAGATACTGTTGATCATAAAAGGACTAGACGAAGAGTTTCTAAAGCCATCAACATCTAATTGGACCTTGCGCCATAAAACTCGAATTCTAATCTAACCCAAACATCCAAGTGATTTTGATTATATACGCACAGTTATGCATTATACATCATCATATATGATTGAACGCAATAAGGGTTATACATAAAATTATCATAACATAGCACATTTTTCTACGCAGTTTAATTAGTATTGCACAAGCTCCAAATTTGTGTAACGATGCATGCCGTTGAAAGTCCGAGCGGGGAATGACCCTTACGCCACCGGAACGATGTTATCGACTGAACTAAACAGCACCTTCTATCACCTAACATTTATATCTATATAAGTATATTTTGACTCACCGAATTCTGCGCAGCAATTATAGTTAAGTTTATCGATTTCGAATTACGGCTAACAAAATAGGCTGGGTAGTTTATCAGCACTACTTCCAAACTGAAAAGGCTCAACAATAGAAATCACCCGTTTATGCTGCATGATAAAGATTGGTCATATATTTATATTATTCTAACACGAAACTAAATTCTCCTTGGTTGATCATTCAAATAAAAATACATTAGTGCCATCTAAAAGCTAGACAAAGACAGAATACACTGTATATTTGCCAAATTATTAAATCGATGATTATTTGTAATTGTGAGGTAAATATGATGCGCGTAACTTGATCTAGAAATCAAGAATCCTATACCCTTTAATTGCTGGAAACTCGAAATTATCTATTGATAACAAATTTCTTATCTATAAAACCATGCTTAGATCAGTAGTCAGCTATGAGAGTCATGTCTTTAGCAGCAAAGATCCACATAAAAAAACTTGAAACTCTTCAAAATTCCATACTCAGGATAATTATTAATGCCCCATGGTTCTATAAGAACCTCCGAATTCGCAAAGACCTGTATGCGAAAGAACTAAGTAAATTCTTCGCTAATATAGTCCAAAAATTCTTCTGCAATATTGAATCAATTGATAACACCACGATACAGCAAATCCCCAGATATGACTTCGTTGAAGAATAAATAGCAAACTGCCAAGAGCCATACTTAATCATTAAATCACTTAAACCACCCTATAGTCTTGTTTTTCGAAACGTAACTCACCCCAAATAGTTTACCTGTTTTACATCTCCTAAGCTTACACTCCTTTTTCTGTTTACATCCTACCCCCTTGGCTCATTTAATAAGTATTATCGCCACGTGACTCCATATTCAATTCTGATTGGCTACTACTACTAAGACCTGTTCCACAACAAAAGGTTTCTGTAAACATCAACCTTGTAATGCAATAGACGGAGCATATGGGTTGTGTTGCTGTCGTAAGATCTCTGAAGGGTAAATCACGTGGATTCACAATCACAATTCGACAGCCAATCGGCCTTCGCCGATTGGCCATCGAATCGCAGATTAGTGTTTTTGATCACTGTGGATAATCTCTTTAACCAATCGAAAATTTAGAATTCACGCTTTTACCCACAGCCACGTGACAGATCTTCAAACCGAGCAACTGGAAGAAATAAAATAAAGATCATGCTCCGTCAATTTCATTTTAAGGTCGATTTCAGGGAACCCATACATTCAGCAAAGCGAGACATAGAGAGCTCTTCGCTCAGCTTCTCCAGCCACGATACCGCCATAATCTAGAAATTGTTTCGCCAAATTTCAATTTGTTCCACCAACTCTAATGGTCTTCCAATGATTTTGATTTCTGTGGCAATGCATTTATAGTCATTTCCTTTTTTTATGCAGATTTCGATAACATCGAATCTAGCGGTTTATGCCCTTCAAGCTGGTGGAGGTGCGCAGAGAGATGCATACCCACATATTTTAAATACGAGGGCCAAACCGACTGCTTTTTTGGTTTGGATGAAGGACTATATGGTAATCACATTGAATCTCGTTGTTGTTGCTAATCCCCACATCTAGTTTCAGCTAGACCAAATCCACAAGTTCATTCACCCACATAGCCTAAAATTGTGTTATGATACTACTCTTTTTGTTGTAAGAAATGTTAAATGAGCTGTGTATTATTTTCCAGAGTCAGAATGCGAAAGATAGTTGGTTATGAACTAACATTTGTTGTTAATTCATCCGTCATTATGTGGTATTAGCACAATACACTTGTATACTGAATACTGACATTTCAACTGCAAATATCTGAGAATGTCTCCCACGTGTTATTCTGTTAGAGGTAATAACACAAGTCTGTAACGAAAAAGTAGTTTTTGTTTCTTAATGTGATTTTATTGTAATTTTAAATGCAGAATTAAAAAATGTAAGAAAATTTATCTCCACCACCTTTAAAATATATATGAAATTATACATTCTTCATTGAAGGTCTTTGATCTATAAATTTAGTATATAGATTTTGAAGATAATATTTGGCTGTTTTTGCATAATATTAAATTATACAATTTAGAGCCAACTTGTCGCTCAGTAGGAAGAATGTCTCAACAGGAACGTTACTAAATCAATTTTATTCCCTAGATAAGGTAAGTACAATTTAAAGAAGCACTCTAGCAGTGGACTTGTGTAAAAAACATTTTTAGTGGAGATTTTGTGCGTTATTATTTGTTTAGAAAAAACATGAAATTAATATCTTACTCCCACACTAGCGCATGGTGTAGAAAGCAGATGGTTGAGCAGATGATGGGCAGATAGGTAACAAGCAGGGGTTACAGAAGTTCTCTCTGGGCGTCACAAATTTGAATTTGATTGAAAAATGATTTGATGATTGTAAAATGGATCAAATTGGTGTATTTAAATATTTTGAAACATAGCTTGAATATTTTCAAAAATGAGCATTGAGTCAAACTTAAAATTTTAATTATGGTAATGTGAAGTATAATGAAGAATGTAGCCCTTATTATGAGCCTCTTATGGAATATTATGGACATTTAGATTGAGTGTTTCAGTCCACTGTACAAATGTCTTCAAAACTCTTGCACAAGGTTCATATCTCAACATTATTGAGAGCATTTGGGTTCATTAAAAATTGAATTGACACATTTAAACATCCAACAACTATTTTGAGTATAAGTGCTTGCAGTTTTAAAACATATTACCAATGTTTCATGAAAATCAAAAAATCAATGCCAAGTAGATAAGAAGACATAAATTAAGTTCAAAAAGATGTTTATTGTTACGCATTTTGAGGAAAATCTTGTTTTAAATTCATTATTCTTTATTATTATAATTTAATTCTATACTTACTATTGCGTTTTATCGGTAGAAAATATATGAAGTGTAAACTTTTAAATTTGAGAAAAATATTCATTGTTTTCATTTATAAAAATTTGGTTGTTCTCTGTTACTTTTTGATTGATTATATATTTGTTTTCTTATCTTTTTGACGTTGTCACATGGTTCTTCACCGGACCAATGATCCGACACCTCTTTATATCTCCACTACTCCAAGTTACAACCCAGAGCCAACGCTATTTAACTGATGTGAAAGTGACCAAGCATACTTTTCTTGGAAGTCTCTTATCGCTCAGAAGCTCGCTTTTTGAACTCGAAAAGATCCAAAGACAAATTTTAATGTGCGACAAATTGCAATATTCAAGCAGTTTATACGAAACTATCGATTCGATACTCGGTCCAGCCAAAGACCTTCGTGTACACGGAGGTTGATGCATATTAAATCATTCGTGGCCTCACGTTGTCGTTGAGTGGAACTTTGGAGAGTGGGATACCAGCTCAGTTGTTCTCGTCATCTGACCGTGATTAAAAATCACTAAACGTTGTACTGGGATTTTTCGCTTCGGGATTGATCCCGGACCATCGATCCAACGTCCGCTAGATATTTATGAGCTCAACAACCAATGGTACTTTTCCAAGTTAACATTTTATCTTTCACTGATGTTTTTATTATAATCTTTGATAACTTACTGCCAGTACATGAGTTGGAATCCTTGTTCGGCCATTGTTGAAAAAAGCACATCATAGAAATGAGTGTTGATTTGCAAAGTTTTCTCTGCCTATATTACGTCTATTTACCTATATTACATCTATCTACCTATATTACGTCTATTTATCTATACTGCGTCTATTTACCTATATTTTTTACTTATATTTCGTCTATTTTCTACATTACATCTCTTATGTCTCCTCATTATATATCTGTTTGTGATAAATTCAACTCAGGTTTTCATTTATTTTCTATCTTGTTTATCTTTGAGTAATAATTAAAAAAAGCAGATATCTTAGCATCGGCGAAAAATTATTACTAAAGTTTCTTCATCATGAATGCAAATATAAATTACTGAAAGGCTTTAAAAACATAACACCCCTCTTTAAAAATATACACACAGCAACACCACGTAATTTTGAACCACGGTCAGATGACCGAGGTCACACCCCTAAACTGGCACCCCACTTTCCAAACTTCCACACCACGCCTACATGAGGGCATTTGAGGCCCCTACAGATTTAACATGCACCAGCCCTCCTGTACATGACGGTCTTTTCGTTGGATTCGAACTCGCAACCTCCCAGTTCTTATCCACTACTTTTCCATACTTAAACAGGCTACGACTGTTCGAATATATTTTGGAGAAATAATCTTAATTTTCAAATACTGTGTAACTAAGGGTAAAATTATTTATGTAACATGCATATTGTGCTTATCAAAAATTATTTTCCCTTTTGTATATTCATTACTGAAAATTCAATAAAAATATCACTGGCGGGGGAGATATTTTAACATCTTATATTAGAGTACAATATATAAAAATGGCAAACAGAAACTGAAAATAGCATAAAATGGTGATTCAAGCAATGCATTGCCCTTTCCAGACAATCAAGCCTTTGCACTTCAAGCGCTGGCCTGCATACAATCACGAATGAATATCACCCTCAACGGAACGAACATGACGATCATGGAAGAGGAACTGAAACGGGGTCAGTTCGAGAACGCTTAACGTAGGCAACTTATGAACCACAGCATTCATGCTACAGGTAAGTTGTAAAGCAGTTCGGAATAACACTCTCAGATACGATATCAGTAAAATTCGATAAAACCGTTATGATCCTTCTAGTCTCGCAAGAAAACATAATGAAGATAAATATGGGTGTGTAACGCGTCTTGAGTGATAATGTAGATATATCTATAATAAACCAGTATATGTCTGTCCTGCGAGATACAAACACTTCAACATAGAAATTCGCTTACATTCCAAGAATGTACACTTCTGGCTCAGATTTTCGAAATCTTGTGTCGAACGTGAAAAGCAAATGCATGTGTGTGCGTTCAAGATAAAATCATTAACCCCTTAACTATAACACTCAAATTTGAGATAGTTTGAAAGATTGTGTGTACCAGCATCGCAGTAAAAACAATTTTTTCCCGAAGTTATATTTTCAGAGTTTAAATTCACTAACACCTGTGTTTTATGTTTTTTCCTTCTTTTCAAAATACAAATATCAAATACTTGATTTGATACAACAGGAGTAAAAAATTTAATTGTGAATAACTCATTCATGTCCGTTTGAACCATGGTAGAGGCGGAAATTAATTTTATAGTTAGTGTGAAAATGATTTTAACACAATTACAACTACTTTAACTTTCATTTTGCAGGTTGGTTGGGTTTTATGACACAAGGGGCCATATATGGCCAAGCTGCACCAAACAAGGTTCGTAAGTTGCTAGCACCGTGGGAAAAACAACTGTCACGGCGTTTCTTTTCCTAGGATTTTATAAGAGTTTAAGAGAAAAAAATTTGGTAAAAAGTTTAACTTTGCCAACTAAATTTAAAAGTACTACTTTAGAAAGTTACGAGTTCTTAACGTAATTTTACTGCTGATTTACGCTTACAGCTTGTTTACTGTCTGGAGGAAATTAAGCTTGGCACCATGTTTCGCTAATTATTGTTCTAATTCAGCGTCAGCCAATAAGAAATTACTTACTATGGCTAAATTGTGTATATGGGGTTTTCGTAAGTTGACCATTATTATGACTTATTTGTTACTATTTTGATTTCACATCGTTTATTGCTTTATTTTTAAAGCACTATCGTTGATAGTGAATTTTACAACTTTTATATTAACTGAAAAACCTCTGTGTAAATGTATTTCTATTGGTTTTTAACATGTATTTATGATTTTGTAAACATTTTTTTTATTGACTTAAACATCTAACTATGTTTAATTCAAACTCTGCTTACTTTTTCGCAAAGACAAAATTAAATTGGGCGAAAATCAGATAATTTACATAAACATCAATCGTACTTATGAAATAAATAAAATAATTTACCTATAGATTTTTTTAAATTTAAGTTTCAATCCATTTATTTTAATAATAATCCTCTAATATGAGTATTTTTACTAGGATTCTGCCACTATTTTACCATTGAGTGAAAGTCTGAAGCACTGGGTAAAAAGATAAAAGAACGAAGATGGCTTTCTCCCCACATTGTGTGAAACGGATGGAGTGATCCAAAAATGGCGTCATTTCTTTTACGTGTCGCTACTTCCCTATATATGGAATTACGGTTACCTAGCTACGTACAAGAAGCATGTAGAACCACAAAAACATGAGTACCATCTACATTTAGCTTTACAGAAAGACTCTTATTTTGTTATCCCACGCCTGTCTCCTATCAATCGGCCATTAATCGACGATCAACCCAATAAAGTTCTGAAGTGAAAAATATGACTTAAAAGCACTATCTACAGTACTTGTAATTCTATTGTCTGGATGTTTAGGGAAGTACTTGAGGTGATCTCCAGTCATTTCGTCCTGTTCCAAAGGGGACAGATACTTGATCTCTACAAGCTCTAGTCGGAAGCAAGCTACTCATCCAGCTCTGGCAAGGAATCTGATATATGATCTTTATTCCTCAATCAAACATTCCAGTTCTTTCCTGTAGACATCTCTTTGAAGATTGAGAGTATATTAGTCCTTATAGACGATTATATATTCCTCTTGATGTTACGTAGAGGTAAAGGTGTTATATGGTTGATCTCCCTACTCCCCAATACGGCGTGTTTTTGTAGGTAGTCATGTCTGGTAAGAAGTCTGAAGCAAGCTACTCCTACAGCTCTGGGCAAGGAACTGAAAAAGACCTTTATTCCTCAATGAGCCATTTCAGTTCTTTCCTGTAGACATCTCTTTGATATTTCTAGTCTTTATAGACGAGCATATAAGCCCTTTGATGTTACGTACAGGTAAAGAGACAGTTTGGGGAACTGCTCGAACCTTAGCCAATTGGCTCACCTGTTCAAGGGTCGGGATCAAACACGAACTTGATTGATGCCGAATTGGCGACATTAACTTGAGTTAGAGGATTAGGTCAGGTGCAATAAAACCGCATAAAGGACATTTGAGGCCACGACAGGTTTAACCTGAAACCAGCCTGCTTTCTATACGATGGTCTGGTTCGATTCGAACTTGCAACCCTCCGGTTAGTCTTCCAACCGGGCTACCGCGACCAGTCAAGATGCGCGACCTTGAACAATTGCATTGATAAATTCACTATTCCTGGATGGTAGGTATTTAATTAACGTCACATTGGAGCAACACAATGGGCTATTGCCGACGGTCCGGAATCAAACCCAATGGGAACTATCCGAGGACAACATCACGTAATCTTGAACCACGGTCGGATGACTAGGTCAACACCTGAGCTGTGGCACCTCTCTCTCTTTGTGTTTGGAGAGAGAGGTGCCAGCTCAGGTGTTGACCTCGTCATCCGACCGTGGCCCTTGTTTAAGGGGGATGGTGCAAGGTGTACAAGGGGGATGGTGCACGTTAAATCTGCCAAGGTCTCAAATGTTCTCAAATTGACGTGGTGTTAAAGTTTGGAGAGTGAGATTCCAGGAGATACCTCGACATCTGACCGTGGTACAAAATGACGTGGTGTTGTCCTAGGATCTTTCCCATTGGAATGGATCCCGGACCTTCTCCGATATCCCGCTATGTTGCTCCAGTGTGATGTTAATTCAACCTGTCTACCTACCCACATTACTATTGGAGTATTAATTTAAAATAATCTGATGTTTAAGTGTTCCTTCCTTTTGTTAAAGTGGTTCCTCCTGCAATAGGCACTGATCGCCAGTCAGAGTAACCTAGAGGACTTCAACTTTGATACAGCCATGGAGGCCATCCTGAAGAGTCAGAAAGCGGACGGCTCATTCGACTCCCTTGTGGACTCCTACTACGTCATGCCGTTGCTCAGTAAAGCTAGTTTTCTAAACATTAGCAACAGCCACAGTCAACAAAGAACGGTGAGCCTTTCCATATCCTTCTTGCTCAGTAGCCCGGTAACAAGAGTAACGGATTAGCAACCAGAGGGTTGCTAGTTCGAATCCAACCAAAGACCGTTCTGTATAAAGGGGACTGGTGCACATTAAATCTGTCGAGGTTTCCAATGTTCACAAGTTTGCTTGGTGTGGAGGTTTGGAGAGTGGGGTGCCAGCTCAGGTCTGACTTCGTCATCCGACCGTGGTTCAAAATTACATTTGTCCTAGGATCTTTCCCTTGGGATTGGTCCCAGACCGTCGCCAATAACCCGCTGTGTTGCTCCAGTACGACATTAATTAACTACATAGCTACCTACTTCTAATTAAATTCGCACCTCGAACCAACGTCACACATGCGCTTATGTTACGCAAAGAATAGATAACAGCGTCGACACATGTGGTAACTTGAAAAGGACAAAATGTTTTTTTTTAATCAGGCACTTAGAAAACGGAGAAAAGTATTTCACAAAAACAATAAATTATTATAAGGAAACAGACTGATTTTAGTAGGAAGGTAGACATTTCTCAAAGAACTTTCTTTCCACTTTGAATTAATTGGTGTAACTATTGACGAATTAATTACCAGGAAAGAATATAGCGGCCGACAGGACAAGCGATGCTGCCATGTCTGTACTCAACGGTCAGCCTTCCGAAAGGCAACTTTTCAAAGGTCTAACCCCAGTAAGAGTTTTGCTAAAAGCGCTAGATATCTCTTCGGAGAGAACCGAAAGGAACCATTCATTTTCTATAAATGATATAGGGAAGTCGTGTGGTAGGCCTCCTCGTTCGGGCATCTTTGATAACGTGAAATGTACTACAATTTTGCCACTCTCCATATTGGAGAACTTGGTCCAATGACCTGGCAACTAAACAACGGTGGTTAACTTGGCTACCACTACAAAAACTAATTTACGATACAATAGTAGAAATCCAACTCTTTCGGTAGACTTTTTAGGTAGTATAGTTTTTGGTAGACAAGAGTTTTTTTTTTCACTACTTCACACTAGCTTGCTAAATTGGTGGCCCGGATTTGATTTGAGCACACAAACTTTATACACTTCGATTTATGGTCCACGATGAGTAGTTGAATTGCCAATGCGGTGCTAATCCCTTTCAACCACATCTGTGATAGCAGACACTGCTCATATTCCAATCACGGCTTCACCCATTCGCACAGCCTTCTCTTGACAAGGGACTCACACTTGGCTGCTAAAGGCAACACATGAGCTTGATGATCACTCATGCGAAAGTACACCCGTGATCTTAATACAACTCTAATGGTCCCATGCAAATGGGAATCACTCAACTAGTGGTGTCATCTATCGAATTCGGCTACCGCTAAATTCTGGAGGGGGAGTATTGTGGCGAACTTAGCTACCACTACAAAAATTAACTTACGATGCAATAGTATATACACTGCTGGCCACCCAAATTGCAACACCAAGAAAGACAAGAGATATCACAACAAAATTTATTTTGTAGATAACATGTTGACCAAGTATCAAATGATTAAATTTATAGACTTCTGTGAAATGTGGTTCCTGCCAAAATCAGTAGCCAGAGTAGCCGCCATTGTTGGAGATCACCGCTGCCACACGCCTCGGCATTGATTCAAAGAGATTTTGGATGCGTTCTTGGGGTACAGCAGACCAAGCAGCTTCCACACGTTGCCAAAGTGGATCTGGTGTGGCAGCTGGGGATGTATTCTGGGTCAATCGTTGAGCAACCATGGACCACATGTTTTCTATCGGCGAAAGATCCGGAGAGCGAGCTGGCCAGGGAAGCAATTCAATCTGGCAATTGACGAAGAACCCTTGGACAATGCGTGCCACGTGTGGTCGCGCATTATCCTGTTGAAATATGGCTGTGGGCAAGCCCTGAAGGTAAGGAAGGACAACTGGTCAAACACCTCGGAGATGTAACGCTGGCTGTTTAAAGCACCGGCAATGCGTACTAGAGGAGTGCGAGAGTGATATCCAATACCACCCCATACCATAATACCCGGTGCAGGACCAGTGTGGCGGTGCATAACGCAGCTATTCAGCATCCTCTCTCCGCGGTGTCGTCTCCAGACTCGAATCCGACCATCGTGGTGTTGCAGACAGAAGCGTGACTCGTCAGTAAAGACAATTTCATTCCATTCTGCCGTCCACATCCTTCTTTCATCGCACCATTGGCGGCGGAAACGTCTGTGGTTCTGCGTCAAGGGTAGACGAAGCAATGGACGTCTTGCGGACAGACCACTCTGCTGTAAACGGCGTCGAATGGTACGCGCAGACACTGGATGATGCGGTACAGACTGAATGTGCTGTGCTATGGTTCGTGATGTGGCTGAGCGATCCGTCACTGCCATACGCACAATATGCCTGTCATCACGTGAAGTGGTGCACTGAGGTGGATGCGATCGAACACGTCGATCCGTCGTACCCTCCTGCATCCAACGATCACATATCCGCATTACAGTTGTTTGGTTTCGTCCAACACGACTACCGATTTCCCTGAAAGATAATCCACAATCTCGGTAGGCCACTATCCTTCCTCTGTCGAACTCGGATACTTGATCAAAAGATGATCGCTGTTTTCTACGAGGCATAATTGATCGTTTTTTTTGAAAAAACCACAAGAAAAACACAATTGCCGTACTTGAAATCGTCGAAATCTCCAAGCCTTAAATAGCGCTTTGAAGTGGCGCCACAGGCGCGCGTGATGTGCGTCTGCGCTGAAATTCTAATCATTTGCATATCTCACCTCCGCTAATGCATGTTGTAAATTTCATATTATTTGCATGCTTCCTTCAGGGTGTTGCATTTACGGTGGCCAGCAGTGTATATATCACTATAACCCAACTCTACCATGGAGTACTTTTTAGTAGAAAAAGTTGCATTGTTTCACACGAGCTTGCTAAACCGTCATTTGTCAACAATTAAAGTAAACAGTCTAGAAATCTATCTGGGTAGGTAGATTGGAGAATTGAATTTGCATCGAGCTACAGGGGAACACAGGGGACAATTTGAAATCCACCTAGGAATATAAAGACTCTTTCCAACATTTGAGTCTAGATATTAAGTAAAAAAAACGAAGTAAAGTCAAAAAATAAGTCACAAAGTGATATGCTGAATATCATGAGTTGGTAGTTCCAAAGACGATGGATAACAGATAATAGCACCACCCTGTTTTGCGACCTAATCCATGTGCATCCCCCCACAAATTGGTCGGTTTGTGGGGGTTTTATGGCACAAGAGGCCGTGCTGCGCCAGACATAACCAAACTGTATGAAGTAATAGGCATATACACAATGAACGTTTTATTGACACACAAGAGAGTAATACACCCAGGGAGGAATGTACCTGACAGGAATTGAGCCTGCGTCGCCTACAACTCGAAGGTTGCTAGAACAGTGAGCATACTGTAACGTCCCACGATCCTGAACACGGAACTCTTGCTAGGAGGCGCTTTCCCCCGTTCTGGCTGCGCAGATGACGTCAGAGTACAACGGCAAGAGTCGCGGGAGTTTGTTTTTGTTTTTTACTAGAAAAAAAGAAGGTGATGAAAATGGCAATCGAAGGGGTGCGGTTGCTCTTTCGCGATGTGTCTCGTCTGTGAAATTTTAAACTAGCTTTGTAATTTGTATGTAAATATTTGTTGATAATATAGAATTAGTTTGTTAAAAAGTGGTCTTGCTTTTATTGTGGATATGGTACAGACCATGAGAGTGGTGGCAGCAAGTGGATGCGAAATCCGCGTTAGTTAATTTTGATTTCAACGAAGCTACAGTTGTGACGACCGCCAGCGCGTCTGATGAGTGGCTGTATTTTTTTTAAAAGGGTAAGTGCCAATTTACCAGAATTTTGTTGTAAATGTAAGAATCGGTGCTCACCGAAAATGCATTTGTTTTAGTTAACTGAATTGTAGTTCTTATTTTGAGTAAACATGGTGTTTAATGTTAGAAACGACTAGTTTCTGTTCAGTAAAAAAAAAATCAACCTGATTTTCTTGTGTGTAAATCAACCGTTCCTGGTTTGCTTTGAAGTCGTCCTGACTTATTGAGTTTGAAACGTCCTGTTTCTGAATTGAGGTAGAAGTCATCCTGACTTGATATTGTCGAAATCAACCGCTCCTGTTTTAATTTAGGAGTCAACCTGACTTGTTTAGTTTTGAAACGTCTCGTTTCTGTTTTCGTTTTAGAAGTCGCTAGACTTAACTGTGTTTTGAAACATCCCGTTTCGGTTCTGAGTCAATCCTGACTGGCGTTTAAAAGTCATTCTGACTTGCGAGAAAGAAAATAGAACATCAGTTCGATCTATTTGTGTTGTTTAAATATTATATTGTCATTCTAGAAAAATTTATATTCATTGTGTAATGATTATATTGATTGATTAATTTTGATGACAAGTTATGCATATTGTACTCAAATATATGTTTACGTTTCTAATGCAAGAATACGATTTTTAGCACTGTTATAATTGGTAAAATCAATTTTGATTTGATTTTGTGTGAAATTTTTGTCTTTCATTTTGGAAATATCCTAGTTTTGCTTTAGTGTAGAGGTATTGCACTGAACAGTATTTCGTTACAGCTGAAAACGAAAGTGCTTTTGAAATAAGAATATTATTGAGTTTTTGTGTTTGAATTGTCATTTGAGTGTTATGATCATTTGATAATTTATTTGAGCGAGTGTAGAATTCAGTTATTTTTTTTTAAGGAAAAAGAAAATAATATATGATAATTACTGTGAAATTTAACGAAAAGATTTAGTTCGTTTTACTATTAATCATATCGAAAGTAGAATTAATTTGTTTTGTATGAGTTAATCATAGTATTTACTTTAATAACTGATTTTCAGTGTTTTGTGTGCTTTAAGAGTGTGGATTCTGGGTTCTTTTAGAATTGTATATTGTTTTGGTATTGCAATCATGGCTTTCATTGCGCAAGCGAAAAAACAGGACATTGTTGTTCTAACCGAGGAGTTAGGTTTGAAAGTAGATTCGAATTCTACTATTGCAAAGATGAAGACAGAAATCATCACGTCTGATGATTACGACGAAGAATTCGTTAAATCACTTCTGGAAAGGATTAAAACCGAACGGCTTCAGAAGGAGAAAGAAGAGAAAGAAGCAAAAGCTCAGAAGAGAAAAGAGGAATTGGAAGGTGAAGCTCAGAAGAGAAAAGAGGAATTGGAAGCTGAAGCTCAGAAGAGAAAAGAGGAATTCGAAGCTGAAGCTCAGAAGAGAAAAGAGGAAATGGCGTTTGAACTGGAAAAACTACGTATTGAAAAGGGAATCATTTCTGATAATTCAATTGAAGCACATCCACCAAGGAGAAAAATAGAATTGCATCATCTAATGCAAAAGTTCGATAGTAAAGTAGGCGATATTTCCCTGTACCTAGTGATGTTCGAAAGGCAAGTTCGACGCATAAAACTTGATGAATCTGAGTGGGTTTCACATTTGATTGGCCTCTTGCCAAATGAAGTATCCCAAATTATTGCGAGGGAACCAGAAGAGAAGGCAGAAGATTATTTACATGTGAAAAATATTCTTTTGAAGAAATATAAGTTGAGTCCTGAGAAATTCAGACAGTTGTTCGTTAAACATCAGAAACAGAACGACAAGACCTGGGAAGAATTTGTTGATGAACTCCAAAACTATTTCGAAGAATGGATTGCTGGATTAGAGATAACAACCTTTAACAAATTGGTAGACCTGATGGTTACCGATCAGGCTAAAAAAAGAGTACCGGCAGAATGCCGAGAGCATTTCATCGATGAATGGAGTAAGATGACGTCTGCCAAAGAATTTGCTCTAAAGATGGATGAGTACGAAACCGTAAGAGGTTTTACGAAGAAGAATTTCGGGAACACTCCGAAACACCAAGAAAAATCATTTTCAAATTGGAAACCTAGGAATTCCGAAGCACCAAGGCACCATTCAAATTGGAGAAATAAAAATCAAGAAAACCCGAAGGAAGTTAAAGGAGAACGTATGGATTCACCGAAAGTAACACCTTCGCCTGCTGCTTTTGAGAGACGAACAAGAATTCAATGCTACGAATGTCACGGTTTGGACCACATTAAACCGAACTGTCCTAAATTGAAGAAAAGACCCGAAGCGGCTTCAGAGCAAATAAATAGAATTGTCAGTAGTACCGAAGAGGACCTGATGAGACCACACACTTGGGAAGGATGCGTAAATGGAATTCCCATGAAAATTCTTCGTGACACTGGATCGACAATCGACCTTGTTGGCCGTAACCTCATTCGTCCTGAGATGCTGACAGGTGAGAATGTTTGGGTTATTCAAGCCATTGACAATACTCCAATCTGTTTGCCTTTAGCAGAGGTGGAGCTACAAGGAAAGTTCGGGCATGTTATAACCAAAGCCGCAGTTGTCTGTAGTCCCTCAGACAAAGGAAGATATTTGTTGGGGAATGGAACGGCTACACTTCTGGAAAAGATGAAGGTGGTCCATGCGCCATATCAGGTGAACGCCATTAAAACACGTGCTCAAAGACGAATCGCTCAACAAGAGGAAGAAAAAAAGGAAGACGTGGTAAAAGAGGAAGAAGTAATTTCGGTTCCAGAAATTGAAGATGACATCGATATCGACGAAGACGATTTTTTCTCTTTCCCGCCGAACGAGATGGAATCTTGGGAAGGTCTTGAACTTCTGAAGATTGATTCCAAGACGTTCGTTGAAAAACAAGAGGAATGCGAAAATTTGAAACCTCTGAAGGAGAAGGTACTAAGTCAAGGTACTGATAAGACCACAGGTGAATACGAAATACTCCCCAATGGTCTTCTGGTGAAAAGAAAGATTGATAAAATGGGAAACGAAAACATTTTACTAATAATTCCAACTCAGTATCGTGGAAAACTGATGTCGTTGTGTCATGAAGGTACATCAGGTCATTTGGGAATGACCAAAACAAAGGACATTCTTGCAAGGCATTTCTTTTGGCCTAATTGCTTCAAGGAAGTGGATAATTTTGTACGAAGTTGTGACAAATGTCAGAGAGTTGGAAAACCGAATGACAAAAAAAAGGCTCCTATGAAGTTGGTTCCTGTTGTACAAGAGATTTTTTCAAAGATCAACATTGATGCATGCGGACCACTTCCGGTTACTCCAAGTGGAAAAAGGTATCTGATAACAGCCATGTGTCTATCTTCCAGATATCCTGATGCTGTTCCCGTGGAGAATATCACTTCAACTTATGTTGTGGAGGCACTCATGCAGATTTTTAGTCGGATGGGATTTCCGAAGGAATTGCAACACGATCAGGGTACTTCCTTCATGAGCGAGCTAACTACAACCTTCGTAGAGAGATTTGGAATAAAAGTGATTCGAAGTTCGGTCTATCATCCTCAAAGTAATCCTGTCGAACGTTTTCACAGGACCGTCAAAAGAATTTTACGAGTCCTATGTCTTGAAGCTGGATCTGAGTGGGAACAAACAGTCTATCCTGCCTTATTCGCCTTAAGAACAGTGACCCACGAGAGTACTGGGTTCACGCCTTCTGAATTGGTTCATGGTAAGAATTTACGAACCCCTTTGACGCTGTTGTTCGAACAGTGGTTGAACCAAGGAGATGACGGAGGAAATCCAGTGACCGAGTACATCTTTTCGTTGATGAACAGAATGAAACGTTGTCAAGAACTAGCGGTGACCAAGGTAGAAGAGTCACAGAAGAAGAATAAGACATGGTACGATAAGAAGGCCATAAAGAGAGAATTCCAGGAAGGAGATTTAGTCTTGATATTTGCTACGTACAAAGCAAATAAGTTGAGTCCGCATTGGAACGGACCAGGAAAAATCCTACAAAAAATTTCTGAGACGAATTATGTAGTGGAATTACCAGGGACAAAAGACAAATCTCAAGTATACCATATTAATATGCTTAAGCCGTACTATAAGAGGCTGGAACATATGAACCTTCTTCTGGCTGAAGAGGATTGGAAGACGGTTGAAGATGATGTCGAGATCCCGTACATGGATCCTAATCCAAACATTTTTGACGTCGATGAATACGTTCACGAGAACAATCTTGAATCGAGATTGGATACAAGGGAACTTTCACAGCTCAAGAATCTCATTTGCAGATATGAAAAATGTTTTACCAACATACCAGGCAAAACTGATCTTGTAACTCATGACATTGAGCTAAATGAAGACAAACCTGTTTTCTCCAAGCCTTATAGAAATTCTCCTAGGCAGAACGAAATTTTGAAGGCAGAAATTCAGAAGATGTTGGCTATGAAAATCATCGAAGTGGGGTTTTCTGATTACACTTCGCCAATGATTTTAGTGGAGTCTCCCGGAAAGGATCCAAGACCATGCATCGATTACCGAAATCTGAACAAGGTAACGAAGACAAAGTATTTCCCTTTGCCGAACATCGAAGAAAGAGTCGAGACAGTTGCTTCTGCAAAATTTATCACCGTGATCGACCTTTCGAAAGGATATTGGCAGATTCCTTTGACTAAGAATGCGCAAAGACTAGCCACTTTCGTGACAAATTTCGGAACATACAAGCCCTTGAGAATGCCATTCGGGCTTAAGAACGCCCCATATGAGTTCAGTAAGATGGTTGCACAACTCTTAGACGGATGCGAGTCTTTTGCGGTACCTTATCTAGACGATATGGCCATATTTTCTAATACCTTCTCAGAGCACATCAAACACGTGGACACCGTGCTCCAAAGAATTCAAAAGGCGGGTTTGACGATCAAACTGTCCAAGTGTAAGTTTGCTCAGAGTCAAGTAAAATATCTTGGACACGTGGTGGGACAAGGATGTCGCTCACCAGCGGAGTTAAAGATCGAGGCAATAAAGGGTTTCGCTCGACCGACGACCAAAACTGACATACGAGCTTTTCTGGGAATCTCTGGATATTACAGCCGTTATATCCCCATGTTCTCGTCGGTTGCTGCACCCTTATCAGATGCTCTAAAAGGAAAGGACCGAAAGGGAACCATCAGGTGGACTCCCGAGTGCGAGGAAGCTTTCTTAAAACTCAAAGAAGCTCTTGCAAGTTATCCTGTGCTGTACGCCCCGGATTACCAACGGCCTTTCATCCTGCAGACAGATGCTTCCGATCAAGGAATGGGAGTTGTTTTGACTCAAATCGCAGTTGACGAATCAGAACATCCGATCATCTACCTGAGTAAGAAGTTCACCAGCGTAGAGCAGAAGTATGGAGTCAGCGAACGAGAATGCGCGGCAATTGTGTTTGCCATCCGGAAATTGAAATGTTATCTCGATGGACAAACTTTTGTTATTCAAACGGACCATAACCCATTAGTGTGGCTAAATGCGAACGCTAGCTCTAATGCTAGGTTAATGCGTTGGTCTTTAGCTCTACAAACTTTTGATTTCGAGATAAAGCATCGTCCAGGCAAAAAGCATCAAAATGCCGATGCATTAAGCAGACTCCACACTCCCAACCATATTGTGTAATTAAGTAATTGATACATGTAGTCATTTTTTTGTATTTATGTTTTTTGTATATATCTTGCATAAAATTTTATTTTGTAAATGGTGTCAGTACCCTGAATTCGGTGATGCACTGATTCAGTCTGGTAGGTTGGTACTGCCCCCCCCCTTTGTGTGAGCACTTCTACTCATTACTTTTCATTTTTTTTTCTCGAACTTTTCTTCGATCGAGATCTGCAGAAAAGTTTTCCAAGAGGGGAGGAGTCTGTAACGTCCCACGATCCTGAACACGGAACTCTTGCTAGGAGGCGCTTTCCCCCGTTCTGGCTGCGCAGATGACGTCAGAGTACAACGGCAAGAGTCGCGGGAGTTTGTTTTTGTTTTTTACTAGAAAAAAAGAAGGTGATGAAAATGGCAATCGAAGGGGTGCGGTTGCTCTTTCGCGATGTGTCTCGTCTGTGAAATTTTAAACTAGCTTTGTAATTTGTATGTAAATATTTGTTGATAATATAGAATTAGTTTGTTAAAAAGTGGTCTTGCTTTTATTGTGGATATGGTACAATACCCACTGAGCCACGACGGTCTCAGGACTATTCAGCTGATGTTAATCATTTCATGCAGCTCCGCACAATCAAACCCAACACACCCCTTTGAACTGGCAGATTAAGATAGAGATTGACTCTACAGTAGTGGTTCTCAACATATGTCAATTGTGGCCCTGTAAATTTTTTCTAGGTATTAATTACTTATGACATAATCATAAAGATTATTAGTGCACGTATGTATATTATGTAGCGTATTGACAAACATAAGATTTCATTTAACTCTTTGAGGCACACGATTTAAAAAAAAAACAAGTTGCACAGAATTGTTTATTCACTTAGTCAGCTTCGAAATTAGTACAAAACATCAAATAACGTGTTTTTTTATTATAAAATGATTTATTCATTCATAATAAATTTTTACGAAAAAACACCGTTCTAAAAGACAAAAATTCACTTTTCAACACAATTCGCAAACCTAAATCACAAATAGTGCAACAACATACTAATGCATTTTGACTTGTGTAAATTTTTGTTTTCAGTTATTTACACTTAGAGTTAATTCATAGCATGGCCAACTCAATAAAACACTTTAAATAAAATATTAAACTGTATGACTGAGTGATTTCAACTTTTTGATGTGGGTTAAGAAATATCCCACCATGCATAAAAAGCTAAGCAAAAGGCGGGGCAGCTTTAACCCACCTAACCCCAAAAAGTAAAATTAGTTATCAATCATTGGACTAATGAATTCTTGTACCATATTGTAGTTTTCTCTGATCTGTGTTAATTTACAAAAACATACTCCATTCTGATCGCCAAAACTTTATATTATTCAGCGTAAAATTAATTGTATTTTAAATTGATTTAATGATATTGATTAGAGAAAAATAAACGGTAGTAGGACAATATTTGTGTTGCAAATCACCATAGAAGTCAGCTGAGCAGGGAAAGCAGCAGCGGGATATCTCAACTTGTCCCCTGAAACGCTTATGATGACATAAGCACACCAAATATTTATGTATCCAAAGTATTTAATTTAATAAATAAAGTCGTACTATCTCGATTGTAGACACTAGTTTTGCAACAGTTTATATTTTAATTACAAAAGGCAGCACTTTAACACAACAATTATACTGTCGAAAAAGTTAAACTTAATGTCTTTTATTACAACTGAGTTTTTGAAAGATTTAGTTAACCCTTTTGGTGGTTGCCTCGACGAGATTTTTCGTCATTAGCAAAACTGACCAGATCTGGAAGGACGAGATACCTCGCCATTAGAAAAAACTGACCAAGTCTTGACCTCGTCATAAAAAGTCGGCAATATCTTTGATGAAGAGATATCTCGTCAGTTTTTCAGATCTTGATGGACGAGATATCTCGTTGAAACCACTTGGAGGGCTAAGCTAGTAAGACTTTTGTTGATGTCTTCTGTCACAATGCTGGGTCAGCGGTAGCCAGGTTTGAAGAGTAACGGATTAGCCAATCGGAAGGTTGCGAGTTCGTTACTCGGTGCAGCCAAATATCCTAGTGTACAAAGGGAACTGATGCGCGTTAAATCTGTCGTGGCCTCTAATGTCCTCACGCTGGCGTGGTGTGGAAGTTTGGAGAGGTGTGCCAACTCAGGTGTTGCCTCCTCATCTGACCGTGGTCGAAATTATGTGTTGTCCTCCTTTGGTATTGATCCCGGACCGTCGTCAATATCCCGTTGTGTTGCTCTAGTGCAACGTTAATTAATTACTATTACCATCACCACTATTAGCAAGTCCATATATTTCTTGAATTTAGATTTCAATTCAAGTACTATTAAAGTCAACAAGTCAAATATTAATTCTGTTATTGTTATTGTTATTTCAATTAACGTCACACTGGAGCAACACAACGGGCTATTGGTGACGGTCCGGGATCAATCCCAAAGGGAAAGATCCGAGGACAACACCACGTAATTTTGAACCACGGTCAGATGACGAGGCAACACCTGAGCTGGCACCCCACTCTCCAAACTTCCACACCACGCCAACGTGAGGACATTTGAGGCCACGACAGATTTAACGTGCACCAGCCCCCTTTGTACACGACGGTGTTTTGGCTGGATTCGAACTCGCAACCCTTCGGTTGCTAGTCCGTTACTCTTCCAACCGGGCCACCGCGGCCCCAAATATTAATTCAGGTACTTGACTTGGATGGTAAGTATTTGATTAACGTCGCACTGGAGCAACACAACGAGCTATTAGCGACCGTCCGGGATCAATCCCCCGAAAGGCAGGATCGAGGACAACCCCGCGTATTTCTATTGTACTTGAGCTGGAAGATTGGTGCTTCTCAGAACTAAGTCGTGGGAAACAGTTAAGCACTTCAAAGCGCTTTCTTGCCAATACTTTGTTTTTCTTCTTTCACCCATTTGTGAGCTTGTTGAATTATAATTTGATTGTCGCGAGAGGGCGCCACTGTGAGTATGGTATGTATAGACGTTTTTGTTGCAGTGTAAGGGAGAGAGACGGTTTGAGTAAGTGATGTGAGAGACGGTCTGGGACCGTCCGTTGCAAATGTTATTTTACGGAGGACCAGTGGGTCGATTCATATGTGAAAGAGGCACAGGGTGCCATGTATATATATTAATTGTACATAAAGTTGTATATAAAGATTATTAGATTGAATTTTCGTGTTGCCATCCATCGAGACGCCTACATAGAAGTTCGTCGGTTGGAAATAAGCGACAACAAGAATCAGAAGTGGGATATTTGACCGTGGATATTTGACCGTGGATATTTGACCGTGGATATTTGACCGTGGATGGAACAATTACATGTATACAACAAAGACTTAATCAGTGTGAAATCTAAACGAATCATCTGGAAGCCGAACATCGCTGTATGTACAAACGGAACTCAGGACTAACTCCTAACAATTTAAGAAGGTATGTGGCATGAAATTTCTGAAACTCCGTCTAGAAACTCCGTCTTGGTGCAATTTATTTTTTAATCTCTGTGTGAAATTGTGTTGAGGAGTTTATTTTATTTTATTTTATGTGTTAAATTGGTTAAGGAACTTTGAAATAGTGTGTAAAAATGGCATTTCTTGCAAAATCGAAAAAGGTAGATCTAATTTCTTTAGCGGAAGAATTAAATATAAAATTACCTGATCACGCAGTCGTTATTGAAATTAGAGAGTTAATTACGAAAAGTAAGGATTATGATGAGGAATTCACGCGTGATTTGTTAAAAACGATAGTAAGTACCAGAGAAGAAAATCAAAAGCTAAACGAACGTGAATTAGAAAGACAGAAAAACGAACGTGAATTAGAAAGACAGCTAAACGAACGTGAATTAGAAAGACAGTTCGAACTAGAAAAATTAAGAATAGAACAAGGTAACGTATCTAACGAAAGCGAAAATGGAAACCAAAATGAAATTTCTAGTAATTGCATGATTACTAAAATAATGCAACGATATGAAATGAGAGATGGAGACATCAGTTTTTACCTCATATTGTTTGAACGACAAGCGAAACGTTTAAATCTAAGTCCTGAGAATTGGGTTAGTCATTTAGTTAATTTATTACCGTATGAAATTAACCAAATTATCGCGAGAGTTCCGGAAGAACTTTCAAATGACTATGGACACATTAAAGATTTACTATTAAAAAAGTTTAAATTAAGTCCGGATAAATTCCGACAGAAGTTCTTTGACCATGCCAAACTACCCAAAAATACATGGAGAGATTTCACGTATGAATTACAAAACTACTTTGACGAATGGTTACGCGGAACTAATGTAAGTGATTTTGATGGTCTCAGAGAGTTAATCATAACAGATCAATTAAAAAGAAAAGTTCCCGTTGTAATGAAAGAACATTTCGTGGACGAATGGGTAAAAATAGTTAAATCGTCAGAATTAGCGGATAAACTAGATCAATATGAAAATGTACGAAACGAAAGTAACTTGTCCAAATTCAAAAACGGAAATCAAAATATGTATGAAAAAAAATACGAATTTACGTCTAGACCGAGATCACCGTTGAATGAGTCAGCTCGATATGAAAGAAAAACAAATCCTAATTTCAGTAACGGACGATTTACGACCAGGAATAATAATAAATACAATAGTCAGACAGAATGGCGGCGTCCAATGCAGAAAGATAGTAGATGCTTCATTTGTAATGAAAATACGCATTTCGCTAGAGCATGTCCTAAACAAAAAAATAAATTCGATCAAATTAGAGGGCAGGGTGTTAACAGACAAGGAGAAAGAATTGAACGGAATGAGGGAAGCCACGTGTCGAAAAGAGATCACAGTTTAGTGACGACTAGTGAGGGCGGAATAGACAGTGAGACATCATCTTATGTTAAAATTGCACGGATAAACAAGGGGTCGTTGGAGTTTGCAGCTCTGATTGATACTGGGAGCGATTCCGTTATTTGTAGGAATTCTGTAGCGAAAAAGTTAGATCTAAAAATAGAACCAGCTTCGAACATAATGTACGGATTTGGGAATGTCAAATTGTGTGCCGCGCGCGCGCTAGGAAAGTCAACAGTAGATATTTCCTTGGATGGCGTTGAAGTAAAAAGGGTTGAAATGCTTATTGTTAGAGACGACGCTTTACCGCACGACTTGTTAATTGGGAGATCATTTTTGGATCGGGAGAACATATCGTTTGCTCGCATTGGGAATAAATTTCATGTTTATTATGCAGAGGATAACCCGTTTGCTAACATGGAATGTGAAAAGAATTCGGACGTAAGAGAATTGAAAACGTCTAGTAAAGTGTTACTTGAAAGAAATTCGGTGAATTTTGTAAGGGCTCAGACCACCTTGGTAAATGAAGGCTTGGTAATTATAGAGGGAGAAGAAGGGTGTTACGATTCTTTGTTAGAAATAAAAGATGGTGAAACCGTAGTTCCAATGATTAATGTGGGAAATGAGAATGTTTTATTGAGGAAAAATCAATGTGTAGGAAGAGTTATTGAATTAGACCCCATTTGTTTGGTTAATGAGGAGAGTTGTTACGTAAACGTGATAAAAGAAAATAAGCGTTTAATCGAAATGAGTGAAATTAAATTTGACGAAGGAACATCAATTGAGAATAGAAGTGAAATTTTGAAGTTAGTCAATGAGTTTAGGGACTGTTTTGCACTGGAATTGGGTGAATTAGGGTGTACAACGCTAACTAAAATGAGTATTAAGGAAGTAGAGGGGAGTAAACCCATTAGTGTACGACCTTATAAAACGAATGCAACTGAGAGAGGGATTATCAAGGATGTAGTGAGGGAATGGAAGGAAAACGGTATTGTTTCTGAAACACGTTCGCCGTATGCTAGTCCGGTACTATTAGTCAAAAAGAAAACAGGGGAGCACAGGTTAGTTGTTGATTACAGGAAATTAAATAATCAAACAGTTAAAGATAAATTCCCGTTACCTAGAATAGATGACTTACTTGAATGTTTAGCAACTTCCACAATGTTCACAACGCTAGATTGCGCTCACGGATATTTACAAATACCATTGAGTGAGGAATCAAAATTAAAAACCGCGTTTATAACACCGGATGAAACAGGTCAATTTGAAAGAATGATTTTTGGATTAGCTAATGCACCGGCGGAGTTTCAGAGGTTAATGCACCATGTCTTAGGGCCACTACTGAACACAAAAGCTTTGTGTTATTTGGACGATATATTGATACCAGCCAAAAATTGGTACGAGATGATGGAAAGACTGAGAGAAGTACTTGAATGTCTAAGGAAGGCTAACTTAACACTCAAATTACCTAAATGCGAATTTGGGAAGAAGGAAGTTGACTTTTTGGGTTTTGTGATCAATGAAGAAGGAATAAAGCCAGGAGTAAGGAAAGTGGAAGCAATAGCGAAGTTCCCACAACCTAAGAATGTTCATGAAGTTCGCCGTTTCTTGGGTTTGACTGGTTTCTTCAGAAGATTTGTTCCGAAGTATGCTGAGAAGGCAGTACATCTAACTTGTTTAATTCAAAAGGACAAGGACTTTGAATGGACGGAAAAACAGGAAAATGCTTTTCGAGAACTCAAGGGTAATCTGACCAACAAACCGATAGTTGCTCATTACCAGCCCGAAGCATTGACTGAGGTACACACCGATGCTTCATCTGATGGACTCTCAGGTATACTCCTACAAAGAGGAACAGATGGTCGCTGGAATCTAGTGTACGCTGTCAGCAAAAAGACAACACCGGCTGAAAAGAACTATCATTCTAGCAAACTAGAATTGATGGCGATAGTGTGGACTTTGGACAGACTTCGACAATTTCTGCTCGGAATAAAATTTACTATCGTCACCGATTGTCAAGCCTTAGTCTATATGAACGCAAAGAAGTCGACAAATCCTCAAATTGCCAGGTGGAGCAATCTTATTCAAGAATACGATTTTGAAGTAAAACATAGACCAGGTATGAAGATGTCTCATGTAGATGCAATGAGTAGAGCTCCTACCTTAGAAGCTGATGACACGATGACTGAATTGATCGAAAGGAATCTAGAAGTTTATCTAACGATGTCCGTTGACGAACAAATCCTTATGATTCAACGAGGAGATCCCGAATTAGATAAGATCATTTCCATTTTCAAGAAAGAAAAATTTGAAAGAACAAAAGCCGACAACCAAATTATTGCAAATTACGTTTTCAAGAGAGAAAGACTGTATCGAACCATAAAAGACAATGGAAAAGAAAGACTGCTTTACGTTATACCTAGATCCATGCGCAAAAGTACTGTAGTCAAGTTTCACGATCTAATCGGACATTTTTCAGTTGACAGAACTGTGAATAAAATTAAGGAATTGTATTGGTTCCCAAGAATGAAGCGCTACGTGAAGAAACACATATCGATGTGCTTAGAATGTTTAGTGAACAAGGTTCCCGGAGGTAAACAACAAGGACTGTTACATCCTATTAAGCCTGGAAAGAGACCATTTTCCATAACTCACGTCGATCACTTGGGTCCATTTGTAAGAAGTTCCAGAGGTAACCAACACTTACTGGTCATCATCGATAATTTCACGAGGTTCTTACGATTGATACCTGTGAAAAGTACGAAATACAGCTACATTCAGAAGGCATTGAAAAACTTCATCAACGACTTTGGTTTACCAGATCGAATCATTAGTGATCGGGGTTCCAGTTACACCTCACAAGGTTTAGAGAAGTTTTGTCGAGAAAATGGCATAGCTCATACTCTAAACTCCACAAAGCACCCACAAGGTAATGGGATGGTTGAGAGAGCTAATCGCACCATTATCCCAACCATAGCAACGTCCATGGAAGACCATAGACACAAAGACTGGGACTTGAGAATGAAAGAAGTGGAAAGAAATCTAAACAATGCCTTAAACAAAACAACTAACAAGACCCCTTTCCAAATGTTACACGGCTACTCACCAAGATTTAATGATGGAATTTTACGAAAACAAGCTGATGAGAGTGCAGAAGGATGGACTGATCCTGCGGAGATTCAAATCTCGACTCGAGAGCGAATAGAAGATATGCAGAAAAAGATGAAGGATGCTCATGACAAGAAGAAATGCGGAACAACTACTTATAGGTCAGGACAAGTTGTTGTTATGAAAAAAGCTCCAATACCGACAGGAGAACCAACAAAAACCCAACCAAAATATCGAGGTCCTTTAATTATAACTGATGTGCTACCAAGCGACACCTACAGAATCACTCAACTTGGGGAGAAGAGCAAGGGACATTCTTACACCACTACTGCACACGTAAGCCAGTTAAAGGCATGGCCGAACCAAACTGATTCTGATACAGAGGACTCATCAGATGAACTCAGTGATTTTTCAGACAACAAACTTAGTGACTCTGAACTGAGACATAATCCAAAGCGTGCCTGTACTAAGGCAATTTTCTACGGAAAATAATAATTAAAAAAAACAACTAACTGGTTGATTATAACTGATTCAACCTTAACTTCAATTTGTTTATATTGAATTTAACTGATTTATTTGTTATTTGTTGATATTTTTATATTCAATTAATTGATTTATGTAGTTTGATAATCATGTGCATGATTTCTATAATTTTCAATCATGTTTATTAATATACTTATATTATTTTATAACATTAGTAGCACATTCGAGGGCGAATGGTTGTCAGGAAAGGCCGAATGTGAGCTTGTTGAATTATAATTTGATTGTCGCGAGAGGGCGCCACTGTGAGTATGGTATGTATAGACGTTTTTGTTGCAGTGTAAGGGAGAGAGACGGTTTGAGTAAGTGATGTGAGAGACGGTCTGGGACCGTCCGTTGCAAATGTTATTTTACGGAGGACCAGTGGGTCGATTCATATGTGAAAGAGGCACAGGGTGCCATGTATATATATTAATTGTACATAAAGTTGTATATAAAGATTATTAGATTGAATTTTCGTGTTGCCATCCATCGAGACGCCTACATAGAAGTTCGTCGGTTGGAAATAAGCGACAACACATTCTATCATTAAATAGGGCCGCGGTGGCCCGGTTGGAAGAGTAACGAACTAGCAACCGAAGGGTTGCGAGTTCGAATCCAGCCAAAACACCGTCGTGTACAAAGGGGGCTGGTGCACGTTAAATCTGTCGTGGCCTCAAATGTCCTCACGTTGGCGTGGTGTGGAAGTTTGGAGAGTGGGGTGCCAGCTCAGGTGTTGCCTCGTCATCTGACCGTGGTTCAAAATTACGTGGTGTTGTCCTCGGATCTTTCCCTTTGGGATTGATCCCGGACCGTCACCAATAGCCCATTGTGTTGCTCCAGTGTGACGTTAATTGAAATACCCAAATACCCTATCATTAAAAATAATTTCTTGTATCTTACCTTCAAACTCAAATATTCTCCTTGTTTATTAAGAGTTTTCTGTGCTGATCATTTCATTTCGTATCATTCAAAATTCCAGTTTACATTTGTTTGGAGATTTCAGTTACACATATTTCCGAATGGATCATGGTAGAGTTCTTTCTGGCATTGCTGTCTGAACTCTCGGGGAGCGGCTATTTTGAGGAAATTCCGAACAACTTTTCTTTAATCACTATATTTACGTATGTTCTTTTAATTTTTCTATCGATATTTTCCCAGAGAGGACTCATTGTCAATTCAATGTCCTCTCGGAAGCCCGTATTCAATCCAACCCCTCAATGCTCTGCTTGTGCACCTTTCACGCGTTCTGTTTGCAGTTTCTAAAATACTCCCTCTTTTAAATTTTACCTCCACGTTGATCGGCGTCATGTTCATAATGTCCTTTACTGTCTTTGTGAATAAACATTTCTGTATCTTAAGCACAAAGCCAACGACTGCTCCATTTCAATGCAATTTCTTCTACACTAATTTTAGAGTTAACCCAGATTAATGCTTTTTCCCCATTCAGTCCCCCACAACGTCTCAGCGTTCAAGGTTTTGTTTTTTGACCCAGGCCACCCAGCCTACCAACAAGGGCTTAAGGCCGGACAAGGGGTGGCAAGGAAGAGACTCCTGGCTCCACAGGAGCCATCTCAAGAGAATCTTGGTCAAAGAAAGGTCCACATTCAAAGATGTTACATACATAGATATTTGCAATCATCCGCTTTAAGTAGGTGCAGATTATTAAAAATTTAAAAACTTCAGAGAAAAAATACCTTTCTAAAAAGAAAGCCAACTTGAATAAAGACGAGGACAAGTGCTAAAACTTAACTAATTACTACACAAACACTTTGAGGGAAGACAAGAACAAATGCGAAAAACTTAATTATTGTACAATTGAAATATACAAACAAGAAATTTTGAAGAGATTTGTGCTTAAGGTTGGGGCTGTTACATCGATTTCACGTGGCTAACCCGAACCATGAAGGAAATGTAAAAGTAGAGTGATTAATGGTAAACTTTTAATGCTCCCAGGATCATGTGATCAAAACTAGTAATGACCTGACCCTTAGACTACTTTAGTCTGCCGGAGGGAAACGAACATTCATCATCTGATTGGTCGACGGGATGAGAAGACGACCACTCGTTGATTCATCATCTTATTGGTCCGCGTGGCATAGGAGTAGATTTTGGCGATTTCAAAACTTTTGTACCCATTCTATAGAAATGTGTGTTGTGTATTTTGATCTGTGTGTGTTTTGTGTGTGTTGGACATTTACACTTCTACCCCGTCATCAGATGTTATGTCGCCAAACGAGGCGATAAATTGCCAAATCGGCCTACCAAGTCAATTTTTCAGAACGGTCGCGTAACGACACGTTGGTCACTTTTTGAAGGTCCTCTCAACAGCAACGCTCAGTCTACTTATGTTTGAAGTCTATTATCTGGACACGGGGAATGTTATAATTCGATCAATTATGAGTAGCAACCTTCAAATACTTTGATGGAAATCAATTCAGAAATAATTTTCTATGCGACTATTGAGTGTAGTGTTGTTTCCACAAATGAAGAGGCAGAAAATTCCATAAAAATAGTTTATTTAATACTTCAATAAACAAGTGGTAGCATCATAATGCGTGGAGGTGTTCGTTGTTGAGTGCAGGGTGTTTGGGACGGCTCTGAAATCCTTATTCAAAAGAGGCTCGTGAATGTATGAATAGTTAAAACTGAACTCGTTAGGGGAATAAGGATTAGGAGAAAGATTATTGGAGCAGGGGATCTATCAAGAAAGTTCATTGGCAGAAAGTCCATGTTTTAACGAGGAAGTTGATCTTGTACCCGCGATCTGAAAGGAAGAGAAGCATTTCAAGTGAGCGTATCGGTAGGACGTCAAGGTTATCGAGGTGGCTGGAGTTCAAAGTTGAAAGGGTTCCCGAATCCCGAAACGCTTTATTTTGGAACTTGATTCAATTCTGAAACGCTTCATTTTGAAAAAGAAGTTCAACATTTTGAGAGTTGGTTACCTGTTTTGATGGCGGGATCTGGCCGAGCAATGTTTCATCCGTGAAGTAAATGGACATACACACTCCAAAAGAACCAGTGAAGAAAATGGGCATACACACTTCAAAAGGACCCAGGAAGTAAATGGACATATACACTCCATACACACTAGGAACGTTTTTACTGATACATATGATAGAAATTCACCCAGGGTAGTTAAATTAATCGTTCCTCCGTCCCGTACAGCAGTGGGAAAACCCACTGAGTTATAGCAGCCCCTTATTTTCGAAGGTTGTTTCAATTTGGAGAAATTTTTCGGAAAGGTTTTATTGTGTACATTGCTTCGTTTTGGAACTCCGACAGAGCCTTGTGTTTACTAGGAAGGCTTGCCTTCAGAAGGATCAAAGTTTCTTTCTTTGAAGGTTTCATTGAAGGATCAAAGTTCCTTCAAAGAAAGAGTCGTCGTCCTTCCTGTTTCGCCGTTCTTAAAGTCTTCGGCGGGGGGGGGGGGGGGGTCTTCGCCGTAGAGGTCGCCTATGCGGTCGCTCAGGAAGCACAGGACCAGCAGGAAGAGTGCGGTCAGTGCGGAGAAGAATGCCGAGCTGCCGTGCAACAGGTAGTTGAAACGGGGGATATCGTAGAACCAGCAGTTGCCGCTCTCCCCGCAGCTTTCCTCCCATACTAGACACACAGAATCCACCATGGCGCTGAACGAGGCCAGAAATGGAATGTAGCCTACAATAAACACACCATAATTAGCAGTTTGGAAAAAAAATTGAAAAATAGCCCTAATATTAAGTTTCAATAAAAATACTAAAATAAATTTTCAATGAATCTCATCGCATGTTGGCATTCCGGGCAATGAGAGAGCTGACTTATTGGCAAAAGCTAGAGCAAATAAACAACTTGGCACAAGAGAAAGTATCGTCTTGCTCTCACAGGACGATCACCAATCCGTACTTAAAAAGAAATTGCGCAGATCATCTCCAGTACCTTTTCATCACTGGTACCTCAGTGGAACACCAGGCCTTGTTTAAATTTGCCCCGAAAAACTTTCTCCATGCTTGCCAGAAAATACTGGTACTAATACTATACTAGCCATTTGAAAAAGATTATATTCATTGATGGCCAGAAATCCTTTTCCACCTGTATAAAGTGCGGCTTATTACCAGCCTCTCCCTCGCACATCCTGAACTGCATTGGAGCCATACATGAAGACATTTTTAAGGACCCATCTGCCATTACCGAAAAACCTTTTTTGCAGACTCAATGATATAGTGCAATTTGTTTGTTTTTTTACACTGGGATAAGTAAGAAGCATTTTGTACCCAGCAGTGATCAATGCAAACCCCTTTCTGCAACCCTTCTAAACTGGCAGTGTAACTGCCTGGTGGTCAAATCCCAAGCGGTTACACTCCCATGCTTGCCAAGGAGTACTTGTCAAGGAGGCAGTACCTCTGAGTATGGTCCTTGACACAGTGACGGATCACCCACTAGGAAGTGTAGGATGTTTTGGTACAGAAAGATCTCGAAACGGATAAATATTGTCGTGAAATACGCATGTTCCCGAAAACATCCATACAATAATTTTAATTCAGTATTATTTTTATTTATAATTAATATTTTATAATTTATTTATACTGTAAAACAGATTACTCCAGCTACGTGGTAGGTAGTTGAATTAACGTCACATTCGAGCAACACAACTGATTATTGGCGACGGTCCGGAATCAATCCGGAAAGGAAAGATCCAAGGACAACACCTCGTAATTTTGAACCATTGTCAGATGACGTTGTCATCACCTGAGCGTGGTGTGGACAAGGGGGGCCAACTTGGACAAGGGGGGCCAACTCAGGTGTTGCCTCGTCATCTGACCGTGGTTCAAAATTACGTGGTGTTGTCCTCGGATCTTTCCTTTCCGGATTGATCCTTGATGGTCACCTTTTGTGTTGCTCCAGTGTGACGTTAATTAACTACCTACCCCCACCCCAAATAGATACCACGCATATTTGAAGCGTGAATATTAAAAAGCAATAGAAAAACCACCGATTTTAATTATCGTGGCCTTTCTTTGTTTCAAACTACACAATACTGCAAATCCAAAATAAAACAGGTTTGTCGCCATTTGATAAAAAATAATTAGACAGAAAAGAATCCTCCTGGAAGTACCCGGTAAGAGTCCAAATACCTAGTGTCCAAGTATCCAAATGAGTCCAAGTAGCCAAGGGTCTGCGTCGTCTAAGGGTTGTTCAACAGTACCGATCCGAGTGATGCTTTTCGCACTATCTGCAATCCCAGTGTCCAGGTCATCCGGCTGTGGAAGTTTCCTGGTTCCCGCTCGTCCAATGCAGATGCGAGCCGGTTTAAGTCTCCACTTGTAGGTTTGTCCGAATCCTGTCTCCGTATTCGGATCCTCGAACCAATGAAAGGCAAGTATGGGAGCGATTAAACCTGTCAATGGCTCGTTGCTCATTGGTTCGACGGATTCGAATGAGCCTAGCGGACTCGGATTGACGCACAAGTGTGAACGAGCTTCAGTCATCTAAGTGGTTTCGACAAGATATCTCGTCCATCAAGATCTGACCAATTATGTTAATGACGAGATATCTCGTGATCATGCTATTGCCTATTATTTTATGATGACGAGATCAAGATCTGGTCAGTTTTGACCTAATCTAATTAATGACGAGATGCGTCAAGACAAAAACCAGGAGGGTTTAAAAGTCCCTACAGAATAGGCACGTCTTTGCTTTTACTTTGCATTAGTTCAGTTTGAGCCGGATTAGCCTACCAATCAGGTGAACATTCTTCTGAATTCCCAAAATAATTCTGGTTTCATTACATTTTAGCTCAGTATAAACATTGCTATTACAAAATTTTTTACAACCTTCTATATAACAAAATTGATTCGTCATTTTCAGTTGCTTGTATTTTGATTTTAACGTCCAAAAGTGTATCACCGGAAACTCAATTATTTTTTGCCATACCTTTAAAAAGAATGCATGTAAAAATTTTGCTACAAATGGATTTCTTAAATTGTATAATTATTTCTCGGAGGTTGATATATTTTTAATGATTTCAATTCAATAAGTAATCTGCTTCGATGAAGTGTTTCGATTTATCTATTATCTAAATTGTATTTTATGTATGTCTTTTTTCTTGCATTTTTTATCATATATTTTTGTATTCTGTAATTGTATACTTTTCTGTTCGGAAACAACAATTAAATAAATTGCTTAATTGATTAAATAAATAAAATCCAGAAACTGACTGGTATAATTTTCTACGTGAATCCCTCCCACTATGTTAAAGTTGCCCAAAGCAATAAATTCGATAGAAAGCACACATTTCTTCTTTGTTTTAGATAACCGTAAAGTCAATTCCATTCGACCTTACAATGCAGTAAAAATAGTTTTTTTCCTAAAATTTTAAGTTATTCGAAAATAATGAGTTGTAACTTTCACGTTTTTGTGTAAAAAAATTCCTTTTTGGTGTCCCATTTTAGAAATGCATGCAGATTTGAATTTTAGATGGTTTAAAAAATATTTTAATACTAAACATCTATTTCATATTAAAATAGAAGTATGACTCAGAATGAAAAGGACATGCCATTTTAGTACATATTAAAATTAAAATTTGTTACAAACAATATCGAATACGGAGATGAAGCAGAATAGAATTTGTTATGCTTTAATTGGAAAAGATTTATGCCTCATTAGAATAAAATCTGCATCACTAGTTTTGATTAAACAATATCATCGTAACTCAGGTTACATCCATTTTGTGACTTCCGTTACATACTTTTAGTGGTATGTATTCAATGCACGTTTTACTATTTATATAATCATAAACTTATAAAATTAGATGGATAGAACAAATAGTTGTAGTGTTGATTGATTTGGGTTTTATGGTGCAAGATCCAAAGATGGATATGTTGCGCCAAACACAATACAATTTAATAAAATAGGTATAAAGGACATCAGAAAAACAACCAGATCAACATTAAGAGATTGTTTTGATTTATGGCCAAGATTTATCAAGCTGTGGGAAACACTCTCCGTATAATTATTATCTAGTTATCAAATAAAATAAAATGTTTTAAAAACTATGCATAAAATTCAGTAGGCTTTAGTTTAAATTATGTTGTGGTCAAATATAAAATCTATATAGTATATAAAAATGGATGTGTATGTATGTTCTATATACAAATCTACACATACAAGTGTACCAAATTTGGTACACTTATACTTCGGAATTCTGAGGGCAACCTAGGCTACATATTAACCCCGTTCTCTTTAACCTAGGTGTACAGAAGGGGCTAAAAACAATTCAAAATCGCCATAGGAATAACATTGAGCATAGAATGATTTCTGTACGCAGCTCAGTTTGTTTTACCACTATTGATCGAAAATCAAATTATCCAATAAAATTGTTTTACCAGCATTTCTCGAAAAACATTTTTTTCCCAAAACGTTACATTTAAAGAATTTAAATTCTAATTATGTATAAACTGTTTTTTTATTTCTTTCCATAATATAAATAATTTATGAATATTTAAACGATGAAAAAAAATTTATATTTAAAATACTTAATTTTACGCAACTTACATTTTGTAGAGAACACGAAAAGCCAAAACAAAAAACTCATTGATCATAAAAGCGTACTTCTGCAATTCGGTATCTGGTAACGCCAGAATTAATGCTTTATTTTATAAATTAGATTTATAATTCCGTGTTTGAGTTAAGACAGAAATGTTGCAGTCATATTTGAGCACTTTTAAGCTTGATAAATTGGTATTCAACTTTTATTTATAAAACATTGTCTATCAATATTTTTCGAACGTCTTTTTCAAATTCCTCTATTTCAGAATGTATTCAGGAAGTCGAAATTCGACACGCTTGCGCATGTTTATTTTTCAGAATTTTACATTTTTCAATGAACAAAATTTCATTTCTCTGTATTTATGTGTTCCAAGTACTTACCATATAACAGATGTATTATTTAGGATTTAAATTTTAATGAATTGTTTTATTATATGCAAAATATCACTAGACGTGGATAATTTCTTGGTGATATATGTATATTTCGACCAACTTTCCTTGAGCCTGGTTAAATACGTTATGATTTGTAGAATTCTGTTCCATAAAAATAAATAGAAATCTTTTCAAGTAAGGTGTGTAACTTCTTATTTTAAAATGACCGGTAAAGTTAAAATAAAGTTATTCTAAAATAAGATAGGTTACGAAATCAAAACGGGTAGAAATACGTTATTATTCATAGATATTTCTAAATTGTGACCGATTTTCATTGCAAAACGATTAAAATAAATTAAATTTACATTTGTTTTTCATGTTTCATGAGCACTATTGGAAGCTTTACTCCATAGTCAAATAACTACATCTGTCATTCTAAATAGGTATGTGGTTTCCATATGAATCTCTCAATTGAAGAAAATATAAGGATTCGATTTAAAACTAAATTTCTGTTGGAGTAAAGCGAATTTTAAATAAGACTGCTGACCTTGGAATATTTAAACTAGGACTGTTGAAAAATAGGATTTTTTTGCCTTTGTGGCAGATGATCGAAGTTGCTTACTTGAAGTTGAAACTGTTCGTGTGCAACTTAGGTATCTGAAACATTCGGTGAATGCAGTGTTTTTGTAAAAATTGTAATCGATTGAGTTTGCTTTGTCTACACTGATGACATTTATTTTTAAAACAATCTCCGTTATTTCACGTGCCGCTGAATAGAATTTTTAAGAAAAAAATGTGTTTGCATCAAAATAAATTAACCACGAATGCAGTAACAATTTAATTTCCCATCCTCTCACAATGATGATGAAATTCGAAAACATCAAATCCGCGATGCAAGAGTACCACAAATAATAAATAGTGATAGAAAATGTGAGTGCAAGACTACGCTGGAAGTTCTTCATTTTTACTGACAATGAACTTCATTCAGAGGCATTCGTAATTACTCCAAAACTCAAAATCGACTTCTGAAGTACATCTTAGAAAAAACTTTTGTAGTTTGTCTAAGAGTAAGTGTGGGATGAATATGAAATGGATTATATGGATGGATGTATCATGTATACATATTTGCATTCGGAGTAAATTGTAGAAGCTATGAAAAAGTTAAAATTATTTTTTTTAATATTTTCTGTACACTTAAATGATGCTTGCATTTTATGAAATAGAATCAACATCTAACCAATTCAACCCGAGCAACCCCGGGTAATTCTTCTAGTAACTTATAAAACAAATGTCAGTATTAAATAAAAAATAAGTTTTTGGTTTTTGGATCCATCAACAATCTATCAATATATGTTTCATATGCAAATAGTAGAGTGACTCATGTTACTAAAAAGTACGTGGAACTTTTAAATGAATTTAAAATTTCAATTTCTTTCCAACTGTATCAAATCCGGATGAAAACTTTATACAAAAACTGAAAAAATATTTTCACCCATTAAAATTTAAATTACTCCATCATTAGAATTTTTATTTAAAAATATCCTTGCGACTCCGACATCCCTTTGTAATTTGTAAAACAAATTCATGGTGGTTTATTTGTTTTACAATTGATATACCCTAAACTTTTAAAATAAAGTACTTTGATGATATGATGATTATGAAGTATGTGATGATTTTGAAGTATTTTTATTTAAGAAATAAGGAATTTTTTGTGTAATTAATAAGAATAAGAATTTTTCCTATGATTTAACATATGCATGTCCCAACTTTTCGATTAGTTTGTCTGGTAAATATATATTAGTTTTTCTTTATAGATTTAAATTATTCTGAAATCATACTCACCTAATAGGCACATGAATGTTTCCAGGAATCCTATTGCAATGCTTTTGTCGCTGGGACGAATCGCCCTAAAAAGAAAGAGGACTGAATTAGGCATTTATTGATCATGTAGAATTAAGATTTATTCATTTAATCCTCCTAATAATTTAAAAATTATTTTTACGAGATATCTCGTTCTTTAAGCTCTGATCAATTTTGCTAATGACGAGATATCTCGTCCTCAAGGTAATGCCTATTTTTTGAAGATGACAAGATCAAGATTTGGTCAGTTATTTTCTAATGACGAGATATCTCGCCCATCAAGATCTGGCCAGTTATCTTCGAATGACGAGATATCTCGCCCATCAAGATCTGGTCAGTTATCTTCTAATGACCAGATATCTCGACCACCAAGATCTGGTCAGTTATCTTCTAATGACCAGATATCTCTACCATCAAGATTTGGTCAGTTATCTTCTAATGACGGGATATCACGCCCATCAAGATCTGGTCAGTTATCTTTTAATGACCAGATATCTCGCCCATCAAGATCTGGCCAGTTATCTTCTAACGACGATATATCTCGTCCATTAAGATCTGGCCATTTATCTTCGAATGACGATATATCTCGCCCATCAAGATCTGGCCAGTTGTCTTCTAATGATGAGATATCTCGCCCATCAAGATCTGGCCAGTTGTCTTCTAATGATGAGATATCTCGCCCATCAAGATCTGGCCAGTTTTTCTAATGTCGAGATACCTCGTTAAGACAACCAACTACCAGAATGGTTAAGATTCCATTCAGTCATGTTGCTTACACGAATTATTTTTTGTATAAATACGCTGCAGAAAGGTTGGTTGGTTTTTTGGTTTTATTGCGTAAGGGCTATATTTGACCAACGCTTAGATAGACCTACATAATGTCCATGCTGCTCGTGTTTGGAAAAAGGTGTACAATATTACGGGGTGTGTGGCAAATTACCGACATTCTCAATATCGGTCAATTACCGACGGAACTGCTCAATTCTGGCTCTTAGTTGGTTGTTTAGTAGAAGGTACTGACAGGGCACACATTTGGAAATTAAACCTGGTATCACCTTCGTACAACATTCACTGAAAATCATTTTTAATCTCCTGGTGATTGTATCGACGAGGTATCTCGTCGCCAAACTGACCAGATCTTGATGGACGAGATACCGCGTCATTAGAAGAATATTGACCATATCGAGATCTCGTCATCAAGAGATCGGCAATATCTTGAAGATGACATATCTCATCATTAGCAAATTGCGATTTTAGCGTCATCAGCAAAATTTATTTTTTACTCTAACATGCAGTCGAAATCTTTTACCAGAATTATATGTGTAAACATCAAAAACTGAAACATTTTTGAACTCTAGAAAAGTATTCATTTTCTCACTTTTAAATCGCGGAAACATTAAAAAAATAAGATAATCGCTTTTTTTGCGGATATGGCAATTCTTTCCTGATATTCATTTAACGTTAGACCTCATTGTAAAAATTGTCGTTCGGTAAGAGATTTCTGGTGTCATTAAGCCCCATAATGATAGCATTTGCCACTATTGTCTGGAATAAATTTATGTTTGAAGATCTTAAACAAGAACAAATCAAGCAAAGCTAAAATATTTCAAAATATCCGGTTTGAGAAATCCGATAATGGTGTTTCGGTAATGGTAATTCTCACCAAACTCGAAACTGGTTCTTCCTTAACCAGTATTTAATATCAGTTTTTAAGCCCCGTGCTCCGATAGGATGCTAATTGGAACGACACCTACATCGTCGCTCTTCGGCCATTTTTTAGAACACTAGGACTAATTAGACTGGAACCTTCATTCTTACTCTACGGTCATTTTCAGCTGTATTTGAGCCAATTAGAACGGTATCTGCATTGTCACTCTACGGTCATTTTTGCTTTACTAGGACTAATTATACCGGGACCTACATCGTCACTCTGCGGCATTTTTTGCAGCACTAGGTCAAATTAGACTGGAACCTACATTGTTACTCTAAGGTAATTTTCTGCTGTACGTGAGCTAATAAGCTTGGTACCTGCATTGCCAATAAGGTCAATTTTTGCTGCATTAGGGATAAGATAGGGGCTAGAGTAGGTTCCGGTCTTAATTATCCTCGAGTAGCAAAAAAGGCCGTAGACTGACAATGCAGGTCCCGATCAGCAGAAAATGACCGTAGAGTAACAATGCAGGGTGCGATCTTTTCGGCCCTCGTGTAGCAATGTTAATGTAGACCAGGACATACATTGTCACTTTACAGCCATTTTCTCCTACACGAGGGCTAATAATACGGCTTATTATAGTGATTCCAAATGATTACGAATATCCATGCCTAAACAGGGATTCGAAAGGTAGAGTGCTAACCACTCGTTCATCATTGCGGCCGACCGTAATACTAAAATATCCAATTGCATTAAAGTGTAAAATTACGTTTTATATATTTTTCGACATTTCGAATGGAATATAGATTTAAACAGATTAAGCTGGCTGAGACGGGTATTTTTATTGTTATTTTAACCCTCCAGGTGGATGTCTCGACGAGGTATGTAGTCATTAGCGAAACTGATAAGATCTTGATGGACGGGATACCTCGTCCTTAGAAAAACAACTTACTAGATTTTGATTAGATTTCTCGTCATCATTAAACAATCGGCAACACCCTGATTACGAGTGATCTCGTCATTACCAAAATTGGCTAGATCTGTATTGACGAGATATCTCGTCGTAACCACTTGGAGGGTTAATACCAAACTGTTTCGGGGAAGGACCGGATCCCATGGCTCCTCCCTCAATGCGCCCACGAACACTAAATTATACACAGCAAATTATACAAATTGATATCTCTCTCTGCATGCTTTATTAAACAGTTAAACTTCCACCTTAAGAAATTGGTTGAAGTAAAACTGCAAAGAAGTTTGTATTCAATCACCGATGTTATCAGCACCTTAAGCTACCGGACTGTGAACTTTACTCAATCTTATAAACTGCAACAATGCGTCTTCGTAAAAAGTGTCTCCTTTTCTTTACCTGAAGAGAACCATGGTGTAGGCTACGCTGAAAAGATTGGTCAGGAACTGCAAGGATGGCAGAATGATGATGTAGATCAGGGCCTGCGACCAACAGTCTTCGGCTGCGCAGAGGCCTTCGGTCACGTTGCCTGTCTGGGGTCTATCGGTCTCCCAGAGACAAGAGCAGTTCGAAAAGATCTGCAAAAGGAATCATATCAATACTAATTTACAGATTTCTTAGACTGGCGCTTTTAACAGCTGTCAGAGCTTCTTTAACAAACCTCGAGCGATAACGTAACTCAACACCAGCGATTTGGGTTAGGTTATCGGTCGGTCCCGAATGTCGGTTGCGAATTTACCCATTCTATATTTATACATCGGCGGTCAATTCACGTCAGGGAGGAATTTCAGATCCCCAAAGAAGGGTACCCATGAAGTACCATGCTGTTACAACATGAACCCAATCCGATTAATTTAGCTCCATTGGTTAGGCATGAAGAATATTCTATGCGAACTGAGATAATCTGTAGCGAAGCGGAGAGACAGTACAACTTCAATCTACAAAAGGGTATTCGATAGTTGAGATTGGTTGCGGTGCTATACATACATTGTATTGCAAATTAATTATAGTAGTGGTGGCTAAGATCACCAGTTCTCTAGAGTTTAGCATTTCCAGAATTTGATACATGCTACCACGAGTTGATTGATTATCTATTGTGTGAAGGGCAATCAGTCAACGAGACGGGTGTACTTTCGTATAGCCGTGCAGTGGATGATTGCAACAGGTTGACTGCTCTGCCTTGCCTTTAGCAATCAAATAAGCATGAGGCGCCATATGTAACTTTCGATACGTGCAAAGCAATCTGATAAAAAGAAACCCAAATGTGGTAATTGTGTTTGTTTACAGCTCCGTTCAGATTAAAATGTGCTTCCGAGACCTTGCATCTTCGAACTTCAATGCTAGACAGACGAGCTGTTGTATCTCCGTGAAGCAATTATGTGTGGCTGATCTCTAATGGGAAAAAGGTCAGTAACCTAGGCTTTATTTTTCACACCGTCTTATTTTGCATATCCAGCTGCCTGGATATTTCCGTGCTGAATCCAATACGGCAGTTGTCAAATTCTTGATTCTTTCTAAGATTACGTCCTCGCCCTGGAAAATATTTATAAAGTTCTATAATTTTCAAAATGAGAAATTGCTTTCCCCAAATTTCCATTAGTTATTGGTAAAACTTTGAACTGTTTTTCAGAAATCAAAACTCCATGATCTAAATAATATTGACACCAAGTTTAGTTGAGGCCCAACAAACTTTTAACTCTCAGGCTCAAAGCACCTCTTCTTTATTTATGACCGTCCGGCAAATAGAACCCTCTTATAAGGGGTCCGGTACTGAGTTAAATAGACTGGGGAAACTCTTAACGTTGATAAAAATATTTTTACTGCGGTATTTCTAAATTTAAAAATTATGAACTGCTTCGGTATTTATTATAATAAAGCTTGTCAAATATGTTCAAGAGCAACAGCAAAATTTATGAGGGTATCTAGGTATAAAGTATCCAAAAAACAGCTGCCATTTCCTATGATCCATGAAGTGACCACTCCAAGACGACGAGACAGACAGTCGAACAAGTCAGATCTCAGAGAGACGCTGAAGTACTCTGAAGAAGGTGGCATACGGTTACGCACAACGGGCTTGTGATGTAACGATGATCCACTGTACATACATTTCAGTATCCATTGTAATTAAACACATTTAATATTAACGAACATCTTGGATTCCTTTACCAACAAATAAGGATTCTACATTTATAAATCCGTGAAGGTTAAGCATTAAATGCTTGGAATGCATGTTTTTATTTCATGAGGTATTTTATTTCAAGTTCATATCTTAAACTTTCCATCAACTAAACGTGGTGCCCATCGTCTTTCTTGATACTGGAGCCCGGAATTCAGATGTGCGTGTGTAGGGGCTTCGATTAATGATATCTAAATTCGATAAATTATAAGTTTATACGTGTAAAGTTTCAGTTTCTGAACTTTTTGTTCACCTTTTTAAAATTGAAGTCATTTGTATATTTTTGTCTTTTCCTAGACGCTTTCATTATCATTAACTATCCAAGTGATTTTGACGCTACACTTCGTTCTCTCATCAAGATCTAAACAATGTTATTAAAGAAGTAATATCGCGTTGTGAACATATTGCCGATGGTTTTACTAGGGCGAGATCAAGATCTGGTCCCTTTTCTTCTAATGACGACAGACAGCATGATTGATGGACGATATATCGCATCCATCAAGATCGGATCAATTTTGCTAATGACTAGATACCTCCATCAGAAGGTTAAGAAAAGGAAAACGTATTTGAATCCTCCTGATGGTTGTATTGACGAGGTATCTGGTTATTAGTTATGCAATTGGCAGATCTTGAAGAACGAGATTTCTCGTCATTAGAAGAAAACTGACCAGATCATGATCTCGTCCACATAAAAAAATCGGCAAAATCTTGATGACGCTAAATTGGTCAGATCTTGTTGGACGACATATCTCGTGGAAATCACTTGAAGGGTCAATTTTTAGAGTTCAAGCTACTGCTTCTACTTCAGCTTAGAGCTTAGCTCTTTTTCCCTCTATTCATTATCAGTAATGTTGGTGAGATACTTATTAATTTGTGTCGAGAAATTAATGTTAAATATTTTAATGGATCGCCTCTAACTCACCAAGTGGTTTCGACGAGAAATCTCGTCCATCAAGATCTGACCAATTTTGCTATTGGCGAGATATCTCGCCATCAAGATATAACCGATTTATTGATGATGACGAGATAAAGATCTGGTTAGCTTGCTTCTAATGACGAGATATCTCGTCCATCAAGATCTGGTCAGTTTTGCTAATGATGAGACAGCTCGTCGAGAAAATCTCCAGGAGGGTCAAATGTCCTTATCTAAAAACTGTTAACATTTCGTATTGTTTTCGGAAATTATAAAGAAATGGAAGGGCTTCGAGCAACCTAAATCATTTAAAATTCTTCAGGCTAGCAATCTTAAATTTGTAATGGTAGGTAGGTATTTTAATTAACATCACACTGGAGCAACAAAACGGATTATTGGTGACGGTCCGGGATCAATCCCAAAGGGAAAGCACCGAGGACAACACCACGTAATTTTAAACCACGGTCCGATGACGAACAAATTTGTAAGGTTTCTCCACTCAAGAGCACATGTTATCTTAAACTTTCCAGTATTACGCACTGTCAAACAATCAGAAACTCTTCTGTTCCTCTATTGAACAGTTTGTAATTATTTTTTTCAAGGAAATATATTTTCTATAATTATACGGCCCGGGGAACATTAATTATATAGGGTGCATATTAAAGTCCCTATAATCCCTCGTAACTGTTGAAAGTAGATAGCTACAGTTATGATAGTGATGTATGAGTATATTAAGAAAATAGCTGTAGTTAAGTAAATAGATATAGTATAAGCACAATAATACCACTTGCAACCTTTCTCTTCACGCTATTCATATGGTTTCGTTTAGTACTAAATCGGTAATGTATGTGCTCTTCAACTTCGTATATGACTATTGCTTCCGTGTCTTGCAAAATCTTCAAGTTAAGAGAACTAATTGCCGATTTATACAGCTATTGGGTGCTAGAAGTAGTCTCATCGTGTTGCGCATAGTCACATTACTATACCTATAAAACACTTTCCTAACTGTAGCTATCTGCGTTCAACAGTTATACGGGTTACTTTACTATGCACCTCGCATATTTCTCTGTTTTAACCCTCCAAGTGGTTTCGACGATATACCTCGCCCAACAAGATCTGATTAATTTTACCAATGATGATTTGTCTAGTCATCAAAGTACTTCCAATTTTTGTATGACGAGATATAGCTAGCCAATTTACTTCGTATGATCGGGTTTACTTCTAATGACGAGTTTCTAGTCAACAAAATATTACCAATTTTTGTATAATGACGAGATAAAGATCTAGCCAATTTACTTCGAATGATCGTGTTTACATCTAATGAAGAGATATATCGTCCAACAGTATCTGGTCAGTTTTACTAACGACTAGATACCTCGTTGAGACAACCACCAAGGGGGTTAAAATATGTTTTCCTTTCCTTAACCTTCCCTGTGGCTCCCTCGACGAGGTATCTAGTCGTTAGCAAAACTGACCCGATTTTCATGGATGCGATAGATCGTCCATAAATCATGTTGTCTGTCGTCATTAGAAGGAAACGGACCAGATCTTGATCTCGTTCTAGTAAAAACATCTGCAATATGTTCATAACACGATACCTCGTCCTTAGTATAATTGCTCAGATCGCGATGGACGAAATGTAACGTCAAAATACCTTGGATGGTTAATGATTGCGAAAGCTCTTAAGGAAAGACAAAAGTATACAAATAACTTCAAGTCCAAAAAGTGGTTTTCGTTACTGAAAGGTGATTCTCTAAATTAATTTCGGTCTATGCAATGTTTGACATCGTCCCATCAATACAAGAGCTGCCTACCTGATCTTCGGCTTGCGTACAGCCTGCGTGGCAGGGAGAGAAGTAAACCGTCTTCCCATCAGATCCACAGACAGGCGTGAAGGCTGACCTCGAGCAGTTGCAATTCAGATTGCACTCTGCCTCCAAGATCAAACTGCAAACACAGGTTTCAAACAAAAGTGGAAATTGCATTTTTATGAAATACTACTTGAATATACTACACACTATACAGGGTGCAACGCAAAGTCCGTGCCCACCCTTTATTTTCGCAACCGTTGATCGTAGACATATACTTCCAATTGCAAAAATGTTTCACATGAGGTAAACATTCATGTTATGACATTTTGAAATTTAAAAATCAATTCTGTAAAAATTACAAAATCTAACTTTTTATACAGTCCCCCGTTCCTTATAGTGATATTTAGTAAAAGTTTACACTCATCCTAACAAACGTAACAACTTCTGTGTGACAAAAATTGACCGAGATATTTAATTTCAAAGTTTGGGATTTTTTCAGATTTGTTTCGCCTTCATTGAGGGGTCGGTTAAAATATAACTTAGAATAATTCGAGATTGAAATCAGAGTGCAACGCCTCTGGTAGTTTGCATTCCGCTGCCATTTATCCGGTTCTTTTTGCGCATTTTTCATTTTAAGTGTGTCGATTCTACATAATTCGACGATGGTCTACAACTTTCGAATTAACATCTTTTGTCTATCTTGCTTAGTTTCGGAGTTAGATTTCCAAACTTTCCCCACTGGGGGCGCTGCGACCGCTTTCAGTGAATCGGGCATGTTCACTTTACTATACATGCACCCATCGTTTATGGTCGGGGAACCCCCTTTGGCCGTAAAATGGGCGTTGCACTCTGATTTCAATCTCGAATTATTCTAAGTTATATTTTAACCGACCCCTCAATGAAGGCAAAATAAATCTGAATAAATCCCAAACTTTGAAATTAAATATCTCGGTCAATTTTTGTCACACAGAAGTGAAACTTTTTGTGTTACGTTTGTTAGGATGAGTGTAAACTTTTACTAAATATCACTATAAGGACGGGGGACTGTATAAAAAGTTAGATTTTGTAATTTTTACAGAATTGATTTTTTAAATTTCAAAATGTCATAACATGAATGTTTACCTCATGTGAAACATTTTTGTAATTGGAAGTATATGTCTACGACCAACGGTTGCGAAAATAAAGGGTGGGCACGGACTTTGCGTTGCACCCTGTATATAATAATTTATAATCAAAACGGGTAATTTCTTTCCTTTCCTTTATCTCGCATAACTCCTTTTTTTACTCTTATCACAAATTGTCGGGTAACTACAAAAACAAAATAACTCCCGTTTCTTTTTTGAACTAAACCTCCAAGTGTTTCGATGAGATATCTCGTACAGGATCTGGTTCCTTTTGATAAGGACGGGTTAAAACTGTCCTATTACTCCAAGGGAATAAAGATCCAAGTAGAAAACAAATTATACCTTGCCCGGAACAGTTCTAAACAGGTTTTTACACCAGAGCCTGACCACTACAGGGCGGTTTTCGCTGCGAAGTTAAACCACCAGGAGGGTAAAGTACACTTTCACATATATAATGAGGTGCTGTAAACTATTTCTGCTGTGCATGTACTTGATAGGTTCAAAGTAGGAAGGTATTTTAATTAACGTCACACTGGAGCAGCACAACGGGTTATTGGTGACGGCCCGGGATCAATCTCAAAGGGAAAGAGAGGAAAACACTACGTAATTTTGAACTACGGTCATATGACGAGGCAACACCTGAGCTTGCACCCCACTCTCCAAACTTACGCACCACGCCAACGTGAGGACGTTTGAGGTCAAGACAGACTTAACGTGCACCAGACTCCTTTGTACACGACGGTGTTTGGCTAGATTCAAACTCGCAACCCTCCGGTTGCTAATCCTTTACCCTTCCAACCGAGCCACGGCGGCCAGGTCACAAGTAGAGTTCACAGTTAATAGGCTTACAGTAGAGTTGTCTTGTTTTCGCAGAGCATGCTATACACATTTTTGTGTGAAAGTGTACTTAACTCAAAAAGGAGATATCTTGTTTCAGCAGAAACCCGAAGAAATATTTGTTGATGAATCCTCTCCGAATACAATTTCCAGGCCCTCACCAGGTACGGTCCTCCGAATAGGTTTATCGGGGCAGGCAGATCATATACGGATGCAAGATATTTATGGAGGATACTCAGTCGTAAAAAAATAACTACTTAAAAAAAGTAGCAAAACAAACCCTAGCGTTTTTCCTTACATAGCTACGTTGAATTTTAATCAAGGAAATTTATTCATATCGTTAACACCATGCGAAAGGCGCGAAGTTTCTACAGAAACACGTTCAAAGTTTGATACTTCGGAAAAAATCGAGTTTCAACTCAGGTTGTTTCTGATGAAAATCGCCATTTCCACTAAGAATTAAAATCATTCGTGGTTTTGTCATAGTATAAAACATGAAATGGTGACTCGGTAGGTTGATTGCTCCTGTCTACGGTATTTTAAAATTTAATCCTCCAAGTGGTTACGACGAGAACTCTTGTCCAGTAAGATTATATGACCATGTTATAAGACCAAGGTCCACGGCAAGGTCGTAATGACGAGATATCTCGTCATTAAGATATTGCCGATTTTTTTTATGAGAAATTCAAGATCTGATCAGTTTTCTTCTAATGACGAGATATCTCGTCCGTCAAAATCTCGTAAGTTTTGCTAATGAGACGAGATACCTCGTCAAGACAACCACCAGAAGAGTTAATAGGACCCTCGCCTGTCAATCACTTTTCTAAATCGATTTACTAATCCCAATGATGTTTCTTCATGTCCTTTATTCTCTGGTGGACATCATCTGACCGTGGTTCAAAATTAAGTGGTGTCCTCGATCTTTCCCTTTGGGATTGATCCCGTACCGTCACCAATAGCCCGTTGTGCTGCTCTAGTGTGACGTTAATTAAAATACTTACCTCTCTAGTGGATTAAACATTAACTGCGCATTTATTCCTTGAGCCCATTGAAATAATTATTACAATCACATATACATAGAATAAAAGCACGCGACTTACAGAAATGATCGCTAATTCAGATCGGTAGATAAGTATTTTAATTAACGTCACACTGGAGCAACACAACGGGCTATTAGCAACGGTCCGGGATCAATCCCAAAGGAAACTATTTCAGATCGGACTATTGTCTTACGCTCTGATGGGGGGTATTTCAATTAAGGTCACACTGCAGCAACACAACGGGCTATTAGCAACGGTCCGGGATCAATCCCAAAGGAAACTAATTCAGATCGGACTATTGTCTTACGCTCTGATGGGGGTATTTCAATTAACGTCACACTGGAGGAACACAACGGGCTATTAGCAACGGTCCGGGATCAATCCCAAAGGAAACTAATTCAGATCGGACTATTGTCTTACGCTCTGATGGGGGGTATTTCAATTAACGTCACACTGCAGCAACACAACGGGCTATTAGCAACGGTCCGGGATCAATCCCAAAGGAAACTAATTCAGATCGGACTATTGTCTCATGCTCTGATGGACCGTGGTAGGGCGGTTGGAAGAGTAACAGACTAGTAACCGAAGGGTTGCCGGTTCGAATCAAACTAAAAACCGTCATGTACAAGGGGGGCTTTTGTACGTTAAATCTCTCGTGTCTTCAAATGTCCTCATGTTTTCGTGGTGTGGAAGTTTGGAGAGAGGGGTGCCAGGTATGACCTCGTCATCTGACCGTGGTTCAAAATTACGTGGTGGTGTCCTGGGATCTTCCATTCTGGGGTTGATTCCGGACCGTCGCCAATAGCCCGTTGTATTGCTCCAGTACGACGTTAATTAAAAATACCATACCCTACCTACGCTCTGATGCACCCGAATCTGATTTAACTCTTAAATTTTCGAACCCTCCTGGTAGTTGTTGCCTCGAGGTATCTTGTTATTAGCAAAACCATTAGCAGATACAGAGGGTGGACGAAACACCTGTGAAATGACACAAAATCTTTATTAATAGGCTGTTGGCCCTCCTTTTGCATCAATTACAGCTTGTATCCGTCGTGGAATGGACAAATACAAGTCATGCACAACAGTTATAGGGATATGTAGCCACTCCTGCAAAAAGGTCACTAATTCAGAAAGTGTCGTTGGAGGTGGAAACCTACTGCGCAGTTTGCCCTCCAAAATACCCCACAAAGGTTTAATTATATTAAGATCAGGGGACTGATGGCACCACACGAGGTGTTGCAGTTCATCATTGTGTCCGTCAAGCCAGTCTCCGACAATTCCAGCAGTGTGAATGTGCGCATTATCATCTTTGAACACAGGTCGAGAATCGGAACAAAGTTTGTAGCATTGGATGAAGATGGTTGGCCAGAATACTGACATAAACCGGTGCTCTAACCCGCCCTTGTAGGACAAGTGGGCCGAAACCACGGTGAGACATCGTGCCCCACAGCATCACTGATCCCCCTCCATGCTTAACAGTAGGAAGAAGACAGTCAACATCAGACTTGTGCTGGCGTTCTCCAAACGTAAACACGTCCGTTAGTCTGGAATAATGTGAACGACGATTCGTCTGACCAGATGACATTCTCCCATTGTTGTGTCCAATTCTTATGGTCGTGACACCATTTTCGCCGTTTCAAGGCATTGTATGGTGTCACCAATGGTTTTGGAATAGCCGCTCTACCGTGTATGTTTGCTTCATGCAGTTCACGGCGTATAGTTTTTGTCGATACACCGTCCTGTAGATGTGTGTTCATCTCAGATGATATCTGGGATGCTGTTGTGCTTTCTGGCCACAATCTGCTTCAAAACCCTTCTGTCTCTATCAGTCAGCTTCGACTTTCGTCCACTGTTATGCTTGGCAGATGATATCTTTCCCTGTTTGCTGTCAATACCGTCAACACGGTACTTCACCCGGCACCAACAAGGGTGGCCGTTTTCGTTACTGAAAATCCTGCAAGACGGGCTCCAACAATCATGCCTCTTTCGAAATCTGTGAGGTCAGCCATAACGAAGTTTTAACGCCCCAATATATTTCGCATCCGAACGCTATCACTGCTACTAATAGACTGATGTGTGCATATTTTCGCCCGCTAGGTGGCACTCTTCCACACTAGAGGGCGGGAGTATACAAGTTCCATCGAGTGTTGTTTTATCACAGGTGTTCATATTATTTTGTCCAAACAGTGTAGATCTTGATGGACGACGTATCTTGTCATTAGAAGAAAACTGACCGGAACTTGATCTCGTCATCATCAAAACAGCGGCAACATCCTGATGACGAGATATCTCATCCAAAGCAAAATTGTTGAGATGGTGGACGAGATATCTCGTCGAAACCACTTGGGGGTTAGCAATAAAGTAGTTAAACAGATGAAACCTTAGTCAAACTGTTATTAGAACTTGAAAAGCTTCAAGATCTAACTAACAGGACATTAAAGACAAAGATGAGAAACTTCTTCGATAAACGCGTGGGGGAAAACTTGTCATTCCTAGTGACCTAAAAGTTCTAGTGAAAAAAGTTCGTTAGTTTGAAGTGTTTCGTTACCTTCTGATTCAAAGGGGTATTGCTAGTGTTAACCTCTGGCCAAAGTTAAAAGATCCAAGATATCTTCAGTTTTTCCCCCACTTAAATGACAATGCAGTCAACACATCCATTGTTTCTAATTTGAGATCTATGATTTGTTGACTTTGACAGACATATTTCTTTCAATGTCGAATATTATAAAATGCTTCACGAGGGGCATTCCTTGGACAACTTTTAAGTATCGAGTTTTTTTTTTTATTCAAATACTCCCATTTCTAATTCCAATGCCCCTCGTTCTGCAATGGACGTACCCTTTGTCGTCGAGTCCGTAGTGGGCCATGGGGATAGTCTGACAGCTGGGAATCATGAGCAGCAGGGGGCCCACGGCAGCCAGGAACTCCAGGGCAAACATTCCGGTCGTCAGGACCCGCGGGCCGGGGCGGAACCGCCATATCAGGAAGCCGCCCACCACCATGGACGATATGAGAGCAGCTAGCCCAGGGGGCCCTGGGGAAAGAGAGAAACACACGCGGTGATGAAACGGTGTGTACGACTTCATAAATGAAAAGACAAGTTTAAAGCTAATGAACCCTTCGGAAGGCGTGGTCGAAATGTGACACCTTTATATTGGAGATTTCAGGAGACAATACTCTTTCCCGTTGCTAAGCAACTGCACTTGCTTTTATTAGAATTTTTTATTGCCATAAATTAATTTTCTATGGAATTCTTTTTTGTTATACAAGCTTTTTTTTCTTTCCAGAGCTTGCTCTTCCGTTATTTTTATAATTTTTTGCAGTTAGCATTTTTCTAGCTTTCGTTCCGGACGTTGGTATTTTTAATTTCAACTTTTTTGTTTTAGAATTTAACGTATCAGAGTTCTGGTTGTAATTTTCGTGCTTTTCTGTTGCTGTTATAACCTAGTACTTTGAAAGTTCTTGTGAAAAGGCAAATAAATTTGTTTGGAAAGATTGGCTAGTATGAATTGGTGAACTGCTGACTTGATGCCATAAGAATCGTTCTATTGTACCAAAATATATTTGCAAGTTCCTTTTTATTATATTGTAAACAGTGGGTAATATTTTGTTATTCATCTGAAATCAAAGCTCACCACTATAACGGAGATTTCACTCGCTTTTGATGTCAATGAAACACCAAATCACTGATGAATAGAACGGTACTATTGGAGGTCAGCTTAACCTTCCTGTTGGTTGTCTCGACGAGGTATCTCTCCATTAGCAAAACTGACCAGATTTTGATCGGCGAGGTATCTCTCCATTAGCAAAACTGACAAGATTTTGATCGACGGGGTATCTCTCCATTCGTAAAAACCGACCAGATCTTGATCCCGTCATCATCGGCAATATCGTGATGACAAGAAATCTTGTCACTTTCGCAATTGGTCAGATCTTGATGGACGAGATATCTCGTCGAAACCACTTGAAGGGTTGACTTGATCATACGTGCTTATTCAACAAAGATGAACCTACAAAAATGTAGTCCTTCAAACAGCAAAAGTTTATCAGAAGGAACAAATGTCGAATAACTATTTATATACAGTGGGAAACCTTGACATTTATGAAATTAAATATATTTTAAATTAAATTAGCTGCTTTCATTTTATTTTATTATTTTTTATAAATATTACGTCCTAGTTCCTTCAACGAATAAAAGCCAGCAGAATTCGTACCTCCTATCAGAAAAACTCTTTTGTAACAACCGTACAGGCGAACAGAAAGAAAAAAGTCATTGCGGCATATAAATTTTCGGATATTTTGAGTCACCTTTTATCTCAGACGGTCGAATGGTTAAGAGTGCCGCTCGTGCAGGACTGGTAGACCAGAAGGATAGTTTGCTTGTTCCGTTCGTGACTATATGAAAGTTGGAATCCATATGAGCATAAAAACTATCAATAATAAAAATAAACGAAATTGAGTATTAGTCTTGTTTATTTTAACTATTTATGAAGCAAGTATGGCAACCCCAATCACCAAATCTCTATTTTGAGTGCTTTACGTAGAGAGGTCTCAAATGGGAACCTTTACAACTTTAAAATATACTTAAAGTATTTCCGAACAGCCTCAGAAAAGCAACACAGTATTTTAAAGCTCACTTTTTTAAAGTGAGCTTCTTGATTGTATTAACCGGGTTACTTTGAGGATGTTAGCAATCGATATTCAGAAGGGGGTTATGATCAATTGCTTACCTGAGTACAAACTGGCGTCCGAGGCACTGAGTCGGAACTGGTGCTCCATGTACTTGGGAAGATACATATAGTGACCTACGCTCCCTATGGCCAAGACTGCCCGGATAACGATGAGCACATAAATAGGATTCGTCCCTAGTCTCTTGAGTGCAGCCATCATTTCTAAGAATCAAAACAATGTTGGTTGGTTGTGTTTTATGGCGCAGGGACCATATTTGGTTATGCTGTGCCAGACACAATAGAGACAATATCAAGTAATGGACATACACACATAAGGTAAGTTTTTACTGACACAGAAGAGAGAAATACATAGACGTGAATTATAAGTAGACTGAGCATTGCCACTAAGAGATACGAAACGTGTGACTGACATATGCGACTAGTAGTCACGTGACTGCTATGTGAAAAATGGACTTGGTTGGCCTATTTGGCATCTTATCGCCTCATTTGGCGAAATGACATCGAATAAAAGGTAGGTGCTTAAATGCGCATTTCTGTACAAAGGCGACAAAATTATAGAAATCGCCTAAGTCTACTATGTCGAGCGGAAGAATCAGATCACGAATCAATGGATGGGCGTCTTCTGTCCCGTGGATCAATCAGATGATGAATGTTCGCTTCCATCCAGCTGACGAAAGTAGTCTAAGAATCACGTTACTACTAGTTTTGGTCGCATGATCCTGGGCACATAAAAAGGATACCGTTGCTCACTCTACTTTTATATTTCCTCTATGGAGAAACACACCCAGGGAGAATCGAATCACCTACAATTCGAAAGTTGCTAACGCAGTGGGCATACCCCTGAGTCACGACTGGCCCAAACAATTATTTGGTAGGTTGCTGACATACTTTTCAATCTTGTATGGGAACTGAGTCACCACATTAACTTTCAATATATAGTAGTATACACACCAGTGATACGAGTTTCAACCATGAAGAGACTGAAGTTGCACTGTCATTTCACACACTGCACATTGGTGAGTGGTATACGAGATTATGAACAACTGCTCTTTCAAAGACACCAGATGGCGCTCGCCATCATCTGCGTGCACTTTGATGGATCATGCAGAACAAAGAACTAATTACCAATGTGATGCATATCACTTTCATAACTATAAGAGTCTATTATAGCACACAGCTTCACTCAACCTACTCTTCACACATCGCTTCACATTTACGCGGCTACTAAAAGACAGTCAAACTATTGCAGTTATTCACTGTACGATCACACAGATGGAAACATACCGTCATTTTAATACAGTTTTCAAGATCTCAAGCACTCGGTTCAACTAGAGGCAGCTTCTTTCAAATTCTGTCGTGGTTAAATCCTGGTACTGTAGTGACCTTAGTCGAAGTTTCAAAAAATTAACTTATAAGTAACAATAACACGGTTCACAACGGATCTCAACCACGAAGTACACTTAGGTAGCCTGAAGAAGCGGTTTCCCCACGCAATGCTACATTTGTATGCAAATGAATCGTGATTGAAAGATTCTGAGCAGACACGTCGTTGAATCTCAATTTAATCAATCCCAAAGGGAAGGATCGAGGACAACACCACGTAATTTTGAACCACCCTTTTCTTCAAGACTTGCCTGCGGCCGGTTTGCAACAAGACGATGAGTGACGTCACGTGGCATGTACCAGTCCACCAGGTTTCACTTCTTCCATGACCAAGGAAGAAATGAAACCTTGTGGACATTGTGGAAACCTTTCATGACCGAGGAAGAAGTGAAACCTCGTGGACATTGAGGAAACTTTTCATGACCATTCACATGATCTGTCGCCTATCGAATACATATTAGCGATCATCGACGAACGACTGGCACATCATAGACCCGCTGTTGTTATTCCAGATGAACTTTGGCAACGTATGAAAGCAGCATGGACTACCATACACCAAAACACATCCAAAAGCTCTTTCAATGTGTTACTGCAGTTGCCTCATGGCGCCCATCCGAAATACTGATTTCTTCGCGCTTTGCAAGTCTAACAGAACCGTAATTGCAATTGTTTATCCCGTGTGTCTTGTTATTTGTACAATACATTTTGCATTGATATCTCTTGTCCTCCATGGTGTTTCATTTTCGATGGCCAGTAGTGTCGTTAGAAGCTGTTTCATCTAAAATTACTGATTCAAGAGGTAGGTAGCTGAACTTACATCGCACTACACCAACACAAAGGGATTGCCAACAATCCAAGATCAATTCCGAAGGGAATGATCACGGCCAACGACTCTTAATTTTGAACCACGGCCAGAAGACGAGTTCAACACCTCAGCTGGCCCCCACTCTCCAAACTTCCACACCACGCCAACCTGAGGACAACCATATTTAACGTTCACCAGCCCCCACGTACACAACGGTCTTTTGTTGGATCGAGTTTCGAACTGACAACCCTCCAGTTCCTACCCAACTGGGCTGCCCGACAATGATATGGAATGTGATAAACTGAAATATAAAAGGGGAATATGAGTAATATACGTAATATAGCAGTTGCTTCGTGACTGAATCAGAAAGCTGAATCCTTTATCTGGTAGATGACGGAAAGTTTTTGTTCACTATTGTAGTGAAGCAACACACGTATTAATCAGAGCTACTGACCTGTAAAATTGAAGTTCAAGCCCAGTCTGGCCGCCTCGTCCTCGTCCGGCTTCTTCTGCCCGGGCAGTCTTCGGGGGAACAGGGATATGAGGACTGAGAAGATGAACAACAGCAGCCCCTGGACGAGGAAGCCCATCCACCAGCCCCCGATCCAACGGGGGTCCTCCGGACCATATCCGGGATCGTCTGTAAGCAAGACGTTTTATGAGGTTAGGTTACAAATAGTTAATCAGAGTCGCACTGGAGAAACACAGAGGGCTGTTGGTGACAGTCCGAGATCCGTCCCTAAGGGAAAGATGACAACGCCTCGTAGTTTTGAACCACGGTCAGATGACGGGGTCAACACCAGAGATAGCACCCAACTCTCCAAACTTCCACACCACGTCGACGTGAAGACGACATTTTATGAGTCACAAGCGGGAAAAGCGTCACGAAGTGATGGATTCTCTATCTCTGTATTCTTCTCTGTTGAACTTAACTTCCTGTTGGTTGTCTGGCGTTGTTGACGAGGTATCTCGTCTTTAGCAAGATTTACCAGATGTTGATGGACGAGATATATCGTCATTAGAATAAAACTGACTAGATCTTGATGGACGAGATATCTCGTCAATGGAAGAAAACTGGTTAGATCTTGATGGACGAGATATCTCGTCAATGGAAGAAAACTGGTTAGATCTTGATGGACGAGATATCTCGTCAATAGAAGAAAACTGACTAAATCTTGATGGACGAGATATCTCGTTAATAGAAGAAAACTGACTAGATCTTGATGGACGAGATATCTCGTCAATAGAAGAAAACTGACTAGATCTTGATGGACGAGATATCTCGTCAATAGAAGAAAACTGACTAGATCTCGATGGACGAGATATCTCGTCAATGGAAGAAAACTGGTTAGATCTTGATGGACGAGATATCTCGTCAATAGAAGAAAACTGACTAAATCTTGATGGACGAGATATCTCGTCAATAGAAGAAAACTGACTAGATCTTGATGGACGTGGTATCTCGTCATTAGGAGACAAACTAGATCTTGATCACGTCATTATAAAAAATCGGCAATACATTGATGGCACTATATCGCGTCATTAGCAAAATTTGTCAGATGTTGATAGACGAGATATCTCGTCGAAACCACTTGGAGGGTTAATAAATAACACGAGATATCCATTTTTTTTTCTCTGGCAATTATATAAACGTCTATAATATCAAAACGAGTTTCGCTTTTTTCAGAATAAAAGTCTTCGATAGTTGCTTTTAATTTTTATAACTGTTTGCTACAGCAAATTAAATCATATCTTTTGAAGTTCACAGCGTCGTAGACGCTTTTTCTCCGCGTTAGATTATTGAGCCAGATGGTTTAACTTTGGGGATTTAAAAAAGGCTTACCAGTACGGAAGAAATATTTTGAAAAATGTTCTGATGTTTTTTGTGTAAAATAATTGAATAGTTCAATGGAATTGAAAATTTTCTAGTCTATTTAAGTTGGTAAGGATAGAAAAAGGAGAAATGGGGTTTGAATTGAGGTCAATGGCGTTGAAACCAGTAACGCTGCCAATTCAGCTACAGATCACCTGTGATCATCCATCGACCATATAATTAAATAGACGGAGCTTGTGCCCGCAGCTTCATGTTATTTCTCCCAGTTACTTGGTTTGAAGATCTGTTACGTAGTTGTGGGTAAAAGCATGAATCCTAAATTGTTGATTGGTTGAAGAGATTATCCACCGTGATCCAAAACATTAGTCTGCGATTTGACAGCCAATCGGCTAAGTCACTTATGTCCACGTGATTTACTCTTCAGAGATCTTGCGACAACGACTCCGCCCATATGCTCCGTCTATTTCATTAGAAGGTCGATGCTTGTGATGGGGCAATTGAAGAATCAGTTGATGCGAGAAGTGGCATTATGCTACTAGTGCCTGGATGCGGGCGATTTTAATCCTGGACCAATGTGTTATCATGAAGGGTGGTTGTTCAGAAGGGATAGTTATGCCTGACTCGGGTGGGATTGAAAAATACATATTCTACTTGGATTGCATGGTTAGCCGGATTGGGAATAGTATCGAAGTATTTAATGGAGAGGTTTTCAATGCGAGTGGGAAGGGGGTCAATGTTTAAGTCGTGATGGAGGAGAGCATTTGAAATGTATCAAGGGGTGTCGGTTATAATTTAAGTCCTATAGTTTGGAGGATTGTTTTTTTATTAACCTGAAAGCCGGAATTTTTTTTTCAAATTTCAATTTCCTTTTAGTATATTGGTTTTATGTTATTAATGTAGTAAAAGCCAATTTTTGTTGGGAATACACCTGGAGGTCTTCCTTCACTCTCTTATAAAACGACATCTGCTATCAAACTTGAAAAATTTATATTCATTGGAGGAATTCGTAAATTTCTGCCAAATGGTACCGCACGGCTTTTAAGGTTAATTTTATTTATTTTTATTGGGGGTTATGTAATTATTTGTATTAATATTTTTTTAAGGAACAGGTTTTTTTAAGGAACTTTGAGGGAAAATTTTTTGGCTTATGAGATAATAAGTTAAGAGGGGAATCTGGTCCAGGTATTATTTCCTTGTTTTCTTCCTTGTTGGTGTTTAAAGATTAGCTTTTCATGTAATATAACAACGAAATATTTTACCTCGTCAGCTATAGCTACTAATTCGTAGTAACAGTTATTTAGACTTACCATATTATTATTACCTTACCATTGTAACGGCGGCTAAGGAAACTGGACAATCTGGCCGGCAATCAAGCGCCGAAAGGAACGACCACCGAAGCAACCGATTAACAGCAGATAGGGAAGTTGGACAATCTTTCCAGCGATCAAACGCCGAAAAGAACGACCACCGGAGCAGCTTATTAACGGCAGATAGAGATAGGGAAAGCACCGCTTCCAGAGACGAAACTGTTGGTGGCTTCGCAACAAAAGGCAGGCGCCTCTCTGTCGCTCTCTATGACCTTTCGGGACAAAAGGGTACAGAGATGAATTACGATGACCATTGCCTACACGGGTTAATGGTCCCCTTTCAAGTCCGCCGAAGTCTGACGTAAGAGTCAAGGGGAGAGGCCAACGTGCGAGGGCCATTCCGGAAGGCCGGAGAAGGTGAGGTAATCAACAGCCAACAAGCACCGACTATAAGGGCGGACCCGAAACGAAAAGGAGGAGCCAAGAAGCACCCGATATATAGAAAGAGGAGAGAGAAAAGATAGGAAGGAGATGAGGGCAGAGAGAAGAGGAGAGACAGTTTTTGCAGAGACGAGAGTCGAACAAGAAGTGAACACCCGTTCACTATCACCGAAAGATTGCCGTCTTTTGGAAGAAACCACTCGGCCGAGTAGAGATTTGAGCTCAACAGAGCCGAAGAAGGCTGATTTATCCCGCCTTGGGACTCTATACTCGCCTGAGTATTTTATTGAGAAAGGCTCGCCCGTAGCCGTGAAGGAGACTCCTCCGAGTAATTTGTGAAAGGCTCGCCAGCAGCCATAAGAAGCACCTCGATAAAACATTGGACTTTCCAACGACTATCGCTCGTGAATTCCATTTTGAACTCTTAAATGAACTCTTCATTCGTTTTATCAACTAATTGTAAAAAGTGTAAATAAAATTCGTTAATCTAGAAATGGATCACCTTTCAATGGTAGCTAGTCTAAGCTACCCGTGTACCAAGACGTTACACCATATTATATTGAAACCACGATATTTTTGAGTAGTCATTTGTTATTCAAACCGGGATAATTATACAGTGAGGTGGTCAGGCTTGGTCTCAGGCCCTATGTTTTAATACTTTAAACTGTAGGTCCTGGTCTATTTTGCCCTCGTGAAACAAAAATTATCCGGAGAACTACAAATCCCATTATTATAATGTTAGGAGTTCTCATATATTAGTAGTTTACGTTTATGCTACTGAATTTTAAGCCATACACAAAGCTTTTAAATATATATTTTAGTCTTTCAATCAATAATTTCTTCATATACAGATTCCAAAAATGTGTTGGAAAAATGATTCCAAAAATGTGTTGGAATCTTTGACATCGGAGTGTCAGACATCCCCTGAACGTTCATAAAATTCATAAAAAGCTCCCCGACGTGGTTTCGGTATCACCTTTTGTTGGATACAGGGACAGGTCGGAATCGTAAGAAATAAACTGGCGGATACTGCAGCCCAAAATACCCGTGACTCCATTAAATATTCCCGTAAAGTTGTTCCACTGTTGCAACCCATGTGTGTGAGCAATATCTCATTCATCTTATCAATAAATTTATTTAAAAAACTTCGTTGGATTCGGATCATGAAGTTACTCCTGATGTGTGTAATGCTTGAGATCAGGGTTTTATACCATTAAGAAATTCACTGACGTCAGGATCACTAGAAAATGAAAAAAACTGAAACTTCAATCAGCGTCATCAGATAACGTTACGGAGCAATAGCTTTCCAGGGCTCAATTCATTAGATAACAATCACGGCAAATGCCGTCATCATACGATTTATTTCCACCAGCTGCAAAATCTGACGTATTCGTCAAGAAGGCAGGAACTCTAAGTTCGGCGTAGGTAGTTAATTAACGTCACACTGGAGCAACACAAAGAGCTACTGGTGACGGTACGGTATCAATCCTGAACTGAAAGATCCTAAGACAACACCATGTAAATTTGAACCACGGTCAACACCTGAGCTGGCACCCCACTCTCTAAATTTCCACACCACACCAAAGTGAGGAAATTTGAGGCCAAGACAGATTTAACGTGCACCAGCCTCCACGTACATGACGGTCTTTGGTTGGACCAAGTTTCGAACTCGCAATTCTCCGGATTATGTTCGGGGACTTTACAGTTATTAGTCGTTAAAATGCTACTTATAAAATAATATCTGATACCTTATAACGCTGATAGCAGTCGCACTCAATGAACAGTTGGGTGTTTTATACTGACATCTGTTTGGTTGATTATTTTCGGGTTTTATGGGGCAAGGGCCATATTTGGTCAAGCACCAGACAGACAACACAATTAAGTAGGAAGAAAAAGTAAAAAGCCGAACGGTAGGCAAGGGTAAAATGAAAGGGAGGAAAGATCACTGGGGTACCTGGGGGTTGTGATGCCCACACACACCTAAAGATGTGCCCCTGAGGGTCTGACATCTGCTATTGTTAAGTATTACAAAGGCGCTATGCAACTATCATACAAGCTGTTGAATTTACGTCGCACTGGAGCAAAGCAACGGGCAATTGACAACGGCCTGAGATCAATTCTGTAGAATACGTTGACACCTCGTAATATTAAACCACGTCCAGATAACGAGATCAACACCTGGCACCCCATTTTCCAAACTTCCCCACCAACATGAGGACATTTGAGGTCACTACAAATTTAACTTGCACCAGTCCCAGATCAAGTTTTGATTTCATAACCCTCCTCTTGATAATCCGCGACTCTACCAACTCGGCTACTTCGGCCCTTAACATGTCAGGGGGTGATGATCGAAGTCCAGGTTATGTGGGCTTGGAAATTGACCGATCGAAATTAGCATCGGTCTTTGAATATGGCGGAAACTACATTGGTTGGGTCCTAATTCTTTGTTTCAGTTTTGGGCATCAAGGTATGCAGCCACGGTGATTTTATTCGTAATTAACATCGAACTTCAACTGAAATAGACGTAGTATGTCGGCAGATTCGCTGTCGTAGGATCTCGGATGTGTAGGTCACGTGGTCTTGGGAATCGACTTGGGTCGATCCACTATTCAAGCGGAAGCTAGTATTCCTCATCACGCTCGTCGATTAGTCCTGCATTGCGATTCGTCGTTTCTTCCAACGCCACGTGACCCCGAGAAATTCAAACCGAGCGATCGGGAGAAGTAATATGAAACTACTGGCTCAGTCCATTTTAATAGAGGGCTGGTGGTCATCTCTTATCATCAGCCTCAAAAGATTAAATTTGGCGGTACTACCTCTGACTGAAGTTTTGTGAGTTGGCCGTGACACGGGGTCGCGTCAGCCAGGCTGGAAGAATAACGTATTAGCAACCGGAGGGTTGTGAGTTCGAATCCAATCAAAGATCGTCTTGTACAAGGGGCTGGTGCACGTTAAATCTGTCGTGGCCTCAAATGTCCTCAGGTTGGCGTGGTGGAAGTATGGGGTGCCAGTTCAGGTGTTGCCTCCATCTGACCGTGATTCCAAATTATCTGGTGTCCTCGGATTTTTCCCTTTGGGTAGGTAGGTATTTTTATTAACGTCAGACTGGAGCAACATGGTGACGGTCCGGGATCAATCCCAAAGGAAAAAATCAGAGGACAACACGTAATTTCGAATCACAGTCACCTGATCTGGCACTCCACTCTCCAAATTTCCACACCACGCCAATATGAGAAGATCTGACGTGACACGACAGATTTAACGTGCATCAGCCCCCTTTGTACACGACGGTATTTGGCTGGATTCGAACTCGCAGGTTGCTAATCCGTTACTTTTCCAACCGGGCTGTCGCGGCCCTTCTTTCTCTTTGGGATTGATTCAATAACCCGTTGTATTGCTCCAGTGTGACGTTAAGGAAGATACCTACCTAAGCCGACGATTGTTTTAAGCGAAAGATTTTATTTCGTTTCAAAGGTGTTTGCTATCGCCATCATTGAAACTTTTACATTACAAAAAAAGAATTGCATTCGTTGACGGTAGAAAAAGGGATCGTTACATAGATGTATTGGGCTCTTCTTAAGGTGAAAAAAGCACGCGCAGGGAATTGTGTCTGAGTTACAATCAGTTTGTTCGGACTTGCAAAGCACTCGAGTCTCCGAAATCGTAATTTGCTGATGGAAACTTAGACCTACCGAAGGGATTTTCGTAATACTTGAGGCATGCTGAGGACATGAGATAACCCAGGATTGGACCGAACAGCCGCAGAGAAACGGTTGTGGCTGCAAAAAAAAAGAGAGGGAAAAAATCACATACTAAACAATATATAACATATAAAAGAATAGGTCAAAACAAAATGTATTAAAACAGTCTTAAGCGTACGTTATACACTAGATTTTTTTTTAATTTGACTTTAAGAATCCAATTTTTTTACAAGATCATTTGTTTTTACATAAACTCATTTCAGTTTGAAAAATTCAGATTGATCTAATCATTCATGATCTAATTTTGATATAATTAAATAATTATGATTTTTGAACAGTGATATCTCAAATTCAAAACAATTCCTGTTGGAAATTATTCCTAATATTATTCATGTTTCGACCTTCCATCAAGTTGCTAGGGAGAATAGGTTTTTTAAACACTTTTTTCACCAAGGAAGTCTAGAAAATTAAGATTTTTACAAGAATTTCAACATTTAAAAAGCAACTAAAAATTCACATTTTAACTAACTTTGAACGAGGGTCAAGACATCCACTGTGTTATATAGATTAGAATGACACAATTATAATAGATCAATTCATTGTTTAGTTATCGCTGTTTGAAAAAAAGCATATTGCAAAAGTTCTTCAGAAATCGAGTTTAAAGTTTTGGAAACATGTTTCTATATAACATTACCTAACGAAAACACTTGTAACTAGAAAACTATTTTGAATATTTACCAGAACTTGGGGGTATCGTTTGAAAGCTAAGGAGTTGGAAAATATTTCGAATTGATAAAAAAATTTCGAGATATTCTGGCCAATTTTCGTGAATTCTAGTGTATACATACAGCTTAAAAGCGAACAGATTTTAGCACTCCATTTCTCCCCTTGTTAAAATGAGTAATACTTGATGGATCGCACTTTTTTCCAAAATGTCATCATCATAGGCACAATTTATCCAAAAAGTTCATTGGATAGTTGTAGATATTTTAATTGGTCAGTTTGTTAACTTTCTTCTGCAGCTACAGTTAAAATGCGCGACACACTGCCAACATGTCTGAAAAAAAAATTCTGTTTTTATTTTCACATATTGTCGTCTTAGAGCAGAAACACATTAACTGACAAAAACCAATTTTCAGTGTTTGTTAAAAGACAAATTAATTTTTAATTAAAAAAGTAAAAATTCTAACCATTCTGATAATGTTAGATCTAGGTCTACACATATTGCAATATGATAATGCATTTCTCATCATGAATATATGAATGTCTGAAATGTCAGTCAATGGGTTTCTGCAGTCAGTAGTAACCTTTAATCATACACTTGACAAAGAAAAGCTCTGATAGCATCCTCTATCAATGCTGTTAAGAAGTTGATTTTATTGAGTTGTTTCTATCGAGATTAGAATTCTTGTAAAAATGTCAGGTAGCAATAATGTCTAAATGCAGAAGGTAGCTCTACATTAGATAATTTACAAAACAGACAACTGAGATAAAATGCAAAGAACATCTGGTCATTAAAATTTAGAAGCGTTTTAAATATAATAGGCAAATATGTTTAATGTTAATGTAATGGGTCGATATCTGTCGAACTTGAGCAGTATAAATCTGGTCAAGTAATTGGTAAGTTACAGATTAGGGTGTTTCCAAATGGAGCTCAAAAGGTAGGTACGAAGGTATTTTAATTAACGTCGCACTGAAGCAAAACAATGGGCTATTGGCGACTGTCCGGGATCAAACCCGGATGGGAAATATCCGAGGACAACACCGCATAATTTTGAACCACAATCAGATGACGGGGTCACACCTGAGCTGAAGGTAGCCACCCCACTCTCCAAACTTCCACACCACGCCAACGTGAGGACATTTAAGGTCACGACAGATTTAACTTGCACCAGCCCTCTTTGCACACGACGGTTGGTCGTATTCGAGCTCGCAACCCTCCGGTTGCTAATCCGTTAGATGCTCCGGTTGCTACGTAGATTTTGCTGAAGTCAGTTATGTCGCTTGAGGTTTATTAAACTTAGGTAAGATTAAACAGTTTAGGTATTTAAACTGTTAAACTCTATTAGGAAGCAAACAATTTGCAATTTATGAGCTCAATTTTGAAAATGGAAACCATCCTTTTTGAGTGTGCTACCGAAGAACAACGCAATGTTGTGCATTTTTGGTAGAAAACCCAAAAAAAAAACCATTTTTGTAGGTACTTCCAGAAAAAACAATATTTATTATAATTCCAGCTTAGGGTGAGAAATAGATTTAATGTAAAGTATGTCACAGGAGGGTTAAAAAATTCTGTTAGACGCTCAAAAGGTGCTTATTGAGAGGAGGACGTCATTAAATTAACGTTTAACTGGAGCTGTATTAGCAATGGGCTATTGGGGACGGTCCTGAATCAGTCCCGAAGGGAAGGTTCGAGGAAAACACCTCGTAATTTGAACCACGGTCAGATAACGAGAACAACACTTGAGCTGGCAAACTTCCACACCACGCTAAAGTGAGGACATTTGATGTCCCGACAGATTTAACGTACACCAGCCCCCGCTTACACGACGGTCTTTGGTTGGATCGAGATTCGAACTCGCAGCCTTCCGGTTGCTAATCAGCTACCCTTCCAACAGGGCTACCACGGTCCGGGGCGAAATGGAATGAGACAGCAACTGGTGATTTTGGCGTCGCAGGTATCCTAGATACCAACCATGAATAAATCTATCAATATATTGATGGAAATGTGTGGGTTTGATAATGAATTATTTTATCTGTGATTTGGTATTTTCAACTATTCATTAAAAGCTTACCTCCCTCAGGAGGGTTGCGAGTTCGAATCCGACTAAAGGCCGTCGTGTACAAGGGGCGGTGCACGTTAAATCTCTCGTGGCCTAATGTCTTCACGTTGGCGTGGTGTGGAAGTTTGGTGAGTGGGGTGCCAGCTTGGGTGTTAACCTCGTCATTTGACCGTGATTCCAAATTCCGTGGTGTTGTTCAAGGATCTTTCCTTTTGGGATTGATCCCGGACCGCCGCCAATAGCCCCTGTGTTGCTCTAGTGCAACGTTAATTAACTACCTACCTTACCCCCTCATAATATATTGGTATTTTTTTTTTTGGTATTTTTCAATTAACGTCACACTGGAGCAACACAACGGGCTATTGGTGACGGTCCGGGATCAATCCCAGAGGGAAAGATCCGAGGACAGCACCACGTAATTTTGAACCACGGTCAGATGACGAGGCAACACCTGAGCTGGCACCCCACTCTCCAAACTTCCACACCACGCCAACGTGAGGACATTTGAGGCCACAATAGATTTAACGTGTACCAGTCCCTTTTGTACACGAGGGTTTTGGATTGAATTCGAACTCGTAACCCTCTGGTTGCTGATCCGTTACTCTTCCAACCGAGCTACCATGGCCCCACTTTTAAAGTCGGCACGAACAAACAAGATTTCGACTCACCCAAATACAAAGGCGAATTTTTCTTCTTGGCAATGTCATCCATGTAGACCAGTCCAATAGCGTGATAGGCGATGTTCCCGAAGCCTTTCAAGAGTGCCGCCAGAAGTAGCAGGAGGACCACGGGCAGCGTCGGGGGTCGCTCGTCAACCTCGCAATCCTGCCCCTGCGCCCCAGGGCTGCACAGATCGAGCCCCGTCTCGTTCTTGGCACCTCCAGTCACTCTCAGCTGAGTCTCGGGGCCGTACACAAAGTACGGGATGGATGACACGAAGCAGCAGAGCGTCATCAGGAGCATGCCCAGGCCGATCATGCGCGGCCGGTGGGTCCTGGCGGCCCAGTGCCCCACTGGGACCCCCAAGAAGATGGGTGTCACCTCGTCCACCATCATAATGAGCCCGCTCACCTTGCTGTTGAAGGCGAACCGCTTCTCCAGAGTGGACATGATCCCGATGCGGTACGTGTAGTACGTTCCGCCTAGGGCGCCTAGGATGGAGTACACCACGAGGTACGTCCTAGCGGTGGCCATGCTCTGTAGCCAGCGGGGATGGAACCCACCCATCCCGCAGATGGTGTCTGGGTCCGGGTCGGACACGTCCGATTTCTTTTTCAAGTCTTTGTCGTGATCGGTTCCCATAGTGAAGACGTTGGTGTCTCCAAGAAGCTGGGCAGAAAGTTAGCATCCGTTTGAGTGTCCCCTAGACCTCAGATAGTCACTTGGGTCCTCTGGGTCTAAGATAGTCACTTGGATCCTCTGGGTCTCAGATATTCTTTTGAGTCCTCTGGATCTCAGTTGGTCAATTGGGTCCTCTGGGTTTCAAATAGTCAACTGGATACTTTGGGTCTCTCAGATAGTCAATTGTGTCCTCTTAATCTCATTTACTTGAATCCTCTGTACACAAGGTAGTGAGAACTACAAATTCACGCAGAGAAAACACCATAGGTTTCAGTTGAATTTGCGCGAAAACTGCTCAGGTAATTTAGGCAGAGAATATTTGGGAAGCTATTCGATGAGCAATTTCTGAAAACGATAGTAATTGGCTCAATGTTGTAGACAAAGCACTAAGGATGACAGGCCTAATTATTCTTAACCTTATGATATGAGGATACAAAGAATCAATGTACTGTATCAGAGCTCACATCGATTCAGCATTTTATCCTTCAGATTGTAGTTTCCAGTTAAATTAGTCCAAAAAATGACATAGCGACAAACCAAACTATTACAGCAGATACTCATGGACTAAATTTCTAAAATTGTGAACTTGAATCGTTAAATTCGGACAAACCTTGCCATCACCCTGGATAATTTCTGAGCAAAAAATCTTCAGTTTGGTAGCGGTAGTTAACTAACTTCGTACTGGAGCAACACAACGGCCTATTAGAAATCTTCAGTGAACACGAAGCGGGAAGTTCAGATAAGCCACATCCAGTTGACTAACTGGAAGCTATATTCAAAGTTGGTGAAAATTTCGAAACTCAAATCGTATACATTGATTGAGGATGCACTGAGCCAAGGTCACAATTTCAAAGACATCACATTACCTCATGATTTAGATAATTCGCACATTCGAATGATCGAAGATGTAGCTTTGGCAAGAGCAAGGGGTTGGTGAACAGAATAAAGTTTTGGTTGACACACATCCGTATCTATTATTTGTCTCCAACTGTCCAAACATGCGACATCCGCACGATTTGGCTAAGTCAAGGAGGAATGTTTGACTTCGGTTGCGTGCAGCGACACTATTCGTGTTACACGTTCCTATCCTTCCTCAAGGTGTCCTCAATTGATTTCATCCTCGGGGAAAGTGCAGCGCGTATGCTAATGCAGGTCGAAACGGCATAAATGGGCGATTACACGATCACTTTTTAAAAACAAGTTTGGGCGGAAGATCAGCCCATTTGAATCTTCATCGGGTGAAGAGTGACGATTGGCGAGAAGCCAGACACCGAATGCATACAATCGCGCAAGACGCTCTCTCGGGGGTAAATAAGATAACGATTCTCAAGTCGCTTTCAAAGAAAAAAAAAGCAGGAAAAAAGTTGCCTTTCTTCGAGTGATCCTTTAATTGAGCCCGCTCGAGGACAGAGGACGGGAGATGCGCCTAACTTCCTTTAAAAGGATGTTGAGTGGAATGAATGAAACACGCATTGCTTAACTAAAAGAAAATAGATGTTGCATTCACGAATTGAATTCAGTTGCGTTCTTCGTCATACCATTGTCTAGAGCCGATTTTTTCAATGGGAAAACCATCTTATGTCCTCGAGTTTAAAATTTCGTCCCTCAGTCAAGTCCTGTCCCATGAATTAGAAACTGGTTAAAAGCGGAATTAGTATTGGTCTTTGAAAAGGGATGGAGCTTCATTGTTTGGGTTCTGATTTCTACCTGTCAGTTTCGACTCCTCCCATGGTGTATTTCTCTCTTCGGTGTTAGTAAAACCTGTGTGTGTATGTCCTTTACTTTATGTTGTGTCTTGTGTTTGGTGCAGCATGGCCAAATTTGGCCCCTTGCGCCATAAATCCCAATCCAACCAACCAAATTTGTTCTTGTGATCAGTTTGGGGCATCAATGTTTGCAGCCAAGGCGATTTTATTCGTAGGTAACATCGACCATCAAAACGGAGTATGTGCGTAGAGTCGTCGAAGGGTCTGAGATGTGTAGGTCACGTGACCTTGGGAACTGACGAGGGTGAATTGGTTATCGAAGCGCCATCTAGCGACATCTGAGCAATTTTGCTGAAGACGAGATATCTCTTCCGACATATGAGCAATTTTGCTACACATCTCGTCCAAGATCTGAGCAATGTTGCTAAAGAGTAGATAACTCGTTCGAGATCTGAGCAGTTCGACTAAAGACGAGATATCTCGTCCGAGATCTGAGCAATTCTGCTAAAGACGAGATATCTCGTCCAAGGTCTGACCAATTCTTCTAGAGACGAGATATCTCGTCGATACAAAACCGCCCAATTACTCCAAGGGAATGAAGATTCTAAGTTGGGAAAATAAATTGTCCCTAGCCCAGAACTGGTGACAGTTTTGAACAGGTTTTTGCACCAGAGGCTGGCCAATAGAGGGCAGTTCTCAACGCGAAGAAACCATTAGGAGGGGTAATAGAGATTTATCGAAATTGATTCGACCTCGAGGGAAAGGAGAAATCCCAAGATGTAGAACTGGAAGTTTACAGGATTTTAGCCATTACACTAACTCCAATTTTAGCTCGCAAAATGACCTACACCAAAATGTTAGAAAACCTACACTTGTTCGTACTATATGAGCAGAGAAAACATCTCTATACTACTTTGATGATCCGCTGGTACACGAGTTTCCCTCGTATTTGGTTTGTACGATAGACAGCCTTAGATCCAAACATGCATCTAGCATTGTGAACGTGATCGCTTGATGCGGGCATAAGAGGAACGAAGTTTTCTTCTGCACACAGGGCCTGACGTTCAAAGTGTCGTCTTCTCTTTGAATACTTTCATGTTAAATTGGGCTTTCCACGATTGTGCCCTATATAATTTAGTTGGTTATTTCGGTCTGAGTACACCAGTTTCAGAACTCCTGCGTAATTTAGGTGCCCAATACTTTAGGTAAGATTTGATAGAATTAACAAAATTAATGGGAATATTGAATGAGCTCAAGCGGTCCATCAGTAGTAGCCAGTCCATATCAAAGGCGGCTGTGATGTCCAAAGCTGTCAGGGACGAATGTCTAACATTGTGAAACTGATTAATTTTATAAGGACGGAGGACACGGCCTCCTCGCAGGAGCGCCGAATTGAAACTTTGATGTAATATTATTATTTTCTAGCCAGGAATTTAATTTCCTGGCCAGTAGTCGTTCTATAATTTTACCTAAAGTGGATAACAAACATATAAGGCAATAGGCGCCATAGGAGGAGGGATCCCTTCCCGGTTTTAAGAGGAAGTGGACACTCCCACCACTGAGGCCCCCAGGAAAATAAGAAAAACCAAAACATTTACTAATTGGTACAAATAATAAATCGGGGTGTTTTCTGTAAATGAATTTCCATAAGGTGTAATCGATGCGGTCCGGGCCGGGGGCCTTACCATTTTTCAGCAATGAGAGGACTAGCTAGAAATCTTCTTTATCTATTGTAAAATCTTTATCTATTAAGTTTATTGTATTACTGCTTTATCAAATTAGGTAGAGGAGTATTATTATTATTAAAAAATGATTCATGAGGGTTTCAATTATAGCCTGTTGTGTCATGTTTGGGTTGCTGTTGATAATATATTTAAATTATTGTTTTTAGATTTTTTAAATGTATATTTGAAGAGAGTACCATATTTATTTTGCTGAGTGGAGCAATGTCCACTCCAGGCCGCCTTTGAGTCCCCCCTTGTCTTGTTCTCCGCGGCGAAGTAGTGCTTGTCCGCCAGGTGGAGAGTAATCGCTGTCCGACACAGCTCGTGGCTCTTCTTGTTAGTGGTATCCGCCATCAGTCTACTCAAGAACCAGCCACTCAGTCAAGGCTCCGAAACACAAATCCTCCGAACTCACCAAGAGGTTTAGAGCCTTTTACAGGAGGAGAGGGAATTGACTTCCAACCACAGCACAAAAGGGGCTCACCAGGAAACAGCCCCGGCGGGAGGAGAAGGCATACCCGGGCTCCAGCGCGTGCAGACCAGAAACCCAGGGCACCACCATTTATTAGAAATCTTTAAAATATACAAAACTGAGACCAACACAGTCAAACAAAGATTCACATTTTTTTAACCTGGTGACCGACTCATTGTCGGTTAACAAATTACTGAGATATAAAAGGGATAACAGATCCCAATACCACAAAACAAAAAAAACAATTAAAACAGAAAACAAACATGAATAAAATAATTAAAACATGTCGCATTAGGGTTAAGCTCATTTATATAATATTTAAAGACCCCCGAAATAGCAGCACAGAACAATACACACAGTAAAAACACATGTTTAAAACTTTCAAGAGATTAAAGTAGTTAAAATATTAAAAGATAATTAAAATGGGGCCGGACATGTCCTTGGTCCCCTACATCGCATCGGGTTACACCCACTGAGTGCCACTAAGTTTACTCGTTGGGGGCGGGGAGCCCATCCACCATCAATCCGGCCGCCAACACGCAATGGCTAATTTTGTTTCTCAGTATCTTACTGGTGAGAACACCTTTTAACCACAACTCGCCATGGCCACCCTATCTCTTTAGGTGATATTGTTTGGTGCGTGGGCAGCAGGAGAGGTAGTGGTCGGCATCTCCCACCACCCCGCAACTGCAGAGGTCCGTGCTCTTGAGCCCAAACCTGTGGAGATATGCAGCAAACGGCCCATGACCCGTCATAAGCCACAAGAGGTGTCGGTCTGTGATGAGGGTCGAGGTATGGATCTCTCCGGTATAAACTCCTTCAGTCGGAGACCCTTTTCTGATGTGATGTAACGGGTGCGCCACTCCGTCATAACGTAATTATTCAGTTGTTTTTTAATATAAGAGAGTGGCGAAGGAATACTCAACACCTCACCAGCAGTTGCGAGCTTAGCGTACTGGTCGGAAAGCTCATTTCCGGATGTCCCAACATGTGCCCGAACACAGGTCAGGCCAAAAATTTTAGTATAAGGGGCTATTACATTTGTTATTTGTAATAAATAATTATAAATTTACTTGTGGGATTTTGGATGGCCTGGATTGCACTTAGGCTGTCACTATAAATATTACTGCGTTTATTGTTTCTGATCGCCCACAGAACAGATTGATAAATGGCGGATAATTCTGCTTGGAATACAGTTATTATTGGGGAGTTTTTATTGGTTGTTGGATCCTTTAATTGAGCCCGCTCGAGGACAGAGGACGGGAGATGCGCCTAACTTCCTTTAAAAGGATGTTGAGTGGAATGAATGAAACACGCATTGCTTAACTAAAAGAAAATAGATGTTGCATTCACGAATTGAATTCAGTTGCGTTCTTCGTCATACCATTGTCTAGAGCCTATTTTTTAGATGGGAAAAACAGTTTTATATCCTCTATTTTAAAATTGCGTCCCTCAGTCAAGTCCTGCCACATGAATTGGAAACTGGTTAAAAGCGAAATTTGTATTGATCTTTGAAAATGGCTGGAGCTTCATTATTTGGGTTCTGATTTCTACCTGTCAGTTTCGACTCCTCCCATGATGTATTTCTCTCTTCGGTGTTATTAAAACTTCTGTGTGTATGTCCTTTACTTTATGTTGTGTCTTGTGTTTGGTGCAGCATGGCCAAATTTGGCCCCTTGCGCCATAAATCCCAATCCAACCAACCAAATTTGTTCTTGTGATCAGTTTGGGGCATCAACGTTTGCAGCCAAGGCGATTTTATTCGTAAGTAACATCGAACATCAAAACGGAGTATGTGCGTAGAGTCGTCGTAAGATGTGTGGGTCACGTGACTTTGGGAATCGACGAGGGAGAATCGGTTATCGAAGCGAAAACTAGCGACATCTGAGCAATTTTGCTGAAGACGAGATATCTCTTCCGACATATGAGCAATTTTGCTAGACATCTCGTCCAAGATCTGAGCAATTTTGCTAAAGAATAGATAACTCGTTCGAGATCTGAGCAGTCTACTAAAGACGAGATATCTCGTCCGAGATCTGAGCAATTCTGCTAAAGACGAGATATCTCGTCCAAGATCTGACCAATTCTTCTAGAGACGAGATATCTCGTCAATACAAAACCGCCCCATTACTCCAAGGGAATGAAGATTCTAAGTTGGGAAAATAAATTGTCCCTAGCCCAGAACTGGTGACAGTTTTGAACAGGTTTTTGCACCAGAGGCTGGCCATTGGAGGGCAGTTCTCAACGCGAAGAGACCACTAGGAGGGGTAATAGAGATTTATCGAAATTGATTCGACCTTGAGGGAGAGGAGAAATCTCAAGATGTAGAACTTGAAGTTTACAGGATTTTATCCACTACACTAACTTCAATTTTAGCTCGCAAAATGACCTACACCAAAATGTTTGAAAATCTACACTTGTTCGTACTATATGAGCACAGAAAACATCTCTATACTACTTTGATAATCCGCTAGTACACGAGTTTCCCTCGTATTTTGTCTGTACGATGGACAGCCTTAGATCCAAACATGCGCTTGATGCGGGTATAAGAGGAACGAAGTTTTCTTCTACACACAGGGCCTGACGTTCAAAGTGCCGTCTTCTTTTGCATACTTTCATGTTAAATTGGGCTTTCCGCGATTGTGCCCTATTTAATTTGGTTGGTTACATCGGTCTGAGTGCACAAGATCCAAAACCTCTGCATAATTTACTTTATGGCTATTATTAATAATTGATTGAGTTTAATGCTGTTGGTAGGTAGGTATTTTAATTAACGTCACGCTGGAGTAACACAACGGGCTATTGGTGACTGTTCGGGACCAAACACGAAGGGAAATATCCAAAGAAAACCATGTAATCTTGAACCATGGTCAAATGAGGAAGTCACACCTGAGCTGGCACTCCACTCTCCAAATTTCCACATCACGACAACGTGAGTACATTTGAGGCCAAGACTGATTTAACGTGCTTCAGACACCTTTGTACACGACGGTCTTTGGTTGGATTCGTACTTGCAACCCTCCGGTTGCTAATCCGTTGCTCTTCCAACAGGGCTATACCGGCCCTTAATGCTATTGGAGAGTAGTTGCACATAACAAGTTCAGTATGCCTCTATCGGTTTTCACTTGCGTATTATGTACAAAAGTTAGATTTGAGTAAATCTTATTGCAGGACACTCGAGTAGCAAAACAAAATGGCAATCTATGTTGCCATTTTTTATATCTATATTGTTTTGCAATCTATATTGCCATCGTTCTATGATAAACCTAAACATATTGATTGACCAACATTCCGCTATATTTATATCCGCATTCAAAAGTTCGTTCGGAAGATGTTGCAGAAAGTGTAAACATACCTGGTTAGTGAGGTCAGGAGTTGAAGTTTGACTTCAAAGGCCTTGTCTTGTTCTCCGGGGCGAAGTAGTGCTTGTCCGCCAGGTGGATAGCAATCGCTGTTCGACACAGCTCGTGGCTCTTCTTGTTAGGGGTATCCGCCTTCAGTCTACTCAAGAACCAGGCGCTCAGTCGAGGCTTCCAGACACACCTCCTCCCCAACTCACCAGGATGGTTAGATCCTTTTACAGGAGGAGGGGGAATTGACTTCCAGCCGCAACACAAAAGGGGCCCACCAGGAAATACAGCACTGACGGGCAGAGAAGGCACACCAGGGCTCCAGCGCGAGCAGACCCGAAACCCTGGGCACCACCATTTATTAGAAATCTTTAAGATATTCAAAACTGAGACCAACACGGTCGAAGAAAGATTCTTCTCCTTTTTCAACCTGGTGACCGACTCATTGTCGGTTAAAAAATTATTAAGATATAAAAGGGATAACAGATCCTAATACCACAAAACAGATAAAAACAATTAAAAAAAGAAAATAAGCATGAATAAAATAATTAAAACATGTTGCATAGGTCAAGCTTATTTATATAATATATAAAAAAACCGAAATTGCAGCACAGAACAAAAACATGTTTAAAACTTTCAAGAGATTAAAGTAGTTAAAATATTAAAAGATATTAAAATGGGGCCGGACCTAGTCCTTGGCCTCCTACATCGCATCGGGTTACACCCACTGAATGCCACTAAGTTTACTCGTTGGGGGAGCCCATCCGCCATCCCTCCAGCCGCCAACAAGCAATGGCTAATTTTGTTTCTCAGTATCTTACTTGTGAGAACACCTTTTAACCACAACTTGCCATGACCACCCGGTCTCTTTAGGTGGTATTGTTTGGTGCGCGGGCAGCAGAGAGAAGAGGTCGTGGTCGGCATCTCCCACCACCCCGCAACTGCAGAGGTCCGTGCTCTTGAGCCCAAACCTGTGGAGATATGCAGCAAACGGCCCATGACCCGTCATATACCACAAGAGGTGTCGGTCTGTGATGGGGATCGAGGTATGGTTCTACGGCATAAACTCCTTCAGCCGGAGACCCTTTTCGGATGTGATGTAATGGGTGCGCCACTCCGTCATAACGTAATTATTCAGTTGTTTTTTAATATAAGAGAGTGGCTCAGGAACACTCAACATCTCACCAACAGACGTTGCGAGGTTAGCGTACTAGTCGGCAAGCTCATTTCCGGCTGTCCCAACGTGTGCCCGAACCCAGCTCAGGCCACAAATGTTAGTATAAGGGGCTATTGTATTTTTTATTTGTAATAGATAATTATAGATTTGTGGGATTTTGGATGGCCTGGATTGCACTTAGGCTGTCACTATAAATATTAATGCATTTATTGTTTCTGATCGCCCACAGAATAGACTGATAAATGGCGGATAATTCTGCTTGGAATACAGAGTTATTATTGGGGAGTTTGTATTGGTGGGCTTGGATCAGGGACTGACCACTAAAAATGCACATGGCGATCCCAATCGCCCCATCGATCCCGGAGCCGTCGGTGTATACATCGTGGTCAGAATTTGGAATAGTTGGATGTATTTTTGGAACAAGAATTTTAGAAGGAGAAACTAATGTTCGACTATTGTAATCTATTTCATGAGATGACAACCCAAGGTTTGGGTAGGGCAGCCGCCTTTTGATAACATTAAATTTTTTGTAAAGTGACAACAGGGTCACATGGAGCGGGGGATCCCGTAGAGTGCATTCAAGGAGTCAATTGGGGAGGTTCTATATGCTCCAGGCATCTTAATTAAAAAAGGTCTGAATTGTCTGGAGCTTTTGTTTTTGCTTAACGTTAAGGGAACCTCCACAAATGCCAGCTCCAAAAGTCAGAATTTTTTCAATAACTGTCAAGTACCAGATCTTTTGGAGTTGGCCACTGACTCCCCAACCAGGATTATCAACCGGAGGGTAGCCGGTTCGAATCCAACCAAAGACCGCCGTGTACAAAAGGGGGCTTTTGTATGCTAAATCTCTCGTGCCCTCAAATGTCCTCATGTTTTCGTGGTGTGGAAATTTGGAGAGAGGGGTGCCAGTTTAGGTGTGACCTCGTCATCTGACCGTGGTTCAAGATGACGTGGTGTTGTTCTCGGATATTTCCCTTCGTGTTTGATCCCGGACAGTCACCAATAGCCCGTTGTGGTGCTCCAGTGTGACGTTAATAAAATACCTACCTGACTATTTCACTTTTTTTCATTCCAGTAGATAGCAACATGATATAGTAGACTTTTTCAAATTCTTCTTGCTGACGTTTCGTCGAGAATTTTTTAGCATGTATCTTTCATCACTGTATTTTTGGAACGCGCCTATTAAACAGTAGAAAGTTCCGGTTGCTTTTGTTTCAATGTAAATTTATTTCAGCGAAATTTATAGGATTTGGTCTTTATTTTGGTTAAACTTCATTACATTAATGAATAGATAAGTTTCAGTAAAGAAGACAGAAACGACTTGCATACAGTATGAAGCATGGATAAAAGAAGCAAGGCATTGCTGAATTCGATGGAATTGTCCAGCCCTAGAAAGTAAAATTTCAAGAAAGTGCGAATAAACATTTCACCTCTTTTATTAGTTCTTAGATGAATTTTAACCTCTTTAAAACAGTATTGGATACCAGTATCAACTGCTTTACCAGTGTGAGGTTATGTCAGAGTACATTGAATAATTAAATGCATTTTTCTTCATTATTCCTTGGTTAGTTAGCACAAGGTGAAAATTTAAATTTCATGAAAAAAAAGAATGAATATTGAATATTTGAGATTGTATAAATTATAAATTATTGTATTTTGACTTGGAGTGGTGGAGATATAAAGGCGTGTCTTGGATCATTGGTCCGTGGAAGAACCATGACATCGTCAAAAAGATAGGAAAACAAATATATAATAAATCAAAAAGTAATGGAGAACAACCAAATTTTTATAAATGTAAAATGAATATTTTTCTCAAATTGAAAAGTTTACACTTCACACGTATATTATCTACCGATAAAACGAAATACTAAGTATAGAATTAAATTATAATAATAAAGAATAATGAAATTTGAAACAAGATTTTTGCTCAAAATGCGTAACAATAAACATCTTTTTGAACTTAATTTGCGTTTTCTTATCTACGTGGCATTGATTTTTTGATTTTCATGAAACATTGGTAATATGTTTTTAAAACTGCAAGGACTTATAATCAAAATAGTTGTTATTGGACGTTTGAAATGTGTCAATTCTATTTTTAATGAACACAAATGTTGTCAATAAGGTTGAGATATGAACTTTGTGCAAGTTTTGAAGACATTTGGAGATACTCAATCTAAAGGTCCATAATATTCCATAAGAGGCTCATAATAAGGCTCATGACATTTAAATAAGCCAATTTCATCCATTTTACAATCATCAAATCATTTTTCAATCAAATTCAAATTTTTGAAGCCCAGAGAGAACTTATGTAACCCATGCTTGTTACCCTTCTGCCCATCATCTGCTGACCCATCTGCTTTCTACACCATGCGCTAGTGTGGGAGTAAGATTTTAATTTCATGTGCTTTCTAACAAAAAAACACAAAAATCTCTCCTAAAAGTCAACTGCTAGAGTGTTTCTTTAGATTTTACTTGCCTTATCTAGGAAATAAAATTGATTGAGGAACGTTCCTGTTCGGACATGCTTCCTATTTAGTGACATGTTGGCACTTGCTACATTATGATTCATAGTTGCATTTTGATACCGATAATTCCCTTGACTCTGAACCACCGACGCCTCCGGCTACAATGGGCTCACCAACACAGCCAAAGGTGTGCCCATTGGCAACAAGTCGTCTTCTCAGATGAATCACGCTACAATATGTATGGACGCGTACTCGTCAGACGCTACATAGGTGAACGCCTTCTCCTGGAGTGTCTTATTCAGCGTCATACTGGACGAACGCCTGGCGTTATGGTCTGGGGCGCTATTGGATATCATGGGCGATCCCGCCTACTCCAAATTGTGGGGACCCTGAACAGCGGGCGCTACATCAGTGAACTTGTGGAGCCCGAGGTCCTACCCCTCATGCAACCCATTCCCGGAGTTGTATTTCAGCAAGACAATGCCCGTCCACATGTTGCTCGGAATGTATAAGCCTTCTTCAGTACACGACTGGTTCCGATTCTTCCATGGCCTAAAGGTTCCCCAGATATTTCGCCCATTGAGCATGTCTGGGATTACATCGGATGGCGACTCGCTCGTACCGCTCGCCGGGCAGATAGTACGGTTGAACTTTGGCATTAGATAGAGGCCATCTGGAATGCCATTCCTCAGCATGACATTCAGAATCTGTCTGATTCAATGCCACGACGTGTACAGGCTCTCATCGCTGCGTGTGACGGCGCAGAAGATATTGATTTTCGGCAGTATTTTTGTGTTATTCCTCTGTAAATTTTATAGTTTATTTAAACCACTATAAGTATTACGTGGAATAAATTTCATTTATTTCTGTTGATTATTTCATAGTGTTGCAATTTTCGCAAACGGTAGTGTATTATGCAAAAACAGTCAAATATTATATTCATAATCTATATACTATATTTGTAGATCAAAGACCTTCAATGAAGAATGTATAATTTCATATATTTTTTGGTGGAGATAAATGGTTTATATTTTTGAATTCTGCATTTAAAATTACATTAAAATCACACAAAGAAACAAAAACAACTTTTTTGTTGTGTTATTACCTGTGACTTCTCTAACATAATAACACGTGGGAGACATTCTCAGATATTTGCAGTTGAAATGTCAGTACTCAGTATACAAGTGTATTGTGCTATGATCTTTATTGTAAATCTCTCCATTTTTAGAGCTTTAGTATTATTAGGGCTCTTATATTGTAACACTCACAGGAAAAATAAAATACCTCTAAAAATGAAATATTTCAAGCCCAAGCGGTCAGTGCTTGTTTTTCGGTGAACTGCTATACAACTTTTATGATTAAATTTACATAATCGCGGGATGACTTTTTAGAATATAAACGATATTAACGCAAGATAGCCAGTAGCGTAGTGCAACATTTACAGCCGATTACCAAGATTGGATTTGCTCTACTATGAACGATATACTAATAAAAGAATTAGCTTCAATTTTTATCCACAACTGCACATCTAGTTAGCCACGGGAATCTTTAAAAATATGATACGGGGTGAATTTTGTCCTCTACTTTGAAGAGAAGTGGTTCTTTTAGGTTTTAGGACATTTGAGGGGCCATGACAGATTAAACGTGCGACAGTCCCCTTTGTACACGACGGTCTGTGGTTGGATTCGAACTCAAACCCTCTGGTTGCTAATTCGCTATTCTTCCAACCGGGCTACCGCGGCCCGCACACCTAAAGGAGATGGACCTCTGAGTAACCCAACTTTGCAAATTTGTGTACTAAAGATCTCTTGCAGCATACATTTACAGTAGACTGACGAACAATGCACCACATCATTGAACTGAACAGTGGTAAGTTTAGTTACTTTCATAATTTTGAAAAACTAAAATTGTCAGAGATAGCGCACGAAGGTGAGTCAGTAGAGCCCCATTTCGAGGTCGTCCTGTTCAATCATAATCGACACGTTCGGTTTCCCTCTATCACGTCGTACTGCACCCTGAAAGAGAAGACAATCACAACCTGATGCTGGTGCGAATTGAAATTCAGTAGATCAAGTAACATTTGTCAGTAGCGAGACGAACAGTTAAACTGCTTTAACCCTCCGAGTAGTATCGAAGAGGTATCTCGTCAAAATATTGCCGGTGTTTTTATGATGACGAGATCGAGAACTGTTCAGTTTTCTTCTAATGAAGAGATATTTCGTCCATCAGATTTGATAAATTTTCTTCTAATGACGAGATATTTCATCCATCAAGATCTGGTCAATTGTGCTAAAGACGAGATACCTCATGGAGAACCACCAGGAGGGTTAAGAGTGCCCGTACAAATAGCAAGATTTCTTGCTCAATTGTTGCATAATAGATTTAGACGATACAAGTAATTGTTTTAACTGAGATTTTAGTACAAAAATGTTCTTTGAATTGATTCAATGCGCTAGTTCTAGGTTAATTATTATTTGATTAGAAACATCTGCAAATTCAGTACTATCGTATTAGTCAGAAAGACCGGGGGTGTAGTAGAACGTCGCCGTGTTCCATCTCGAAGGGAAAGTTCCTAAGACATACCTCGTAATTTGAACCAGTTAGATAACGATCTCACACATGAACTGACAACCCACTCTCCAAACTACCACACCACGCCAACGTGAAGACATTTGAGGCTACGACAGACTTAAGGTACACCAGACCCCTCATACAGGACGATCTTCGATTGGACCTAGTTCCGATTTTTCAATCTTCCGGTTGCTCATGCATTACTCTTCCAAATGAGCTACCACCGCACCCGTCAAGAAGACGGAATCTGTTAGCTTCTATTTTAAGAGTTTACAAGTGTGTTCTTTGATGCACATATAAACATCAACTTAACTGAGTGATTAACTAATACTTAACTCAGTGGTTGGTCCGGTAGGTAGGTTTTTAATTAACGTCGTACTGGAGGAACCCATCGGGATATTGGCGACGGTCCGGGATCAATCCCGAGGGGAAAGATCCTAGGACAGCACCACGTAATTTGGAATCACGGTAAGATAACGAGAACAAAACCTGAGCTTTCACCCCACTCTCCAAACTTCCACACCAAGCCAACACTTGGATAGTTCAGGACACGAGAGTTAAAGAAAACCTGCCACCCTGTGCACGACGGTGATTGGTATGATGGAATTTTGATTTTACCACCTGACCAACTACCCTAAATCAGTGCCTATAAGACTAAAGTTTGGTTGGTTGGTATTTAATTAATGTCTCACTGGAGTAGACAATGGGTTATTGGCGACGGTAAGGGAATAATACTAAAGAATTTATGCTGAAAACTAACTATTATCGCAAACAACAACGCTATTAAAAGATCTTACTTCTGCCTGGAATCCAGTTTGTTGACAATTTCTAGGACGTCGTAAAAGAAACTGCCAAGAGGAACATGTAGGGTCCAACTTTTCCGCAAGTCCTCTTCCTCACCGATACGAATCGAGTACCGGACATGAATCCGTTCACCCCACATATTCTGATACTCACTCAGGGCATCGGATTCTGTCAAAAGAGCTAAAACGCTTAAATACTGCTCTCCTAATCACAAACACAAAATAACCAAATAGTTCATTTGATGTTAAGATTATCCGGAGTTTAGCGCTTCCGTATCGGTAAAACATTCTTTGTGTTTGGCACAACTTGGCCACATATGGCGCTTGCGCCATAAAACTCAATGCAACCATCCAGATTTTGGCGCCATCCCCATTCATTACCTCCCGTGAATAATACTTAGGCCTTCAAGTAGTTTCGACGAGATATCTCTTCCATCAAGATCTGATGAATTTTGCTAATGATGAGACTTCTCGTCATCAAGATAGTGCAGATTTTCTTATGATGACGAGAACCAGATCTGGTCAGATTTTCTCTAATCACTAGATATCTCTTCCATTGCGATCTGTTCAGTTTCTTATAACTAGATAGTCGTAGAGATAATCACCAGAAAGGGTTACTGAATGATAAAGTTTGATCACACTCAAACTGTTGATTGAACAAAGTCTGTTTCCAGGAGTTGTGAGGCACTAAATGCTTGCATATCCAACATTTCATCAGTGGTTAAACACATCTCTTTTTTTAGACTTGGAGATACTTCCTCACTGAGGAATCTGCCGGTCGCAACGAAAGACCCTATCATCCCAGAAACAATTCGTTCTGTGGGTCACATCAACGCAAAATAAGATATGCACCTTTGCCGGTAGATTGCAGCATTTCCCTAAGAGTGACGAAATTCGGTGGATTCTGATAATAAGATCACTTAGTCAGATCATCATCAAGATCTAGTCAGTATTTTTTCTAAAGTCAAGATACCTTCGTCGAGTCAACCACCAGGAGGATTAATGTACGTTTTTAGATTCTAACTATCTAGGCCATCGTATATTCTTTGGAGAGTTGTGAATTTTTTTATATTTACAACAGCATGAAAATTTATTAAGTCTTTTTCTATCAGGGGAAAAGATAATTAATGAATTAAAAGTTCAAATAAAATAATTAAAATGTACTGTGTAAACAATTCAAATAAAGCAGATTTTTGTCGAAAGGAAAAGTCAAAGCCACAGAGTAGGGTTAACGTTTAGAAAAAGCTCTGACGGTTACAAGATAGACTGCTCTGGGTGGAATTTGAAAAAACGCGGGATTTAGGGCCACACACCACAATCGAGGGCGCTGCAAGTCAAACCTTCAGTGACGCTTCTGTTATGCGTAGCTATTTACTCTGTAGTCAGGACTAGCCAATTGACATCTTAGAGTGGGTTAAGGTTGCACCTGCTGCCCTTCAGAATAGACGTGGCACTTTCTATAGCATTACGACTTCTGTATAATCTTGCTTACCTCATTAATCTCCACCTATAGTGCAGATCTGGTGAGAAGGCAGATGGCATTAGAGTTTCTTTCAAGAAAGGTAGTATACTTGCCAAGGGAATGGGCTGGCACAAGCAAAATCATGTATGACGATCGCCAAAGGTTGTTATCTGTTTCGCCAACTCGTAATTCTTGCTTGGCTTGAGTTCAGATTTCTCTATAATATCAAAAACGCATCAAAACTTCAGTTACGCAAATGATGAATACAAATAGTTATTTTTCTTATTTGTAATCTTATTTGTTGTCAAATGTTTCGTACTTCTCCCAAGTGCATTTCTATTCGTTGCCGGTTTTAACATTGCATCTGTTTGCAATATTAAATAATGAACGTTTTCGTAACATAATCTGAAGGAAATGCATGCACTTTCGCATGATAAATTTGAGCGAGAAATCCTCTGGGGACATTTTCAGAGTGTCTTTATCGTCGCATTGAACAAATTAATTGCACTATTTAGTAAAAGCCGGATAGAATATTTTTGGAGCTGATGTTAATTATAAGTAATTTGTCTGCATTAAAAGTGCTTTGGGTTTAAAGCCAAGATTGTGAATTCTTCGTCAGAAAAAATTTATCTCAGTGAGGGATTTTTCTGTTACGATCATTTCTAAAGCTTTCAAACGCTCTTGGACGCATCATAGCAAACGTTTTCTAACAGCGCCAACTTGGAGACATTATTCAGTTGGATTCAACTAATATTCCAATTGCTTTCTACATTATATATGTGTGTTTGTTTTAGGAATAACTTTCTCTATCCATTTCACTTCAATATCATCTTTCATATTTATAACGCTACGTCCTAAACTGTATATATGTATGTTTTCCGGAACGCTTGCTCTGTGTACACATTTCTTTGTAACACAATCTTTTATATTTGTAGTAGTACGATTTGCCCTCCTGTCTTTCTTCAAATGTGCTCTGCAGGTAGGTAATTAACGTTGCACTGGAACAACATAACGGGCTATTGGCGACTGTCCGGGATCAATCCGGGAAGGAAAGATCCAAGGACATTGCATCGTAATTTTGAACCACGGTATTATGAAGAGAACAGCACCTGAGCTGGCACCCCACTCTTTAAACTTCCACACCACGCCAACATGGACATTTGAGGCCACGACAGATTTAACATGCACCAGCCCCCTTTGTACACGACGGTCTTTGGCTGGACCGAGTTTCGAACTCGCAACCCTCTGGTTGCTAATCCTTTGATCTTCCAACTGGGCAACCGCGGCCCTCAAATGCGCTTGGATGAGTAATTTAAACTTAAAACATAAACTATTGTCCAAACGCAGCGTCCTGCACCCAAGGCCTCCCTTCTGGTCACTCCCAATTCTCTCACCTTAAAAAACTGACCCTTCGATTTTTTGACAACTCTCTATCTCTCACTATCTCTCTATATATATCTCTCTCTCTCTATCTCTCACTATCTTTCTATATATATCTCCCTCTCTATCTTTCTATCTCTCTCTATCTCTTTCTCTCTATCTATCTCTCTTCAAGGGATTTCACAAATTTCCCTACTGGCGATTTTTAAAAGTTCATGTAAATCAAATCTCAGTAATTGCTTCCATTCTACATAAAATTTGTATCGTTTCGTTTTCGCTTATTTCGTTACATTAAAATATTGTTATATCTCTCCTTGGGTTTTATTTGTTTAGGGTGGGTGGCCCATAAAAATGTTAGGATAGCAAAGGAGATCGAGCCTCTTTGAGTTTCATTAACATACTACTCATAATATTTACTGCTGTAACAAAAATAAATAAATAGGTAGGTATTTGAATTAGCGTCGCACTGGAGCAACGCAGAGGGCTAACGCAGCGAAGAGAAAGATTCGAGGACAACACCACGTAAATTTGAACTACGGCTGGTGACGTGGTTACACCTGACTGGCACACGACTCTCCACACTTCCACACCATGCCAACATGAGGACATTTGAGGCCACGACAGATTTAACGTGCACCAGGCCCCTTTTTACACGGCGGTCTTTGGTTGTATTCTGGAAACTCTCCGGTTGTTAATTTGTTACTCTTCCAGCGGCCCGTAAATAAACGATACAAATAATAAATATTTTGTTGAGAACAAATCACGATATTCTTTTATTTCATATTAATGTTCGTTCATTAAAACATCGTTTAATTAAATGACGTTTAATTTCAGACGAATATATAATTTCGGAAAGTTGTTTTAGTCATCAATTTTTTTACCAATATTTTAATTTTTGCCAAACCTACTAACATATTTATCATCATAACTTTTTGCCATCTACATCCTAGACCACCTAAAATATCACATGAAAATTAGAAACTTAGAAAAATGTAACTCGCATATAAAAGCTAAAAATGGTTGAATACATAAGCTATCGGGCTGGTTAAATTATTCACTTGGCTTGGTGCAATATAGATGACATTTTTTAAGTCGATATTTATTTAAAGCTGGTACTTTATAGAAAAGTTTTTCATTTTGTGGTTTATCATGCAAATTTCTCAAATTAAGTTTTACAGAAGTACAAAACTGTTTTAATGAAAACTCAGAAGGCCATTAAACAAAAAAGCGATTTATTATTTTGCATACAACGAATGTAATTATTACAAATTGGTTTCCTAAATATTGCAGCTAAAATTTAAATTGCTATCACATGTGCCTGTTAGGTGAATATTTCGAAGTCTTTTCTCTGACTAAAATGGAAATTTATATGCTCACGAAAACACCTAAAATTAATTTCTTTTCCTTATTTGAAACAAACTAATGTATTTATCAAATTATTTTAAGTACTAACTACAACAGTATTAAAGGTAGGTAGTTAAATTAACATCACACTGGAGCAAGACAACGGGCTATTGCCGACGGTCCGGGATCAACCCTGAAGGGAAAAGTCCGAGGACAACAACTCGTAATGACGAGGTAATCACCTGAGCTGTCACCCCACTCTACAACTTCCACACCACGCCAAAATTAGGACATTTGAGGCCACGACAGATTTAATGTACACCAGCCCTAAAATATGTGACGGTGTTTGGTTGGATAGAATTTCTAACTCTCAACCTTAAGGCTGTTAATCAGCGATACTATCAACTGGGCTATAGCCCCCTCCCCCATAAAGCTCCCCCCAGGCCCCCTTCCAAATTAAAAAAATAATTTTTGTTCTGTGATTAGTGGAAGATAAGTCATTTTGATTGCCATACGCGCAGATATCTCTCTTTCTGAATATTCTTAGGTTTGTTAACCATCCAAGTTGTTTCGTTGTGATATCTGCATCCATCAAGATCTGACCAATTTTGCTGACGATAGACGATTTTCTGACTAAATATCTATTCATCAAGATATTGCCAATTTTTTAATGATGACCAGGTCGAGATCTGGTCAGTTTTCTAATGACGACAGAAGACTAAATCTTGATGGACGAGTTATCTCGTCCATTAAGGATCTGGTCAATCTTGGTAATGAGGACAAACCTCATGCGAGACTACCCACAGGAGGGTTAACCAAAATCTGTTTGGATAATTTTATTTAAAAATATCCGCGAAATCTTTTATTGAAAAAAAGACAAAACTCGAAGGAAATACGCCAGTATTCAGTAACAATGGCAATGCTTGTCAAATTATACAAAAAAAATGGTAAATTTCAATATTTCCAAAAAAAAAAAAAATTTAACATGACATTGAAAGGCACCTGTTTTCGAAGAACACCTGTCATCGTGACCACTATTTCAAATAACCGTGACTAGTCACAAAACACAGATTTCACTGTATTAGGGTTACCAGCCCAAGAAGTGGAAGTTCCTAACAAACTCAATTCCGAGGACCACTCGTAGATCAGTCAGATGACGAGGTCGACACCTGAGCTGTCACCCTACTCTCCAAACTTCCATACCACGCCAAATTGAGGATATTTAAGGCCGAGACAGAATTTATCGTACACCAGCCCCCCACGAAACGACTATCTTTGGTTGGATCAAACTCGCAGCACTCCAGTTGCCAATCCGTTTCTCTTCCAAATGGGCTACCGCGGCCAGTAACTTTTGATAGGTGATATTTCCTTTCATAACCTTCGGCAAATCTTCAGTTTCTCTAGTGTTTGGAATCCATCGACCTTCTAATGAAATAGACAGAGCATGTGGGGGGGGGGTTGCTGTCGTATGACCTCCGAAGGGTAAATCACGTAGACACTTACGAATCGACTTCGCTCGATTGGCTGTCGAAGCACAGGATAATGTTTATAATTACGGTGGATAATCACTTTAACCAATCAATAATTTAGGATTCATGCTTTTACCCACAACCACGTGGCAGATGTTCAAAACGAGCGATCGGCAGAAATAGCTTGAAACTGCGCGCGCATGCTCCGTCTATTTCATTAGAAGGTCGATGGTTGAACCCAAAGTGATATGCAACTGAATTCCTTATAGAGATTACACACTGGGGAGTGTAATGGTAAATGTGACTTTTCATGTCATTAAAATTATTTTAAAATGAGTCTTACAGAATCGTAACGAAATTTAGTCATGGTTTTTCTATTAGTTGAACAACATGCATAATTGAGCACCATCAGCTCTTACTGCAAATAATTATCGCCGATCATCTTGCAGATAGACTGCTGCAAGTTCTGAAAGCAGTGGAAATTATTGTGGAGTGGGACGAGTAACTCACTCCTGGTGGTTGTCGTCTCAACGAGGTATCTCGTCATTAGCAAGACTGGCCAGATCTTGGTGGACGAGATATCTTGTCATTAGAAGGAAACTGAGCAGACCTTGATCTTATCATCGTCAAAAAATCGGCAATATCTTGATGATGAGACAACTCGTCATTAACAAATTGGTTCGATCTTGATGGACGAGATATCTTGTCGAAACCATTTGGAAGGTTCAATACTCAGTTGCTGCGTGTGTATGTTTTCTCGGCTCTTTATTTTGTTAAAATGGGTCAGAACCAATATTATCGGTGTATTTGTAATATCTATCACTCATGTTGGATTGGGCCCAATCATAAAATAATTGGGGTCCAAGGTGATAGGGCCCCTAGGTTTTTCCCCCTTCTCCTGATAAAGCATCCAAGCAACTTAATAAAGTGAGATTGAATCACCCTTTCTGGGTACTCGTTTTGGGAGACTCTTGTACTAAGAGCCTCGAAGATATTAGAATCCCTGGAAAGTGTTGTGTCTGTTGTACGTTTTATAGTGGTGAGATATGATTTCTGATGGGCATTAATATTTTACTTCTTGTTTAGAACAAATAAAAAAATAACTTACAAGTATGTGTTGGTATAGGAGAATGAACTGTTATGGCATGAAGTCAGCGGTCCATGTCTTCAAAAGTTTAATTAATTAAAAAATATTGTAGTCAATTTTTCTAAATTAATTTACTTGCCTTTTTTTCAAGAACAATTTACCTTCTTTACAAGAACGCACATCACAAAAAATTCCCAAAAAACATTATTCAGCTTGCAGCCTATAAATTAAAAAAAAAAGAAAGGCAGCGCAGTTGCTTAGCAACGGGAGAGTTTTGTTATGTGGCCGAGCGCTAGCAATTCTGCTATAAGTCCGCGCGCCCACAGTATTGTGAAAACTTTCCAAAATGTGAAGTCTGTCTCAAAACAATAGGTGCTTGATTGAAACAACTTCTTTTGACTCAATATTTTAACCCTCTGACCTTCACGAGATTTCTCAATAGTGTAGTATTTATAACTTTTTCCCCACAACATGACTAAATAGCCACATATATTGGTCTAAAGAATCCTAGGAAAGATGGTCTAGTCAAGCAGGTCGAAACTAATTAGAAGTCAAGCAGGGAAGATTACAGGTTGCAAAACGGATATATGCGTGTGAACCCTTCAGAGAGGTAATATTTTCCCTTCCCTTTTGGAGGGTGGTCCCGTTCAGAAAATTAGTGTTGGGAATATTTCTTAGGGGGAGTGTGCGTGGCTGTGGGAATATAAAGCTATGCAGCTGTACTGTCAGACTCTGATTGAATCTTAACACTTGGCCCAATCTGTGCTTCCAACACAAAAAAAATTTAAAGTAGTTCTTTGATTAAGTTTCTCGTTACCAAACATTAAATCGGTCCTTGTATTTCATATCATTCGTCGCAATAAAACTTTCCCACATCCAAATCTAGTCATTACTCGAGGACAAATAATTTCAAGTGTCAAGAGACTCCAACTGGACAGCAATATAAAATGTAATGCAAGAGGTTTTTCTATTTCCATCATAGATCTTCTTTCATTGACTACACGGTCAACGAATGAATTGTTTCAATCTGTCTTATACTCTGAGGTCTGATATGTATTTATGTAGAATGGGAAATGCCTGAATGTATTGACTTGTGTCTGAAACACGATGAAAATAATTTGAATTAGAAATAAAAATTGTTATTCACCCCGGTTATTTTGTGGGACAAAAGTTCCTCATAAGTTGCAAAATGCTTTGCATTTAATTATTTTTCTCATAGGAAAATTTATGCAGTTATTAATCTATCTATTTTTAAGATAGGAAATTCAATTGAAGTATTAAAATTTTGTGCATCTTTTAATAGTATAGATGGCAGCACCGTCTTTTTCTACTCGTTTGGAAAATTTGGGGCACATTTTTTGTGCTGCCATCTGATGGCTGTTGATGTAAAACACATTCATTGATCATTTTAATAACTTTTTAACTTTCATGGCAGGGTAGAGCTGCCTCAACTTTGTAGTATCCTCTGTACCTTGGTAGAAAAGGACGATGTCCAGATTTGCTGATTTTTAGTTACGTTCACAAATCACATCAATGTAATGAGAGTAAAAAAAAAAGATAAAAGTGCCAAAGTTCTTTCAATGTACATTATGAAAGAATATAAAAATTGCAGTCATTTTTATACACTGTATAAAAAATTAAATATCTGAATCAGTTGTTATCAAAAATTTACAAAATGGATAGTGGCTCTTTTCCTATCAAGGTACGGGAATAATTTAAACAGAAATTTGAAAATCACTTATATTTTTGATTTATTTAATTTAGGAAGTCTGCTTAATTTGGATTAAATAAATGAAAATACTATTCAAATATAAGACAAATAATTTGTTGGTAACCAAGTTGTATTTCACATGATATATTTAGATTTAACGACAGTTTAAGAATGCTTTTTGTTCGAGATTTAAAACATCTGTTCAATAAAAAAACTTGCCTAACAGAAGTTATATGAATTTCCTGCATTCCTTATTCCGCTTAGAGATAAAACGAAACGAAAATTTTTCACTTCAAAACTATTTAAGTTTGAATTTAAACCTGTCATATTCAGAAGTAAAATCATTAATTTCGCTTTTATATTTAAAGAAAAATATTCTACATTTTATGTTAGAACTGCCTTTCTACTTATATATAATTCGTAGAGAGCAGCTCGCATCGTGGAGCCATATTTCTTCCTCTTGAAGGGAATAACAATGCGTTTACGATATCACAACCTTAAATATTTGTACATTGAGAAAGATTAATCACAATAATTATTTCGACATAATTTACTTCTGGCACTCTAGGAGCATATGAATTAAGGCTATGCATGTCAATGTTTCTATTTTTTTCCAAACACAAAGACATCAGTTTCAAATTATTCCTATATGGAATACGGGCCGAGGTAGCCCAGTTGGATGACTGCAACCGGAGGGTTGCGAGTTGGAAACTCGGTCCAGCCACCGAGCACATGGGGGCTGGTACAAGTTAAATCTGCCGTAGCCTTAAATGTCCTCACATTGGCGTGGTGTGGAAGTTCGGAGAGTGGGGTGACAGCTCAGGTGTTGACCTCGTCATCTAATCGTGGTTCAAAATTACGTGGTGTTGTCCTCAGATCTTTCCCTTCGGATTTGATCCCGGACCGTCGCCAATAGCCCGTTGTCTTGCTCCAATGTGGCGTTAATTAAAATACCTGCCTACCGAATTTATGGGAGGCGTGGCAACAACGCTAGTATATAGTTTGATAGTTCATCCATGACATTTAGTGACAATTATAAGTGGCGGAGCTGGTGGATCAATGGCAGTTCATGACAGCCGGCTGAAGTGGATGGTCGTTTTTGGGCTCTGCGCCGAAACAAAATCAGCTTTAACAGCTGTCATTTCTATTTTTCATTTTTCGTTTCCATATTTGTTCCCCAAACTCATCCTTTTAATGGTCTGGATTGGATTGGATTTTGGGGGTTTATGGCGCAAGGTCCAAAAGCGGACAAGCTGCGCCAAACACAAGACAGAATGTGACCCAAAAAAGTATAAAATATTAAAGAATTATTGGTCTAAAGATGGAGATAAAAGTACATATGGAAGAAGAGATTTAATTTTGATTAAAGATATGACAAAGCACAAGATTAAAATTTGCCAACAATATATAAAAAAATCATGGTTGATATGAATTGATGATTTAAAACATGTTGGCCAGCAACAAGGTATATAATATAAAAAGGTATTAGTAATGAGTTGTTTCGTGTTCTGGAGTCTTTACTGATCTTTAATGGTAGGTAGCTGAATTTACGTTGCACTGGAGCGACCCCACGATCTATTCACGAAGGTAAGGATCAGTCCGGAAAAGAAAGATCTGAGGACAACACCTCTTAATTTTGAACCACGACCAGATTATGAGGTCAACACATAAGCTGCCACCCAACTCTCCAAACTTCCACACCACACGAACGTGAGGACATTTGCGGCCACGATAGATTTAATGAAACCGCGTACACGACGATCTTTGGTTGGACCGAATTTGAAACTCGCAACTCTCCGGTTGTTAATCCGTTCCTCTTCCAACTTTGCTGCCGCTGCCCGAAACAATGTTTGATTAATGCTATATTTATTGTAATTTATTTTGTATGTATTTGCAGAAATTGAATATATTTGTGTATATATTTAATCAACCCATATGTGTCAATTTTCATGCGCTTTCAGTAACTCTTGTAATGTTCATAGTTGGTAACAAAAATCATGCGAAAGAAAGCTGATAATCTGATATATCTATTACCTCCTGTTCAGAACAAAAGGGAACTCATAAATATTAGCTGGTACAGGAAAACGACTATTATGGCATCAAGTCAGCAGTTCATGCCTTCAAGTCTTAACCAATACAGAAATACCAGTCAAGCTTTCCAAACAAATTTCAAATTTATTTGCCTTTTCCGCAAGGACTTTCAAAGTTCCAGACTGAAGCACAACAGAACCAGAATTCTGATGTCTTAAATATCACAAAAACGTGTAAATGAAAATACCACAATCAGAACAAAAAACTAGAAAAATACAAACTGCTAAAGATTACGAATATCTCGGCATAGCAAATTCTGAAAGAAAAACAAGCTTAGTACCTATCAAAAAATTCCACACAAAAAAAATTATTCAGCTTTTTGCCGATAAAAAATTCTAAAAAGAGAAAGTGCAGTTGCTTAGCAACGGGAAAGAGTTATGTGTGTCTCACAATAACTTTCTAGAGCAACACAACGGGCTATTGACGACGGTCCGGGAATAATCCCAAGGGAAAGATCCGAGCACAACACCACGTAATTTTGAGCCACGATCAGGCCACACCTGTGAGCTGGCACCCCGCTCTCCAAACTTCCACACCACGTCTATGGTCTGAAGGATAATTCACTTTTATTATTGATCAGGCTATATCTTTTCTTTTAAATTAGTGTTATAATTTTTGTTGAACAAGTGATTTTCAGTAAATACATCATATCTGTTTTGTATGATTTTCATACTTTTATTGTTTGAAAAAGATCTTTGAACGTTGTCACGACGCCATTTTTTTTTAATTCATAGATAAACTTATATACTATCGTATTTCAAGGAATTTATTATTTTCCCCTTTCGTTTCCAATTTGTAGTTTTCGTAGTAAAATCATTACAAAATTTCTGAAAGTAAAATTTGCGTACATTTGTTTTAAAACTAGCTTATGTAAATTTATGAAAAGTTTTATCCTAAAGGTAAACTCATCTCAAACAACTTACGGAGATATTATTTCCTCTTGTATAATTTTATTTAATCAATAACTTTTAAAACTATTTATGACATGTTAGTAATTTAGCCTAAGCATTTTTTAATTAATATAAAAATTCGAGGAGATTAAGAGTACAGCTGTAAAACTATTCCTAACACTGGTAATATGTTATTCATTCTATTTTAACTCTCCCTCTTAAATATTCTCACATATTCTATCTCACCTCTTTTTATCACCACTCTCTTTTTCCTCTTAGATCTCCTCTCCCGCCTCTTATCTTTCATCTTACACTTTGGCACACCCTTTACTCTTCACTCACACACAATACCTACGCCAATCTCAACATTTGTTCGGACAGCGTTAGACCGGTTGGAAGAATAACGGATTAGCAACTGGAGAATTGCGAGTTCGAATCCAGCCAAAGACCGTCGTGTACAAAGGAGGCTGGATCACGTTAAATCTATCGAACCCTCAAATGTCCTCACGTTGGCGTAGTGTGGAAGCTTGGAGAGTGGGGTGTTAGCTCAGGAGTGGCCTCGTCATCTGACCATGGTTGAAAATTATGTGGTGTTATCCTCGGATCTTTCCCTTCGGGTATGATCACGAACAGTCGCGTACACGACGGTCTTTGACTGTCCGAGTTTCGAACTCTAAACCCTCCGGTTTCTAATACGCTGCTCTTCCAACTGGCCACTATCACGGACCGTTGTCCTAGGATCTTTCCTTTTGGATTGATCCAGGACCGTCACCAATAGCCGGTTGTGTTGCTCCAGTGCGACGCTAATTCAACTTTCTACCTACCTACCATATTTATCAAGCTTTCATGAAACTCAGCAGGAAAGGTTCTAGAGTGGTTAGCGCCCGGGTCCACGGTCAACAGGATGCGAGTTTGAATCCCGAGCCAGGCATGGATGTTTGTAGAGGTTTGGAAACTTGTGTAAACTAGCCGATCCCTATCGAATTAGATCTCATGTCACAAAAAAATGACCGCAGCGTCACAAACGAACTCAAATCGTGAAGTGGCTGCAACGGCGCGGAGCGTTTTCCTGTTTCGTTCACAGGAAATATAAAAACAGAGTGAGCAATTGCGACCTTTTTATGTGCTCAGGATCATGGACTAAACTAGCAGCAACGTGACCATTAGACGACTGTGGTTTGCCTGGTGGAAACGAATATTCTTCCTCTGATTGCCCCGGGCCGAAGTAGCCAGGTTGTAAGAGTAAAGGATTAGCAACCGGTGGGTTGCGAGTTCAAAACTCAGTCCATCGTGTACACGGGGGTTGGTGCATGTTAAATCTGTTGTGGACTCAAATGTCCTCACGTTGGCGCAGAATACCCAGAACCATTTCCTCCCACTACGAGGGAGGGGAGCGTCGTGTTCAAGATGTATTACATTGTGTAGTATGCGAATTGGACTCCATGACCCTTATGAATATACTAACACGATTACCGTTTGGCACGTATTTTTAACGATATAACAATTTCAGTTGGGACCTATTTTGTTACAGGTGGTAGGTGTGGAGTTAGACGTAATCCTATACCAGTATACCAGGGTTTTGGTTTTAATTTTTCCATAATAGGTAGAAAAATGCACAACTTTGTTGTTCCTGCCGTATGATTTGGGGAGAGGGGGTCGTGGCTCAGTGGGTATGCTTGTGGGGGTACTCTGCGCAAGCAACCTGCGAGTTGTAGCAGGCACAGGATTGATTCCTGTTAAGTTCGATTCCTCCCTGGGTGTATTTCTCACTTTTATGTTAGGAAAACTTTCCTTCTGTGTGTATGATCCATTACTTGATATTACCTGCCCATGAGTCTAGGTGCAGCATAGCCAAATCTGACCCTTGCGCCATTAAAACCCAGCGAACCATCTAAATGCTTTGGGCATTTTATTGAATCAATGTCTTAAATAGAATAAACGGAGGCCGTAAGAAGAAAATGGACAAAATTTAGGGATCAATAGATGACATTTGCTTACTTAAAATACGTACTTGAAATGGTTTTTACCAAATGTTGAGCTAACCATATATCCCTATTTTACCTCACTGATAATTGTATTAAGAAATCAGTGCTTTGTTATTGATCGAATTTAAGATTTGATGAAATAGATGTATCGAAATGAGCGACGATTTAAACATGATATAACTTTGATAAGAGAAGGCGGAAGCTACATCTCCTTATCTCATTACAAGATGATGAGATGACATACTAAATTAGGTTTATGGAATAACCGAAACACAGTACGTTTAGCGATGGGGAAATGAGTATAGACGTTTAATACTCGTGCGATCCATTTATTTTTGGGTTGGAAAAAGGTCAGTTTCCTTGTTTTTCTCCCTTATTAGTTCTTGTTAGTTCATCGCTTTCTCATTTCTTCCTTATTAAAGTTTCAGAATAGATCTTACTTAAGGAACAGAACTCTAATTATCTGTGGAGTACATCTCTGGAGAAATACTTGAGGTTTGAAAAGAACAAAAGAATCATTTTTCAGGGATTCAGTGGTTTTTACCATCATTAATTCCCGCTTTTGTTTACTTAAATTATTACTTGCAAGAGAAAAAAAATGCTTTTCCCATTCTCTAAAATTAACTTAATTTGCCCAGCACCTTGACATTTGGAGATAATTTCGTTCGCGTTAATAGTTATTTAGTACAAACATTAACCCTCCAGGTTGTATCGACGAAATATCTCGTCCAATCTGACCAATTTTGAAGACGACGAGATACCTCGTCATCAAGAATGTCGAATGAATTCCGAAGGATGAAGATATTGCCTTTTTTGGTGATGACGAGATCTAGATCAGGTCAGTTTTTTCTTATGTCGAGGTATCTTGTCCGTTGAGATCTGGTCAGTTTTGCTAATGACCAACACCTCGTCGAGACAATTACCATAAAAGGAAAGCAACAAAAAAGGCAATCGAAACAGGTTTCCTCTTGTGTTATTGAAAAACGAAAACCAGTGAAAGTATAAATAATGAATATTTAATAATAATCAATTCATTTCATCGAGGCAGAGTCTTTGTAAATAAAAAAAACCAAAAGTACAATTTTATAATAAACGCAAAAATAATAATTATAAATCTAGGTTTGGTGGATCAATAAAAACAATTGTCTTGAGAAACTGTAACTAACTCATGATTAAAACCCGGTTTTGATTACCTTTGCCTGGGGAAAGGAGATTTTGTTTTATCAGGGTTTGGGTAGGTAGGTAAGTATTTTTAATTAACGTCACACTGAGGCAACACAACGGGCTATTGGTGACTATCAGGGTTTGGATCAATTCCAAGGAAGTGCGTTAGTGTTTGGGGGGTATTTCAATTAACGTCACACTGGAGCAACACAACGGGCTATTGGTGACGGTCCGGGATCAATCCCAAAGGGAAAGATCCGAGGACAACACCACGTAATTTTGAAACACGGTCAGGTGACGAGGTCACCCCACTCTCCAAACTTCCACACAACGTCAACGTGAGGACATTTGAGGCCCTACAGATTATATATGCACCAGCCCCCTTGTACACGAGGTTTTTGGCTGGATTTGAACTCGCAACCCTCCGGTTGCTAATACGTTATTCTTCCAACAGGGCTACCAACCCTTCGAGTTTGATCCCAAACCTTCGCCAATAGCCCGTTGTGCTGCTCCAGTGCGACGTTAATTAAAAAATCTACCTCCAACAGGGCCACAGTGGCCCAGGTCATATATTCAATTGTTATTTTTCTTTTAATGCTAAATTTTTCTAGACATTGAAAGTTAACTTGATTGTTGAAAATGTTCATTTTTCTAAAAGATGTATTTGGTATTTTTTTTTTTTGGTATTTTTTCAATTAACGTCACACTGGAGCAACACAATGGGCTATTGGTGACGGTCCGGGATCAATCCCAAAGGGAAAGATCCGATCTAAAAGATGAATTATGTATAAGTTTGATTAATTAATGCGAAATTATAAAGATGTCAAACAACTTATGGGTGCTATTTTCCCATTTATTTAGTGGTAAGAAGTGTGCATTTCAACACAATTATTTGTAGTCCCCATTTAATTTTTAAGGTCTGATATATATACCGCTAAACAACGAAATGCGATAATTTCGAACTGCTGTTAAAGGTTGGTTGGGTTTCAAGGTACAACGCTTCCTCCTTGGGTGTATTTCTGTTTTCTGTGTCGGTAAAGGTTTCACTGTGTGTTTTTCAGTTACTTGATATTGTATTGCGTCTGGCGCAGCATGGCCAAATATGGTCTTTGCGCCATAAAACCCCAAAACCAACCAACCAAGGCACAAGGCCATATTTTGCCACTGCTGTTAAAGGTAAGTGTGTTCTAATGTGCGGGTGAAGTAGAAGCTATTTGTTACATTCTGATGTTTGAACTCCTTTGAATAAAGGTAGTAAAGTGTGCCGGTTGCACTCTATGAAGTGTGCTTCGATTTTTGTTCGGTTGTAATTTAGAAATTAGCAACTTCTTTAGAATATTTTAGTTTAGTTTAGAATTTTCTGTAAGAACAAATCATCTGCTAAATGTAGGTAGGTAGTTGATGTCGAATGTAGACTGGAGCAACACAACGGGCAATTGGCGGTGGTCCGGGACAATCCCGAAGAGAAATATCCAAGTATAACGTCTAGCAATTTTGAACCAAAATCAGATGACGAGAACAACTCCTGAGCTGGCACCCCACTCCCCAAACTTCCACGTCACGCCAACGTGGGGACATTTGAAGCCACAACAGATTTAACGTGCACCAGTCCCCATGTTTGGCTGGACCTAGTTTCGAACTCGCAACCCTCCGGCTGCTAATCCGTTGCTCTTCCAAGTGGGCTAACGCGCCTACACCTGATAATGGTAAAGCCACAAAAAGAAAGAGGAAAGAAAAGAAATGGGAATAAAAGTCATTCAGTGTTTCAGCATGCTACTGTTAAACAGTCCAAGGAAAAATATCCGTGTAAAGATGACAGAAAGTAAAATTCGCGAAGCTTCTACGAATAACACCCCGTTTTAACCAAATACGCCCTTGCGCAGTTGTCGTTGCAGTCGCATTAATGAGATTATTGAGAAGAATTATAATATCAGAATATTCCTACTGTGCCACAGGCAGCTGACCTTTTCAGCTGCCTGTGGAATCTCATACGATTGAAGATTTCAGTGTAGACACGTTTGTTCTCAGACAAGGACCTGTGCCACTGTCAAGTTAAACGAAAATGATCCCATAAAATCTAGCTGATAAACAATCGAGGGCGTAAGTAAAAGGAAACAGAGCCCACCTAAGTCCAGGAATCCGTCTTCTTCAGGGCCAGTAGCTACGCCTAGAAAATTTTATTATTCAGGAAGAGGCAAATCAACTAGCTCGACATATAGACCATTGTTATAGGCAACAAACGTTTCCCCTTCCCGTAGAGGATTTAGAGCTACCTGAATTCCGAACTTCAAGAAGTACTCAAGCAGCTTAAGTAAATTTCATATCTGGACTCAAGACATCAGGAATATATGCATTCCTTTCCAGTTCCCTTATGGGAGGGATTTGGAATGTAAACAAACGCATCACCTGAAGACGAGGAATTTATTTTTCCGGTTTCTCCATAAAAGAGATTTTTTGTGCAAACAAGCAAACCAGACAGGAGACGGGAATTTTACTTCCTATCATCCAAATCCTCTTACATGATACATATTGCGCTTACCTTAAAATGTAGTTTATCGCCGTTTCGGCGACGTTTGGAGTTGACCAATCAGTCATCATTCCTCTTTTCGGAATTCATTCTTTGGAATTTCTTTTACTGACGTGCCTTTTGGATACGTACAGGACGCACATTCCAATATCTACATTTAGCTGAACAGAAAAAAAGGCGGAATACGAAATCTTACAGGATACATGTTTTACCACAAAAACACTAGCACCCTGAACCCCCCTCAAAAACCTTTCCAAAAAAATCTTCTCATATTTGGATTTACTTTTTAATGTGTCACATGCTAAAACTGAAACTCGGTCAAACTAATATCATGTACGCGGGGCTGGTGCACGTTAAATCTATCGTGGCCTCAAATGCCTTCACGTTGGCGTGGTGTAGAAGCTTGGAGAGTAAGGTGGCTAGCTCAGATGTCGACCTCGTAATTTGACCGTGGTTCAAAATTATGAGGTGAGGTCGGATCTTTCCCTTCGAAATTCATCTATGACCGTCGGTAATAGCCCTTGGTGTTGCTCCATTGTGAAGTTAATTAACTACCCAACTACCTACGCATGTTAACCTCGTATCGAAGTATAATATCAAGTTACATCTCAAGTTACGAAAGACGTTACCAAAACACTAGCACCTTTTTTTATCAAGTTTTATAGGAAAAATCTTTCATTGTCCCCACAACTATAAATTCTCTACAATACCAATACCTACAATACCGATAGAAAATTACATCTACATAAAAAAAGCCTTAAGTTTAAACCGGTTTTATCATACTCGCAACTGTAGCTGTGTGGTAAGTCCATCTGTTTATATTTTGTTTGTTTTCCCTGTATTTTCATTTGAATTTGCTTCCTCAGGGGAAGCACGTGGACCTACATCGACTTCAGTCAAATTAGAACATTCCGCAAAATGTCAAGGCTGTGAATTCGTTCATCATCGTCGATCTCATACGTGATCTTCGTCACACAATTTGTGTTCAGAAGTGTAAGAATGAATCAAGTTAATCCAGATGTCATAGAATCTATTCAGGGAGAATTGGAGGATATGTATGGTCCTTTGGGGTTTGAGTTTCAGCCATTTAAAGTAAATAATATTTTGTAAAATGGGTACTAATGTATCCTGCGCTTCGCGGTGTGGCAACGCGATTTTTTGGCGCACTTTTTATGTCGCTAAGGAAATCTTCCAAAATTGAATATATACTTCATTACATATGTATTAGATATATAAATCTTGATAAAACAACATTTTGACTAGTAAAACACTGCAAATATGGATTAAATATACACAAATGGATTAAAATACAACCTGATGCAACAGCACTGGACCTTGTCGAACCTGATGCGACTGCACTCGAACGTGTCAGAACTGAAAAGAACAATCTATGTGAGAACACTTGACAGTGTTGTAAATGAATAGAACAATCTAGAAAAAAGAAGGATCTGGACGCTGGCAAGGTTGCCATAAAATCCCGTGAACCCGAACCATAAAACCATAGAAAAATTGGAGATAGATAGGTCACCATCACCCGGCATTAGTCGCTTAAAAGTGTGCCAAAAATCTCGCCAAGAGTCGTTGCCACACCGCACGGCATAAGATACATCTGTACCTCTCATATTCTTTCATTTTATCGATCTTTTACGTTTGTTGGAAACTGTTCAATAACTTTAAAATAAACAATTGTATCGTTACTGCTAAAACAAGATAACTCCATTTTTTCCTTTTTGAGTTAAGTACACTTTGACACGTAATTGGGTGTACTATGTTCTGCGAAAAGAAGATAACTGAGCTTTTCTATGAAGTACATGCACAGCAGAATACTTTATAGCACCTTATTAGAAGGGGGTTTGGTAGTTAAGGTGGAAGAGCAACGGATTAGAGCGACCAGAGCGTTGGGAGTTCCAAACTCAGTCCAGGCAAAGGCTGGTGCACGTTAAATCTGTCATGGCCTCATATTACCGTGGCATGCAAGTCATCTGACCATGGTTCAAAATTATAAGACATTGCAATGTTGATTTACTACCTACCCTTATATGGGTGAAAGTGTACTTATCTCAAAAAAGAAAAAAGGCAGTCGTAGTTTTTGCTATAAGCTGACGATATCTTAGTTTGTAGTAATACTACTTGTAAGCAATATCAAAATCAATCCTTTGACCAAAGAACATTCCCTTTAAAATCTCATAAAAACTACTCTATATAATGGCTTGCTTGAAATATATGTCATGCTTTGTTAAAATTAAGCTAATTAAAAATAATATTTTATTCTTTAATTACTTCAAAGCTATTCATGTAAGACAAGAATGTGAAAATTTTGTGTCACCTTTTGGGTGTACTTTGAAATTTTTGAAAACTTTGAGTTTGTAATTATTCCAATTCCAGAAAAAGTAATAAATAATTCCTCTCATAGATTGGCTGGTATAATGCTTTTGTTCAGCCTACTTTCAAGCTCAATTTCCATGAAGATACTGTTGCATTTCTTATTGTCAGTTCCCCAAAGATGTTTGAAAGAGCTTTCGTTCCATTTTTGAAGATCAAAAGAAACAAACTGAATGGAATAAAAGATCCAATAGATGAATGCATGATGTTTTACTTTTCAAAGTTACTAGAGGTAAATTTTACAAAATATAGTCCTAATATTTTGCATTTGTTGTCTTGTTTTAAATTTAAAATTTTTATTTTTTCTTCCAGTTATTTGCCAAATACAGTGTAAAATTGGTGTATGATTTTGAGCTTCATCCTAATCGGAGACCGAAGATTATAATGCAGTGTGCTGCACATGCATCTGGAGCTGCTTATTTATATCACCCAGATGATCTAATATTGAACAACAATAATGAACAAAAGCAAAAGGTAATTTCAATGCTTCGATTGAAAATGAAACTGACACTTTGCTGAGGTTGACACTTCAGTAATTCCTATATTGATTGCTAACTTTTTGCTGAATTTCATCAACTTGCTAAAACGGTAGTGCCATCAAGACTTTCGGTGCTTCCAAACCTTGATAAGTAGTAAGTAGTTAGTTATGTCAAAATCCACTAATTTTTTGTTAAGGGCTGTTGTAAAATTTCATCTTAGTGTTTTCCATTGATTTCAAAGAATCCTTTGGGTTTGATAGGTCTACCATTCATTGAAAATGTGTGACAAAACTTCCATTCCTAGAACTATCCCTGAAGTACATACCACTCTAACAGAAGCTGAAATATGTGAACAAATCAATTTGTTTTACCAATTTAGCTATCCTATATTTTCAATTTTTTTAATTCTTGATTATATCCTTTTAAATTCAAATATTTTAAAATCTAAACTGATTTTAAAATGCTTTATTACTTGGATTAATTTGATTTTGGGATGCCACAAAAAGTGTTTCAGACACATAGTGTTCTTTAAACTGAGGTTTTTCACAAGCAATCTATTTATTATACATAAAAAATGCATCTGAATGATAATTCTTGAACTTTCCTTATGTCCCTTTCGCAAAAAAATACTTCTTTTAGACTTATGAAAATGCAAAAAAATGCCTCCTGCAAAGATGTTCAACTATATTTGATATTGATTACAGTCAAAATGCACATGTATCCATCTAAACCCTCCAAATGGTTTTGACAAGATATCTAGTCCATCAAATCTGACCAATTTTTCTAATGACAAGATACTTCATCGAGACAAAATTGCCATGTTACTCCAAGGGGAATGAAAGTCCATGTAGAAAAAGCAAATTGTCCCTTTCCCAGAACTGGTGACTATTTTGAACAGGTTTTTGTATCACTACAGGACAGTTTTTGACACAAAGATAAACCACCAGGAGGGTTAAGTTTTACCTGGTTAAATGGTTTTGTGATTTTTTTGTCACAAGATAAATGAAAAACTACTTTAACTTGTTCTACTTTCTTAAAATGCATGCATAGAAACAGATTGAATAGAGAATAATGTTAACTTATTTTCTCCTGACATATAGTTAAGTGATGTCAAACAACATCTTAGTTAATATTAATGTGTGAAAAAGTATCTCTTTTCATTTGTTCATAAATAAAAATTCAAATTTTGTTGCAATTTGCAACTTTGCAAAGCTCCATAATTAGCTGCAATTTATATTAATATTATTGTCCCTGTGATAAAAAAAAATTCATGAATTTTATACAATGAAAATTACTTTAATAGAGGTAAAAGTGTGTCTTAGTGTGTGGTGTGACACGAAAAGTTAATATGAAAAACTGGTTTGCAATTCAAAAGTTTGGGTGATTACTAATTTCATCCTTCGAGATGAAATTAGAGATATGTTCATTATGTATTGAAATTCAATGCCATTTCCTGATATATGAGCCCTCAGGGGCCCATCTTTAGATGTATACAGACATCACAATCCCAAAATTATGTTGTCTGGCTTGTGTTTGGCACAGCTTGGCCAAATATGGCCCTTACTCCATAAAACCCCAAAACAGCCAAGCAACCGGATGTATGAAAAACTGACTAACCAAAAAAGCTTTTCTAACTACACAGAAATTCAAATCCAACTACTGTCTGTCAATCACGAGAACTGCCCCAGACGCAATTTGCAGATAATGGCAGTCACCATAGAAACAACTCTTATATTTTTAGTGAGGATATATTGAGTGAGGCTTTGGTAATGAATGGGTTGATGATATATTTCTTACCTTTTAAATGCCTGGAGGACAATACAAAACATGGGAGGATATTTTTTCACATCCATTCAGGAGACTCATTAGAAGATGCTCCTCTGAAGAATTGGACATGTCTGTGAGGGGTTAGGATGTGCTTTCTTGGAATCTCGACCAACACTAGCCTGTATCAGGAAAACTAACTATCACTAAGTGTGCCAATGTGACAAACTGGAATGCTTAAAGTATCCCCACCAGAAATGGACTGTTTAATTTCTATGGCAACAGGCAGGTAGATTTTTCTTGTAATTTTGACTGACACTGGCCGGAAGCAGGAAGACTAACTACTAATGTGACAAACTCCAATGTGTCAAGAATCCCTGATAGAAAATTGACTAGGTTTCCTGTAATTTATCACACATACTATTCATGCTTGATTCAAGTTTTACTTTCTTACAATTTCAGTTGTTTGGTGTCTGTATTCATCCAAAATATGGAGGTTGGTTTTCTTTGCGAGCAGTCGCATTTTTTGAGAATCTCCAGTGTCCCAGCCTCACTAGAATACCTCCACCTGATGTCGTTCCATCTAAAGAGGACAAAATGAAACTTCTTGAGCTCTTCAATTACAGCTGGAGAGACTGGAAGTTTCGGGACATCATTCCTGTGACTGAGAAGTACTCGGACATTCAGATGAAATACTTCAATGCTCCTCCAGGAAGCAGGGGTGAGATAATTGAAGAAATACTTAAGAAATCTGATGTCGTCAATCTCACATAGCATTTTCGTATATTTTACTTTTCGTAGAAACTTATTTTTTTTTATTGAGATCTGATTTTGTGTGGGATCACTGTGATGATAGCACTTTACTTTTTCTACTTATTTCATTTTTAGTTGTTGCTTTTATTCAGAATTTTCGTTGTTGGCTTAGTTTTCGTACTTACTTTTGTAAGTAAAACAGAATTTGGCATCTGAAAGCAAACAGTTTTATCCTGTCTTTTTATATACATTGGCAAGGAGCTGTATTTTAAAATGCTTCTTCCCCAAATTTAAAATACAGGCAAACCTCACTTAATGACCCACCTGTTTAACGACTGCTCTAACTTATGACCAGCTCTCCATCAGGGTATATTCCCTTTCTTAACCTGAATCTCAAGAATCCCCTTTCTTAGTCTTAGGGTGTTTTCACTCATCAGCAAAACTGGAGTCAATGCCTACACCAACCACAGATGCAATTTAATCAAATAGAGAATTTCGCATCTAGCCCTGTCCGGCTGCCGACACCGGGATATGCAGCCGGAATTTGTCAAATCAGATAATGGAATGATTCTGATGATGACCTTGAACCATTACGACACTTTGAAGATTCTGACTAAAATCCGGATCGTCACCAATAGCCTATTGTGCTGCTCCAGTGCGACATTAATTAACTACGTACCTCAATGACTAAAATATTAATTAGAATGTGTTTTATGAATGAACTTGAACTTTTTGGTACATCATTCTTAAATTTTTTTGCTGATTGTATTTTTATGTTCTGTAATATCTAAGATGTAAATTTGAACAAAGCTATCAAGTTAGTTTCTTTTAGCCTTTCTTAGTTCAGAATAAATAAAAAACAATTGAGCTCCTCACTTATCGATCAATTGTCTTAATAACCTTGTCTCTTAGGAACAGAACTGTCATTGGTGCTGTATTTGGGATTTTCAGTTGGTTATAAAAACTAGATTTTATATTTATAATATAATGATCCATTCAATGATCCATATTTTTCTTGTGATTAATGTGAGATTAAAATAGCTGGATTTAACTATCTTAACTCAAATTGCTAGCCAATGATCTGACACAGCCTTACTGAACAAGATTTTGAAGGACAAATATTTATGATTGCTTCAAGCAAGGTACAATATTTGTTGTCACCAGAGATTTAAGAACAATTCAACTTAATTTTTTGTGTGGTGTATTTTTGGATTAATTAAATTTATTGGATTCATAAAAATACATTTACTATTCATTCCGGCAAGTATTTTTATGTATAGTAGCATAAAAATATTTTCATTGGAATTTCTTTCTCGTACTTTTCTGAGAAGAAATTTCAGAATCAAAACTCTGCAACACTAATATTATAAATTAGGTGGTATTAAAAATTATTTGTTATAAATTAAGTAATTTGTTGTTTAGTTATAATAATTTGAAAGCAAATTTAAAGCATTGGTGATACATTTTCTACATTATAAAATTGCTTCTGCTCTATTTTTTAAAATCCTATTTTAGGTACAAATTTTCATAATTATTGCAAACATTGTTTCTGTAATCATTGATGCATTTATATTTCACTGTTATTCATGTTTCTGATTTAATGGTTTATACTGATTTCTGTAGCATTTAAACATAATAAACTGTATTTGTCATATTTTCCCCTTAGCATTCTAAGTCAAACTATAAAATAATTTAATATAAGTCTTAAAAGATATATAGGCATCCTGATATCTCGATTGCCATGAGAATGTGTATTAAAATTCTTATAACCATTTTTGTACCAAATTTCTAAAATTGTTCAAGAAGTACTCTATTCTCTGAAGTATATTTTATTGTATGTTATGACCAAAAGACAATAATGTGTGTGAATTAAAATTGGGCTTCATTTCTTTAAAATATGTTTCTAATGTTTTTTAATTTGTGATAGAACAAAAAATGTAAACATGTTTTCAAATTTATTTTTTAAATATATTCCCCTTATAACTGAAACATTTAACTGTCTATACCTGCTTGTAACTATATATATTGCTTGCTGTAAGATTTCTATGCCTCTACAATTTTTGATAACTGCCTACAAAAATACAAAACATTGTTACAAATAGTACTTCTAACTTTGGCATATTTAGTGATCCTGAATATTGATAATTAGTATTTTAACAGTTTAATACCATGCTTTCAATTCCTTATACATATTTCATTCTAATTCTAAGGAGAGAAAAAATATAAAAGGGTTTTGAATTGTATTTTTTATTCAAAGTTTAAGAAAATTGTAGTGAAAAGGTTTATTTGAATCTTTTATCAAATTATTCCTTTTCCATGCACAAAATAATTTTCAGACACAAAATATCTTTGAATACCCATTTTCTTAAATTGTTTGATAAAACACAGGATAGAGATTAGTTATGATACTGGTTTTGACCAATCCATTAAGACTATTAATTGAAATGTCTGCATATGTGGTATTAAAAAGAGCAATGAAAATAATGACTTAAATTGTAAAAAGTAAATACAAAATTTTTCTGAAAACCAAATTTAGTTTGTTTTGATAACTATATTTGAACTACTTATTTTGTCTGCACAATACTACATGCTTTGGGTAATTAATCCTAAAGAACAAAAGTATTTAATGTTGTATATTTATGTGTAAATCTCATGATTTGGTAAGGTTTTGTTAATTGTAAAAAAATTAGAACAAAAATTATCTCTTGTAAAATCAATATTTGCATGAGCTTAAAATAAGAGATTTTGCATCATAACATTGTCTCTTTTTATAATTATTTTTTTATAAATATGTTGATTACTATATAATTATTTTATATAATTTTTATTCATCTACTTAAAGACATTTGATTTTTTTGCATGACATCTGTTTTCTTCATAGCTCTTATTAATCATTGAAGTATTCTTTGATACCTTTTTATTCCTTACATTAGTGAACATTACTGTGTATGGTAGACATCAGTACAATTTCTATAATTTATCTCTACTTATTGCTATACCTTAAAATTAGTTGAAACTTATAAACAATATTTTAGTGATGCAATAGATAACTCTTCAAACACACCATTCCAACATTACTTCATTGTTATATGTCTTAAGGTTTTTGTATCTATACTTTTTTGGTATGATTATTTTCAAATCATTAAATGTTAATGCCTGTTAATAGTTAAGATATTTTTTAAATGGCTAATTTTGTTAACTGCTATGTGATCCAAAGCATCTGGAAGCCTGTACATTTTGGTTCTGCATAAGTCAGGATCTAATATGCAGTGGGCCCACCTTTTGTTGTGCAATAATAGCTCCCACTCTATCATGAAAGCTATCCACCAATTTTTGAAATGTTGCAGCTGGAATTGCATACCATTCTTACCAAGGAGCAGTGGTCAGTTCTGTCACCAATGTGTGACAGCATGGCCTGAATTTCACTCAGCGTTATAATGTAGTGAGCTGAGTGGTGCGCCAATGAAACATGACGACACAGCCAAAATTAAAATTAAACTATTTATTTGGAAGTGGTCGTTGGTGTTGATCTCAGACCTTGTGATAAAGTAGTATCAAAATATAGATTTGAAACAAATGGTAAATAAAATCTTCCTTACCTTGCACTTTCTGTATTCCAAGGTACCTGGATGCAGATAGATATTTAGTTTTTGGCAGAAATCCTGTTTTCCACTAAATTTGTTACAGTTCAATAAAACATTGAAAATAAGCAGTCAAATAATATTAAAATAGATTTATCATGCAATATATACAGAGTTTAACAGAAAAAATTGAAGAAGACATTCATCAAAGCATGTGTGACAGTTCGATTCATGATAAAGTCTGCACGAACTCTCAGTTCCAATAGTTTGGGTTCGCATTTCGTTTCAAAAGGTTTTGTTTCTGTTAGAGACAATGTCTAGAGAATAGCTAGAGGTACAAGATGCACGTGTGTATGTCAGATATGCATAAATAACATTCTTATAAAAAATGACATGCTTTTATATTTTTTGTATTATTTCAATTAAAGAACATTCTGTTTAAAAAAATTATTAGCCTATTTATTTTTTGGTCTTTCCTACTCTTACATTGCATCCCATCTCCATGTGTTTCTTACGATATTTTTACCACCATTCATTGAAATACTGCCAAATTATAAAAAAATAATTTAATAAAAAGTGTTTTTGTGCGAAATTTATTTTGTAACAGCTTTTTAAATATAAAAGTTGAAAATGAATTGTTTTATTAGATAAACTCCCATATTTATTATACTTTTGTTTGAATTTTCATTAATCTTTATTTTTATTTAGATTCTCCATGAACAAAATGTGCTTATATCCTGAGTAATTTAACTGCAAATGATACTCATTCAGTGTGTAATTAAATTTTACATTAACCTTCATTTTCCTTTTATATTAGTGAAGCTATCAATATTGCAGAAATTATTCTCTTTTTCTGTCTGTATTTACTATTTACAAGATATGTGGTAAGAAGTGATAACTGTAATTCTAGGAGGGCCTTGTTATGTAAGACAGTTAGGGATATATGTACACTGCTGGCCACCGTAAATGCAACACCCTGAAGGAAGCATGCAAACAATATGAAATTTACAACATGCATTAGCGGAGGTGAGATATGCAAATGATTAGAATTTCAGCGCAGACGCACATCACGCGCGCCTGTGGCGCCACTTCAAAGCGCTATTTAAGGCTTGGAGATTTCGACGATTTCAAGTACGGCAATTGTGTTTTTCTTGTGGTTTTTTCAAAAAAACGATCAATTATGCCTCGTAGAAAACAGCGATCATCTTTTGATCAAGTATCCGAGTTCGACAGAGGAAGGATAGTGGCCTACCGAGATTGTGGATTAACTTTCAGGGAAATCGGTAGTCGTGTTGGACGAAACCAAACAACTGTAATGCGGATATGTGATCGTTGGATGCAGGAGGGTACGACGGACCGACGTGTTCGATTGCATCCACCTCAGTGCACCACTTCACGTGATGACAGGCATATTGTGCGTATGGCAGTGACGGATCGCTCAGCCACATCACGAACCATAGCACAGCACATTCAGTCTGTACCGCATCATCCAGTGTCTGCGCGTACCATTCGACGCCGTTTACAGCAGAGTGGTCTGTCCGCAAGACGTCCATTGCTTCGTCTATCCTTGACGCAGAACCATAGACGTTTACGCCGCCAATGGTGCGATGAAAGAAGGATGTGGACGGCAGAATGGAATGAAATTGTCTTTACTGACGAGTCACGCTTCTGTCTGCAACACCACGATGGTCGGATTCGAGTCTGGAGACACCGTGGAGAGAGGATGCTGAACAGCTGCGTTATGCACCGCCACACTGGTCCTGCACCGGGTATTATGGTATGGGGCGGTATTGGATATCACTCTCGCACTCCTCTAGTACGCATTGCCGGTACTTTAAACAGCCAGCGCTACCTCTCCGAGGTGTTGGAGCCAGTTGTCCTTCCTTACCTTCAGGGCTTTCCCACAGCCATATTTCAACAGGATAATGCGCGACCACACGTGGCACGCATTGTCCAAGGGTTCTTCGTCAATCGCCAGATTGAATTGCTTCCCTGACCAGCTCGCTCTCCGGATCTTTCGCCGATAGAAAACATGTGGTCCATGGTTGCTCAACGATTGACCCAGAATACATCCCCAGCTGCCACACCAGATCAACTTTGGCAACGTGTGGAAGCTGCTTGGTCTGCTGTACCCCAAGAACACATCCAAAGTCTCTTTGAATCAATGCCGAGGCGTGTGGCAGCGGTGATCTCCAACAATGGCGGCTACTCTGGCTACTGATTTTGGCAGGAACCACACTTCACAGAAGTCTATAAATTTAATCATTTGATACTTGGTCAACATGTTATCTACAAAATAAATTTTATTGTGATATCTCTTGTCTTTCTTGGTGTTGCAATTTGGGTGGCCAGCAGTGTATTTATTTTTTCTTTACATATCCATGACAAGAATGAATGCTTTAAACTGAATTCAGTTGTGAATGGATAGCATTTGTAATTTTTGAAATTTTAAGAATCTAAACTTGTCAGCTGTTTTTTTAATCGACTACTTTTATAAATCAACCAATTTCTAATTTATTTTTTAAACAAGAAAAATACATTTTTGCATTTTTCGTGATACCCAACAAGTGTTACTCTTTTAATAGATTCTGTAAAAACTATTGCAGTTTAGTGTTATATTTTTATATCAATATTTTTATTTCGTTGGTTGAAGTTATATTTTTTATGATGTTGATACAATAAAAGGTAGCATTCCATGCTTTTGTTAATAAAATAGAATGTCTATTTTTGTGTAAATTTTCAGTCACTATTCTTGTAATATTGTATTGCATTCTAGTAAAGGAGGCATAAATTGGGTTTTTAACATAAACTTAACACATTTATTACAAAAGCAAAACAATCATTTAGAGACAGTTGTGAGCAGGCTAGTCTAAAACTTTCTAAGACAAAGTTGAAAGCTATCAGAGGTGTGCAACAAGAGAAAAACATGAAAAGTTTGAGTTTGGTTTTTGTTTCATTTCACAATTCAGAAATTTTGTTTTTATTATAATAATACAGATCAGTTATTATCATTAAAAATAATGAAATATTTACTAAATAAGCAATTCAAAACTACTCAATTTTGTACTATCACAAAAGTAATATTTTTTGTGAGAATTTTCTTTTTATCTCAATTTGGATTTTTCAAACTAACTTCAATGCTTGTACACATGCAGAGAAGTGTACTCAAGTTGTCAACTTATAGAAACATTGAAAATGAACTAATTTTAACCTAGTTGTACTTAATGTCCACTATGTAAGTTAGAGTTGCATTCCTATTTTTTACAACTCAGAGTTTATAAAAGTTTTCAATATCTTAGCTTTCTTGGTAAAGAGGAAAATCAGTATTCTGACTAACAAAATTTTATTTTATTTTACTAATATATTGTACATAAGAGGCCAATGGTTTTATAAAATATGTCCATTGGAAGTATGCCAAATTATGAAGCAATTGAACAAATTTTGAATCAAAACAAGTTGAGGTGAGGTCTTGTAAGTACTCCTTTCCAAAGTAAAGTCTAAAAGCAATTCAAATGGTAACTGATGCCTAAGAATTTAGAGGCCATTTCAGTTTATTCTGTACATCTTTCAAGTTGAAAGAAATATGAGTGGAACTAAATATATACAACTAAGCTGGCGAAATTATCTAGAAAAAAATTCCATACGAGGGAAAATCAAGGCAGAAATTGAACTTCAACTGTTTTATTCATTAGTTAGAAATAGAAAATTCATTTAATGTGCTGCAAGAAAATGTATATTGTAGTTTGAAAACATTCGTTTCTGTGCTGACATTCTTTCATAAATTACATGGATTTTCAAATATTTTGTCAACTTAAAAATTATTTTCACTCATTATTTAAATGATGTGTTATATTTAATAAATGGCCTCTGCTCAGTTTCATTAAAAATTGTATTCAAATCATAAATTTCCATCCAAATACATAAAATTCCACAATTATAATTCACAATTTCCTGAGTGGATCAGTGGATTTACCCACTGCACTAGTAACCTGCGAGTTGTAGGCAGCACAGGTCCGATTCCTGTAACTACCCTGGGTGTATTTCTTCTGTGACAGTAAAATTTTCCTTGCGTGTATATGTCCATTACTTAAAGTTGTCAGTCTGTTTGCCACAGCCTGGCGAAATATGATACATGCACCATTAAACCCAACTCAATTTTCTGAAATTGATTACTATGTAGTATAAAATATAAGTTTTTAAGTAGGATTTTGGTGATGTGGGCGTTATGAAATGGTATTCAACTTTGAATGCATGGTACATTCTCAGAAAATTAGCTTTAAGTATTATGAATGCTACGAGTATATCGCTGAATTTTACAAATATGTTAATGAGTTTTGCATAAATTAGTTTCGTTGCGTGAATCGGGCATATTTGTTTACTTTCATCTAATCAAACGACACTGATTCTATCAAGTTAGCACCAACATTCTTACCGATTTGTAAAAGCTTTAGCAAAAATGTATACGGTATAAATTTGAAAATGTTTTCATGTTAGAATACATATTTTGAAAAAACACAATTTGAGAATTTAAATGAAGCGATGGAAATTATTAGAATTATTTTAAAACGTTATTTCGGGATGAACTAAAGTTACCGTGCGTTTGGAGGACATTTCAACCTGAAAAATAACGCAATTATTCTGTTGCAAATATAATAAAAGTGCATCATGCAATTTTTAACACTTTCACCATAAAACTAGTTTAGTCGTTTTGTTGGGTTGATTTGTAAATATTAATTGTTTTGTCTGTAATTTTTTGACTGTATATATTATGTTGCCTTTGCGCCACCTTTTGGGCGCTTGGTAGTTTTTCTCACGGGTTAACCGTGAGAAGGAATGTAAGTCCCCGTTGAGGGGAAAGCGCTCATTAGTATCGGCGTATTTGACAGTCTTTGATGTCTGACCCCTTGGCCCCTTTCGTCGGGGTGGATTGTTCACTAGGAGGAGGGGGTTTTGATGGATGACCTCTTGGGGCAGGTGGGCTTATCTTTTACGGGGTTTACCGTTGATCAGGGTTGATGGATTGGGCGGTTCTTCAGAAGTCGAAGTATGAAAAATAGTCGTACACCCCTACAAGGAGGACGCACTGGATTTTTGGACTCTGCGGGGAAGACGATCGGAAGAGGAGAAAGCGGCGAAGAACGGATTGCCCTGACGAGTTTACCCGGCGACCTGGCGGTCTAGCGGAGTTGAATTCATCTCGACAACCACGCTCCTCCATGGATATAGGCCTGCTACGAGATTTGAGAGGATTCAGAAGTTCCATGTCTGACGCCCGGCGTACCGAAACCCCACACCATTTTCCTGAGATCTTTTGCCGAGGGTGAGTCCATCTGTTCCTCGGGTTGTGTCATTGGTCCCCATCTCCTCCTGAACTTTTTGTCTTTTGTATTGTGTCAAATCATTATTTGTAAAGAGTGATGTTTTCTGTGTCTTGTCGGGGGCCCCTCTCGTTCAATTGTTAATCAGCACTTTGTTTACCCTTAAATTTTAATTTAATAAATTTTCTAATGTAATTTTTAAAGAACTGTGTATAGATATTTTATTGTTCCTACGGAGGCAATTCACGGTTCAAAGTAAATTATCAACTATACGATCCAAGCTAATTTTCAACACAACAGTTTCATTTATGACCTCTTTAACCCACACTTCTGCTTTGCCAGAATACTGATCCGATTTTATTGCTTGAAACATTTGACACCGAATGTCAAACGGCTCGATAACCTCTGACCAATTCCCACATCAATGCCAAAATGCAGAGCTCAAGGCAATCGTTTGATATTAAATTGAAAGAAATGGTGAATTCTGTTTCCCCTCGTCCATTCCTTTAACATTTTATCGTGAAGTTTCTGTTCCATCATTCCAATTTCTCTTCCTGTTAAGGAGGAAATGGTGGCTTTGCTTTTTATTTGCTGATTGGATCTGAGACATTTAAAGCTTAATTTTTCGCGAACAGAAGACAATGCCAAACACTACTACTTGCTATTTTTGCAAATGCTATTTTTTTAATGAGTATCCATATATTTGGTCTGCGCGCCAGGTAAACCTATTCTAAGGACCATATCTGGCCTGCAGGATGGGTAAACGTATCCAGAAGGTCGAATCTGTCTTACGGGCCGGTTAAACCTGTCTGAGGGCCATACCATGATTGTGGGCCGTATCTGGTCTGGGCATGAGAAATATTTGGAAGACCGTATCGGGCATGCTGGCCAGGTAAATCTGTCCGGAGAGCCATATAAGGTCGGTTTAACCTGTCTGTAGAACCGTATCTGGTCTCCCGGCCTGTTAAAGCTATTCGGTCGCATCTCATTAGATATCTGGAGGGCTATATCTGACTTGCGGGCTGGATAAACCTGTCCAGAGAACCGTATCTGGTCTCCTGGCCTGAGATCAATCTATTTGCTTCAACTTATTTATCTTACGTGTACGGTTTTTGTGAACAGGCTGGTTAAACCTGACCCTGACGATAACAGCAGCGGTTTTGATAAACGGAGATTTGTTAAAAACGGTTAAAACAGGAGAGTAATCTACTTATTTAATTCGTAGTAAACAGTTAAATGCCAAGACACAATTTAAAAACATTTTATTGAAAATTATTAAACCAGTACCTAGAGAGGAAGTTCAACTAGGAGGTGTTGATTATACGCAGACAAACGTTTAAAATACACAATTTACACGATATGAGAGCTTAATTTAAAATTATCTTTTACATTTTAGAATCGTTCGATTTGAGAATCACTTTCTTGATTTATATAGAATTGGGGATTCAAAAATGTTTTCCTTGGACATTTTAAACACTGACTCGCAGTAGTTTTGGCGAATAAAAAAACACTCAATTGAGGTAGGATGGTCGACTGCCCATTTCGTCATCATCTCCCCAATACAATTCAGGGGGCAGGTGGACATTCGAAAGGTTCGAATAATCGCCTGCTTCCGTTCCACCGTTGATCATTATCATTTCGTCTTCATCAGAGAAGAGTATTTTCCTTGAAGAAATCAGGAAGTACACTGAAAATGAAAAAAAAATTTCGAAAACGAGGTTCTGCTTAGGACATTAACCCTTCCGGTGGTTGTTTCGAGGAAGTGTCTCGTCATTAGCAAACCTGACCAAATCTTTGACGAGATTTCTCGTCCCTAGAACAAAGTTACCAGATATTGATCTTATCAACGAATCGGCAATACCTTGATGGACACTAGCAAAATTGGTCAGATCTTGATGGACGAGATATCTCGTTGAAACCACTTGGAGGACTTGATCCCACTTGGGCGAGATATCTCGTCATCAGCAAAAAATCGGCAATATCTTGATGTGGTATCTCATCATTAGCAAAATTGGTTAGATTTTGATGGATGAAATATCTCGCCATTAGCACATTTGGTCAGATCTTAATGGACGGGATACCTTATCGAAATCCCTTGGAGGGTTAAAGCGAACGTAATTATTACAAGCAGCAGGTTTGGATAACCGAAATCGTTTTGCTGGCCGCTTTGAGGAACTACAATTTTCTCGAGGTCCACAAAATATTGTTTTTTACAAAAAAATAAATAAATAAAAGTTATCACCGAGTCGTCTGTTTTCTTCAGAAACTTTCATCTTAAAACGTAAAACGAAACTTTTTAATTCATTTTAAAAAGATAAAAACGCACAACATCCTGATAAAGTTATAACAATAGAACAAACGTATTACAGGTAAAGTGTCACACCTTTCGCCATTTATAGTTCTTTAGTTTCGGATTTCGGATTTTTTCGGACTATAGTTTCGTTTCCGATATCGTTCTTTTCAAATAACTTGCGAAGCATCGCTATTGAGTACAGCTGCTTAACTGCTTTAAAACATAACTGTTATTCATCTAATATTCGGGCCGCTGCAGCCAATTAAAAGAGTAAAAGATTATCAACCGGAGGTTTGCGAGTTCGAAACTTGGTCTAACAAAAGACCAACGGGGGCTGGTTCTCGATAAATCTGTCTCAAATCACGCCATCGTGAGACCTCAAATGTCCTCACGTTGGCGTGGTATGGAAGTTTGGGGAATGGGGTGCCAGCTCAGGTGTTGACCTCGTCATCTGAGAGGCTCAAAATTACTTGGTATTGTCCTTGATCTTTCCCTTCGGGATTGATCCCGGACCGTCGCCAATAGCGCGTTGTGTTTTTCAGTGTGACGTTAGTTACTTAACTAGTTACCTGTCTGCCTAATAAATATTCTTCATTTCGTGCTTGTAGAAATGTGAAACTATGGCTCAGTTTTAAACTTTATTTTAATTTACTTTTCAGAGATTTGAAACAATAGTTTTTATTGCATTTCTCTAAATTCTATCTTAAGTCTGCATACGACTATATCTGCTTCCACCACAAAATGTGAAGATTAAAACCCAAGAACACGGTTCCATCTCATCGTCAAATCGGCGGTTAAAATTTTGGTTGCCAAACGGCTATTTGGATAGGCTGCCATATTGGGTGTCTTTCACTTGCACGCCAGTGGAAGTCCATGCAGCAAACCTACGACAGGTTACCATATTCCAAAATCATCTAATTGGCAATGGTATCCTGTACTTGACTCCAATTGTCTGAAAATGTCTATTGTCGTAGGAACAGACGGTCCCATTTCCATAGGGGATTCTTGAAGTAATGTAATCAAAACTTATCCCATTGGCGCTCTTTAAAACAAATTGTAAATATATTTGTTAAGACTTTCTTGTTGCCGGGATGATTCTTACTAATAAACTACCTCTATCTGCTACCAACGTTCTCTCAAAACAATAAAATACCGCGACAGAAGATTTAGCAAGCACAGAACTTAATTTACCCCACTTTCTCCTACAAGAGCTAATGATTAATTTGTCAAAGGTTAAGCCATTCATAAAAAGGAAGTGGTAAAAGTAAGCTGAGCATTCAATGCTTTTTCCGTTAATACTTGTTAAGAGTAGGACCGCGTAGCCCAATTGGAAGAGCAACGGATTAGCAACCGCAGGGTTGCGAGTTCGAAACTAGGTCCAGTCAAAGACCGTCGTGTACACGGTGGCTGGTGCACGTTAAAACTGTCGTGGCCTCAAATATCCTTACGTTGACATGATGTGGAAGCTTGGAGAGTGGAGTACCAGCTCAGGTGTTGATCTCTTCGTCTGACCGTGATTCAAAAATACAAGGCGCTATCCTTGGTCTTTCCCTTAGGGATTGATCCCGGACAGCAACCAATAGACCCGTATTGTAGCTCCAGTGTGACGTTAATTAACCTATCGACCTACTTTTCTGCGTGTTAAAAGTATGGCAGTCTAGTAGCACACATTATGTGAATTTATGATTCTGAATACTTTCACACGTATCATTTCATATTTCGGCGAAAGATCATAAATGGAAAATGAAAGTGCTTTAATACCTGTCGCGGCTATCGAAATGCACAGCAAAATTGGAGTGAAGAGGATTCCCAGAATACTCCCATTTCCGTAATATGGATTGTGGCAGTCCTCCAAGGGAACGGGCGGCTTCCAAAGGTATATGTCCAGAAACCGATTGAGTACATTCATATTACTGTCTTTTCTGTTGAAGACTTGGAATCAATCAGCGATCAACGTTTCTCTAGAACTTTACTATAATGAAACAAATGCATATATGGAGTTGACTATGAAGTGACGAATAATGAATATTATGTGTGTGGGGGAGGGGTAAAGCTTCATTATAGGGAACGTTCTATTGGCGAACGATTTTTCGCCAATTCTTGTCACTCACTTTAATCGTACTGTCCTTGTGCCATAAGACCCAGAGCCAAATGATCAACCAATCTGGTAACCCGCCCTCTTATTTTGGGTATAGCAACGTCTACGATGTCTCAAAGGAAAAAAGGAAATTAAAAATTTTAACCCTCCTGCTTTATCTTCGCTTTGAAATCTGCCCTGTAGTGGCCAGTTCCTGGTGCCAAACCTTTTCCAAGCTGTCACCAGTTCTGGGCAAAGGACAATTCGTTTTTCCTACTTGCGTCTTCATTCCCACATGGAGTAATAGGACAGTTTTGTCTCGAGGTCATTACCAAAATTGATCATATCTTAGACGAGTTATCTTGTCTAAGATTGATCGTTGGAAGGTTAAACTGACTGCTAATCTCAAGTTCGGCGGTCTTGGCGTTAGTTTGGCAATTGAATGGTGATATTTGGTGACCTCGCCGAGTAAGCTGCCGTATGAAATTCCATGCTGGCGACCGCCTCTTTCCGACGTGCTGACGAAAAAATTATACCACTTTCAAGGCTGGACCATCAACTAGAGTTTTACATATAACTGCTATGAAAAGTAGCAGCCATAACGCAATTATTTAATTCATGTACAATTTACGATTTTCTGGGGTCTATTATAACCATAGCACACCAGATTGGCATCGGTAAAAGGAGAAATTTCTATTCCTATCCTTTTAACCCTTCTAGAGGTTTATCTTCACGCCGAAAACCACCCTGTAGTGGCCAGCCTCTATTGCAAAAACTTATTCCAAATTGTCACCAGTTTTGGGCAAGGAACAATTTGTTTTTCCTACTTGGATCTTTATTCCCCTTGGAATAATAGGGCAGTTTTGTCTCGACGAGATCTCCCCATTAGTAAATTTGACCAGATCTTGTACGAGATATGTCGTTGAAATCACTTGGAGGTAAGGTTCCAGTCTAAATAACCCTTACGTGCCAAAAAATGACAATAGAGCGCCACACCAAACTTTGATCATTCTTGTAGAGGGCACTATCACTGCCACCCGAAGAACAATTTTTAGGTAAATGGGCACTATAAATAATCTCAAATTCATTGCTCACACCCGCTAAAGATCTTGTGAAATATTACTGGAAACATTTTAAGTGATGTTACTTACTCTCCAACTACATAAGATCCCTGATACTCGCCCATAGCCCTTTGTGTTGCTCCAGTGCTTAAAAACGTTAATTAACTACCTGCCTACAACTACACAAATACTAATACAACTAATTTTTTGACCAAACTAACATGCAATGATTAAATTTCTGTTTAATTCTTGGTGCCAAAATTAATAACTAATTTTAATTCGGACACTATTGCTTTGATAATGTACTTTGCTTTAGAGAAAAAAATTTCATACCCTTCTATATCTCCAAGTACAACAAGCGAATATCTTGATTGAAACTCAGATTCAAATGTCTTGGAAAGATAAACATATACTGCCAATATTTAAAATTAAATTACATTGGAAGCACTAATTATGAAGCACGTGCTCACTAGGTCATTTCTTTTAATCTGGAGATCATAAATTAAATTATAAAATCCATGATAGCTCAACTAGTAGATATAATTGCTTTGACTTTAGAAGATATCTATATATTAATACGTGAAGAAAAACTTTGTACCCCTTTTTAAGCACATTGCGCGCACGGATTAGTATGAGATTTGGCATAATTTGCCGCCACATAAGTTAGTATTGAAAGTTAATTACATCGTTTTGCTGATCAGAAACTTAAATACAAATGAAGCATTAGTCAATGGATCAAGAATGCGCATCAAATTTATGCATCGTAATACTATCGATTGCGAAGTTTTAACTGGAACCGCACGCAATAAGAGAATTTTGATTCCACGTATAAATTTAACATATTCCGGAACAATTTTACCATTTAACTTTCAAAGAACTTAATTTCTAATTATACCTGCGTTTGCGATGACAATAAATAAGTCTCAAGGACAAACATTCGAAAAAATTGGAATTTTATTGAGGCAGCCAGTTTTTACACATGGTCAATTGTACGTCGCAGCAAGTAGAGTTCGATGGTTTTAGATTTTATATTTCAGAATATAACGGTCAAGGGCATTTAGCAAAGGATGAAAAAGTTTGTACAAAAACATCGTCTACATAGAAGTTTTGAATCATTATATTTATTGTCGAACTATTTCAATTTCAATGGACAACATTTATTTTTTTAACCACCCGGTTTTTTTTGTTTCAATAAAAAATGTATAAAAAAAACGAGCACGTATTTCTTATTTCATTTTTTGGATTTATTTTTTATTTAAATTTTATATAATTTGAAAAATATAGGCAAATTAACTGTGTAGCCTTGGCGAAACTTGTGGCCAGTATAGCAATAAAAAAAACCAAGAAAATGTCAAACAACGCGTTATTGTTTTTTAGATATGGCTTAACCAAGCTATACCGCATTTTTCCTATGACGTATTTGTACATGCTCGCAGCTTACGTAATAGAACAAAATTCAAAAATATTATATGCAATGAATATAGAGGTATACTCTTTGACAAAAGAACCTTATTAACGTTCAAAATTAAAAATTAAATGAATTATGGTCAAATTTCGACCACTGGGCGACCACTAGTCTAGATTAATGTGGTTCAATACAATCACTTTAAAAGTTCAGCAAAAAACACTTTCAAAAATAAAGAAATTTGTAGCATACCATTTATTACTTTAAAGTAACCATCCTTTTTTGTCTTTTTCATTTTGAGTTTATCATTTCTTGTCATCGATCATATGTGGACTAACTTCTCTCAAGTCTTCTGGATAGGTGTGTGCCAAGTATGAGAAGAATTTTCAGTGTAAAAACAAACCAGACTGTCTGCGAAGATTTTACTTCTGCTGTCCATATGCTCTCGTAATAACCCGTTGTGTTGCTCCAGTTGTGACGTTAATTAAACTACCTACCAAATGCTCTCTCGTATGATACATATCGGGTTTACCTTGAAATGTAGTTTATAGCAGTGTTGGCAACGTCCAGCGTTTAATCTAATTGGTTTTGATCAATCAACTATTATATATCAATTCGGAATTTAATCTTTGCAATTTTTATCGTAAAGTACTGAAATCGTACTGAGTCACGTTTATAATACGCAAAGGAGGCACGTATCACCGGAAAAGCACTACCACCACCTATATTTAGCTTGACAGAAAATACATATATTATATTGACTTTCATACGATTATATTTCCAAAATTAAAAATGTTGGTCATTATTAGAAAATCATTAATACAAATAAGCCTTTTGAAAAGTCAGGTAGTTGGTAGCTGAATTTAAGTCGTACTGCAGAAACACAACGGATTATTGGTGACGGTCCGAGATTAATCCCGAATGTAAAGATCTGACGACAACACCATAATTTTAAACCACTGCCAGATGATGATGTCAACTCCTGAGCTGGCACTCCTCTGCAAACTTCCACATCATTCCAACGTGTGGAAATTTGGGGCCACGGCTCTTTCTGGGGTCAACTCTTATTTTCAATAAAATGCATGGTTCAAAATCAAACCTCAATTAGATTCTGAACGTCAATTCGACATCATTTTCATCGCATTTCCTTGTTCAAGAGTGATTTTGAAGTTTTTGACGCTAAGCCTATTTTCGTTCATATTTTCTTTTCTGTGCTGAATTCTATCTCCCCGATTTCTTGCTTTTCTGTGATTAGACTACTGAACTATCAGTGGCAAGCTCTTCCATGTAGTTTTAGCAATATTATGCAACTCCATTGCTCAAGTCAAGCCTGTTTAAACTAAGCAGCAAAATTGAAAGAATGGATAGTTGTTAACTGTCCTAATGGTTGATTTTATATTGCTTATATTCATTGTTGCTATTCGACCATTAGCAAACAACGTCGATTTCTGAGCCATGTACATTAGTGAAATATATATATAGATACGAGCACCGTTCTAAAATTGATAGAAATAACACAGATAATCGGCTACTGGAGATGCTCAATACTCAAAAAGACTAGTCAACATTACAGCTCCACTGAAAATGAGATTAATTACACACAACACGGAAATTTCACTTCCAATCGTAATGTACCATTGCTCAAAAAATGCTCGGATATCCCACTCAAATTACATTGCTCCAAAAAAAAGGATTACCTTCAGTTTCCCTGTCTATATCTTTTAAATATAACTTATCAGCGTGAATCGGTGTGATGACCCCAACCAAACGTTTACGCATGGGTTAAGAGCTTAAGGTTGACCGTTCAGATCACCCATCTCGGTCTTCTGTTGGACCTTTTCTAATGATTGACCCACATAGAGACGAAAAGAAAGTGTTCTGCGTGAACTGCTGACCTAGGCAATGATCTTTCCCATCTCTGCTCGGGCAGATTCCTCGTTGTTGTGTTGATTCGGATTTTAATTTATTTGTGTACAATCATGCTCTCGTTCTTGTAGTTTCTCTTCGGTGGTTGGCTCGTGCTAATGAAAGATCCGTTATAAATAGCGAATTCTTAAGTCTCCGAGTCTCAGTTTTGCTTGTCCTTTCCGTTGAAGTTAGATCTGGATCTTGACTCTCAAGTTATTGCGAAATGAAAGTAAGTTCTCTGAAATATTGATTCATTTTTTCTTAAGCATAGTATAAGGGGTGTATGAGAGATCGCGATGGGAACTGTCTGTATACCAGAGAGCTATACCCCTGTTTCTTGCCATAGAAACGGTCCTTATCCTATTTTCCATAGCGGATGCTTGAAGAAATCTAATCATGCTTGTCATATTGGTACGCTTGATGATAAATTGGAAATATATTTCTTTTGAATTCCACTTGTCGCCGAGAAGATCTATACCTCAGTAAACTACCTCTTCTCACCACCAACATCCGCGAAAAACAAGATAAGTCATTTACAGAGACATCCCTACTCGAAAACAAACGAGCCCTGTTCTTATAGAGACCATCACCACTTAAACTTGGTGTCAGAAGCTGTTCTTGTGATAGAGAGACAGTACCGGAAGAATAAACCCATAAAGGTCTTGCATAATTTCAGCCCAGTTGAAATATAAGTATTTTGGCTGTCTGCTTTGGGGTTTTATGGCGCAAGGGCCATATTTGGCCATAAGTGTTTTGGAATGTTCTTGTAAACTGTTTCATTTCATTCCTACGTGGTTTGGGCCGCGGTTTGGTAGAATAGCGGATTAGTAACCCCAGGGTTGTGAGTTCGAAACTAGGTCCAACCAAAGACCGTCGTGTATGCGGTGGCTGCTACATGTCGTGGTGTCCACTGTTAGCCACCTCACGTTGGCTAACAGTGGTGTGGAAGTTTGGAGAGTGGGGTGCCAGCTTTCAGGTGTTGATCTCGTCATCTGACATGTTTGAAAATGACGAGGTGTCAACGAATCTTCGGGATTGATCCCGGACCTTCGCCAAGAGCCCTTTATGTTGTTCCAACGTGACGTTAATTAACTACATACCTCCTACGTAGTTCGTTACAATATTGATTCGCAAATAAATTGTTTCTATTTGTTTTGTATTTCCGCGTCTATTTCATATGTTCTAAATATTAAATGAAGTCCAGATAATATTGAAAATTCGTAATCTAAGATGCAACTAGTCTGTTTTCAAGTAAAAATTAAAGTGATTTGAAGTAAGCACGAACTACTTAGAATCTAAAATGAAAGATTTAGCCGAATTCATTCAAAATGTTGATTGATTATTATTTAGAAGTTAAGGAAGAAAAAATACTACCGCCAGTATAATATCGAATTCTATGGCTCAATTGAAAGTGAGGTGAAATATTCATCTGCTCAAATACCAAACAAAATGAATTGTCTCTAAGGTAGGTAGGTAGTCAACGTCTCACTGGAGCAACACAACGGGCTATCGGCGACGGCCTAGTATCAATCCCTAAGGGAAAGATCAAGCAATTGCCTCTAAGACCTTTGATTAGAGTTCCTGTATAATCAGAAAGATGACATGGATTCCTCTTTCATTTATGCGTGCAATCTAATGTTATTGTCATGGCCGTTCTTGAATAGTGTGCTGCAAGTACACTTGTAGTCAAAAAAGTAAGGACGATCGAAAGATGGGTGTAGTATGCTTTTAACGATATAAACACCGGCAATACACTCCCCCCGGATATTATTAATTTTAAACTTATTCGGTCTTTGTAGGTTCATCTTGCAATTGTAATATAAAAGATAACATTTGAGTTTGCATATTTTGCTCTGAATTTACATTACTGTTTTCAAAAGGCACTTGAATGTTAAGGGCAAGGATGTTTTAAAGAAGTTTTAAGGAGACGATCCCACGGGATTCGAATTCTTTATAACATGATTTTGGAATTAAAAATCTACCAAAACATGCTGAAGCGCGTTATATCAGAAAAAATCCAAGTTTTGAACATTACAAGAAAAATCTTTCAAGTGAGGTGGTTTCACCGCGAAACTACTCTAAAAATTTCAATTGTATAGTGATTTTTCGGGTAACCACTCGAGAGATGCTCTATAGTACCGCCCTTTGTCGATCAATAGTGTAAAATTTGTTCAAATAACGGTTCATTCAATAGCTAATCGAAAAGAAATTTTATCCGGTGCTTCAAATTGATAGAGTGATTTTTGTGAAACGAAATATGAATGAAAGGCAGTTTCAAGTGAGGTTTTCTTGCATGAATCGATTCATTATGTTCTTGAACGAATACCATTTAAAAGTGTTAAAACTTTTTGCAGCATTTTCTCAAAATCATGTGATTTCCAACCAATAACCATAAACCAATTTTATCGCTAAAAACCATGAATACCATCCATTTAAGTTATGTCAAGTATGCATACAAAATTTCATAAAACGTTTTTAAACTTTTTATATTTTGTGCTTAAAAGGGTTAAAATATGCGTCTGAATTCGTCATTAATCTGCTAACAGTCGCAAAAATCATTAAACGCAATGCCTCTACGGCATTTGGAGAACTGGGAGAAAGAAGACTGGACCAATCAAATGTCGTTTTCAAGAAGACGACTCGCTGCGTTTTGTACATGGACAGCTCATATCTCAGGAGCTGCCCTAGTTATTGTATCTACTTTAACTAATAACTAATAAGCTGTGTAATGTCTAGTCAGATGTTACTTCTTTAATATGTAGGCTAATTAACATGAGTCTCACAGGGGTCAACTCTCATCATTTCACAAAATCTAGTTTCCCTACAACAGTGTTATACTCGCCTTGGTGCCCCCCCCCCCCCCACCGACCAACCAAACCAAAACCCTCCCCGACAACACCTGATATCGCCACCACACATTAATTCCACTAGTCCAAATTTTTTTATTAAACTTAGACAGTAAATGCTTGATTTCAAAGGTAAATAGATTAATTTGCAGCAATTTCATTTTTAGTACAAGATAAAATACCTAATTAATTTTAAGATATTTCATTGACAAATAATCTAAGAGTAGCATGTTCGGTATATTCTTTCGTACTTATAATCGCTGCAAATGAAATGAAAAGGTTTTATCAAATGATATCGGGATATGTGTGGGCTGCATCAGAATCAACAGAGTTGCTTTAGAATAGGATATTTAAGTATGATAAATACAGAGGCTTTTCGGACATTTTTTTAATGATTTTGATGAGCTGTAAAAAAATTGTACGCTACGAAATAATTTTATTCTTGCAGCAGTTAAATATTAAAGTATAACTTATCGTCTGCTAACTCAGAGTTTTATTTACTTTCCAAATGGCGCTTTTAAATAAGCAATGAATGGAAGGCTATGTTTCCGCTCTTTCCGAAGAGAATTATGCTTATTCATTTATTCAAAAACGCTGCAAAAGTCATGTTTTTTTCTATATCTAAAGGTACGATAAGTAATATTATTAATGAGAAGGGAATAAACGCGTAAAAGTGGAAAAATGCTTCCAAATACGTATCCAAAAAAGAAAAGAATTTTTGAGAATATTTGTGAGGTAAGATCTTTAATTTTAAAAGAGAATCCGCCAAGTCAAAGGACTATTACAGTCATTAAAAGTGCAGTTTCAACTGTAAATAAAATAATTAACAGTGATTTGAATCTTAAAAAGGCCAAAATATACAATGTTCATCGTCTATCTCCACGACATATTGCAGAAAGCAGAACTCGCTGCAGAATTCTGTATGAGAAGCATTTAGCTGTAGAAAGATGGAAAAATGCTGTGACAATAGACGAGGCGTGGGTGTATTTAAAAGATTGCAATAAAAAGAACAATTTATTATCATAAAAGAGGAGAAAAATCTTAAAACGTGGTTCAACTTTGTACCTTTAACGTGAGAACTTTCTCTAAGAGGTTTATGATTGTTGCCGGTTTTGCATATAATGGAAAATTAAAAGTAAAAAGGAGGGGGAAATGTAAAAATCAACTCCCACATATTATCAAGACCCTATTTTATCCCCAATATTCAAAAAAGAAATACTATATCTTTATCCAAAGTGCCAACAATCAATAGAACTGCATCAGAATAGAGCAAGCAGCCACACATCTAAATCCACTATTAAATTCGTGGAAAAAATTAACAAGAAATTGGTATCAATTCAATAAATACCCTTTACTGATATTCCTGTTAAATCTCCAGTTGTCTCTCCCATGAACTTTTGTGCTTTTGGACTTTTAAAAAGAGAATTATCGAAACGTCGACCGAAAACCATTCAAGAATTTTGGAAAACTGTGGAACAAGAATTAATAATAACAGATTTTACTCAAGTTATTATCTTGAGTATTATACTTAGAAATTTTACACAATCTCTTAATCTATTGACAAAATGTGAAAAAAATTAATTTAAACACAGAAAGCTTGAACTAAAACTTAACGTTACGGTCTTTTTCGGCTGCAAACATTTTTACAATGTCCTCAAAAGATAGCTTTGAAGCTAACTTGTGCTCTATTGATATGCTCAGGTTGGTTGCATAGTCTTTGTTCTGTTAAGTTTCTGAGGTAATTTTTTTATGATCTTTAGTTTGCTAAAACTCCTTTCATTTGAGGCTACTCCTTTCATTTGAGTATAATCAATAATCTGAACTTTTTTCTTCTGAGAATTCATAGCTTTCAACTTCGCCCTACTCATCAAACATCCGCTTCTTCCTCCTCTGTACTTCTTTAAAAAGAGAATCTAGATTAAGCTTTCCTGCTATTTCCTCACACATTCTGCATTTAGCTCCTTTTATAGTTTTTGGTTTTTGTAGTCTAAGTTTTTCCTCTTCATTTTTATCAGAAGTAAATATAGTAAAAAAAAAAATACTCGGCGAATTTAGCGTCCCCCTAATCCGGTGGCAGGGGCAGATGCCCCGTCTGCCCCCTCTAGTTACGTCTCTGTTCATATGCCGAATGGACAGAAAAAAATTGCATAAAAATATTTAAATCACAATTGCTACAATTAATATAGCATTTAATAAATAGATGGCGCCACCAAACTGTCTCCATTAGACCCTTCTGCATTTTTTATTTCGCATCTTAAGCAATTTTATAATAAATGAAAAATAAATATTCTCGTATCTCATAAAAAATTTGTTGAAGGAATCAAATAAAGTTGTGAACATTCTGTTTGGAAAACGAGGAATTTAAACTAGTTTGTCATTTAACTCCTGGTGAGTTAGACATCAGACACCTAGGAAACAGCAAACCATTCTTTCCTCTTGCACTAGAGAGCACAATTATTTGATCATTACTTTGGTCTTTATCAAGGGCCGTGGAAGAGCAACCGGAGGGTTGCAAGTTCGAAACTCGATCCAGCCAAAGACCTCGCTTACACGGGGGCCTGGTGCACGTTAAATCTATCGTGGCCTCAAATGTCCTCACGTGGGCGTGATGTGAAGGTTTGTAGAGTGGGGTGCCAGCTTAAGTATTGTTCTCGTCATCTGACAGCGATTCAAAATTACGAGGCGTTGTTCTTGGATCTTTCTATTCGGGATTGATCCCGGACAGCCTTCAATAGTCGTTGTGTTTCTCCAGTGCGAAGTTAATTAACTACCTACGTTGGTCTTTATCATGAGGGAAATAACGCTCAACTTCTAAACAATTCGACATCTCAAAGCTAAGCTCGATAGGAAACAATCTTTTAATTACAGGTGGATATTTTATGCCACATTCTTTTGATATTTTATGCCACATTCCTTTGATATTTTTTCATATAGAGGCAAAGCTTTAAAAAATTATTTTCTCGAAAATATGTTTTTGGACATTCATTGTGGCCAATCCCATCTCCTGTTCAAGAGTATTCAAGGGACATATTTAGCGATGCTGCACCAAATACAAGACGGACAACTTCAAGTAATGGACATACACACTTCAAGAAAAGTTTTACTAACACAGAAGAAATATACTAAGGGAGAAAACAAACCTGCGTCGCCTCCTACAACTTGCAGGTTCCTAGGGCAGGGGGTAAACTCACTGGCCACTTTTTGTGTTTTTTAATGATTGCGAATGCCCTGTCTGAAGTACGTCTTCTGTAATATTTTTGTTACTCAAATTATCGAAGTGTGAAGTCCATGGCTACTAACAGCCTAGGACTCGCATTGTTTTGTATGGTTTCGAAACTTTTTAACCCTTCAAGGGTTCCAAGGAGATATCTCGTCCGTCTTGATCTGATTGGATTTGATAATGACGAGATACCTTGTCGGACCAAACTGCACTGTTACTCCAAGGGGAATAAAGATCTAAGTAGGAAAGAAATTGTCCCTTGCCCAGAACTGGTGACAGATGGGAACAAGTTTTCTTTCAGAGGCTGGTCAATACAGAGCAGTTTTCAACGCGAAGAAAAACCACTGCGAGTGTTAAATGATACTCTTAGAAAAACTCACTTTTTGAGATGTACTTTTACCTAGGGAGTTGAATGTTGGTTGATACATATAACATACTCAATACTTATCTGTTTAACTTCTCAACAAATCAAAATCCTTTAAAAAAGAAAGTCGCAAAAGAGTGATAAATATTCTGCAGTTTCATTTTGTCTCACATCTCAAAACCAAGTATTCTGTGATTTTAAGAAATTTAGGTTTTCTGCTCATAATAGCCGCACAGAAAACTGATCGATACCTAATCCTACCGGGGTGAACAAACCGTTTTTTTTTTCGTTAGATTTGATGCTTTTATATTAACTAGTGGTCGCCCAGTGGTCGAAATTCGACCATAATTCATTTAATTTTTAAGTTTGAACGTTAATAAGGTTCTTTTGTCAAAGAGTATACCTCTATATTCATTGCATATAATTTTTTTGAATTTTGTTCTATTACGTAAGCTGCGAGCATGTACAAATACGTCATAGGAAAAATGCGGTATAGCTTGGTTAAGCCATATCTAAAAAACAATAACGCGTTGTTTGACATTTTCTTGGGTTTTTTTTATTGCTATACTGGCACAAGTTTCGCCAAGGCTACACAGTTAATTTGCCTATCTTTTTCAAATTATATAAAATTTAAATAAAAAATAAATCCAAAAAATGAAATAAGGATTACGTGCTCGTATTTTTTATATATTTCTTATTGAAACAAAAAAACCCGGGAGATTAAAAAAATAAATGTTGTCCATTGAAATTGAAATAGTTCGACAATAAATTTAATGATTCAAAACTTCTGTGTAGACGATGTTTTTTTTAAAATAATCGTCTTTTGTAATAATTGTTGTCGCCAATAGCCTGTTGTGTTGCTCCAGTGCGACGTTAATTAAAATAACTACCTACCTCAATCTATTGCAGAAGAAGCTATTATAGCATTCTATCATTTCTGTTGAAATAAAATTACTTGCCTCAAAACTGCTGAGTTACGTAGTTAATTATCGTCGCACTGGAGCAACACAACGGGGTATTGGCGACGGTCTGGGTTCAAACCGGAAGGGAAATATCCTAGGACATCACCACGTAATTTTAAATCACGGTCAGATGACGAGGTCACACCTGAACTGGCAACCCACTCTCTAAACTACATCAACTTGAGGACATTTTTGACCACGGCGGATTTAACTTACATGACGGTGTTTGGTTGGATGGAGATTCGAAACTACAACCCTCCGATTGTTAATCCGCTACTCTTCCAACCGAGCTACTCAGGTCCCCTTCTGTTCAGACAGGAACTGTTGCAGCTTTCTATCATTTATGTTGCAGTAAAATTACTTGCCTCAAAACTGCTTGGTTTTGGTGACAGTATATTCGATTATTTTCAGACCTGTATACGATTTTTCTACTTATCGGCGTGCCAAAACTTCGATTTATATCGATTAAATTAACTTCAGAATTATTTTGGGGGACATCAAGAACATTTCGGAGGGTGCTTCGGAACACTCCGAAGATATCACCATCAACTGCTTACTTTCTTTTACTCTTCCCTCATCCGAGAAAAAGACCGAACAGTTACTCACAGCGGGAAGCCTTTTTGGATGTCGAACCTCCACAAAAAAAACATCCATCAAAACCGCTAAAAATACCCTCAGCATTGACATTGCTTTTTTATGCACCTACAAAAACCTGCTTGGATATCCGACAGAAAATATATCTACAGGGTGGGGGACGATCAGAAGTAACAAACCCGTTCTGCTGATCTTCCCTCATAGACTTCCTTCCTAACATGGCTGCATTTTGAAAAAAAAATGCTCCATGATTTATTCCGATGTCCAAAGCCGCCACAGGGTGTCTTCTTTTAAGTCGATTACAGAGATCGCAACCCGTACTAATTCGAACAGAAGGACACATTCGAACCTCAAAGATGGATTCGTGACTGCCAGCTTCCAGAGAAAAGACCCTCCAGATGTTTTTCTTTTGCTCCGCAGATCCGAGTTGAGCTGCATTGTTGCAGCGGAGGGGACACTTAGAAAGATTCAAATAGCTTCGTGCAAGCGTGTTTCATTAAATCATGGTCACGGCTCGGCGACCCAGTGAACTAGTTTCCAGAACGTCCCTCCGGTGTTTGCTTGTTTTCGAACGTTCGAGTGGGCGGATGAGAGTCTGAGGGGTGAGGTCCAGCTGTTCGTTTTTCTCCTTTCTTTCAGGTAGGGAACGTCCAAGCTAGACAAAGATCAATGCCGAGGACATTACCGTGTTTTTCGTGCGGTGGCTATTTCTGCTTCATTTAGATTCGATTGGATAAGTGTGTGTTCATGAGCTTTTAGCTCTTGAAGACAATTCATGTTGAGTAGGTACCTGAGGATTGGGGAGTGAATGGCTTCTTTGTAGTTTTGCGGTGGAAATAGCATTGTGGGGATGTCTTAGATTAAGAAATACGATAGGGAACTCGCATTGTCATGGCACACACACCATGCTAATTTGATACTTTTTTTTAAATGTTTTTTTTCAGAAAGACATTGGATGAACACTAACATCTCCAAACGCTCACGTAGTTTTGTCGACTTACAAACAGTTCTATGAGCACGATTGTGTTTATCTGTCTTGCATTTTCAAGATGGATTGAGAAATGTAGTGTTGACCGTTCTATTTAGGTTCATCGGTCTAGTCGAATTTATATTGGATTGCATATCAAAAGTTGTTAATAAGAGATATCACCATTTCTGTAATTTTGCGGTGAAAATAGGATTGTATTAAATTGGGAAATAGATTGGTAACTCGCATTGCATGGACACACCATGCTAATTTGATGTCTTTATTTTTAAATGCTTTCTTTTAGTAAAACATTGGTTGAACACTAACGACCCCAAAACACTAGCAGGTAGTATTGTCGACTTCCAAACAGGTTTATGAACACTATTGTGTTTATTTCTGTCCTGCATTTTCAAGATGGATTGAAGAATACAGTGTTGACCGTTCCATTTAGACTCATCGGTCAAGTCGAATTTATATTGGATTGCATAAAAAAGTTAATAAGGAGAGAAATTGCCATTTCTGTAATTTTACGATGAAAATAGGATTGTGCAAATGTATAAGATTATGAAATAGGTTGGGAACTCTCATTGTCATGACACACATGCTAACTTGATATCTATTTTTTAAATGGTTTATTTCAGAAAGGCATTGATTGATCATTTGCATCCCCAAAAGCTATCAGGTAGTATTTTCGACATATAAACAGGTCCATGAGCACGATTCTGATTATTTTTATGTCCGCTTATTCAAGATAGATTGTAGAATGCATTGTTAACCGTTCCGTTTGGATTCATTGGTCTAGTCGAGTTAATATTGGATTGCATATAAAACTTTAATAAAGGGAGAAATGACAATTTATTCCATGTTAAGAGGGTTAAATGTTTGCGCAAGCCGTAAATATATCCAGAAAACTTAGAATAACAATGCCAGTTTCGCGTTAATTGAGGCTTAGGGGATATATATAATTTGGAAGACAATGTTACCTGCTACAGAAAGCCGTGCAGTTCAAAACTCCTGATTCATATAAAATTATACTGCTTTTTCCCATTGTGTATGCAAGGATCGATGTTTAGGACATTACTGTGTTTTTTCGTTCGGTGGCTATTCTTTTTCATTAAAGTTCTATTGGACAAGAAGTCATGGGCTCTTGGCTCTTGAAAAGACAGAACATATTTAGTATACATATATATAGCTGGTTGGGAAGTGAATATCTTTGTAAGTCTTGTGGGGAAAATAGGATTGAGAATAGCTTGAATTGTCACTGTCTGTTAATAGAACGTCTTTACTTTTTAAATGTTTCGTTTCAGACAGATAATGGTTGAACATTAACAACTCCAAAAAGGTTGCCACGTAACATTGCCAAGTAACAAACGTGTTTGTGAGCACGATTGTGTTTATTTCTCTATCCTGCATTTTGAAAGTGGTATTAAAGAGTACAATGTTAACTATTATATTCATAATCATTGGTCCAGTTGAGTCTGTATTGGATTGCACAAAAATAAGTTGCTAATAAGAGAAACGACGATCTCTCAACCACTGTAAAATGGTTCGTTATTCTTATGGGAACTTGAAGAGGCTGCCATCTACTGAAAATGCGTGAACGAGTCCTATAAAATAGATCCACCGCTAGTGCGCTTCGGCAGAGAAGTTGCTTTAAAAGTATATCTTGGTTTTGAGACGCATTTTTAATGGACGGTACAGTGATGACATCAGCACCAAAAGAGCTATTCCCTTAGCCGATAGCTAACTGGAGAAAGATCAATAGATTTGCCATTTGGTTACAAAATGGTCTAATTTAAAGAGCATTGAACTTTTGAAAAGTTAATCGGCTTGTCAAGATTAAGACTGGTATTAATGAAAATAATCTTAATTGAAATCGAAAATAATCTTATCTATCTCAAAATCATATAGATACAGATGATAATGGCAAAAGTAATTGTAAAACGTTATTTAAAACGAGGGTGAAAACGCGACCTTCACCCTCCTGATGGTTGTCATGACGAAGTATCTCGTCACTTTCAGAGCCATTAACAGATCTTGATGGATGAAATATCTCGTCATTAGAAAAAAACTGACCATGTCTTAATCTCGTCATCATCCAAAACTCGGCAATACCTTAATGGACGAGATATCTCGTCGAAATCACTCTGAACGTAATTCAATGCGAGACAGTCAAGACAATCGCCATGACCAGATGACTTTTGTTAACCCTTAGACTTTACACCGTCCATTTTAAACATACGATTAACTTGAATTTTATGACTTTACTAGTAGATAAGAAAATTTCTTGAACATAAATGAGATCGGGCTACTGTTTGGTTATCCCTTTGCAGGAAACATTATATTTTTAATATTGTCTTAAGCAGGAAAAGAAAATTCCACTGCATATTTAGATGCACAAAGCAATGTTTTTCCAAGTTTTTCTCACGAGTTTTTTCACTCTTGCGTGAAAAATGCCTCAATTGGTGTAAATGAAACCCATATTCACCACAGTCGTATTATTTAGTACTTTGTTGTGTAGCGCTAATAGGTTTTTGTTGTCAGTTTGTTTCCTTTCTTGGAAGAAAAAAAGTGAAAGAACATAAACTTATTTGCCTAACGAAAAAACCATAAGTATAAGCGTTGAAAGCACTAACCTGAGGAAATAGCAACATTTGCTTGCACATTTCACCCACACATAAGTGATAATAAACGCTAATATTCTTCCACTTCCAGCACATTTACAACTTTCCACGCCATTCTATCACGCTTTTAACATCATAAGTTCGTATTTCTATTTCTGACCTTATGGTGTTTGAGGTTGGTTTTATTGAAGTGTTTTTTCACCTTGTACCATGCATTACGTTTATAGAGCTAGGTTAGTTATGATATCCCCAGAGAAAGAAATCGAAATCTGAAACCTCCCTTGACCTCCAATGCTTATAAAAATATGAATAAATTTTTGGATATTCAATTTTTTTGGAACATCAATTTTTGGATATTCCTGTGAGTATGATCTATCGCATCTACGTCGCCATTGAAAAACAATTATGAAAAGGGCGAAAGTGATAAAAATAAATTTTTTCAGCGCAAATGTTTTTGCCTTGTCTTTCGATTTTGTACAATGCAATATACCAGAATCCAAGAATGAGGTAATGGTAATGGTAATTGATTAACGTCACACTGGAACAACACAACGGGCTATTGGCGACGGTCCAAGATCAATCCCCAAGGGAATCTGAGAACAGCACCATGTAATTTTGAACCACGGTCAGATGACGAGGTCAACACCTGAGATGTGGCACCCCACACTCCAAACTTCCACACCAGTCCAACGTAAGGACATTTGATGCTACAACAGATTTAATGTGCACCAGTCTCCGTGTACACGACGATCTTCGATTGGACCTAGTTTCGAACTCGTAATCCTCCGATTACAAATCCGTTACTCTTCCAACCGAGCTATATTGGCTCCCCTAGAATGAGGGGTTCGCAATATAGTCAGGGGCGCACCTGCGGTGAGGGCTGTGAGGCTTAAGCCCCTCTTAGATCGTATAAAAAGTAAAAAAATATCCTTACTTATTTCACAAATTGCTTCTTTGAAAATCGTGTATAAAGGTGTGTATTGATATTTTCTCCTTGAAGTCAACTAATATTTATTATCGTTGCTTTTAGCTCATTTATAAAAGTGTTCCATTTCTTATTTACTGGGGTTGGATAAAATAATTGAAAATTTTAATATTTCATTGAAACGTTGGCATCATTTCCTTTCAATACAGCTTCTATTCGTCTTGGAATGTTTACTTTTAAACTCGTCTCAAGGTAACACACTCCGTCTATTTCATTAGAAGGTCGATGACAACAATCTGTCTACCACTATCTCGTGATAGACACAGTAAGTGTACAGAGAAAAAATTAAGTGAAAAATTATACGTCTGGGAAAGTTAAACATTGAGTACTAGAAAAAATATTTGCATTTCACGCGGAAAGCGAGATTATTTAGACTGGTGTTTCCACAGCACAATGTAGTGTTTTGACTGTTTGTATTTGAGCTGTGTTGAAGAGCATTTCCAAAGACCATGTTGTGCGCTGACATCTGGGAATATTAACAAAAATGATTGTTAATATCTCCCAAGCTTCGTGTCATTCGTCCTGTGTTTAACCACCTGGAGTTTTGTATAATTTCAAGGCTTCGAATCCAAAACGGTAATGGAATTGGAACAGTGAAACTTAGTTCGGAGAGACTTGTTTTATGTAACGTGTGTGTATAAAAGAGCTTGAAAAAGCTACACAGAAATAGAACTAATTCAAATGGTTATGAAAGAGAAGACGAAAAAGAAAATTGATTTTTCTTGAAACAAAAAGCAGACATAATTGGGACATTTTGAAATAATCAACCAATATTAGAAGATACATATTTACATCAAGTAAATAGACATCACCTAAATAGTTGGATATAAAAACGACTATGAGCAGAAAAAATATGATGGAAACTTTTGAAATTGCATCCAGTTGATTTGGGCGAATCTTTAAAACTAAAGTCAATCATTGGAAAATAAATAAATTCAAAAGATTGACCTTATATAGCAAATTTCTTCACACATTGTATTTCTTTATTAAGCATTAACCCTCCAAGTGGTTTCGACGAGATATCTCGTCCATCAAGATCTGACCAATTTTGCTTATGACGAGGTGTATTGTCATCAATAAATTGCCGAATTTTTATGATGACGAGATCAAGATCTGGTCAGTTTTGCTAATGACGAGATACCACGTCGAGGCAACCACCAGGAGGGTTAAGAAAACGTAATAATTTCAGATTAAAGAGAAAATTTGAGTCTTATCGATAGAAAGTGTGAATGTGTGAAAGACACACTTTATCAAAAAAAAATTTCAATGACCAATGAGCAAATTAATATTGAATAGCTCATTGTATTCAGATAAGTTCTGTAAACACTTAATACTGTTTTGAAAAATTCCTGTTTTGATGCACAAGTCATTTGATAAAATTTGAAGCCTGTTTTCGATAAATAGTGAAATAAATACGAATAAAAGAACAATGCAGCAAAACGCTGGGTTTTTTTATTGAAAGAACATTCTTTTTCTTCAAATTTATTGCAATATATTTTAGCACCGCATAAAGAATATTCAAATTTTCGAATGACGATGTTTCACAAAGAACATTTTACCCTCCTGGTGGTTGTCTCCACAAGGTATCTCGTCATTAGCAAAACTGACCAGATACCAGATGGAGATATCTCGGCATTAGAAGAAAACTGAACAGATATCTTAATCTCGTCATCATAAAAAAGTTAGCAATATTTTGATGGTGATATATCTCGTCATTAGCAAAATTTGTCAGATCTTGATGAACGAGATATCTCGTCAAAACTATTTGAAGGGTTAAACGGTCTATCTGGAAGACAATTTTCGTATCTCTCTCCAATGGCAAATCGCTATTGGCAGTTTGCATTATCGTTGCAGTAAATTTTAACTCATTGAATGTAATTTTGATTGGTATTCAAATGAGAATCACGTATGTAAGTGAAAAAATTTTAAATGCGAGGAATTTTCTCCTAAAAGTTCAACGGAAAAACTGTTAAAATTATTATGGTTTATTCAGTTTTACTTTGTACTTTCCAAACAAAAATAATCTCTCTCCAATAAATAAATAAGAATTATATATACTCCGAGAATAAGAATCGCTCAGCAAAATAAATCGGAATTCGATATAAATTTTCCAAAGTATTTGATTCTTTTGTATGCTTTTACACAATATCAGTCACAAAGCAAGAAGAATCTAATCAAAAGAAAATCTTCCGCCATTTGTTATTTTCATCATTTCGTTTCCTATAACGTAATCTTTCCAATCGTTTGACGCTAAACTAGTTTTGAAGTCGCTTTTCCACCAACTAACCTACATCAAAGTATTGAAGGCACTGAACTTTCCGAAACATCTTCACTTGCTTGTGGCCGGAAGGCGTCATTTCAAACAATAAAAGTACTATTTTTAGTAATGTGAGTTTCTTTTTAATAAAGCAATACTGTTCTCGCGTTCTTCCTTGCCTCTTTCTTTGCAGAGAGGGAAACTTTTGTTTAAAAGCAAACGATAAAAGAAGGCAATAGAAATAACTTTCGATTCTGTTCAATCAATAAATGTTTTGTTTTATGTGTTCTTACTTCGCATTTATTATAAAAATATTTTGTTCTGATGATTCTGTGTTCTTTTATTCTGATGTTCTTTTTATTGTTTAGAATTTTCACACATACCTTCTAAAAGTGCATTTCAGGGATTTCGATCTCATCTTTATTTGCGATTAGTTTATATTTTCATCAATTGCATTAGCCTAATCAGACCATTTGAACCATGTAGTTATTGAATAGGCAAACATGTTTACATTTGTAAGCATGTTAATTGTGAGAAAATGCAATACCTTTTTCATAGATCAATTAGTTGAATTTGATTTGTCCCCACACCAACCCACATTTTTCTTTTTGACATTCCGCTTCTTTACATTAAATGTAATTAATGCCTCTGCATTTTTATACCAATAATCCAGCTAATATCAAATCAATTTTTCAAAAGACAATATCAACCTTAGAATATTCTTTTCACGAATAAACAACATATAAGATGAAACAATGATAACAATAAGGTGAATAAACAACATCAACTGATGAAAATATTAGAATTACATAAATTACTGAGGCAATTTTTACACTTTTATAATTTCCAGTAGTATTTTCTAAATTTATGATAAGGATTTATAATTGTACTTGCATGCGTTATTTTTATAAGTAACATCAACCTCAATACAATATCAACCTTTGGAAAGACAATATCAAACTTCGAATATACTTTTCGTTAAGGTGAATAAGCAACATCAACTGATGAAAAATATCAGAATTGCATATTTTAGGCGAATGTTTTCACTTTTATAATTCCCAACAGTATTTCCCAGACTTGTAACAATGATTTGTACTTGTTGCATGTGTTATTTTTTAAATATTATTCTTTACATAAAATTATTTTCGAAACATTCTAATCACAGGCACGATCGCAATGTTATTTCCACAATTAAATATTAAAAACAGCCCAACTTTTCCGGATAGTGAATATGAATGACTATCATAACTGAAATGTTCTCGATTAATCGCATTAATATTTCTTCTGGACATGCTGACTGGGTGTAGAGGCATAAGGGCACGAAGAAGAATATGAATACAAATAAATATGAATACAAATAAAACAAATGCTGTATTTGAAACAATGTGTCGTTTACAGATCTATTATGACTAGATAACTTTCATTAACACCTATTCCAACATCCATTTCTGTAGAAGCTAAGATCAAAGATATGAAGCAGATACACATAAGGCTATCTCGCTATTGTTTTATACCTGCCGCTAATTTAAAAATGATGGATGATCTATTCGTGATGTAAAAAATCAGATCGGATCATTTAGGCATTGATAGTTTGATAAATAAGCGTCAACTTAATTGGTTGTTTCTCTTCAACAATAGGGGTTGTAGAAAATTTTATTCTTTTTCTACCACACACATACCATTGTAAGTAAATCATTTTTTAACTCATCGTTACTCCTTTAATTTGAGCAACGCCAGAGGTCACTCATAAGAGTGTTTTCACACTACCTCTAAAGAGAATTTGAAGCCCTCTGGTCAATAATAACACTTTCAATATTTTATTTGAGGAAAATATGTCAATATTTAACAATCAGGAATAATGGTAGGTAGGTAGTTTATTAACGTCTCTCTGGTGCAACACGATGGGCTATTGGCGGCATTCCGGGATCAATCCCTAAATAAGAGATCAGAGAAAACTCATAGTTTTGGAACATGGTCAGATGACGAGGTCATACCTGAGCTGGCATCCCACTCTCCAAATTTCCACACCACGCCAAGGTGAGGACATTTGAGGCCACGACAAATTTAACGTCCACCAGCCTCCGCTTATACTGCGTTATTTGGACGTCTTTCGAGGTTGCCAATAGTGAAATTAATATAAAATGAGCATAGGCGAGAACATAAACTCATTAGCTGACAAAAGAAAACAAATTTTACCTTACAGCTGCTTGACCTTTCTGATGGTTGTCTCGACTAGGTTGTCTCATTAGTAAAAGTGACCAGATCTTGAGGGATGAGATATACCATTCAACAAGATCTACTCGTTTCTTGTCATTAGAAGAAAACTGACCAGATCTTGAAATCGTCCTACTAAAATATCGGCACTATCTTGATGACGAGATATCTCGTCATTAGCAAAATTGATCAGATCTTGACGAGCGAGGTATCTCGTCGAAACCACTTGGAGGGTTAAAGTCTATTAGGTTTTAGTCGAAAAATGAGAACAAGAGGCATTTTGATAGTGTTATATTTTTGTTCAGATTACAAAGGGACAATTCCCCATTGTATTTGTCATCATAACGAAAACAACATTTTGTGTCAAGAAAAGCATTTCCTAAAATTGGCAGTTTATGTGTTTCTGCCCTAGGCCAACTAATTCTTAGTTTCGATTCCAAACCTTCGAAATTAGTGCTGTCTACACCAATCGTCGCTATAATTCAGTGCTTTTTGCATACGCAAATTAGCCTTTTCATCACTATAGTATTTCTCATTTTCAAGTTCAAATTTACAGGACACAGAAATTTGTTCTGACTGTTTAGAAAGAATCTCGGAACAAATTTGTTTATAAATATTTATCATACATTATAAAAGATGTTTCCCAATAAAGAGAACGAATGAAAACTGGGTATGTAAGAACAAACACGTTCGATTAGATGCGCCTTATTCTAATGTTCTACGGACTAGTTTGCCACAAAGCAGTGGGCTGTTTAACACCAATTTCCGTTTCTGCCAGAACAAAAGGAAACGATTGCATTATTCAAGAACGAAAGCACTCACGCGTTTTATTGACTAACACCCCCAACCGAATAATCGTTTTCATTACGATACATTTGGAATGAAAAATTAGAACCAAAAGACATTCATTCATTCACATAGAACTAATGTTCTGCTCGCTCTTCGAATATATGTTTTCGACTACTGTAGCAATATATTTATGCTTCGGAATTCTTTTTTTGAATAAATAGCCCGTTGTGTTGAATCCAGAGCGACGTTAATTAAACGTCGTCTACCTACCTACCTTTTCTTGAATAAAGAAGACAAAACCGACGAGTGACTTTGATCCGATGAAGAACCCAAATAGCTCTTCGTGAATAACGTTAAATGAATACAGGACTGTTAGGATTTTATAAACGTATTCACGTCAAGAATATGTAAACCCGACTTATAATATATTAAAAGAATTACCATTTGAGAAATTGAATCATCATTTCAGAACAAAACATTCTCACAGTATGAATGTAAGGTAACCAAGCAATTAAACATCTCTGGAACAATTGTTTTTATTTTCATAAAAAATATTTGGGCGTACAATTTAAAAATATTACTTTGAGATGTTTCTTACCTAGGTATGAAACAGGAAAGTCTTCACTATTAAAAAGCAGCTTCGTTGAGCACTTATCTATGACTAAAGTCTCATTTCAAATGTGTTTTTGACGTTATGTGTTTCAAATGTGTTTTTGACGTTGAGGAATTTGATTGGATTAATCTCATTGAAAACGATCCTCCAATACACTTTAAGGGAGCCTGGCTATATTTGTAGATTTGGAGGGAGCTTGAAAATAAAATGTTTGAGAACAGTTGGGATAATTCATTCCTTTCATGCTCATTTGTTTGTATGAGAGGAATTTTCAGTGTAAGCAGAAGGAAAGCAAAAGTTTTACTTCCACTACCCAAATGCTCTCGCATTATACATATCGGGGTTACCTTAAAATGTGGTTTAACGCGTCTTGGCGGCGTTTGATGTAAAATTTAATTGGCGTTGACCAATCAACTATCATGTAATAATCATCAATTCAAAATTCATTCCTTGGAGCTCTTATTAGCGAAGGGATGAAATTGTATTCGAAAACCGAATCAAGCAACGTCACATACGGAATACGTACAGGAAACGCATTCTACCGCCAAAACACTACCGCCACCTACATTTAATTTGACAGAAAGGCCTCTCATACAGCAGACAACACGATCCTGTGATACTAAAATAGGAAATGTAATTAAAATGATTTCTCCTGGAAGTTATTTTAAATCCGATTCATATGAAAAGCGTATTTGGTCCACTCAAACCACTACATTTCAAAATCCAAGATCTGAAATTTGATTATTGTTTAAGTTTGCAATGTTCCTATGGAACAAGAAACTGCATGCTTGTTGGACGTTGTTGTACTTCTTATTTTTCGAGAATCCAAGCCCTGAAAACTTTCCCTTCGGGTTTGATCACGGACCGTAACCAATAGTCCGTTGTGTTGCTCCAGTGTGACGTTAATTAAAATACCTGCCTTCCTACCAAGCCCTGAAAAATTAAAAACTAGTTATGTTTTATATTAGTCTTAGATCGATGATTGTTCAGAAAAAAATTGAACGTGGAGGTTTTAAGAAGAGAGAATAGGTGATTGAAATAAAAGCAAGGACGCAGTTTCGACCTTTTCGCCTATTAAACAATACAATCTTGTGAACAAGTGTATAAACAATAGACCCAGTCTTGAATCCAATGCACGGTGGAGGCTCACAAATTTATTGATAAGCTATAGATTACATCGAGTATTCGCTTACAGAGTGCTTCATTCATCGTTCTGTTGTTTTGTATCTGCTGCATTGCCTTATGAACTTTTCTGTATTAATTCTACACGACGCTGTTCTATTTCGGGATTTGGGACAATCTAAAACAGTAGTGACAACCTGCAACTGCAACTGTAAAATATGTTGCGCCAAATAGAATAATCTGAGAATGTCAAAATATGAACTGCTACTGAAAGGTGGTAAAATTCTGAAACAAAACGTTTTATCATTTTATACCACAGAAGAATTATACTCACAAATACATATGTTCATTCCAGAGAACTCCATTTGATTTATAAGTTTCTTTTTTCTCTACTATTTCGGTGCATTTGGTTTTAGAAGTATCAACATTCTATTTTTCTAAGCTGTCTTCTAAGCAAACAATGCACATGCTTAAAATAATTGTAGATGTTAAAAAATCCAGTGAATACTTTATTTATATTGTTCAATTTTAAATGGCAAACAATCGGAATTTTTTATATTTGATTGTTTTACTTATGTGCGACATAAAGTATATGTGCGACATAAAGTATATTTACTTGGATCTTTCAGTTTAATGGGAAAATCACCCAAAAAATATAAATACAAAAAAATATTCTTCAATACTCTAGTGAAACGATTTAACTCTTCACTGAAAGAGAAAATCTTTAAAAATTCATAAAATTTTATTCCAATATCCGTATTAATTGAAATTTTATTAAAACTAGAAATGTCGCTTTAATTTAATTCAAATGCAAAAGGCCAATGTGAGAGGCACCTTATGTCAAGCTAAATGTAGGTGGCGGTAGTATTTCTGCGAGAATACGTGTTTCTGGATTAGGGTGTGTGTGGAGCACATGGGTTGTAAGCCCTCCGTCTCCAGATCGAATACTTTTTACGTGTTTCTTGTACGTATTCTGAACGCGAAGTCACTTGGCTTTTTTTTAAATACGATTTCTAAAGATTAAATTTCGAATTTATTTCTGATAGTTGATTGTTTATTAAACGCCAAACATCGCCCAAACAGCGATAAACAATGTTTTAAGGTAACTCCGATGAGTATCATAAGAGAGTATTTGGGCAGCTATTGTAAAATCTTTACTTTACGTCTAATTTGTTTGCTTACATTGAAATTTTGTTGACTTAATATCCTCCATCGAATCTCCCCAACGTAAGCTCTCTGTGGCGGATTCTCACAGTCAGTCATGATATGGAGGAACAATCGAAACATCAACAACAGCTCTACATATCAATTTCATATAAAATGAGAAAATAATAGCGGGATGGAATAACGGTTGTTATAAAGTGTTTTCTCCATTCAAGACATGTAATCAAATAAAAGAACAGGTATATATTGATATTAATAGAACAATTCAATTACATACTACATGGTGAAACTAACGTTAATTAAATAAAAGTTTATAATCAACACCTAGCATGATACAGTTGAACCGAACGATCTCCGAAAATAACTCAATATTCGGCAGATGGAATAATTACGCTGCAAATAAAATAGACCAGTTCAAAGTTCAGTTCGGATAAAGCGAGCGTGTTCCAATTGATGGGTGCAGCGGTTATTACCTGCAATATCCTTTATGCTTTTCTAAGGTGAAGGGGAAAGAATTACAAATCACTACAGCAATAAAAATAGACAACTAAAACAAGATGGAAAAGGTAAATATATGTTTACAGGTGAACGTCTTGCCAGCTCGTATAGTTTGTACGAGTGTACATTCTGCGCATGCGTAAGCTGTTAATCATAAATTAGTTCTAAGTGGTGTGTTTTTAAAAGCGATGAGTCTTGCATATCACAGATGGGTGAAAAAAATGAGCCTCATGATTGATTCAGCTGAATTTGGGAATCTTCAATTCTGGTTTTAATGAGCTTATTTTGGGGGAATTGATTTTACCGATCATGCACCTTTTTCGGCAGTTTGTGAGGAGGATTTTACTAATGAGATATTCTTGAGAAATATTTTAAAGAACACCGTTCGACTATTCCGATCAAACGCTCTAGACTTTTTTTTAACGTGAATGCTTTAAACGTTTGTTTCTAACAGGAAAAAAGTAAAATGGCCTGATAAATGCATATCACACCTTATTGGCAAACTGACCCATTTGAAAACGCTGATTTTTTTTCAAAACAATTCCATTAAACTTGGACAAACCATACAAATCAAACAAGGAAATATGTCTAAATTTGTAATACAAATATACGACTGAATTCTAGAAATTTCAAGTTGAGAAGTGAATATGACTACGACTTTCAATCTTATTCTGACTCTTCTGTAAATTGAGAATTGTTTTCATGAATTGATAAATTATTTTGAGTTGTATCCCTTTTCTCGAAAAGTAGGTGGAAAGTGCAATAACAAGGAAGCACTGAAAAAATCAAAATAGCATGTAATACAATACAGCACGTATATTACAAAATAAAAATTAAGCAAAACCAATTTCAAAACAAAATATTCAGCTTAGAACTGATTGTTCAATGATTATAATAGATGCAAATTTAAAAGCATTGATTCTTTTTGTTTTAAGCCAGTGACGTAACTTCGAAAGTTGTTGAGGTTCTCATTTTTAAAATATATCTACAGATAAAATAAATACTGAGATACTCTTTATAATTATTCATAAAGATATTGTTATAATATTCTTAGGGAGTAACTATTATTTTCTTAATTAATATTTACAATAGTTTAATGACTTAATATTCATTATGAAGTATGGATGATTACGGACATTAGACAAAACACAATTTTCTTTATAGAAGTAAAACTTATACTTTACATGCTTTAAGGTGTAGGAAAGAAAGGAGAAAAAAATGCAAAAGTTATAACCTATTCCATCTGCTCTAATTCCCTTTGTTGTGAAATCTATAAAGATCTAAATAATTACAAGAGAAAACGATAACCATATATACAAAAACTTTCTCAGAACATAAAACAAAAATTCTTCAGTATCCTAAAAGCGAAAATAGCATCGAGCATTTTCTTTTCTCGTGATGTGTTCCTTAATTTTTTTACTAATCAACTTTCTTGATTCGTGTTGAAGTAAATAAAGGATTGAAAGTGAACAATACACGAGAAGCTATATTCAGGTCATTGACAGGTTACAAAGGCAAGTGTGTGTCTTAGTATTTTTTCATTAATTGAAGTTGAATCTCCATAAAAATTGAAATAACTATAATCATCTTTTACGGGAGCCTCTTATTTTCACTCGAGAAGAATAGGTCACTTTTGGTAAGTAGTACTTTGCAGATGGGGAAAGGAAAATAAATTTTTTCACTCTTGGAATGCCTTCTAATTCTGAAAGAAAGGAAAGAACGTGCGATTGAATTTGAAAATATATCTCCATGTAAGATTTCTGTCCTCCAATGTGTTATATTTTCCCGAATGAATTAAATGAAACCATTTTCGGTTTTCTTAACGAGGTATCTCGTCATTAGATAAACTATCAGCAGATCTTGGTGGACAAAATATCTCGTCATTAGAAGGAAACTGAACAGATCTTAATCTCATCATAAACAAATCGACAATGTCTTGATGACGATATATCGTCGAAAGTAAAATTGGCCAGTTCTTGATGGACAAGATATCTCGTCGAAACCACTTGGAGGGTTAATACAGACAAATTAGCCCTTTGAGGATCTGGAGATTTCCGAGTAGTGTAGTATTGTTTTTAACCTCACAACATACATGATTATTGAACCTTCTGGTGGTTGTCTCGACGAGATTTCTCGTCATTAGAAGAAAACTGAAGATAACTTGATGGAGGAGATATCGCATTATTAGAAGAAAACTGACCGAATATTGATGGACGAGATATCTTCTCATTGAGAAATCTGACCAGATTTGATCTCGTCATCATAAAATAATCGGCAATATCATCGTGGCGAGATATCTCGTCATCAGCAAAACTGTTCAGATCTTGATGGACGAGATATCTCGTCGAAACTACTTTCGGGGTTAAATAACTACATCAATTGGTTGAATGAATCTTATGAAAGAGTCCATTGGTCCAGAAGGTTAAAACTGTTTCGGAGTCATGCAAGAAAGGCTACGGGTTGCGAGGTGGAACTATGCGTGTGAACCCCTTAGAGGGTTAAAAGCGGGGCCATCAGTGCTTAGCGTTCATGTAAACCCAGAAGCCTGACATCCCCTTTTCAAAAAATATCATCGACCGAATCAAGAAAATCTGACGTTTGCTAAATACTTGGAGAACATCAGTTTCGTTTTGTGCACGTTTGCTTTTACATGGGGTAAAACTAAAATACCTTAAACAAGATTTAATATTAAATTTAAAAAGTAACAATGGATCTGACACTTTTCGATGAAACAGCAAAACACTTGACATGACAAAATTTGAAAATTGATGACTATGCTGAGATGTAGACTCGTAAAAACATTTTTGTTCGTTGTTATTAATTAAAACTGCGATTATTTCTTAACTTTATCTGATTCTTGAATTCTCTTATGAAAAATATGGTATTATTATGAAATCGTTAGCATGTATGTAAAAGATAGGCTCGTGGCGTTGATTTTTAAAAATAATTTTACCTATGATTTCAAAATGTTTTTATTGAAGTGTCTAAATTCCATTTTCTTCTTCCTTCTAAATTCTGTGTTTTGTTAAATGCTTAAATCCTTGTTTAAAACCACGAAGTTATTCAGATTCTTTATCTTGTTTCAGATACTTCCAGCTGTCACTTGGCTGTTAGGACTATTGTCAGTAAAAATTTGTTGTGATGCGAAACCTCAGCGCATCAACAATTCTGATTTACCCAGTTATCGAATGCAACAAAATGGCGGCAATGGACATGAAGTTGTGTATAATTCTCCAGTAAGGACTCATCCACAAGCAGTAGCACCTTCAGTCGGCGCTCAGACAGAACAGAATAAAAATCATCACTCGGCGACTTCTTTTGTTTCACAAAAGCAAACTAACCGAACACTTACTGCCGAAACACTGCATAAGCAAAGCACAAATATCCACCATTTGACATCTGTAAGCCATCCGGATTCGAATAAGGCGAAGAAGGTTCCTTTAGTTCTCATAACAATTCATAAATCCCGTAATGTTACTCCAAGAGACAAGACAACGACAATCCTCAAAAATCAGAAAAATACCAGTTATGGAACCTTAACTAACTACAGTCACGCAGTGGATTTGAAATCCGAAGATATATCCAATTCGGGCTCTTACAGGCAACATCATTCCCCAGAAAATCCACAGTTGACAGTTACACAACCACCATCTGTTGTAACGAATTCAGCCCTTGCTCCAGGTACTCCTAGGAATGCCGACAACGTCAGAACAACCGGTAATTCTAATTACAGAAACTCACAAATCAAAACTGCAAATTTCGAATCTAGTCACTGGCAACCGGTGAATAAAAACGGAGCACGAGTTTCAGATAAAATTATTTCCAATAACCAACAGCAAGAGGATGCTAAGAGCACAAACAATGGAATGTCTCATCAAATTTATCCGGGCAATTCACCTTTACATCTAAGTCAGTTGAAAACAGTAGGTTCAAGAACAACTCAAGCTCCTGGAATTGCATCGATATTCGTTAGGAAGCCTATCATGAACTACGATCCGAGTACCACTTTCGTAAAACAGGACAGCAGTGCAATGACCAATAATAATCACCAAAAACTTGCCCAACCTCTGCTTTACGTATTTTCAAATGAACAAAACCATCAACAAATTAAAATGGTTCAAGAAACTTCATTGATTGAGCGACCCAATGTGATTCCCATAGCCAATTCTCAAAATTTTCCAGTCGGCGAGGCAAGTAATGAAAATCAGCGACCCCTTGGGATTCGCACTCATGTAGGAACTGTTGAAATGGTCCATTTTCCATCCACCGTAACACAACCACAAAATCAAAACAGGCCTGTCGGGAATAAAAACTTTCAAATTTATTACAATCAAGATTCTACAAGAGCTAATGCTGATACTATGGACAAAGATAAAATTGTGCATCCAGCGACGATAGATCAAACAGTAGGAAACACATATAAAAATCAAAAAACTTTTCAAACGGTTCAACAACCACGTATACAGAGTGGTAAAAATAATTTAGATCACAATTTATCTCAGCAGCAAATAAATACAAACGAACATTCAAGTTCCTGGAGTTCTAACATGGATAAATCCATTCCTCCTATGCATATAGAAAACAATCAATATTTAGTAACAGATAATCCAAATAAAAACAATCAAATGCAACACTTATTTACTATAACACTCGGACAAAGCCAACAAAATTTACAGAATGACTTTAATAACACTAATGATCTTATTTCTCGACAAGTTCTAAATTATAATTTAAATATAGAGCCTAGCAAAGATCAAAATTCTGCTGAGAGAAATGCCAAGAACAACATAGTACCAGGAATTCAGATACTCTCTGATTCGTATATGCAAAGTAACGGCAATAAGAGTTACCAAACATTAACATCCACAGCACACATGAAGCCACTGCTTCCCTCTTATAATGAGTATGTTTTGTTTCCAGAAAAATCAGAAAATTCCCAGCAAAACGGAGGAAATCGTTTAATTACAAGCTATAAAATAATTCCTGCATTCAATCCTGGTTACCAATACACAAATAATCCTACATACACTGCAACTAATGACATGAAGAGCTCGTTAAACCATGAAAGTTCAAGCACATCTGTTCCAAATAATCCAAATCTGAGCTACAATCAGCAACCTTCCATGGAATTAAGAATTCAGAACAATAATTTTCCAAACAATGCTTTTATTAACTCTGATACCCATCAGCAAGAACAAATCCGAAACACTATGCCTACTACAGGGATTAAATCAAACTTGGATATTTCTAAAAATCCATCTAATCAAACAAATTCTGGAGCTACAGTTATAAATAATTACATAGATCCTAGAATAAGGAATAACTACAGATCTCAAGAACAGTACACGACTACCATCAAGCATGATTCGAATACACCACAAAATGGAGCATCTCAAAAGCATTCAAACCAACATATTTCTTCAAATTTAGGTTCCGGTGCTAAAAAAGGAAGACTTCCAGACTTAGATCCTAGGAAAAGAATGCCAATGGATGAAGTAAGATCTCAGAATGTTCCATCTTCCAATCAGTTTGGTAATTTCAATTATCCCAGTTCCATTTCTAATCTTTCTGGTGCATACACTCAGAATCGAGACCAACAATTCAACAGGAACACACTTCCTGTTGAACATAATGCTCAGAATCAAGACCAACAATTCAACAGGAATACACTTCATGCTGGACATAATGCTCAGAATCAAGACCAACAATTCAACAGGAATACACTTCATGCTGGACATAATGCTCAGAATCAAGACCAACAATTCAATAGGAACACACTTCCAGCTGGACCTGATGCTCAGAATCAAGACCAACAATTTAACAGAAACACACTTCATGCTGGACATAATGCTCAGAATCAAGACCAACAATTCAATAGGAACACACTTCCAGCTGGACCTGATGCTCAGAATCAAGACCAACAATTTAACAGAAACACACTTCATGCTGGACATAATGCTCAGAATCAAAACCAACAATTCAATAGGAACACACTTCCAGCTGGACCTGATGCTCAGAATCAAGACCAACAATTTAACAGAAACACACTTCATGCTGGACATAATGCTCAGAATCAAGACCAACAATTCAACAGGAACACATTTCCTGTCAATCAGGATGTTCAGAACACTAGACCTAAATTCCAACATAACGAACAGATACAGAACCAACATAATGCTTTTAAAGAAAACGAGTCTTCGAGGTTAGACATGTCCAACGCTTCCAATGACGCTCATCATAAGCAAAGTGAAAGTCTCCAAAAATCATCAGTTCCAGAGGCTCTGTTGTTGGTGCTGGTGTCTGCACAAAGAACATTAGAAAACTATGAAAGCGAATCTGAAGTTAAGGACCCCAATCAAACATACAAGTCAACTTCCGAAGAATTTGGAGATCAGCTTGGTCAGGAATCTAACACCAAGGTAATTCTTAGGTCGATTTTGGAAGCTGCGGGAAGACAATACAGAAAAGAGAATGGGATCGGGCAGGACACTGTTGATGTCCGGAAGATAGTATCGTCATCCACTCGATCTAGAGAATGATGCATTTTTATTTTGCATCACACGCATCAATAACTCAGTGAAAGCTATCGTCATGTGTGAAATAGGTTAGAGGTTTCGAGAGAGTCAGAGTTATCAGCACACAAAATCGGTTGAGAAGAATATTGCTATTGGAATGCAAATTAGAACAGTGCAATACCACAGTGAATCGGAACATACATTGTCAAAACTTGTCTTATATTTCCTTTTTCCTCTCATCCAACAGTTTTATCTTTCAAGTAGAGGCACATTTAAGCTTGGTTACTCTATGAACTATTTTCAACGTCAAAAATTCTAAATAGTTAAAACTCATGGTTGAAGTGAACTTTCAAATGAGTAAATACTTTTTAATGTGAAAACTAAATGAAAGTTTAAAACTAAGTCTCATTTCTACAATCTGCTTTATTAAGACATGTACATATCCTGAAATGTGCAAAAAGAACGATTGTATATGTAAATAATGTAAATAAAATCATTCTGTAATCCTCGTATGGCCATTTGATTCTTTTGTCAAATCGTGATTTTCTTAATTTTGATACGTTTTAATTTTACACATTCCTCTAAAGCCTTTATTTTTCTTAATCAGGCATTCATAAAATTATTAGAGGAAAATCATCACATGAAACCCATAATATTCAAGATCCAAAATTGAGAGATTTATGTTGTAGGATTTGCTTTATTTTAAAGGGAGGTTGCATACATTTGTGCTCCCAAAATTGAGTATACTCCAAGAAGTAATTTCTTAAAAGTTCAAAACTATTTCATAAATAATTTGTGTGTGAACTTAATTTTTTACAGGAATAATAAAGTACATATTTAGAAACACATTAGGTTATTAAACAATTCCATATTATATGAGTATTTGTAGACATATTTTTGGTGAAATTTACAGAATTCTAAATCATAAAATTGAGTATACACAAGAGCTTATTTCGTACAGAAACCAAATAAATTTTTGTTTGCATCTAATTAAATTTAAATCATTATTTATTGTAGAGTTTTAAGCTTTTAACCCTCCTGGTCGTTGTCTTGACGAGGTATCTCGTCATTAGCAAAACTGACCAGATCTCGATGAATGAGATATCTCGTCATAAGAAAAAAACTGATCAGATCTTGATCTTGTCATCATCGAAAAATTGGCAATATCTTGATGTCGAGATATCTCATCGAAATCACTTGGAGGGTTAAAAAAATCACTTTTTGATGTATACTTCATTTTAGGCACGTGCCAATATCTTAGCTTCTAGGTACTTTATGTTCTATATTTAGAACTGTGTTGTAATTGCATTTGCTTGGATGGATGTGCTTTATAAGAAGCCATTTTTTCACTTTGACAGGAGGATTATAAAAGGGTTAATCTTTATCACTTCACAAAATGTTTCCTATATATGTGCCATTGTTATTTCAATTTCCGAGGTTTAAATGAAACATTACATCTATATAAGTCAAAATTAGATTAAAATTGTAAACAAAAGCTACGAGAATTTCCGGTTTCCTTTTTTAAATTTAAATTACCACATTCAAAATTTAGAAACAGTTAGGGTAGAATTAGAAACATTTGGGTAGTTGAATTTTACGTCGTACTGGAGCAAGACAATGGGCTATTGACGGTCCAGAATCCATCCCAAAGGAAAAGATCAGAGGACACCTCGTAATTAGGAACCACGATAAACAATTGAGATATATTAGAAAATGTTTGTTGGGAGTTCACATGCTTAACCATAGTTTATCTCAGAATGTCTTCAGACCTGTCAAATTTTCTCACGTTGAACTACCTATGGTCATGATTGTATTCTACTCGAAACAAATTGACATTCTGTCTTAATATAGAAATAGAACTTCCAATCCCATGTATTATATATTTTAAAGGCCTTTTAAGTTAACTAGTTCTAATTTATCTTCGTTTACTGTGCTTAGGGTAATTCTGATTCTAGCCTCTTGAAGGTTATTTTTTGATTTACTGCTGCTATCGTCACTTAAACGCGATCTTGTGAAAAGAAACAAACCACCGTCATGAAAGGAAGTTCGTATTAAAGAATATGACTGAATACTAATCACACTTAGACATATTTCACACCTTTAAATTACCATATACCTTTTGATTGAAGAAAAGCTGATATAATGTGATTAGCGTAAAACGATTACGATCACCGATCTCTTTTCTCATCTACATGTCGTCATATTAGCTCCTGAATTTACTGTTGTAACATGTTTTAAATATTTGATACTTTATATCAAGAATGCCCAAACTACAACTCGCGACGTATTGACAAAAGTAATAAATAATTTTAAAAAGTCTTTGGTAACAAAAAATATTTCCCTAACGTACGTAGCACAGAAATCGGCATTATTTGTATACATGAGAATGTGTGTGGCAACAGACGGATATAAACTATGCAAAACAAACCACTACGGGATTTCGCCGCTTAGTTTAAGTGCGCTGAATTTGAGCTACAGGCTGTGTGTGAGTCTAGTGAAATTAAAAAGCAATCTCGAAGGGAAAGATCCGAGGGCCACCACTTAATTTTGAACCACGGTCAGATGACGAGGTCAACACATGAGCTAGCACTCCACTCTTCGAACTTCAACACCACACCAACATGAGGAAATTTGAGGCCACGAAAGATTTAACGACGTCGCCTAAACCTGTACTCTATCTCTTTTATCGTGAAATGGAGCGTCACAGTGCTTACAATTTTTAATACTTTCATCGTTAAAAAAATTAAAATTTTGGAAACCTATTTTTCACTTTTGACGACATAAATTACACTGCAGATGAAGAAATTTCCATCGCTGTATTTTACTTTTAAGTGAGCTACAATGTTACTGTAAGTGTAATGCATATGCAATATTAAAGAATAATATCTCCTTTTCGATATGGCTCGTGTAATACTTTGAATATCTCAAAGTGGTCAATAGCCAATTGCGTTACTCCAGTACGACGTTAATTTAACTACCTACCTTAAAGTGGTCCTCCGGTCAATAGGCGTGAGAACCCCTACCTTATATCAATGATATTTACCTTTTTTTTCCAAATTACTCGCTTCAAAGTATTTCTAGACATTTCAATGCCTTTTTACATTGAAAAATGTTCTTTGTTAACCCTTTGATCCTATTAAGTCCTGTTTCATACTTGATTACCTATTTTCTTATGATAGACTAAAATGTAGTTTTGATCAATTTCACACAATTATACCCATCCGATATATAAAAGATTCGATCTATTAAACGTCCCTAAGTTAAATAGCACTGAAAATGGGAACAAGACTTTTGTATGCTTTAAAGCACGAAGAAAATAGATTATATCATGATAATGAAATTGGCAACATTTTTGTTAACTGAATTTTTTAAAATTTTTAACACACAATGGAAAAAATGCGTATTTCTTTTGTGCTGCATATAACCAGGTGGATTTGATGAAGATAGTTACTTCAGTATTCATTTTATCTTCATAGTTAGCTTCATAGTAAGTAGACAGAAAAATTTATCCATAGGTCAGATATGGAGCAATTATTCTCTATTTTGTTTACTAGATTGTACTGGTCAAACTAAAACTCTTATCTAGTTTTTTTAGAAAAGCAATGAGAAATGGCTTAAACTCTTCGGTTGCGGGAATTTATCATCGGGCTCAGTTAGGATATGAATTTATAATGAATTAGCAAAACTTTTTACCCGAACACCTTTTTGACATTTTTATAATTTCTACAACTTGCATTGGACGCAAACCGTATATACAGTGGATAAAAAAACGTTTCCGTACGGAAATGAAAACGGCGTATAAATTATTATAATTTCTAAAGAAACCTTACCAAAGATTCAGAAACTGCACAAGAAACGTATTTCTTACTAGAGAATGTGTTGACAACAAAAATTACTTAATTTTCACAAATAAAAAGTAATTAATTAAAACTTTGCGAAAAAAATGGCAAAATGAAAGGCAAAAAAAGTTTCCGTACGCACTATGTAAACTGATTAGATCGTAATCTAATTGTCCCCCATTCAATTATTATAACTATCGAATGAAAAAGAAGTTCAGTATTGTGTAAGTAATCATTTCAAGCTATTTTTATTCTAGTGGATCTTCTAAAAGGGAAATTCCGAAAGCTATTCGCTTTTTGGTGATCAAGTTGAGAAATGACGGTTTATTAATGAGGAAAATATTGTCGAACTCGCAAATAAATCTAAATCTACGGAAAAAATCATTGTAAGATATAATGAGTTAGAAACTGGAAATTAGGAATCGATCCGGAAGATCTCAGAAATTGAGCCATATCCATGAGTGATATTCTGCGAAAGGTTCGTGATAATCTACAAATTAGTGCACCACAACTTGTATCCTTGTTGAAAACTGTTTACAACTTTGAAATATAACCCCTCAGACTGCAGGAAAAGTAATAAAAAAGTTTGCTATAATGGGCATGTTGCACGTAAGAAGCCATTCATTAGCAAACTTAACCGAAGAAAGCGTCTTGAGTTTGAAAAAATGCATGTAAGTAAGCCCTTAACTTTCAGGGATTCTGTACTTTTCAGCGGTGAATCAAAATTTTGAATCTGTGGTTCAGAAGTTATGCCATGGAGAAAAACAAAACATTAAATGTAAGTAAAAAGCTTATGTAAAACTAAAACACTGTGGAGGAAATGTAAAGATATAGGGTTGCATGAGTTCTGGTGTGAATAATTTATGTTTTGTTGAAGGTAACATGGATAGCTATGTGTACCTAGACATTTTAAAACAAAATGTCCTTGCTAATGCTAAGAAACTTTCTCTTGGAAGACCATTTATCTTCCAACAGGACAACGATTCAAAACACACTGCAACGTTCTGTAAAGAATGGTGCCCTTACCATGTGTCTCAGCAACTTCATATGCCACCAATTTACTGATTTAAACCACATGCAACACTTATGGGAAGAAATCAGTCTTTAACTGAAAAATTATGATACCATCATCAGCAAAGATAACCTGAAAAGTGATATTCTGGACGTCTGGAACAAAATTACTCCAGAAACAACAAAAAACGAGAGAGTCATACTTAAACTTATGAGGTCATTAAAGCAAAATCAGGTTCACATGACCATTAAATGATGAAACATGGTGGGCTAAATAACATTTAATGAAATATTTATCACCGCAGGGGGATTTTGCTTTGTATTAAGCATATTTTTGTGTTATTGTGAATTATGCGTTAAATTATATTAATACTTTTTGTTTAAATGCAATAGAAACTTTCTATTCAATTATGCTTATCTGTTTTTCCATTTGTATTTCTTCAATATTTGTATTCTGCAAATAATAAAGCCATTTATTTCAAATAGTAAGTGCGTACGGAAACTTTTTACTCTCTGTAAGTATACACATCAAATAATCGTATTTTAATCAAATGTTAAATATTTTATAAATCATATTTTAGTTTAGTGAATACTTTATTTGCGCTTACATATTTAGGCAAGTTTCATGATTAAAGATCTGAGTCACTATGCTTAAATCAACCATAATTTGGTAATTTTGGAGAAGCTGGAATGTATATTGAGCTTTGCGATTACTTGGATTGTTTTACCAGTACTGCTGAAAAAGCAATTATTTTTCCAAAAATTATTCTTACGGAATTCAAATTCTAACACTAGTTTGAGCCCTCTTTATTCTTTACGAAACAAAAAATTTTTGAATACTTGGAATAGGCCACAGAGTAAAAGAATGCGTAGCTATTTACTCTGTGGGATAGACTATATAAACGATAAAACATAAATACAATATACAGAACAAAACCTTTTAAAATAGGACTAATAGTTAATATGGCAACCTTGGTATCAAATTTTTTTGTCATGCACATTTGAATTATTTTGAAACAATTATTGTTTTGCTTTAGCATAAACTTCAAATGCACATACGAAATAAATAAATAATCATTGTCAAACGTTTGCTTTTTTAAATTTCTGTAATCCGTTGGCTTATTATTCCAGGTATCCTTTTTGTAGTGAAAAGACAGATGCATTCATTGCTTTTCTTCGAAATTTATTTTATTAATCTAAGTTTTAAACTTTATATCTGGATTTTCAATGTGATGTTTTTCGTTAAATATTTATAATCAAGGTAAGAAAATGTTTAATTTCTTGAAAAATTTCTTTGAATCATTGTATAATAATTTTGGGAAAAGCATTTGTTTTTTGATGACATACAAGGAATTTATATACATACTCTCAAGTATTCTATGCATTCTGAGTAACATTGGCACACATTTCCATATTAAATTTATATATTTAAAAACCTATTTTAACTCAGTGAATAAATTATTTTGCATTTATTTGTCTGCTTTATTATTCGGGTTCCATGCTAAAACGTCTGAATACTCGTACCCTTTACAAAACTTGCATCAACCTTAACCTGGCAATATTGGATGAGTTTAAAATTTAGCATTGCTATTACGTATTACTGGAAAAGTAATTTTTACCCAAAATTAATTTTACAGATTGTAAATACTATTGTTTAATGTGTTCAATTCATTTTTTCTTTTCGAAATAATAATAATTTTCAAATGTTTCTGACAGATATTCAGAGAAAAAATAGAGTAGAAAATTTAACTTTTATTATTTATTCCCTTCTGCTAGAACCTTGGTAGTTGTTTGAAGTTATTTTTAAGGACACATAGCTATCGTACTTTGTGTGTGTGTGTGTCACAATTACTTATTTTAAGTTTCATTTTATACATCGTTTTGTACAGAAGCGAGTCTCACTCAAAGTGAATTATATAATATTTAATTTAATACGAAAATGTAAACAATGACAGAATGTGTATAAAATGCGATAAACTTTTCTCAAAAGTCCCCAGTTTAACACATTTGGCTGTATAATTTCCATTCGATGATAGTAAAATATACGAAAACGGAAGATTAACTAATTTAACCCGAGAAACGCCGGGTAATACTGCTAGTGTAAAATGAATGTGGTGGAAAATGCATTACAAAAACTATAAAAACATTTTATTAACATCTATATATATAACGCATATGTACACTAAATGACAATATTTTTAAATAAAATAAAATTAAGTAAAATAAATTTCACAATATGCATAAAAAATTTCGTAATTATTATTTTTAAGCCGTTTAAAATAAATGACATGGCACATATTGTTATGGAATGTAGGAAATGTATATTCTTAAGTAGAGAGGAGGAATGTATAAATTATACAAGGCAATCAGAAATTTTGAATGAAATAGCGCTTGAACAATTTCATGTTGCTCATGATAACGTATTACTACTCTTACAAGTTACGGTTATACATCATTTTTTTAAACACAAAATTAAGATTTTTTATAGTAGAATATGATCAATTTTGTGCATACTAAATCAATTAATGCATACGAAAAACATTGATGATCACATTAATACGATAGATATCATTTGATACGATTGTCAGAGCCAACTATGAATTTATACCATTTGTGAGCTTCAATTATTAATTGTAAACTTTCTATATACATTTGCTGCCACTTAAACTTCAACCTGTGTCCCAATACATTGGCTTTCTTAAGAAAAAGTTGCTTCCAGACAAAATTAAAACGAACAATCTTTGCGAACATCGTGACGAAGTGGTAGACGATAAAGATGTTGAACGTAAGTTTTATGGCTGATAATAAAAAATATAATGTAACAGGGTTTTAGCAATTAACGTTGCATACAGTGCTAGGATTCCCAGAAAGATTTCTAGTTTAATGTTTTGTATGAGAAATAGTTCTTTAAGACGAATGCAGTTTCGTTTTTGAAAAAAGAAATGCGTTTTGAAAACCAAAATGAATTGCGAAGTCTTATAGTATTGGTGGAGTTGGCAAGATCAGTCTCCGAAAATCCAGCACTGTGATCAGATATCCATTACTTATTTAGGAAATCTAGCTATTAATTTTGCAACAGCCCTACGGCCAACCTCTTGTGATATGTAATGGCTAAACTGGCCTGATTTAAGTGAGGTTATAGATCGAAGGGTCCACTGCAGTTTCCTGATTATTATTGCGATCAATGAAAACATGCATTGCTACGTATATTAAGTAGGTGAAGCAAGGTACCTCGTTTTTATTTTGTCCGGACATTCACGACACGGTGAAAAATGAAACGAAGAGACGGAATGAAAATTCCATCACCTGTAATCCTAATTTGTCCAATGAATTGTCACTGCACAGTTTGTTCGATTGGAAGCAATTATGCAACATATATTACAGCTAGAGACGTAACGAGTCTCTATTATCAGCAATTCAACTCCTAAGTATTTTGACTCTCTTCTTAGTCTTCGCTGCTACCGTGCTATTCTTTGCTGAGACAACTATTTCTGTCTTCTTCGATTCTGAAGTATACTCGTCCACTGGCACTTCTACAACTTCAATTTCGATGCCTTCTTTACTGTGTGCTCCTATTTTCTGGAGCGTTTCAGGATCCAGAGATTTTATGGCGTCTTCTATGGACTGGCCATGTTGAATCTCAAGAGCCAGGACGGGTTCTCTTCTGTAGCCATTTTCATCTGAGTGAGGGCTGATGATTTGGATGTATGTCTGCTCTCTCTCATTGTACGAGCCACCTTGCTGCCCTCTTGCGTCTTCATGGTTGTTCTTTGACTGTTGGCTGTATTGCTGTTGATCAACTTGGTAATGGTTTTCAGGTTTATGTTGATTTTCCTCTTGATAATTCTTTTGTTGCTCGTACCCTGACTGCACTTCCACGCTCTGGTAATTGTTGTTTTCGTATTGCCCACCTCTTGGAGACTGGTTTTCAGATTCGTAACCAGCAGAGTTGTGCTCAACATTTTGGTAACTATCTTGTATCTCTTTGTGGTAACCTCCTGAACTGATTCTCAAGCTTCCAGCTCCTTTGGATTCATAAGAGCTATGTTGGGGCTGGTCGCCATATTGCTCTTCGTTTCCGTAACCTCCTCCTTGTTTGCTGGGCTGCTGAATCTCGTAACTTGGACCATGAGAATCGGAACCGCCCTGGTTGTGATCAGCACCGGGAAGTGAAAGAATGAGTTGGACATTGTCGTCTTTACCATTGCCAACGTTACCAATCGGAAGGTATTTCAAAAGCTGGTGAGGATGCTTTTCCAGAACTTGCAAATTCGACAGTAAGCTCTTCAAGGTTTCGTCATCCAGTTTGATAAGTTCGGCTTCGATGTTCGGTTGCGCCTGGATGTGGTTCCCACTCAACTGAGTAGACGCGTATTGATTTCGGGGCTGTTCAAACTGTTGAGTGTAGTAAGAAAACGACTGATGTGGTTGCTGTTGCTGGTTTTGAGTTGCCGGTGTGTACTGCTGCTTACTGGATGATCGTGTTCCGGATGTAGCGTAATGTGACGATCCCCTGCCTTTGTTTCTTGGAATTTCATACTGCTGAACGGACGGAATGGGTACTTCAACAATTTGTACATTTTTCAAGTCAACTACGTCTTGAATTCCGGGCACATGAGGCAATTTAATTGGACTTATCTCTATTTCCTTAGGTAAGATCTGAGGGAGAATCGGATTCGTTTTGGGAAAGGCTACATATTCGTATTGAACAGGTGGCTGAACAGGTCCCCGGGTTTGTGGAACTCTCTTGTAACCTTTATTTCTCTGAGAGTTCCTATTTCTTTGATGCCTGTTATTGTTGTTGTTCCTACCTCCACCGTAGCTCTGATGCCCCTGCTGCAACGACTGCAGCGAAACTTCCACGATCTCCAAAGGTTTGCTGTTCTCGATGGGAAGATTCAGATTAGACAGAGGCAAGTGCTTGGCCTGCAGGATGATATCGTGTAAATCTTGAAGGTGCTTCAAGTCGATGTTTTGAAGATCAATAAATTGGGGAGCGGCGTTCGAAACGCCCCTGCCACCGTGATTCGGCTGCTGTCGCTGAGGCTTGTACCGCTCCATGTACACGGGGGTGTTCTTCTTAGGAGTGGACTTTATGGCAGGCCTCGGGTAGTAGCTGTAGATGTCTTTGTGGTATCTACTGGGAAGCGCGTGCGTGTAGTAACTGGCGGAGGCGTCGAAGCTGTTGGGCAGAGCGGACAAAATGTCATGATAGCGAGTCGTTGCAGAACTTTGGAGATAGCCACTTCCCGACTTCACTTGTCTGATGGGTCGCCAACCGCCAAAGAAGAGGAAACTGTCATCCTGTCTTTTCTCCGCTCTATGATTCTTCAGGGCGTCATCGCTGTGCACAACCGTCCATAGTAGTGCTAGGAAAGCCCAGCTCACCTATGTAGTAAAGAAATAATGATATGAGCATTTATTAAACTAGTTGTTGAAGGGTATTAATATGAGTATTTGCAAAAGGAGTAGTTTATGGAGGATGTTGATATGAGCTTTTACAAAAGAATAGTTGTTGATGGGGTATTGATATGAGTATTTACAAAAGAGTAGTTGTGTTGAAGGATGTTGATATGAGCTTTTACAAAAGAATAGTTGTTGATGGGGTATTGATATGAGTATTTACAAAAGAGTAGTTGTGTTGAAGGATGTTGATATGAGCTTTTACAAAAGAATAGTCTTTGAGGTATATTGATATAGTTGTTGGAATTGAGACAGAATAATAAAAGTAGTTATTGGGACTCTATTATTTGTAAAAACGATCTAAATTATGTTTATCATTTGTTTTCATAAGTAGGGCCTCTCCTGATAGGTGTGCTGGGGTGCACTTGCACATAGTTAGGAAGAAATAGGGGTAACCGAAGGCGCAATAGGCGCAACTTTAAATAACATACCCAGCAATAAAAAAACCATTTTTAAGCTAATTCATTTGGTTGCAACATTTTTTTATTAATATTTATATAACATTGGGTGACCTTTTAATATCCATATGACAAGTACTATCCGATTTTCATAGATATATACTTATTCAGTATTACGTATTTTACTGTGTAACCAAATGTTTTAAAGAACAGTCGTTAGTCGGTGGAAAGGGATATTCTAATGGACATTTAAAACGCGTCCATATATGTGTTTGAAAGTAAGTTTATTGAAGAACTTATATTTAGTGATGATTAGAAAACACTATTTAGACATAAAGAATGTTTTCCAAACACCATTTTTGTAGACAAAATATTTAATCCTCTGAACGTCACGGAATTTCTGAGTAGTGTATTGTGTCTACTTCAAGTACTATTTCCGACACCAAATCTGAGTGGTGGTGATCACTATAGAAACGGGTTCATTCATTTTGAGTAAGGGGGAGTTGACTCTCGGGGATGACGTAATTTTATTTTGTTATTCGCGAATGTGACTGTGGAAAGAGGTAATCTATTGAGATAGATCTCGGCAACATGTAAAACATCTTAAATATACTTTCAATTTGTTATTAAGTGTGATAAGGTCACAAATTTGGATAATTTCTTCAAGCATCCCTATGGAAAATTGGTTAAAGTCCGTTTCCATGGCAACACGGACTTTGTGTCTAGAGCAGTTGCATGGTAGACAGACAGTAGTATTGCCTTTGCCCACAATACACATGAGTAAATAACCACATCGATTGGTTGAAAGAGTCCTGTGAAAGCGTCTGTCGGTTAAAATTCACGCACGGAAGACTGAAGGTTGCAGAACGGATATATCCGTATAAACCAGTCAGAAGGTTAAGATATTACGACTGTTTCAAGCAGCATACTGAATGATTCTAAAACCTGTTTTAGGAAGGCTCTTCATACACGTGATGCTGAATATATCCAGTATTAGACGTGTTTAAAGTCTACTAGTAGCCATTCTCATTCACCAGTGTTGTTAGAAAAAAGATTTTTTAGTAGAAAACTAGTTAGAAAAAGGGTTTTCGCAACCATAGTAATATAATGCACAAGAAGTATAACATACATTTTTAAGGTACAATTAATAAATTGATTGTGAATGAATAAAGAATAGCAGACTTATAAACTTGAAAGCACAATGGAGCTATTTTAAAATAATATTTTATTTCGCAATGAAACATATTTTTCTAAGCCCGATATCTTTGGCCTTCAGCGCTACAAGGAACTACCTGACGGCTATTTGTTAGGTAGCACTGTCACTGAAATACGACATAGATGCTTATGCGGAAATATCACCGAAGTCCTGCAAGCTTAAGCCCGAACCAGGCTATAATAGGGATAAGACTCTCTGTCTCCCGCTGTAAAGACACCGATTAAGGTTCATGTAAGGTTGACCTGAAGGGCACCTACCTCCGGTCACATATTAACACGCGTGAGAGAACTTGAGAGACAGCGGTCGGCGAGCGATATCTAATTTTTCGGTTTCACACCCTTGTGTATGACGATTCTCGTAAGAAATTTGTCGAGGCCTCTGCCATATTTTCCTCAGGGCCTTCCTTACATCCGCAATGACTTCAGCTTGTCAGAGAGGAGGGATTACGTCCTAATTAAGAAGAGGTAGAACCCAATGGGTAAGCTAGCGCTGTTCCTATCAGCAGGACCACGGAATCCCAGTTGGTAGAGCAACGGATTAGCAACCGGAGGGTTGCGTATTCGAAACTCGGTCCAGCCAAAGACCGTCGTATACACAGGGACTGGTGAACATTAACCGGGCTATTGGCGACGGTCCGGGATCTTTCCCTTCGGGATTGATCCCGGACCGTCGCCAATTACTCCGTTGTATTGCTCCAGTGCGACGTTGATTAACTACCTACCTACCTCCTATCATAGATCATTATCATCATCCATGCGCTTAAAAATCGCAGGACCTCCTAAGTGGCAGACAAACGTTATGACCACTAGGACAGTTTCGTGGCTTTGCATCGAATTTTGATAAATACTTGATCAAATTAAGTTTTAGAAATAAAAATGAATAAAATCATAGGTAAAAACAATAGAAAAACATAGGTAAATCTGTCTTTAAACTGCAACATAGGAGTTGAAGTTGTAATCTGTTGTTCGACATACCAAAATCCATTTTTCTGTACTGAATAACCTATCTTTATTCACTGTATAACACATCTAGAATGATCTATAAAAATTCCTGTTCCAATTTTATGGTTTCAGGCACTCCTTTTTTTCAATTTAAGCGACATTTTTTCCCCATTGCGAGGTTTTATCTTTGGTGAAACCAGAAGCAAAAGAGCTAAGGCATCAGTAACCCGCACATTCCTACCACATTAATATAGCAAAGTGGTTAAATTTAGCATCCGCTGAACAACGCATAAATGAGGTCACATGATGGAATTTGTTTTTAAAATTCAAAAGGTGTGTGTGCGTTTTTTTGGGAAAAGGCCATTCTCTCTTGCTAGACGACACCGTGCTAATTTTGCATATCCGTATTTCTTTTCCCCTTTTGAGGAAGAATACCGATATGTAAATATATAACAAAAATAAGATCTACGTAATCGCGCTTTTGTTCTAAGCTATATTCATCGTATAAATGTCTATTTATAAAGTTTTTGAAGAACAAAGGCTTACATTTAATAAATATTTAACGAACGAAGTTTACATCCAATGAGGAGTTTTCGAATGTCGTCGAACGAAAGGTGTCTATTTCATTTTTGAACAACGCTACCAGTAACCAGTATTTCAGACATTATGCCACTCTTAATTATTATTAGGGTCTTTTACTAAAATACCCTAATTATTATTAGGGTCTTTTACTCCCTGAAAATTTTCAATTTAATGAACACCCAGAAGACTAAGGACTCGCCAGAATTCTTCCTCTGGCCCTAGGTTCAACAGGCTCTGAGTTCGAATCCTACACTGGGCCTGGATATTTGTCGTGGTTCGGAATCCACTTTAAGCCGTAGGTATAATTAGTCCTCATGTAGAAAAGCAGGGCAGTAGAACGGCAAGCCAAAATTATTCTAGATATGATCAGGCAAAAAGTACCAATCTATTTAAGTGCTCGATAGAGCAGTATATTATCACAATATGCTTCATATGTACCCATATCGTATATGAGATATATTTCATACCACGATACTTTGCATCTTTGATTCCCATTTGCTATGAATAGTTTTTCTTAACACTCTGAGAGTCACAAGCCATCCTAGTAATGCAGTATTGCTTTTACCCCGTAACACATAGTGAAAAAATCACCACGTCTATTGGTGGCGAGAACCCTAAGAAAGCGATCAAGGAAGTCAAAACGAGTTAGAAATCATGAGAAAGACTGCAGGTTGCAGAAAGGATATATGCGTTTGAACACTTCGAAAGGTTAAAGTTTCTTACCAAAGACTTCGAAGTCCAAAAGGTCCTTAGGCTAGTAATTTTGAACTAGGTGCCGCGATATCCTGGTTGAGGGATGCCACTATATATGCTGAGCTACAGTGCTTATTACGTGCATTAGTGTAAGATACGAACAATAAACTTGTAAAAGGAGGATCTATATGAAAGCCCGGATCTAGAATTGGACTTTTTGAGCATGTTCTATCTCACGAACTAGCTGTTATAAGCTAGACCTTAAAGATTAAGTAGCAACACGTGCATTTGTAAAATACCAGAAGCACGATAACTGACTAAGGAAATAAGAAACTCAAAAGCTAATAAGTTGAAAATCGAATAATTTTTTTCTGGTAGGTAGGTTGTTTTACGCTGCACTGGATAAACACACTGGGATACTGGCGTCGGTACAGGATCAATCTGGAAGGGAAGTATCCGAGGACAGCACCTAGTAATTTTGAATCACGGTCAGATGATGAGGTCAAGACCTGAGCTAGCATACCACTCTCCAAACTCCCACACCATGAAAACGTGAAAAATTTTTCTGGAATATTACGGTTTGTTTTCTTTACAAAACGGCTGTAAGTCACATCAAGTCCAAATATTTCATCACAAATTTGGATTTTTGTTTCATGTACATAATAGTTATCCTAGTGATCGTTTATACTAAATCGTTTTCGTTATTATTTGTTTAGCTGGTCAAAGAGTTGTCAAAATGTTTGCAAACCCGAAGATCTAAGAGGTGAGAGATCAGGCATTAAAAAATTGTTTGTTTGGAAGCATTTTCCTATTAAATATGAGGGTCTCTCGCGGTAGCCAGCTTGGTAGAGTAACGGATCAACAACCGGAGGGTTGCGAATTCGCGAAACGATCCAACCACAGTTGTGTACATACGGGCTTCTGCACGTTAAATCTATAGTGGCCTCATATGTCCTCACGTTGGCGTGCAGTGGAAGTTAGGAGAGTAGGGTGGCCAGCTCGAGATTCGTCATTTGACCTCATTATCTGACCGTGGTTCAAAATTACGAGATGTTGTCTTCGGATCTTACCAAGGCAAAGATTAACCCTCCTGGTGGTTGTATCAACGAGGTATCTCGTCATTAGTAAAAATTGACCAAATCTGGATGGGCGAAATATCTTGTCATTAGAAAACACATCAGATCTTGATCTCGTCATCATAAAAAATCAGCAATATAACATTGACGAGATAACTCGTCATTATCAAAATTGGTCATATCTCGATGGACGAGATATCTCGTCGAAACCACTCGGAGGGTTAAACACTTTTTCTAATGACTGGCCAATGGCCATTAGACAATTGAATATTACTCATTATGATCATTTTAAGTTACCTTTGTGCACCATGGGGAAGGGGTCACGTTACACCTTACATACATACCGCACATTACACGGACAACCCGTTTAGAGAGAGGTCACACATTCTTTTCTAGATGAACATGCCTTACCTCTAGACCGATTGGTTGACACGATTATACACTAAAATGCGTTTAATAATGGCATATAGGCGATATTTGAGGAAGGGCACGTATTTTCCCCTTTCCATACTGGATGTCCTCATTTCGAGAACTTTTCCTTTTCGGTTTTAGCCAAAGGGGCCTCAAGCGTGGGATCCCGTCAACGTCACCGGACTGCAGTGATGGGTAATTTTGCTTCCAAAATTCGGAAGATGACGCAGGGGTTAATATCACTTCCTCCTTCCTCATTGTGTAGGTTCTGCCCTCCAGCCCCGAAGCTATGGCATAATGCATGGGCGACCTCAACAGGAAAGCTAGGCACCCAATCCACTGAGCAGTCATCACCCAGCAAAATCAATTCTCCGGCCACGTGTTGATGTTCTAATTGTTTTAGTGGTAGTGCCTTTGCTCCAGTAACAAAAGAACGCGGAGGTAGGTTATAAATCAGCGTAATGGCTGCTGCTTTGCTTAATTGTATGCAATGAGCCTGTTTATTTAGATCGTGAAGGTTGATATCAGCTGTTAATGGAATAAATGATGGGTTGCCAGGTTTTATATATATATAGAAAAAATCGCGTTTGTTTTAACTTTCACATTCAATGAGTCGTGCGCTTTGGGTAATTGTAGTGTTTAGTTGTTAATTAAGGGATGCGTTATGCAGTCAGATTTGAAGGTTAGTGTGACGCAGGTTTGTTGACTTTCTGTTGGTTTATTGCAAATTTGATCTCAATCGAATTCTGAATTTGTTAAAGGCATCGCGGTGACCTTGAAATACGACCTAAGGCTTTATTTATTTGCGGCAATGAGAATAAATAGATCGGCAACAGCCAGCTTCATGCTCGGTTTGTCGTGATATTCAAATTCGTTCGGCAATGCTCAAACGAAGATTTAGAACCAAAACAATATTATATATGGGTTTATAACATATTTAAAGCGATAAAATGATTTCATGTTTTATAGTAAATAATTTATTTAAGCTTATTGCAAAGTTTATAAAAGTACATAATTCATTGCAGTAGTCCACTGAAGTGCCAGGAAAACCGGTATACAAGTCTAATACTTGGTAGGTCTTCCTGTATATATAATGGTGTTCTAATCACTCTCTAAGTATTATATATATAGAGAGAGAAAGAGAGATTACACCTCCATTATACGAATTAGGGTGGTGCTGTTTAAATACGCCATGCTTCTTCATTCCGATATGGAAAGAACTAAAGAAGCACCACACGAGGAATTACTTCGTTGGCGTGGCCTAAAAAATAACGTTACATACCTTTTGATATCTGAACAAATAAAAAAGTGAAGACGAGCTACATGTTTTGAAAACACTCTCTTCAAGCGTAGGTGCTTTTAAAGCATCTGTAAGCACAGGCAGTATGTTAAGGAGTGATTTTGAAGAACTTTCCTCCTGAGCAAACAATGGAAACAACTGAGCTTTCTTAACCTTTGTAGCTTCAGAGACAAAAAAGTAAACTGTTTGTTCAAATATAGCATTTTGTTCGCAAGATTAATTGTTTGAAATAGTTAAATGTAAATAATACACAAACGTCAAAACAGAAAACAAACTTTTGTATGTTTCTTCGAAGTTACTACGACGCATTGTGTAAATAATGTGCGCAATGAGAACAAAACTCAGATAATGAGTTTGTGTTTCAAATGATTCCTATTTTAATTGGTTTATTTAGCTTAATGTATGGGAAGGGGATATGAGAAAAAAACATTTGCAAATTAATGGTGTGTCTATTTGAGAAATCTATTTATGTATAAATACATATTTCACTTAAGTAGATGGCACAGAAATTTACATTATTTATATGCTAGCGAATGGCAGCAAACGGATATAAACAATATGTAACAGGTATTGGGGTTACGGAATTCATTCGCTAATTTTGTCCCTAAGTTTAAACATGCTTAATTTGAGCTATGGAACTACATTATATTGCTGAACTACACGGAAGAGCTCGCCAATCTGATGAAATTATCCAGCAGTCTGATTACAGAAAGCAATAAGAAATTTGGAAGATTGAGAGAAAAGAAAATATGTGCGAAAATAGATTTATCGTCAAAAATTATCAAATTGCCTTTGATTAAAGGACATGGGATGAAATTGAAGACGTTCAGAATCATAGTGTGGCAAGGTGACCGAAGTACGCTTTTTGTTATGTATTTTATTAGAAATAAGAACTAACATAAGTAATAGTAAACGGTATTTATATAATTTTGGATAATTTTATTTAGAGGCATGAAATCCATTTAGGTGAATATGGATGCTATATTCATTATAAATGGATTGAAATAAGATATAAAATGAAAGTAGCAATACTTTACAAAAACAATAAATAACAATTAAGAACGTTTAACGCATAAGCTATGAGCGGGGCTTCTAGTTATGAAAATATGTATATGCGTAGTATATATTACGTTATTAAAAGTTATTAACATTTAATTCAAAGATAAATTTGAGTAGAAATGTATTCGTAAAAATATTCATACAAAATATATCTTAATTTAATATAATGATTGCACATTTCAAATAAATGAACGAAGTAAAATAATTTTTGATAATCTAAGTCAATGCTTTAAAAGAAAATAATTTGATGCAAGAGAGATACTTTGCAATACGTGTATTTTATGCAACGAAGAAATTACTGAAAATAATTCCTTTATTTGTATATTTATTGAATTACGTAAAAATTATTAATTTTTACTTCGAAATGTAGTTTTAAAAAGTTTAAATAAAAATACTTTGCTACTATTTTGATTTGCCATTTGATGAAATATAAGAGGCGTTGATTCTGATGAGATGGACTTTCAGTGAAAACAACAAATTACTGGAGACTAAAAATTACTTCAGGTTAAGAAATAGTTTACTTACCGAGGTTTTGATGAAGTTTGGAGTTAGTTTCCAATACAAGCGACGTGATAAAATTACAACCGAGTACCATGAGAAGTTAAGTCAAGAATCCTGAGAAACGATCCCAAGCACTAGCGCCCTCTGTGCTTAGCCTTACAGAAAACTATCACACCCATGCAGATACTACGGTAGCACAGTTGGTAGAGTCGCAGACTAACAACCGGAGGGTTGCGAGTTTGAAACTCGATCCGACTAAAGACCGTCGTGTACAAAGGAGCTGATGCACTCTAAATCTGCCGTGGACTCAAATGTCTTCACGTTGGTGTATTGAGGAAATTTGGAGAGTGGGGTGCCTGCTCAGGTCGTCATCTGACTATGTTTCAAAATTATGAGTTGTTGCCCTTGGATCATAGAGGAAATATAAAACTACAGTGAGCAATGGTGCTTTTCTTTGCGTCCAGATCATCGGACCATTACTAGAAGTAACTTGAATCTTGGACTTTATGTCATCTGTGGGGTGGAAACGAACATTCATTATCTGATTGGTCCACGGGACGGGAGGAGACACCCATCCATAGATTCATCATCTGATTGTTCCACGCGACATAGTAGTAGACTTTAGCGAAATAATCATTTTTGTGTCTATTCTATAGAAATACGCGTTCACACCTACTCTCTCATAAGATGTTATATCGCCAATCGAGGTAATAAGATGCCAAAACGGCCAACCAAGTCACTTTTTTACAGAGAAGTCACGTGACATAGTAGTCGACATGTTGGTCACACATTTTGAAGTTTCCCTCAATGACAATGCTTAGTCTACTTATATTTCACGTTTATACTTGGATCTTTCCCTTCGGGATTGATCCTGAATTATCGCCAATAGCCGTTGTGTTGCTCCAATGCGACGTCAATTCAACTACCTACCTGTACATCATACCCCTGCAAGACATTTTCGAAAATTTATAACCACATTCATCTGAAAGTTAAATGGAAATTATATATTTTCACTTCATTGTTGTCAGGAAACTCAAAAACTTATTTTGAATCTTCTGAAGTTTCCTAAAACATCACCATTTATGAAAGCAGGAAAAAAAGATAATCATTGCTTTTGAACAGAAGTAAACATTCATGCAAACCCAAATGATCCTTTTGCGTGCATCACTATGGGCGATCAACTCAATCCCGAAGGTTAAGGGAATAGCAACGCGATCTTGGAAAATTTGAATTGCAGCAATTAACTTTGAATGCATCATCCGGTCCACTTTAGTTAGAAAGGTAATATAGGAATTCGAGGCCACTATTTCTGTTATCTAAATGAAAGGTATGTTTGCCCTAAAAAAGCATTTAAGGACTACATGACATGAATACTTTTGTAAATTGGAATCTTTACTAAAGTTATCAGAGCGAAATTTATGGTACTAGTAATGCAGTGTTCTTGACCTTTTATGTGGTATTCAAGTCTGAAGAGATTTTTAAATATTGCATTGCTTATCGTAATAATTCCTCTGGGGCCGCAGAGTTTGTCCACTGCGTTAGCAACCTGCAAGTTGTAGGTGTTGCAGGTTCGGTTCCTCCTTGGTAAAACTTTCCTTGTGTGTGTATGGTTTATTACTTGACATTTTTTGTCTTGTGTTTGGTGTAGCTTTGCCAAATATGGCTCCTACTTAAAAACATAACCAGCTAACCTAATTATTTACTTATTTGATTGCTGTTTGAATTAGTATTCGCAAATAACTGTTCTGTAATCATTAAAGCCAAATAAACAGAACTTGATTTCGATCGTACTTTTAAAACTAAGAAAAAAATGTTTGTCCACTTAAGGATCATTACTTTAATTTCAAAATATAGTTGAAGAACAGAAAGTATTAAGATTAAAAACGTTATGAAAGAAACAGTTTGACAATCAAATATTTTGATGCTCAAAGAGAGATAATCTGGATTTGCTTTTTTCAATTTTATAAATTCTATATAAACTTGATAGATGGTATTTTGTTAAAAGAAACACTTCTCTCTCATTTATCTGAAGTAATTGTCCGAAATAAAAATTTCGGAAAATGCATAAACGATCCTTCCGGATTTTGGCTTGAATTGCTTCACTTCGTTTCAAGAAAGGATAAAAGCAGGAAATATGTCAATATCAATATTCACCTCCAGAAATGATATTAAATGTAATTAGATGTAGGTAAGTAGGTAGTTAATTAACGACGCACTGGAGCAACTCAAAGAGCTACTGGCTACGATCCGGGAGCCTGCTAGACTAAATACAAAACGTCTGTAGTCCCCCAAAAAATTATTGTATTAACAGGATTCTGAAATAAGTCTTTTAATGTGAAACCTTTCTTGTTTTTTATAAAAACGTATTGCCTCTGTTATATATTTATAGTTAAAATACTTATAAAAAAATTTAAATCCATTTTGCAATTTAAAAATTGCAATGAAGATATATTTACTATAAAGGAAAGGTTACATTAAGTAATTCAAAAAGTGAAGCGCGTTAATAAGTTTAGCAAATTAAAACTCTTACTCTGCAGTATTTCGCCCCATTAGTGATTCTTAGCGTTTCCAAATGTAAATCGTTTTAATGGAATAAAATACACTTGCATTAAAATAAGTTTCATTTATCTGCTATTGTTGTATAATAGTATTGAAATCTTTCTAAAAGCAAAGTAAATATATTTAAAAAACAGCAGCATTAAAAAATTTGACATTTACTGTTAGAATATGATAAGTTAGCTTCAGTTTTGTTTGCAGTGTCAATGTATATTTGAATGCATAAGGGTAGTGGGTATGTGTGATTTTTCTATATCACAATTTGAAACAACGTTAGTGGTAAAGAAATAAATTTGACAGTGAAATCGTTATGAAATCCCCAGATTTGTTGCGAAACTATATTTGTGCCTTTGAATCCTTCTAAATAACTTATTTATTTTTCTAGGTGCTTCTACGTATATTTAAAATAAGTATTAATTCTCTCTCTTAAACACGTATAATATTACTTTCACTTAAATAACTGAAACCTCCTAATGTAAAGTGCACAATGAATAAAGTGAAAGCAAATATTAACGGCTATCCAACTGTACTAAAAATTTCCTTGCAATATATTTAAGTGTACCTTGTAAACAAAAGATCTAGATTGAAACGTTTAATATTTTGATTAACACCTGAATGTTTATTAAATGCACACTCTAATATTATTAACAAGCACGTGGATAAATTAAGCTAATTATTTCATAGCTTTCCAAGAATATAACAGGAAAATTGGAAATCAAAAATTCACAAATATTACTGTGAAAACTCATTTTCCTTTTTAAATAGAAGCCTATCCTAAAATCAGAAATTTTATTAAGATTATAAATATCAACTAACTACAACGTTATCATTATTTTCAAACGAAACACTTATTCATAACTTTTTACTGTTAAAAGCGAAAAATAAATTAAATCTAACGCTAAAATCGGAAATTTTAATTAGGATTATAAAGCGCAAGTAGCCCACATTTTTATCATTATTTTCAAATGAAACACTATTATTCATAACTTTTTACTATTAAAAGCGAAAAACAAATTAAATTTACAAAATCCTCTGGTCCGTCTGGTTTCCCGAGTCTATTTATGTTTTCACTAGACATCATTCCATCACCAAAGCCTATTTTTCAATTGTAATGACCTCCTTATCTTTTTGATATCTCCTCCGACATAATGAAAAGACCCCGGTTTTGTTTTACTTTTACTGTAGATAATACAAAACACGACAGCTCTTCAGTAACACCCTTTGAGTAATACGTCGCATGCGATCTTTCCCATTCACGAATCCTCGAGTTTATTTTTAAACACAGACTGCATATACAATCGTTGTTTTTCGAGAAACCGGAACGCTCAGACACCGAAAGGAGCGAGTAATTCACTTCACTTCACTTCCCCCTCCAAATAACGAGCCAACAGGTTAATCTCTTCGATGTTTAGATCCTTCTTGTAGGTCACGTCCAAGGATCTCAAAAGTGAGCCATCCGGTATCTTCGAAAAAGTGTGCGAAAAGTATCTGGGGTTAATTGTCGAGTCTCTCTTAATGATACCTGCAGCCTGGATTTCAAATGAAACTGTATGATTGAATATTGAAGTTTATGAGCTGAATTAAAACGAGAGATTGAAGGGAAATAACTTCCTCGTGTTGTTTATTATATTCCATTCCGACATTGTTTGAAAGTTGCTATATTCTGACAGTACGTTATTTAAGTGACTATGATTATTTTGATAAATGATAATTGTCATGTCTATGATTATAGATGTACACAAAAGTCATCTTTTTCCTTGTGTTTTTAAATCATATTTAGAGGAAAATTCATTTTTAATTTGAAAACTAATAAGATCCGTCCTCTTTTCCTAAAAAGCTAGATTTTTAGTTCCTTCATTATATTCGGGTCTTAGAGGTGAATCTATTTCTTTAATTCTCCGCATTCTAATATGATTTAACCTTCTAAGCGTCACGATATTTTCGACGACTTTTCAATGAAATAGACGGAACATGAGCGCGTACCTTTATATTATTTCTTCCGGTCGCTCGGTTTGTAGAGCTGTCACATGGTTGTGGGAAAAAGCATGAACCCAAAATTATTGATTGGTTAAGGTTATTATCCAGCGTGATTAAAAACAATAGTCTGCTTTGATAGACAATCGGGCCGAATCGTAAATCCACTTGACACCCACCTGAGATCTTACGACACCGACTCTGCCCACATGATCTGTGTATTTCATAAGAAGGTCGATGATTTTAGAGTGGTGCAGTATCAATATTGCTTTTACTCCTCCACACACATAAAGACCAAATAACCACATCTATTGGTTGAAAGAATCTATAGGAAAGATTCTATTAGGCAAGAAGGTCAAAACTCGTTAGAAATCATGCAGTAAAGACTGAAGGTTGCAGAACGAATATATGCATATCTCTGAGTTAAATCACATATTCGAATACTTTTTCAAATATATTCTATAACTTAATGTCAAATAAAAGCACTGAAAAGAGGTAAATTCAGTGTTAGTTCATTGAAATTATAGACCTACTAAACAAATACTGTTCACGTCAATTCTTATGCGAATGCGAAGTATGAAATGAGGATACAGATTTCCCTTCTGTCAAAATGATATCTTTATCAAGTCGTTTAGGTTGGTAGGTAGCTGAATTAACTTCGCACTGGAGCAACACAATGGGGCTATTGCCGACGGTCCCGTAATCAATCCCAAAGAAAAGTCGTTTAGGATTTTATTAATAAGTTATAAATCTAAAATAAATAGGAATGAAAAAGTGTACCACTTCATATATAAAACAAGAAGTGAAATCATAAAGGAAATAAATTAAAGAAAGGAGAAAGGGGAAATAATACTTGAGTAGTTCATATGTGCAGCGTTGCCAATTAAAATGTTGAAATGAAAAGAAGTTTATAAAAATTGAAAAAATTAAATTTGCTCATGAGCTTTTCTTTTCGAGAAAATTTAATTATAGTGTGAAGCTAATTTAGATTAAATTTGTATTCTGTATAAGAGCATGTGCAAGTGATCCGAGAAAGGTAGGTATTTAACTAACGTCACACTAGAGCAATACAACGGGCTATTGATCCGTTGTGTTTTTATTACCCGCGTGAAAACGATCTCAGAATTTAATTTTTATTGCGCGGTGCAAACGATCCGAGAATTACTACATCATTGTATTTATTATAAAAGCACAAACGGTAATATTGTGAACTGTAACCATGATTGGAATAAGATAAAAAAGGAATTTGAAATTTAGAAGAACGGGAAACGGACTGAAAAGGAGTGTGGATGGATGTTCTTTATATAATTTTCTATCATCTTTAGTTTCCTTAATAAATCTTAATTTTTTAATAAGCGTTCCTCTCCATGTATGCAACCAAAAAGCCTATCTACAATTATTTAATACAATGGAAGTGATATTCTTATGAGCAAAAAGTGAATATAGGGAGTTATCTCCACGGAAAATTGGGGTCGGATCACCACGCAACGTTCTAACATTAAATGGTAGCAGCGGTAAAGATAATGAACCGGAAGCAGTAAATATTGGACCAGTGGCAGAGGTGAACCAGAAGTAGAAGAGGCGTATCGAATCGAAGCTTGGTCAAATGGCGACATGACAAATGGAAGAAAGATACGATAGATTCTGAGGAAGCGAACAGTCAGGCTACCAGGAATCCTAGTAAAGGTGAGTATTGTTTGCCCTTTCTTTTAAGAGAAATAATCAGGGATCCATTGTAAAATATGATAGGTATTGCATATTTTTTTGTTTGATGGCAAGTCGTTGTTGAAGCACGACTGTGCTCGAAATGCATCCGTATTTCAGGTTTAAGAATTGCGCGACAGAGCAGGTGACACGTCAGTGCTATGTTTAGGAAGTAGCAAAATGTTCTGATTATTATTTTTCCTCTTTATGTGAACGTCATCTGACCGGAAATCCTCGAATCTTTCCTTTCGGGTTTGATCCCAGACAGTCGCCAATAGCCCGCTTTGTTCCTGTAGTGTGGGGTTAATTAAAATACCTCCTCCTATTTAAGGAATTGTAGTATGACAGGGGTAGCAAATAAATAGTTGGAAAGGCTGTTATTTTATTGGTCTCGTAGTTAACTTGAATTAGAAAAGAAGATATATTCGTAAAAATGGCTTTCTGGCGAAAATATTATATAAGAAGTGCGACCTCATTACTTTAGCATTGGAGTTTGAGGAGATACCTGATTCAAATATTACAATTGTAGGACTGAAACCTTTCATAAGAGGAAATCAGTCATACGAAGCCGAGTTCGTGAAGGAAATGCTTGAAACGATATGAAGTTCACAAAAGGAATGAAAAGAAAAGAGAGAAGAGAAGAGCGGGGGACTTGAATGAGAGAGTGTGAATGTTCTTTATAATTTTGTATCGTCTTTAGTTTTCTTAATGAATGTTTAATTATTTTATAAGCGTTCGCCTCCATGTATGCAACCAAAAAGCCTATCTACAATTATTTAATACAATAGAACTGATATTCTCATCATCCAAAAAGGGAATAGTGAATTTTCATCTCCAAAGAAAATTAGGCTCGTACATTGTATAAACCTAAACTTTATGTGTTTATTAATGATTTTAGAAATGAAAAAAATTCAAATTCGTAAAATAATCATTCGTAAAATATTCAATGCGATCAATAAAAGTATATAGAGAATACTTTATTCAAGTTTTTCTCAATGACTATATTTATTCTACCATAAAATGTCTTTTCTTATTAAATACCCCCTCAGGGGCACATCTTCTTTAGGTGTGTACTTATCTGAGGTACCCTAGTGATATCTATTCTTTTCCCATGGGGTTTACTGTCTTCGGTAAACATGTGGGTCGAGACATAAGATGCCCAAGCGAACGTTCTACACTCCATCATTATTTTTCATAATTACTTGACACTGTCTGTGGTTGGAGCAGCTTGCTTCATAAAACCCCAAACAAACCAACTTATTAAACATCATATAACTATTGAAGATACGTTGTAGACATGCACTCATGATGGATGGTAAAACAACAGTGAAAGATCAGGTAGGTAGTTAATTAACGTCGCAACGAGCTATTGACGACGGTCTGCGATCAATCCGCAAGGAGAAGGTCCCCCAAAACAACACCTCGTAATTTTGAACCACTGTCAGATGACGAGTGAACACCTGAGCTAGCACCCCACTCTCCAAACTTCCACACTACGTCAACGTGAGGATATTTGAGGCCACGAGAGACTTAACATGCATCAGCATCCTCGTACACGAAGGTCTTTGGTTGGCCCGAGCTAATCGTTACTCTTTCGACAGGGCTACCGTGACCCTCGAAAACAGATCAGAGAATTCTAAAGAGATCTAAAAATATTTTTGTATTTAAAAATTAAAAAGAGGAAATGATTAAAATGAGAAGATTAAAAGTATATTAAACTGAATTCGGGCAATTATTTGAATACTTTTGAGATGCAGATAGAATTTTAAAACTGAAGATATCTGTATTATCTTATTAAACGTCTATCACAGAAATATGAATTTACCGAGAATATTTACAGTTATTGTTTTTACGATTTAAACAATGTTACATTTTCTTCGAAGTTCTGTGACTAGTTAAGACAAAAAAAATTTCTGAAGAACTATTTTTGAGGAGCTGTGTGAACGTTTTCGTGGAAGAACAATGAACAAAGGAAATTGCGTCAAGAAGACGTGAAATTCTAAATTCTGTAACGGGTTTACTTTATTTTTAATAAGGTATTGTTTCTTATATAAATAGGCTTTCATATTTGAAATGTCATTTTAGAACACGGTTGCTCTAAAGTTGTCCCTCGCAAGTTTTTAAAGTAAGTACAGTAAGCTTTTAGTCCTGATAGGAACATGTTGACTCTTTTAATGTTTTTCGATTCAACACAAATAAAAATAACTGATAAAATGTGATATTTATAAATTTAAGTAATATATTTTTATAGTTATTTTTAGTATTTCCTAAACTACATATTTGTTTTTAAAAAATGAATAACAAGAATAGAAAAACAGCCAAGTGACGTCAAGTTGGGAATAGCATTGACCTTCTAATGAAATAGACAGAGCATGTGGAGGTAGTCGCTGATCGTAAGATCTCAGAAGGGTAAGTCACGTTGGCCTTAGAATCGTATTTGGCCGATTGGCTGTCGAAGCAGAGATTTGTGTTTTTAATCTGGCTGGACAATTATTTCAATCAATAATTTGTTCCACATTAGGATTCATGTTTTTCGTGATAGATCTTCAAATAGAGCGACTGGAAAAATAACATGAATATGCATGCACATACTCTGTCTATTTCATTAGAAGGTCGATGGCTCAAACATTAACAGAGAATCGTAACTGGTAAGCATGCGGCCTTGTAACATGCGCACAAGCATGAGCATTGTGCATATTTAAAACACTCTTCACGTGTAAAATAGGCTTCATCTGTGAATAACATGTATGCTGGAAAACACTGTGAAGGGCACGTTTGCTGTACACGTAGAACGCTGTACTACGCTCTGCTGTAGAAACCAATAGGCAGATAAACCTCCGGTTTCAGTCATAAACGTGAAACATAAGTACACTGATCATTGAGAGGTATGAGAAAAGGTACAGGAAACACATTCCTCTGCAGAAACACTATCAATACCTGCATTTAGCTTGTCATAAGAAGCCTCTTATAAGTTGTTTAAAACAATTTAATTTGCATTTTTAAAAATAGGTATTTACAAATAAAATACAGCTACTCCCACCTAAATAGGTTCTTCTTTCATTCCGCCTGTCTCTTAATACATGTTCCCAAATTTACAAAAACTTAATCACTACAAATTATTTCCTTTTTGAAATCCTAACGGTCAGGTGTTCTCCACCTAATGATGTTCCATCTCCAATCGATCGTGGGCTCAGCCAACGAAAATGGGAGAGAATTATCGAAAACAGGTGAATGATTCCTTTCTACAAACTATTCTTCGGAAGGAGAAAGAAAAACAAAACGAAAGGCTTGAAACAATGAATCGAATTCGGCCACAACTGTTTTCCTGTTGTTATTCCCCATTTTCGTGTACGTCTGTTGTGCCCGCGAGCGCGTGCAATGGCGTAGCACGCGTGGGACCTAACAACATTGTTCCAGCCCTGCGTGTGACCGTTGGGATGCCGCAGGAATGATTAGCAGATTCAATTCCAAGCACTGAATTATTGTTCTTCGAGGGAAAGTGTCACTCCTCTCCCATTCCAGACAAAAGGAAAGCAGCAGAAATAGAATGCATGTTCTTTCTTACTTTGGAACACGGCGTTGTTTTCTTCCTGAACAGAAGAGAAAATGCGGTATAATGGATTCTGGAAGAAAGCATCTGGAGTACAATTGGCCGCGGTAATGGCATTATGTGTCGCAATTATAATCTATTCATTTGTTTTTATGGCATAATATGCGATGACGAGGAAAGATTGACACAGAAACTCTGGATTCCCACCAACACGATTTCCATACTAATCAAAAGAAAGGCAACAATTCGTATCGCCGCCCAATTTTACTATGGGGCGGAAGTTCTGAGTCTTCTTCCTTTTGGGGTGTGAATACTAGACATTAAGTCGTGCCTTTCATACGATCCTCAAAATTGAACACAATGTTGAAAGCATATTAGACTTACAGAAAAATTAATTTCGTGTGGTTTTAATCTTGAGTTACTCGGATAGCATAGCTAATGATGGAACTAAAGAAAGTTGTTTATGGTGAAGCTACATCTAAGACATTTTTGCATATTTAGCCACTTAGCGTTTTCGTTTAACTTTCCTGGTAGATGTCTGAAAGAGGTATCTCGTCATTAGCAAAACTAACCAGATCTCGATGGATGAGATATCTCTGTCATAGAAAACTCTCCAGATCTTGAATTCGTCATCACCAAAAAATCTGCAATATCTTGATGACGAGATACGTCATCATTAGCAAAATTGGTCAGATCTTGATGGACGAGATACCTCATCGAAATCACTTGGAGGGTTAAACATGTGGAAATGAAAAATCCCCCCATTAACACTATACAACCATATAGCAGTGATAGTTAAAAAGAATGTCTCCAAGTTTGATTTTCTCGAATTGACGGTTGCTACGTGCTGGTACATAAGTATCTCATACTTACAAACACTAGATTATTAAATCAACTGCTGAATAAATATCCCTGTTTTCTAGCATTACGCATTAGTTAATTAAAAAACGCAGCATTTTGACTTCCATTAACTTCGAAGGATTAGATTTGTAGATACTTTTTAGTCTTTTAGACTAACACGGCTGTTTTATGAACTCTTTGGTATTTCATTTGTTTAGTAGGGACCGTGGGTAGCCCAGTTGTACGAGTAACGGATTAGCAACCGGAGGGTTGCGAGTTCGAAACTAGGTACAACCAAAGCTGAGCCAGGTCAGGTGTCGATCTCGTCATCTGACCTTGATCCAAAATTACGAGGTGTTGTCCTCGGATTTTTCCCTTTCGTCTCCAATAGCCCGTTATGTTACTCCAGTGCGACGTCAATTAACTACTTTTCTAACTACCTTAATTTGTTTAGTGGTAGTTATGTATTTGTGTGGTCGAGTTTTTGAAAAGTGGGCTTTCCTCAGTTTATCGAATTTAGATAACCCATCAATTACAATTTTAAATTTCCAATGTACGTACAGGATGGAGGAGGATTAGGTTAGAAAATATAATTCGTTTTTTAGAATTAGGGCGGCCCCACGTCGCGATCTAACAGATAACCTATCGCGGATGCGATGGATCGAACCCACGAACTACTACACGGGACTAACAATCTTTATCTCTAGATATTCTCTGAAATACAAGGCCATAGCATTTTAGATTTAAATTACCGAATTATCAACACATGATTTCAAAAATGATATCTAGTTATACATATCTCTTGATTTTAAGGGAATTCAACAGGTCGAGGAAGAACTCTTAAGTTGTTAAGATAATCAAATACTCGAAAATAAACCTGTAAATTAATGAATTGCTTTCTAGTTGTAAGATATGTAGACATATGAAGCCTATCTATGGGAATACTGTGTTGAATCTAAGTTTGAACAAATTCTAAAGCGTTTTTAAGATTGGATGAAACTTTTATAACGTTACAATAAGAACCTATATTAAATGAACCTATCCAATATAGACTGTGGTAGCTCAGTTTTTAAGAATCGCGGAATTGGAGAGAGGTGCGAAATCAAAACTAGATTCAACCAAAAGACTGTACGTGGGAGCTGGTACTCGTTAAATCTGTCAAGGCATCAAATGTCTTCACTTTGGTGTGATGTGGAACTTTGGAGGAGTTGACCTCGTCATCCTACTGTGGTTCAAAATTACGAGGTCTCCTGGATGGAATCTAAGAGCTTTGACTTGTACCTAGAGTTCGGGATTGATCGGAACCGTTACCAATAGCCCGTTGTGTTGATCCAGTGAGATGGAATTTCAACTACCTACTTACCTACCAAATCCGAAACTAATCAGGGTTTAACGATTTCAAGTACTTTCTATGCTTGAAAGGTAAAATACCCACTTTAAATGCGAGAATCACGAACTATAAATGCATAGGGTATGAAGATTTTATATTTTGACCACGTGGTTCATATTCTGACCTCGTACATCCAGAAAAAATATGTTTCCTATTCTGGCAAACAGAATTTAATGCTTTTCTGTTTTCAACTTTCTGAATAAGGGGTTTTAGCTTACTTTAGATTAAAGATTTAGTAGGTAAATATTTTTTTATTTCTCTTTCTTATGCAAATTCCATACTAAAAGAAAAATGTAACATTTATATGCAAATGAAAAATTCAAAAGCTCACTTGGGCTCTCATAAAAAATGTTTTATAATCAAAAGGAGGGAGGAATTTTCTATTCATTAAAATTTTAAGGTATCCACACAATTGTTTCAGGAACCAGTTAAACATACACTTAATATTCATTTTATTTCAGCTACACAAAATGTTATAAAATTCTACATAGTAAATCCGCAGAATCGGTAATAACTGTAGTTTTTAATCAAGTCTCAAGAGAATCACAGCATTTTCAACTTACAACAAACGGCATACTAGGCACAAGCACACTAGGTACAAGTCAGTTCGTAGATTACATCCAGCTTAAAAGCAAGTTTGTTTTCTTTTGTGATAAAGTGATTAGATAAATAGAAGAAAAATGAACTTATGTGTTTGCAGATATTTATAATACACATATCTTCATACATTTTAAACAGAATATTTAAATAGTTATAAAGGCAATATTAAAATTGTGAAACTACTCAAGGGCAGATATAGAAAACTTGTGTAGTAGATCAAGGTTCAAATGCATTGTATCTTCATTTTTGAAAAGTATGTTAATTTGAAATTTATTTTTTCATAAAGGAATGTGCCAGAGTCGAAAAATCGAACCACACGACTTTATTCCCGCGTCATTCGAAGTAGAGGAAATTTTAAGGTACTGTTCAAATAAGCAATAACGTCTTCTATAAATTTATATGCATGAAGTACTTACCGTCTTTGTATCAAATCGCACAAAAATTTCGTAATTTCCGATAACATCCAATTTCAACGCCAAATTCATAAAAAATGTGGAGTCCCTTCCTACGAATTAACTATCTTCTCCGCTTTTCGTTCATATCTCTCAAAATAATCTCCCTGTCAAGCTAAAATTTTTAACTTTGGTTAATATAAGGAACCCAAAGAAATCCTACGAAATGTTTCGTTTGAGTTAATTTTAATAGGTAATTTTAATTTTTTCACTTATGCAATATCGGTTTGATGATAAATTTGTCTATGTCTTAATATGAATATTTTCTTTACAAACACTGACAAATTCTGTTTTGCATTTTAAGTTATGAACTTATTTTTTATTCTAAGACGTTCACTTTCAATTAGAGGCTTAGACTGATGGACTAATTTTAAATTCATTTCAATCAATCTAAACTAAGGTTCATTAAGCATAGTTTTAATGTGATATGCAAATAAAATTTTGCTATTTTAGGATTATAAAACTATAAAATCACACTGCTTATAAACATTAACCTCAATAACTTTATACCAACAAATTAACTTTTTCTACTTGTTCTCTACACGATTTACAAAACATATTTGCTAAGAAATAAGATCTAGAGACAAAATAGTTATATTTAATGATACAATACAAATCACACAAACATTATAGGAGATAATTATTATTAATTACAGAAATGTACGCCACACAGAACTTGAAGAAACTGTCATTCCCCTTAAAAATTAATTTTATCGCGTATTATTGCCTAAGAAGTGAAAAGTTTGATCTTTCTTGGTTACGTAAAATTGCATAAAATTAATTTTAACATTTGAGCAATCCGAAGACAAAGATAATGTACGCACTCAAAATTTAAATTTATCATTCACTATTCATCTTGAAGTTGGATTCATCACACGTTAAGTAAATAAACTCGTTCAACTTTACATTTAATTATAAGAATAGTTGGTGAAAGGGTAATGGTGTCTTACATGGTTTTGATACTTTATTTATAGTTCATTGTTGTTTCATGTAGTAGGTATCGCTTTTCGAATTGACTGTTCATATGAATGTAATTGCTATATTGAATTTATTTATTTTCTCTTTTAAATAACAGGTAAAATCCAAATTGTAATATGTAAGAGAATGAAGTGATTTATATAATTCTTTTTGAAGTATACATCTCAATTAGATAACTGTATGTTATATTTTTAAATGCGTTCAATATACGTTATATTTCTTCACACTTATATTGAATTTCTCTAAAATGTCGTACATGACATTTTTCAGTACGTAGAATTGTTCACTAATAAATATATAAAATGAAATTGTGATAAAATATTTGTTAATGAAGCATAAGGTATAATGAATGTGCAAATTTTTAAGTGGTGAGAAACATTAAAAATAATTAAAACAAAAAAAGGGGTTGAAGCTAATACGTTGATAATTATGTTTATGAAATGTTAATGCGCCCCACACTAATAATCTTTAAAATAATACTTTAGTAGTTTTTTTTTTACCATCACAACACACAACATTTATCCAGTAAATTTTATTTAAACATAAGATTTAATGCTTATATCCTTGCCTTAATATGGGTTTGTAAGCAAGAGAATATGAAGAACTTTATTGCAGAATTCAGAACTTTATTGCAGAAGAAGAGAATATGAACACTTATATTGCAGAATTCAGGTAGGTAGTTGAATTTATATAGCACTGGAGCAACACAACGGGCTATTGGTGACGGTTCAGAATCAACCTTGAAGGTAAAGATCCAAACACAATACCTCGTCCTTTTTAACCACGATCAGCTGACGAGGTCAACACCTGAGTAGGCACCCTACTCTCCAAACTTCCACATTGTCCGTGAGGACATTTGAGGCCATGGCAGATTTAACGTGCACCAGCACCCACGTATAAAACGGTTTTTGGTTGGATCGATTTTCGAACTCGCAACTCTCCAGTTGCTAATCCGAGATTCTACCAACTGGGTTATCACGGCCCCCATACTGCAGAGTTCAATTTATGTGACAGCCATCATAGAAAATGGTGTCTGAATAGGATACGTTGGCGATAATTCGAAAATATGCATGACAAATTTTGTCACGATATAGGAAAAGTGGAGTAAATTAAAATTATAAAAAGTTGTATTTGGGAAAAGAAAGTGGCAACAATGTGCAACGTTTCCTGTGCGTCCTCCAGACAGGTCAGGTTAAATAAATAAATATTTTTATAATATGTTTTAAATAAAAGCTACTTTTTTGTCACAAAAGGGATAAAATTCGTGAGACATAGCTACTAAAACAAGTATAAGTTATGATTACTTTTTAGCATCAGAAATTTAACATTTCTGACACAATTTGTAAATTTATCTGACTCCGTTTATCCTTAAAAATATAAATTTTAAACTTTTGACAGATGGGGAAAAAATAATCAATAACTTCAAAGGGCTTTAGATACTTTTTACATTTCTCTAAAAATTTAATACAAGGTGTTCCTCTTGGGATTATAATAAAAGAAAAATTTGTAACATTGAAACAAATTATTCGAATAATAAGATCTACATTGTGCACATGATGTGTACTAGACTTGCAAAAAAATTTGAGTCTATGTATGAACGTAAGAAATTTTGGAAATAAATCGTGGTAAGTGAAGAAAATGACTTTCTTTTATTATAGTCCTAAGCGAAAAACCCTGTATTTTTCGATAATTGTAGTGTCGAGTTGACAAAAATTTTTAAAACTCAAATTAGGATGGAAAATAATACTTAAAAATCACAACTCACATAGCTTAAGTACAGCATGTTAGAAATCCTAAGATCCACAACAGTCTACGAAGGCACTAAATACACACAATTTCAGTAGCAGCACACGTTGACGAGAGTCCTTCGCGTCGAGCGCCCTTACGAGTCCGAGGTGGGAGAAGAAATGAAAACAAAACCCTTCCAAACTACGTTTCAAAAGTTGCTCGTCACCTGCTCATCTTCGAGACCATCTGAGTGATCTTCATCCTCTGCTGGACCATATGTTCCAGCGGTAATGCAACCGGCTAATCCAGTAACCTAGTGAGAGAATCGGGTTGCCAGAAATGACCTCGCCAACTCGTGGGTTGTATTGGTGTGGATCTTCACCGCAACAGGCTTGTGAGGAGAAAATGGCCTCAGGTTGAATGGGATCGCTTAGGTTTTCAAGGTATGCCGTTTTTGAGAGATCGAGCTGTATGCGTAATAATGAGATAAGAAGTATTCACACAAAGCGATATTTTACAAACATGAGTCAAAATAAGCAAAAATCCTTAATCATATTCTGTACTTTTAAACTGCTTTAACAGCCAAGTTTTAAACTTTGTTTTCTCTTAAGTTTTCTAAATGTTTAAGTTAAAATGCCGTTATAAAGTCCCCCTTGAAGAGGGCTGCGATAAAAGAGGTGTTCTTAAAGATTCCCTGTTTGTAAACCCTCCAAGTGGTTTCGGCGAGATATCTCGTTCATCAAGATCTGACCAACTTTGCCAATGATGATATATCTCGTCAGAAAGATATCACCGATTTTTTTGTTAGGATCTGATCAGTTATCTTCTAATGACGAGACGACGAAATCTTGATGGACGCCCATCAAGATCTGGTAAGTTTTGTTAATGACGAAATACCTCGTCGAGACGACCACCAGGAGGGCCAACATCAATCAATCCCAGTCATCAACTTGGGACATAGAACTATCGCTTCTCGGGTTCGCCTAAAAACAAAGTTAGCACTAGGATTCCTTCTGAGTTAGACGCCTAACTGCGCAGGGGCCGAGGTAGTCCAGTTGGTCACGAATTAGCAACCGGAAGCTTGCGAATTCAAAACTCGATCCAATTAAAACCGTCGTGTACGTGGGGATGATTCACATTAAATCCGTCGTTGCTTGAAATGTCCTCACGTTGGCGTGGTGTGGAAATTTGGACATTGTCAATTTATCATCTGACCGTGGTTCAAAATTACGAGGGGTTGACCTCGGATCTTTCCTTTCAGGATTGATCCCGGATAACCCTTTGTTTTTCTCCAGGACACACCCATGGACGGACTCTCAATCCCCGTTCTCTCGAAGCCTAACGACCACTCGTAAGATTCTCATAAAATTCCTGGCAAAGAAGTACTGAACTGACATCTGTAAGCAAAACCTCATCTGGAAGAAGAAAGACAGAAGTTTCCTCCGCCACCAACAGCGACTTCCTATAAACAATTATTTTTTTTTACAAATCTGCGTATATGGACAGCTATTTTCTTTCTTATACTAGAAGCCGGATTGCTAAACTAATTACAAAACAACTTTCTGAAATGAGGTAGGAGATACTTTGACAATTTTCAGTTTAACCTAGACCAATTTCCTATAACCCTTTTAAAACTATTTGTCAATTTCTGATTTTTTTATCCCTTAAACTATCTTTTATTGCTTTGCTTAGAACTTTCATAAGTATTACTTTTGTGTGCTTAGGCGTAACTCTCTTGTTTACAATATCCCCCGAATTTTGGTTTACTAACTTGTAATTTATTTCTCTTTTTATTTATTTTATGTAATTTTTTTCTCTTTACCTTCTTAAAATTTGCAGGTTAGATTTCACAATACTTAACTTTACATAATTTTTTTTCTTTCGTGCGTACGTGAAAACCCTTTAGCTTTCCCTTCCCATCTTTAAAACAACATAATTTAGTGAGTTGTTGTGAACTGATTACATTACCAGGCACGCATCTTTTATCTCTATATCTTGTTTTCATGATTTTTGGAGATTTTTAGTAATAATTGTTTTGTATTTCACATAGAATGATACTTTAGAACGGATCTTCTGTTTCTCCTTTCTGTCCAAAAGGGTAATTGTGGAAGGTGATTATCATTGTAATTATAGTTGAGTTACCATTTCTGGCCACAGAAGCTGTTGTTCTTCTCTAAGAAAAGCCCCAGATTTTATTTGAAGTTGTTTTCCAAATTTTAACTCTGCATTCTCAATTAAACTGCTTTGAAATTATACAAACGACTTAAAAACATTTATTTTAAATTTAAAAAAATAAGGTTTTTTTATTATTGTTTTTAATACCTTTTTTAACTTTCTTTCCCACATAAACCCAATTAATATTCCTACCTCATGAGTCTAGAAGAACACAGTGATGCTTCCTTTATTGGACTCAGGAAGGCAACGTCCGAATCCTCGAATAATATAGATGTTGCCTCTGCAACATCAAATCCAGAATACTATAATAACCTCAGTACCAGAGACTTAATAATTAACCAGGAGAAAATTCTCAACTCCAAGCGCAATTCGGCATTCATTCTGCCTTATAAACACAGAACCAAAGGAACGAAGCTTTTAGCAAAATATCTTGAGGTAGGAGATAATGCCATATCATCAGAACCAGTCATAGAGTTGAAAGGTGTTCAAACCAGGATAATTTTTAAAACAACAAAGGCCACTGAAACGCAGTAGGACACCTATCAACCTACAGTTGGAACACAAACAAGCAGAAGAGTAACAAATAATTCTATCTCGCTAACTCCATTACTAAACAATAAAAATACAACAGCACATCAAATTAGCCTTCCTCACAGACAAACAGCCTGTATCCAACACAACTACAGAAAAGAAACGGCAACAGATATCACTAAAGTTCCTCCCAAATCTTAGTCTGAAGCTCTTAAAAGTAAAGCACTCCTAATATACCCGGAAGAAACAGAAGCCGACCGCAGAAGCACAAAACAGAAGATTTAAGACAGCGTTAGACCCCAGGGCCATCGGAATCTCAATAAACAAAGTTAAATCTATTAAAAAGGAGGCATAGCAATAGTATGCAAAAGGCATGAAGACGTAGGGCGATTAGAAGAAGCAACCAAGAAGAACCCGGATCTCAGTAACCTGAACACTAAAACTCCAAAGAAAAGGCTTCCGAAGATTATTATATATGGGGCAGATAAAGAAATCACCGGAGCTGATATCTTGCAATCTATATCATACCAAGAACGCAGAATAAAGCTGGCCGATCTCAAGATTTTGTTAAAGATAAGGCAAAGAGACGGTGGATTTAATTTTATTGTTGAATGTAACCCAGCAGGAGAGAACGGTTTGCATAACAACAAGAACAGCAATAGCGCAAGTCAACCAAACCAGAGGTTGCCCACAAGGATCCTGTAGTGAACCATTTTATGGAACCTGGTGGCCGACACCTCTTTAATAAACCCTGGCCTCCTGGAGTACACATCCAAGCCTTTGCTGATGACATGATTCTAGTGGTTACTGGAAGAGCCAGAGAGATCCTTAAAACATACTCCAAGATAGCCCTTGACCAAGTCTTATGGTGTGAGGAAGTGGGCCTGGAAATTTCACATAAGAAATCAAAGCTCTATAAGCCCAAGAAACTAGTAGCCAAACCAAAAGTAGCCTTAGGTACTATTTCTATTAGATACACAGATCAATTAAAATACCTAGGACTGACGTTGGATTCAAAACTAAACTGGAATACCCTTCTGAATGACATTAAATCAAGAGCGACAATTAGCCTCCAGAGTTTCCGAAGAATCGCAGGCCGCGACTGGAGTTTCAATGACACACAGAGAATAATACTGTATAAATTAGTATCCGAGAGATCAATAGCCTAAGGAGCCTCAATATGGGCGACAAATCTCACTTGTCGTAACATAAAGAAACTCAAATCCATCCAAAGGCTCTTCCTGCTTTTTCTCTTCAGCCTATTCAACTACCCCAACATCAGCTCTCTGTATCACTATTGGAGTACCACCTCCATATATCCTCCTTTCACATGAAGAAAAAGCAACAGAACTTCTTCGTCTTCATAAACCAGTTCAAATGAACTCTGAAACATTTAATTCACAAGACTTTGAAACGAAGACAACAAGATGGTTCTCCCACCCATCTATACAAAGCAAAGAAACAAAAATCCCCATTGACACTCCATACATCCCATCCCCATTTCCATCTACACAGATGATTCCAAGATAGACTCGGGCGTGGTATCAGCTTATTGCCTCTACCAAAAAGGAACATTAACAAAAACCTGGTCGATTAGGCTCCAAGTTAACAAAATTGTGTTCCAAGCGGAGTCGGTTGCAATCAGAGAAGCAGTTGGATTGGCTCTTGAAAAGCTTCTCGGACAGCCAAGCAGTTTTAAAAGCTCTCCGTAACCCCAAGTCCAAAAATCCCCTCATCAAACAAACCCAGAATCTCAACATACGATCTCTTCCCAAACGTCTCCATGGATACCCGCATCAAAGATAGACGTCTTTTGCAGTTTGTAACGGGCCTTGGCGCATTCCCTATATATCTCCACAGATTTAGTTTATCTCAAACCAACCAATGCTCCTGTGGGATAGAGGAAACTCCAATGCATTATGCCTTAGAATGTCTCCTCACAAGCTCACTCCACCTGTGTTGCCTACTACCAAGACCCACCCCAGGATGGCTAAACAGTACTAAAGCATAGGAAATGCAAATAAAACATTTGTAAAATCAGATATCCTGCAATCCCGCGGCAGGGATTTTATAGCAACGACATAATTCAGTTATCGTATGACCATCAGCTGACCGTCAAGAAAACCAAACAGTGACTCTGCGAATAAGAAACTAATAAACTCCCAAGGGAGACTACAAAACCGGTAAATCCTCACAAGGATAGGCACGGGGTCTCCCCTGGTGGAATGTGTCTCTGCAGTAAGACGTAGACTCTACCAAATGGGTTACCGTGGTCAAATCGAAAATAAGAGTTTGAGATATATTAAAATCTCATTGTGTTCTAGACCTTGGTTGTATTGAAAAGATTTTTAAATAAAAATATGTACACTTAATAAAAATTTAACAAACGAGGTATTCACTCCCAAAACAGTTTCGAATGTCATAGAAGGAAAAGATGTTTACTTCATTCTGGAACAACGCTTCTTGTAACCAGACTGGATTGATACGTTTACAAGTACATTTGCTAACTACAATCGTATATTTAAAGCACTATTGCAAAAGAATTAAACTTAAAATTCAATATTTCCATGGCCATAAATTTATAATAAATTATATTTCCCGCATTGTCTCACTCATTTTTATTATTCGTGTTTTTTAAATTTATCGGTTTCTGAAAATTTCCAATTTTATACCGGAATTATTTATAGTTCATACAAAGGCTCTTAAATCCCAAACACTTCGTCAAATTCATCGGCCTGGTTGTAAGTGATTAGCTCATTTCAGTGTTGACATGGATAATGATGTCATGGTTCAATTTGTTCAGAATCCACTTTAATCCTGAAGTCCATTTAAACTAAGTAGCTAACGGGTTGCAAAAAATGACCATAGAGCGAAAAACCAATCTTAAAATAAAATATTTGAAGTGTTATTGAGGAGGCTGCTTGAAACAGAAAAAAGTAATGTGAAAAAACTCTCACGATTGATAATCACATTGCTCAACTTTTAGTGACCAGCCACGGATTCGCTATTCTGACCTTAATTTTCACCTCTACTACTGATGGATTTTATAGCAAAAAGTATGCTAGTAGCTCTCTCCAATCTGATGGCGCATCAAGATTTTTGCATAGACCTCAAAGTTCAGTAAGTTTATAATACTTTTTCAGTCCCATTTGTTTCATTTACATTACATAATATGGGTCAACCAGAATTAAATTGGATTGGATTTTGGATTTTTGCGAAAGGTTGGGATAAGCGAAGATTATAAATTAATCCATAAACAAAGCAATGTAAAGTTAGAGGCTCAGACGCATAAATTTAATTAATTTTTTTAAAGCCCAACCACTGGGGGCTATTTGGGAAGGGGCATTCTATGGGCAGCCACCTTTACTCCTAACAGGAACATTCACCAACACCCATGAGATTACATACTCTACTACTAGGTAGGCGGCCAAATTTAATTTGCATATTTTAGAATTTTGAAAAAGTATATTTAGAGATGTGGAATTTTTAAAAAATTAGATATGATATGAAAAGGACTAATGGTATGTAAAAACGCGAAACCCGATTGGGAATGGGATTTTCCACAATGGAATCTTGTAAATCTGAAACCGTACTCTTAAAATTATAGGATGATGGTGATTGGAAGAATAGGTAATTAACTTGCAGTGACCACTTAACTCTTCAAGTGATTTCAACGATATATCTTGTCCATCAAGATTTGACCAATTTTGCTACTTACGAGGTTTCTGGTCTTTAAGATGTTGCCGATGATTTGATGTGATGACGAGATCAAGATCTGGTCTCTAATGACGAGATATTTTTTTTTATCTAATGGTGAGATACTTCTTCCATACAACCATCAGAAGGTTTAAAGAGGTTAAACGTGATTGACATAACGGGGAACTCTATTCTACATTACGTCAATGGCAAAAGATGACAAGTAAATCGTATGTGTGAAGTCGGGTCAATTTGACATCTGTGATACAGGCCATTGATAGATGATGGCTTTAATGGAATATAATTTGTTGGTTATTTGCAGATTCCGTGAATTGCTACTAGGAGTTAATGAACTCATTTGTGAACATCTTGAGGCAACAAAATGCGATATAGTTAAAGAACTAATTTCAACAATGAACTAACCCGCAAAGGTTAGATGGGGAATGCATGTGTAACCGAGTCCCTGTTACTCGCAGTCTGGATTAACCAATGCTATTAATAAACATCTGTTAAAAAACTACCACCATTGTATACCATTCAATCTATAAACCATCTGTGGAATGCGTGTCCTCAATGACTACATCATTTCGTTTCCCCCTCGTTTAAAATATGTAGGTTAGCCGTAAATGTTAGTTGCCGTAAGCCCTTCATTTGATAAGCTATCTCTCTAACTTTCGAATTTTCAACTTCACCTCAACAACTATGGGATATGTTAAAACATACACCGATCTAGAAACTGAATTTCATATTGAATATTTTTGTTTCCTTCTTGCATGTGTACCTTTAATAATTTAAGATATACTTCGAAAGAGTAAAACGAGTGTATATGTATGTATCGCAAACTCATTCAACCAAAAAAAAATTTGAGGTTTCAAAATATTAGATATATATTAAAGATAAATATACTAAAGAATTCTATAAGATTAAAAAAAATCGAAGATAAATGTCATTAAATTCATTGTAAATTCATTAAAATATAGTAATTCGTTTAATAAAAATTCATGTAAGTAAATACAGTTAAATTGATGAAAGTAATTCAAATGAAACTAATTTGAATATTTGATTTATTACGCAAAAGAGAGCTAATAATTACACTTGACCCTCTGTGAGATATACAAGCATATATCCATTCTGCAACCTGAGTCTTCCCTGCATTATTTTTAACCAGGTGATTTATCTTCTTGATCAGAGCAGTGGGGTTCCGATTTCAAAACTCAATGCAACGAAAGACCGTCGTGAATGGGCGCTGGTGTACGTTAAATCTGTCGTATCCTCAAATGTTCTCATGTTATCATGGTGTGAAAGTTTGGACAATGGGGTGGCCAGTACAGATGTTAACTTGTCTTCTGACAATGGTTCAAAATTAGGAGATGTTGTTCACGGATCTTTCTTTTTGGAATTGATCCCGGACCGTCGCCAATACGCCGTTGTATTGCTCCAATGTGACGTTAATTCAACTATCCCTTCTTGACCAATAGAATCCTTCCTTGGATTTTTTTTCAACCAATAGATGTCGTTTATTTAGTTATTATATGTGTGTTGTAGGGGAAAAGCAATAACCATACTACTCGGAAATCTCGTAACGATCGAAGGTTAAATAAAGGGAGCCGTAGACCAAGAAGTTTGAGAAAGACTGGTCTACGGTGGAAAAATAATACTATATATATATATATATATATATGCATTCTTAACAGCAATCTACTAAAAAGTCACCTACAGCATAATAACCGAGTATATTTTCATCTGCACACGTACATTCCAGAATTAACCAACAGTTTTAGTGTCTCATATTCCAAAGATTAGCTTATGTGTGTGATCCATGACGATCTCTAAAAATACATCCAAGTCAAGCATAAATTAAACGCTCAAACACTACACAATTATTAACATACGATTGCATATCAGCTGATATATTCAACTTAGCATGTAGAGCTTTTTCTTCTCATTAAACTTGTATCTGTTGGCAAGAACAAACTATTCACAAATCACAATGGCTCCGAAGTGATAATGCTTGAACGCGCATGTTTGATTGGGGCATAGTCTTTACAAATGCGTGAGCTAAAAAATACCTAAGATAACTATTAAATAGTACACATATCCAAACAAACAAATGGTTTCACTCCAAGGAATGGAGATTTTGCAGAGCTATTATTAAACTAATGTGTTGTAATCTATGTGGATATGAAGTGAAGCTTTCCTTTACAGTTTTAACAGAGCTTGTCGAAGCTTGTGATGGATACATTATTTCATATTTTTATTTCTATGGAAATAACTTGAAAGGTGATATCGGTTGGTTGGTTTGGGGGTTTTATGGAGCAAGGAACATATTTGGCCATGCTGCGCCAGACACAAGACAGCAATGTAAAGTACTAGACATACACACTCAAAGAAAGTTTTACTGAAACAGAAGAGAAAAATACACCCAAAGGAATCGAACCTGCGCCGCCTGCAACTCGCAGGTTGATAACGCAGTGGGTATACTCACTGAGCCACGACCACCCCGAAGGTGAAATCCGAGAGGTGAAGGCTGATTTTCTAATAGCTCAATCGTTCCTTTATTAATGGAATTTATGTTTTCTTGTGCAGAGGTGGTACAGTGAAGTACTTTCCAAATTTTGTTAACCTTGTTTATCCTATTACATAAAGGCAAGACTTGCCACGACGATGGTCCTTTTTCATCCTCTCTCCATCATGGTTAAAGTTAATACAATATTTAAATAATATCACTTGAAACTGCTTGTGCGCCATAAATAAATATTGAATCATGACACAGATATAAGGAAACCATCGACCTTCTAATGAAATAGGTGCGCGCAGCGTTGTTCTATTTCTTTCGCTCGGTTTGAATATTTGTCACGTGATTGTGGAAAAAGCCTGAATTCTAATGTGGTACAAATTATTGTTTGGTTAAAGTCATTACCCAGCGTGATTGAAATCTCTAGCCTGCACTTCGATAGCCAATCGACCCAAGTCGATTTGTAAACCCACGTGACTTACCCTTCTGAGATCTTACGACAGTGACTCCTCCCACATGCTCTATTTCATTTGAACGTCAATGAAGGAAACGAGTAATTCGTGCGATAATATTTTTGATAAAATAGAAGAAAGTGTATTCATGTGATATTCAATAATCAATCTTCTAATGTAATGGATGGAGCATGTGCGCACTGGTTCATATTATTTTCTCCGATCGCTCGGTTTGAAGATCTGTGACGGGGTATTGGAAAAAAGTTCGAATTCTAATGTAGGACTAATTATTGACAGGTTTATGTGATTATAAAGCGTGATTAAAACCCCACTAGTTTGGTATTTTTTAATATAAGATTATATATTATATAGCCAAAAGGCTCGTTTCTTCCAACACTCATTAAACGTTTTTCTAACCCTCCCGATGGTTGTATCGACGAGGAATTTTGTCATTAGAAGAAAACTTACTAGATCTTAATCTCGACATTAACAAAATGCGCAATATCTTGATGACGAGATATCTCGTCAAAACCATTTGAAAGGATAAATAGTCTTTCCTTTTTAAAAGAATGAGATAACCTACCTTAGTATTGTAGCTGATAAATAATTTATATTCCTTAAGTCTAATTTACCCGCATGGAACAGAAGAAAATGATCATAGGGTGGTCCGTAGAAGGGTGGCCAAACAAAAACTTACCCATTGAAGAAAATAAGCCTCTAAAAGTGATGAGCTAATATTGAAATTTAGGCATTTTATAAAAATCCATCTACGTTATGAATCGAAATTTTTTTATCGTTTACGTAATATGTCTTAACCCCAAGGCGTGAATTTTCAAAATCATAGTCTCGAGAAAAACACGTTCAGAGATCTGACTCTTCAGGACAAATAGCGTTGTAATGAAAGGTTAGATATCAATTTAGGTTGTTCAGGCTACGGATTAGAACTCGTACCATTGCCATAGCATAAAACTTTGAATAATAATCTAGAAAATGCATTTAAGGAACACACCTAAATTTATAAATTTGTGGTTAGGGAGTGGTGCCGAGCATTTATTTAACAACCACTCAGCACGATGATTATTTCTTAAAATATATTCCATGCATAAACGTCAAACCAACGCTTCTATCTACTTTGACCCATTTGAAATCCCTATTGGTTGGGAAGAGCCAGTTTAAGGACACACCTGCGGGAGGGGGGTATAGGGGACTTAAACCCTTTCTAGACTTGAGAAAATAAAAATAACCTTATTTCGTCAATTAATTTGTTCTTTGCAAGATCGTGTATGAAAGAGATTTTATCATTTACTCCTTGCAATCATCAATATTTCCCAATTATTTTTTATCCCACTTACAAGTGTTCCATCACTTCCTCACAGGAGTTCAAAAAAATTTAAATACTGAAATATTTTGTATTTTTCTATTACTAAAGAGTTAGGCCATTTTTTTCTTTCAAGACAGTTCCTATCTGCCTTGGAGTAGGAGCCGCTGTATCCCGGTTGGAAGACTAGCGGATTAGCGACCGGAGGGTTGCGAGTTCGAAACTCGAGCCAGGAAACTCGACCGTCGTGTTCGTGTGGGCTGGTGCCCATTAAATCTGTCGCGGCTTCAAATGTCCTCGCGTTGACATGGTGTGGAAATTTGGAGAGTGGGTACCAGCTCAGGTGTTGACCTCCTCATCGGACCGTGGTTCAAAATGAAGGTGTTGTCCTCGAATCTTTCCCTTCAGTATTGATCGTCGCCAATAGCCAGTTGTGTTGCTCCAGTGCGACTTGATTCAACTACCTGCCTTGGAGTAGTCTCACTCTAAGTCTTGTTTCTAGTAGCCTGCTCTATATTTCAAAGAAACAAATTTAAAAATCACGACCCCTACATCTATGGTTAACTTGCCTTTATGCCTTAATGACTTCGGGTCAGTGAATTTTTAAGTAGGTGTGAAAAGTCGTGAAAGGAATGCCATATGAAAAACATAAATGGCGACCACGGTTTTTACCCCGCCAACTCATCACTGCAATCGCTTACGGCACTCAACGATAAACTTAACCAGAATCAGCGCTAAATAAGCCAGTATGGAAACGCTTTGTTTGTCCCAGCCTATCACCTTATATAAAGAATGGACTCGTACAAAACCACGTGACTCGACTGCATTCCCGTGCGAACAGGACGATAACAGTGCCATGCAGGGAAATAGGGCTAATGTATCCCGAATAGACATTTGGAAAATGGAAAATGTCACAGGTTTCTTTTGAACGGAAAAGATTATCATAAAGGTCATTTACTATGTCAAATTATATCATTAGGAAGGTTAAACATTTTTCTACAAAATAAGAATAGCATGACAAAATAAAAAAATACGTCTTTCATATCGATTGGGCAATCAGATCAAAAGATGTTTATTATGGGTTCTAGTCTATTTTTACTTTGAATACGTTTATTAGTATGAACCCATGCGTGTCCCACCTTGAAAGTTTTACAAAGCTAAGATAAATGACGAGCCTCTTCAACAAATATATTTTGGAAGAAAATAAAAAATATACTTTAATATAAGGTCATAGGTCAAGTCGAATGATTCTGAAACTAGAAAGATCACTCAGAAAGTCAAGCTATACATTATCAGAAAGCCTGTACATTTATCTCCTTATTTAGTCCGATCGAACAATTAGATCTAGAAACTACGCAATTTTTTAAATTTGAAATTATAAATAAAAAGCTATTGAAAAAGTAGAAAGCTAAAATTGTATGTAGTTTTTCACCGAAATCGTAGTTTTAAGAAAATAGAAGAGTTTCGTGTTAAAAAACCCTTTTCTGTGTATTTGACATGAAATGGTCCTTATTCTTCCTCTTTCTCTTTTTGTTCACAAACTATCGTTACCTTTTTCATAATTTAAATTGATACACTTACTTAACCCATGGTGACTGGTATATACCATTCAACGAGGTATCCTGTCAGTAGTTAAACAGACCAGATCTTGGTGGACGAGATACCTCGTTCATCAAACTCTTATCATTAGAAGAAACTGATCAGATCTTGATCTCACCATCATGAAAACATCGGTAATAGTTTGATAACGAGATATCTCGACGAAACCACTTGGAGGAGTAAAAAGAAATTCGTTTCAATATTTAATTAAAATGAAATTTTTATACAAAGCCGAAGATCAAAAAGGTTTGGAAAAAAAGAGTTTTAGCCCAAAGACCCAATAGGTCGAAAATCAGCACATTAACGACCACCTGATCCTACATTTCATTGATATGTTCTTCAAAACTTCTCCAGAAGTCAGTAACTTCAAACAAATGCTGTGCGAGACCCTTTGGGTCAAGCTCAGAGGCAAAGTGGAGGAGAAGCAACTCCGGGGTCGCGGAAGGCAGACGAGTTTGAAACCAGCAAAAAATACCGTCTGTTCCGTTAATGCGAGGGATGCTGACCTCTCCGCAACAACCCTCTGCACATTCCGAAAGGCCTACTATTTTTAAACTAGTCTGGTTGCTGATAAACTGTCATCTGCCACAAATGTGATGGAGTACAAAATTGCACTTAAATCGTTGCGTTTTCCGACAGGTTTGTTTGAGTAATGGCATCGATTCGAAAGAGCGTTGCGGTCAAGAAAAATGGTGTCCGACAATTTGTCAAATTAGCATTTGTAGAAATGCGGAATGGTTACGAGTCGTCTTATTTAGCGAAGCCTTGGAGGGATCAGGAAGAAGAAACCGGACGTCGGTGTGCATCGCAATTTTCTGTGTGATCTTTGAGACGGGTTTAGAGGTCGTATTATTTTGTAAACTTGATCGAGAAATGTAAGTTTTTTATAAGAATAGTTGGAAAAGGGCAAAAGCAGAAATCTTATATAAATAAAAAAAGAATGTTTGAACAAAAATATTTTCGCCCATTTCAAGTTAGTTATCCGTTTTGGGTCATTTTAATGCAAAATCAGTGGTTTCCGCATTTGGTTATCTGTCTATTCGTCTGACTCTCTGTCTGTGTGTCTATTTGTCTATCAGTCTGTTTATTTGTCTGTCTGCGTGTGTGTGTCTGAGCTACGTCCAAACTGCTGGATGTATTTTCATGAAATTTTGAATACTTTGAGGTACAGTAATTTAACATTTTAACAGCTTCGGTATGTCTACCAACGAAACGAAAACCCGTGTTCGTTGACCACGTGCATTTATTTTCCACGTTATTGACCGCGTAATTTTATTTTCTTTGTTTTCTCGCTGGGAATTAATTTCGCATTTTTATATTTTGTTCTATTTTTATTTGTAAGTTGGGAGAACTATGCCAGATCACGAGATAAAAAGCAATCACGAATTAATTCCTGTAGAACAACATTTTCCCCGCCGACTTTACTTCAGTTTTATTTAGCCCTGTTTTCTGTGATTTAAAATTAATGAATATTAATTTTTTTAACAAATCACACGCAACAATCCCACAAAGGATTCTATTTGAACTGCTTTAAGTTAAAGTGAAGCACATTTTAAATTAAACTTTACCGATGTTGGAAGAATATTAATGTTAGAAAAAATCCGAACTCGGACTTTTGAAATATTAAAAATTCTTTGTTGCAGTGACAGAAGCTCAAGGTTTCCTACTTTACGAGTTGAAGCTATGCTTAAGCAACTTATTATTTTTGTTAAAAGTTTGTTAACTGATTTTATTTTTTAAAAATGCTGTCAAATCGTCCAATCATTTGTTGAAAAACTGTAATCGGTTACCTTTGCTTTGTCTGTACTGAAGACATATGCATGGAAACGATTTTGACGGAATCAAGATCTGGTCAGTTTCCTTCTAGTGGCGAGAGACGACGAGATATTTATGAACGAGATATCTCGTCTCCATTACAATTTCATGAATTTTGCTAATGACGAGATACCTTGTCTAGACAACCACCAGAAAGATTAATACTAAAAATAGCCTTTTTTCAAAAGAATGCTCTCATTAGCTGGACATTAAAATTCTTAACCGAGTTTATTGTAATTTAAATCCCATTTTTTCTTCGGCTGCAAGCACAAGTTTTAATCTCTATAATAACAATAGCAAATTAATAAAGTTAGAACACTACTAAAAATGCTTTGCTTTGAAAAGCTTTGCAGATACAAAAAAGATAAATTACCCAACATATTTCATCTCACTAAATTTTAATCAAACTTAATATTCTTTAACACCTGAAAAATAAGATGTGTTCAAATATATCTTTTTAAAAGTATTCGTCGCATTTTGTTTGAAGACAAAGAGTTCCATTTCGCTTGTATCCTAATCACTTACCGTGTGGCAAAATATGACCGTAGAACAACAAATAAACCATTTCGCCTTAAAATTATGCAATGATTCTTAGATCGAATAATGAAGCAAAATGATGTTGCAAATTAATCACAAACTTATGTCGCAAAATAGCAATACATTATCCATCTTACAAAGTTCGAATCCTTTTAAATCACCATAAACCACCCCGACTCCTCATTACGCTGCAAAACCCACATTCACCGCACAACAAACTCTTTCAGTCACACTTCACCCCTCTCGGACAAAGTTCCGCCATCTTGTGCAAGTCCCAAAATAAAAGACTTCCACCAAGCAATCACCCTCAAGGGAAAGCGTATAACAGACCCGAAACAAAGACGTGAATTCAGCCTCTTTCACGGCTCACGTCACCACGGAAACACCTCTAAAAATATGATTATAATGAAAAGATGAGAGGGGAAAGTAAACATTTATAAAAAACGAACGGTGTCAATACGAAGAGGCAACCGCTCGCAGAAACAAAAGGGAGAAAGAATCCATTGTTCCAGAGCAAGGTTACGTGACTCTTACGTTCAAGAAAAATTGTTCTATCGTCGAAGCAATCGAGATGAATGGGTGAGATTCCGTTTCGAATGCAATCGGAATCTTCGTTCTGAAAAGGTAGACGATCTATATTTACTGGGGGAATGGTCCTTAACTGAACTAGATGAGGCCGATAGTCTCGCAACTTCTCAATTAATTACGCTGTAGAAGAAAAAGAAATGGCGGTTGTAGGTGTTCGAATGATTATTCCCCATTGATGGGATCTTTTGAAGAGAATACTGTCACTTTTATTTTTAGGTCGATAAAAAATTTAATAACGGGTTGTTTTCGGTTATGTTTAGACAAAAGATGTGTTGATAATTCCAATATATAACTCGCTTATAACTTTGATAAAAGATCTGAGTTTACAGAAATGAAAAAATGTGGAGAAATCGTGGATATAAATATCGATCGTTGAACAAGGTTAATAGTCCATGACACAGTGTATATAACAATGAGATCTATATTCTTATTGAATTGTTAATAAATTCCTGTGTTTCAATTTCTATTTGAAATACAAGAGGAAATTATTAAATTAAAGTATAAATTTGTTCCGTATCCTCATTGTCTGATGGTTCAATAAATAATTTTGCACCGTAATCCTTTTTTTCTTATTGCACTGTATTCGTTCAAATAAAGACAATCAATTTGACAAGATTAAATAAAAATACTTTTTTTAAACGAATAATTGTGAATTAAACTTTAAATACTTACATTTTAATTTCCCAAAAATTAAACCTAAAACTTGCAATATGTGTGATAGTAGTTTATGTGTGACAATGTGGATATCCAATATTTCTAAGAACTAATAAATTCGTTTAAAAAAGTATTTTTATTACCTTTAATTTAGAAAAGAGGAAGGATAAAATCAAGACGACTGCAATTTAAATTTGATGCTAAAGAGAACTTAAATTATAGTTATAGTATAAGTTTTGCAAATAAGTCTGATTTATAGCAAAACTCTAAGTACAGATAGCTTAACTACAGTGATAAAAACCTTCAATGGCTGCATAAAAATATCTAAATTATTTTAGATTTGATAGTTGTTCATGAACGTTTACGATTTTAATAAATTTTGTTAGCGGAAAGGAATCTTTTCATCAGATTTCACAATTCTACGAACAAGTAAAATAATGAAAATTCATATTATTCTGCATTTTTCGGTCAATATCCGGGTGTATATTTATTTAAAATTGTTACTAATTATATTAATTCTGTGTGCAGAAAAAATTACAAATCACTCGATCAAAATCAAAGTAGACATTTTTAGGTTAAATTCTCAACTATAAGGTAGGTAGATAGTCAACGTCACACTGAAGCAACGCAACTGGCTTTTGCCGACGGTCCGGGATCAATCCCTAAGGGAAAGATCCGAGGACACATCGAAATTTTGGACCATGGTCAGATGACGAGGTCAACACCTGAGCTGGCACCCCTCTCCAAAATTTCACACCAAGCCAACTTGAAGATATTTGAGGCCATGACATAATTATTGAACGAGCACCAGCCTCCGCATACACGACGGTCTTTGGTTGGACCGAGTTTCAAACTCGTAACCCTCCGATTGCTAATCCGTTACTCCTCCAACTGCAACTATTCCTGCCCAGACTTATAGAGAACTTGTGGAAAGTATGCCTTGACGTGTTGCAGCTGTAATACAAGCAAAAGGAAGGCCTACCCGTTACTAAATAGAATAATAAAGCACTTTTTCTGAAAAACATGCAGTGTCCAAATACTTTTGTCCATATAGTGTATATAACCTGATAATCTATTGAAACAGAAAATTTTGACTGCTTCCAGTTTTCAATCAAATCTTACCTACGTGTATGCGAAAATTGGGATTTGTTCATACGAAGTAAATAACAATTTTTCACGATTCATCCATACCAATAATGTATTGGTTTCAAATACACAGAGGGCCGCGGCAGCACAGTTGGTAGATTCGCGGATTAACAACAGGAGGATTGCGAGTTTGAAACTCAATCAAATCAAAGATCACGTATACTTTGGAGATTGGTGCACTTTAAATCTACAGTGCCTCAAATGTCCTCACTTTGACATATAGAGGAAATTGGAGAGTGGGGTGCTAGGTGCTAACCTTATCATTTGACCTTAATTAAAAATTACGAAGTGCTGTCCTCGGATCTTTCCCTTTGGGATTGATCACTAATAGCCCGTTGTGTTGCTTCAGTGCGACTTAAATTCAAGTACCCACCTACCCAAATACACGGAAATGATTGTTTTCTACTACAGAGTAGGCCTAGCCGTTGGCAGGCGGAAGACGTTAAAACCGAAAACACACCAATGAGGGGAATAAACCTAATTATCGAATTCCCCAAGTGCCCACTCTCACACTTCCGGCTTTTTTCCTACATAGGATGCCGCTCTCATGAAATTTCTGCAGATCGCTTTAAGAGCAATAAGAGTAAAACAACTTCCTGATAAACAATCGTAACACCTTCGGGGGTAAAAGTTACAGAAACCAAGAGTTTTGTATCATTGGAACAATGGACTGGAGAGAGTTCGTATGAGGATGAACCGTCCTCACAATGGGATGGTTGTTCGGGAATTAATTGGCAGGTTAGCACCCCTGAGGAAACACGCGCGTTAAACTTGCTGTTGTGGCTGGCAAGATGATTTGGACAATTTATTTCGTGATTTGATTTATTATGCTTCGCTTTTGAGTCACGAAAACATTGCCACGAAGATAAGGAATCCATTAAAATCGCCTCCATTAAAGAGTGAGTGGAAATGGAGGTAAAAGGTTGTGGAGAAAGAATAGGAAATACGTATATATGCAGAGTTGATTCATACTTTTGTACGATAGGGGCAAGTATGATGATACGATTGGGCTATGTATCGGGCCCCCTGAATTCAAAGGGTCCGGATGTGTGACAGAAGAGAAATGGGTAATTCATAACTTTTCATTGAGGGCACGGCAATGAAATTAGAGAAGGTGTATGGCAAAATTAATGGGAAAGCATTATTATATGCTCTTATGCTCTTTATACAATATTGGCCTTCGAAAATACAGCATCATAAAGAAAGCATCCAATAGTCTTAGAATTTGCAAGATGATCATAGAAAGGTATGCAAATGATCGTTACTGCAGCTTACATGCAATCATGTGCACCAGTAACGCCCTCTGTAAGCAGTATGAAAAAGGAGAACAGAAAAACCGTTTTAAATATTGGAATTGTGTTTTCTCGCTGTGCCTGGTGTTTAGGAAGCTTAATTATGCCAGTCAAACTAGCAGGATTCTGAGTTTGACAGAGGAATAACTGTGACTTATCGAGACAGCGGATTATCCTTCCAAGAAATCGGTGCTCAAGTTGGACGAAATCAGGCCACAGTAATGTGAATTGGTGGGTGCAGAAGAGACGAACTGACCGATTGAAATGGTTATAGCAGCCTTGTAACTCGCACACCTTCGAATGAGAGGACAGACGCCTTGTGCGTATGGATCGTACTGCAGAATCCTAGCTCAAGAATTCTGATGCGCAAAACAGCAACCAATGTTACTACTTACAATTCAACATCACCTGCAGCGGCGGTGAGTTTTTCAAGGAGTCCCACTGCTGCGACTACCTTGATTCTACCGGTCCCGGTGGCCCGGTTGGAAGAGTAACGGACTAGCAACCGGAGGATTGCACGCTCGAATCCAACCAAAGACCGTCGTGTACAAAGGGGGCTGATACACGTTAAATCTGTCGTGCCTCAAATGTCCTCACGTTGGTATGGTGTGGAAGTTTGGAGAGAGGGGTGCCAGCTCAGGTCTTGCCTCATCATCTGACCGTGTTTCAAAATTATGTTGTGTTGTACTCGGACCTTTCCCTTCGGGATTGATCTCGGACCGTCGTCAATAGCCCGTTGTGTTGCTCTAGTGCAACGTTAATTAATTACCATTACCTCGACTCTGAACTGCAAACTTCTGTGGCTGAAATGATGCGTAGCACTCCGCACATGGACAAACAAATGGCATAACATTGTCTGTTCAGGCGAATCTTGATTCTATCTACACCACCACGATGGTCGCTTCCAAGTCTGGAGACTTCGCGGTGAGAGACTGCATAATTCCTGCATTATGCATGGCCGTGCCGGTCCGTCACCTGGCGTTATGGTTGGTGCGCCATTGAATTCTACATCCGCACCCACCTAGTACGCATTGCCGTTACACTCAATAGTCATCGCTTCATATCTCTGAAATTTTGGAGTCTTTTGTCACCCCTCATCTTCAGGGCTTGCCTACGGCCACCCACTTTTCAACAGGACAATGCGCATCAGTAAGTGGCATGAAAGGTGCAACAATTCCTCAATGTTCATCAGGTTTCACTTCTTCCATGGTCGTACCATTCACCAGATCTGTCCCCCATCGAACATGTCTGGTCGATAATCGTCCAACGACAGGCACACCACAGACCACCAACGGCTACGTCAAATGAACTTTGGCAACGTATGGAGGCAACATGAACTGACATACACCAAACCATACATCCAAAGTATCTTTTTTTATGCCGAGACGTGCATCAGTTATTGCAGTCCATAGCGGCTACACAAAATATTGATTTCATCGCATTCCCCAAGTCGAACGGAGCTGTAATTTCAATTATTTCACCGTGTCTTATATTATTAGTATAATAAATATGGCATTTACGCCTCTTGTTCTTGGTAGTGTTGCTTTTTCGATGGTAAGCAGTGTTTTTCTATTTACATAAATATCGATTCTTTCATAATAATTCATATAATTACGGTGATTGCATGTAACAAAGGTTTTAAATCATATTTTTAGCAAATTCCATGCCCCCCACCCGTTCAATTATCAAACTAAATCATTTCTACTTGAATCTCAATACCATACAGAGCCGAGACAAAGCCACTCATTGGCGGTGGAATAATCAAATACACAAATTAAATACACGAATTCTCAACTGGAGGCTTGATTTTTATGGATGGTTCTATTCAAAATTGTTCAAATTCATCATATTACTCAATGTTATTTCTATGCGGATTTCGATTTGCTTTTAGCAGCCTCTGTAGACCCAGGACAAATTGAACTGGGAATTAATATACACTCAAACCTGTTTTTGTGCGGTGGATAGGGACCGCGTAAAAGAAAACGCATAAAAAAAATCGTACAAAACTTCACGAGTAGCTATAAAAAATATTTTTCGCAACACATTTAAAAAGTATTTTTTTTATTCGGTGAATAGAGACCGAATAAAAAAAAGTCTCACGTAGAAAATAACTCAAAACCTTACGAAATAACTAGGAATTGCTTTTTTAAACGAAATCAAGACACGAGGCTTGCAACTACTTGGAATCTCGCCAAACCTTTTGGAATCTGATTTAGAAAATACACATGCGAACATTTTTAAATATTTTATTTACATATGTACTTATTTTACACATACAAAACTTTTCAAAATGTATAACCATTATCCTTCGGAGTCTGACAATACGCGAATTTTCTTGTGGTAAACTGGTTCAAAACATTTTTTTATTGATAACTTCGTCAATTATGTTCTAATTTGATTGAAATTTTCATATACCGCACAAAAATAATCGCACAAAAAAATCGCACAAAAACAGGTTTGAGTGTATAGCCCATATTTTCGCAGGATTCTTAAGGAAATGTTAATTAAATTTGGTGTGAATTGGTCAAACAGTGATCGCAGTGAAACTATGTTATTCCTATCCTCATAGGAACATTCTGAATTGCTTTTTGCCCCTCTGCAGACCCAGAACAAATCCGAACGGCGGTTAACATATAGCCTATGTTTCCCGCAAGATTCCTAAAGAATGAGTGTACCAGATTTGGTGTGCATTGGTCAAGCGGTGTAAATTTGTAGAGTACAGACAAACATAGGCCTACTCTGCTTATATATAGATGTTTCTTGCAAAAAATATTTTCACGTGATGAATTTATAAAATTAGGAATACTTTTTTGTCATGGAAGGCCTTTCATGTTGATTCGAGACTTCTTTTGAACATTTTTTCGCTGGATGGGCATAGAATTGATATAGTTTTGATCCCGGGATAGTAAAAAAGAAAGTAGAATCATTTGCCAATGACACAAAATTAAATGCGGTTGTAAATGCAATGTTCTGAGATTCTTAATTTCAGATAACCATGAATATAAAAATAATTCTGTTCCAACAAAGTTTCATTCAACAAAGCATTTGTATGTAGTGAATACTATTAGTAAGGGTCTTCGGTTAGAACTAAACAGTGTTGAATACATCAACGTATTAAATTTGAATGGTAATAATTTTTATTATCTCACTGTAATATATGGAACATATGAATTTTGTTATCACGACTTGTATAATGTGTGTACATGTAGGTTATAATTGAGACAGAACACTATATGGAAGTAGAAAAACAATTCTCTGGTGTGTACTAAATATGTGCTATATGAAACATTTCTGGATGCCATTCCATAACACATGATTTACACGAAATACATCAATTTTTAGTAATTGTAATAGATGTAACCAATAGATTTTACATTTATTAAAGGCCTTATTAAATTATTGGATGCAGAATCAGTAACTTTTCTCTGTTCCACATTGCCTTTTAACAGTGTTCTAAAGAAAGAATTAAATTTATTGAGGCTAAGTGAGAAAACACATTAGAAGAAAAATCGAAACACCCACAAAGACATGCATGTTGTAAATGTTCCACATGCATGTAGTAAATGTCAGGTGACTTCTGAAAATATCATTTTCATGCGACTATCGTCGTAATTTGAACTTGTCTTCCCACACTCATGTTATTTATAAGGTTGGAAGAGCATATAACCGTCGTTCGACCATTGAAAGCTATTCGAAAATTTTCTATGGCTCCCACGTTTAACATCTAAACTGCGAAATTTATTGCTCTTTATCGGAAATACTTTAACCCAGTTTCCTTTATGACTATACTTTTATATCTAACTCGCAAACATTGCGTAATAGTAAATTAAGCATTTATTTGTATTATTGTTCCAAAAAATAGAATTATTTTTATTCAACTGACGAATGGGAATGTTTGTAATGGAATGAAATTTGGGGTTTACGGACATGGTTCAGAAGTGGACAAGCTGCTCTAAGCACAAGATAAAATAATAAAATCAATGTAAACATAGAAAGCATTAAGAAAAAGTGGATATAATCAAGTGCCTAGAACTTCATCGCAATAAAAATAAAATTTAATTTTAAAAAGTAGTCAGACCCGAATAAGTAATTTTAAAAAATTATGATGAACAGTAACACGGAAAAACAAATTCTAGAGTAAAATTATAAGTTCAATGAGTTGATTCCAAACATATGATGTAAAAAAGTTTAGTTTGAAAGCTATGGAGTATTTGTAGTTTATTCGTGTATGTTTTTTTCAGGTTGTTCAAGTTGACCCTATTAACGCATGGACCCCTACTCCCGAGGGATGCATGTAGTCCTTCAAGTCACATAAAATGCTTCAATATAAATACAATTAAACAAACAGAAATTAAATAAATTTAAAAGAACACAACAAACCGTGCCAAGCAAAAGCGTACGAATCACCACATGACGAATCTTAAAAACCTACGACATCCGAATATTGCAGTTTATAATTTTAATTTTTCATTCACCACATACTACTACCTCAACACAAGCATGAAAGGAAGAAAGTTTATTAGTTAGATTCGGAAGCACACACACACATGACTGTTTAATAACAACGATGTTTCGAACATTTCTGAAAAAATGCTTAGAAAATTGTTCAAAATTTCGTGCTTTTTTTAATTTTTCAAAATCAATTATAAAGAAAGTCTGACAAAAAAACCATAATACTGGTGCAGTTATAATAATCCAAGACATTTTATAAAAATTTTATTGTTTTCATAATGCTATTTGTTTTACATATCGCCAGAAAATTGTCAAATTGTTTGGGTTGATCCGAGCTGTTAATCACTGGTATTCTGCATAAATTTCTGTGATGCTAAAGACAGGAGCTAGTATTTAGTAGGTACTTCTGTTTCGAAACTGGCATAACATGTGAATGCAATTTCAGAATGTCGCTTTTAGAATCATCAAACATCGTTGAAGCAGCGCAATACATCAAACTGTCCTTATTCGGAAGTATTTTTTCTTCTGTTTATATTGGAAAACCCTCGGTTATATATATCTTAATCATGCAACTTATCTTAAATTATGCAACCAATCTTTCCGAACTTTAACGAATACTGCATTTCTCAACGTTTTAAAGAAACATATCTATACTTTTCATCACACTAATATCTAGGTCCAATCATCGCTGATGAGGAATTCATTAAACTCAAGTCAGAATCATTCTATAGAGAACCAAAATGGCATTTTTATGAGAGGGATTTTCAGTGTGTAAACCAGGGATGGTCGGAATGCGAACATTTACTGCAACTACCTTAAAATGTAGTTTATTAACGTTTTGGTGACGTTTGGTGTTTAATCTAATAATTGGTGTCGACCAGTCAACTATCATATATCAATATTGGAATTCAAGCATCGGAATTTTTTGGCGAAGTGCTGAAATCATATTCGAAAAACAAGTCAAGTGACGTCACGTTCGGAATACGTACAGAAACAGTACTGCCGCCTACGTATGGCTTGAGAGAAAATGGTTTCCAAAGCACTTCATCTGTGCATTACAATGAAAATTTATCCAAACAAAAAGGGTTAGCAACTAAAAATGGAAAAAACAGAGAGGGGCGGATAGTCTTACACTTATGACCAAATATATTTTTATTTTCTTAAGAGAATAATTGGAAACCCATTTTAGATTACTTTACTGTAACCATTTATATAATGCTACAAAGATATTTTGTTTTTGATCATTCCAATTTTGATCCCTGTCAAAGGTACAAAATTCAAAAGAAAATATTTTTTAGACACGAAATATAGCTGATCAAATATTTTTTTATCGAAATGCTCCAGATATTAATGTGATAGATCGTTAATCTCTCTCATCCATTATACCTCTATAAGGAAATCGTGTCGTTTGAGAAACGCTATCAAAATCCGAGATCTAGACGCACAATAATCAGCGCAGTGGTCAATAACATCTGACCTCAGTATCAGAAAGTCAGCAACTAAATGCTCCCTTCTCTCTTTCTCAAGCAATCTCAGTTCACGCCGCTATCCCTTTCCGAAAGCACAAATAAATACCACAGAAAAAATAAGTAAAGATTTCCGTGAATTGAGAAGGGGACGAGGTCAAGAGAAAATCTCAGAAACGCGTGCCTCCAAGCGCGATAGAAAACATCTGGATCTCACATATGAAGAAGGCTTAGGAAGAGAACACGCAATCTTGTTAATACATAGTGTATTAGAAATGAACCTGTTACTGTTACTCATCTTTCACTTCTTTGTCTAATGGAAGATCGTCTCTGACGCGATGTACGCTTCATAGGGAAGTGCTGGATTGCCATAAGCAACAGGGAGGGGATAACTAATGGTTGAGGATATAACAGTGTGTTTGGATAGCAATAAACTCTACTGAGGAAAATAACTTTCTGGGAGACATTAATTGTCTTTTTAATAATGTGCCAGTGATCATTGGGTCATTTTAATTTCGGTATTATGATCCCGAGATTATCGAGGGGGGGTGGGGGTGGGGGTATTTCAATTAACGTCACACTGGAGCAACACAACGGGCTATTGGTGACGGTCCGGGATCAATCCCAAAGGGAAAGATCCGAGGACAACACCACGTAATTTTGAACCACGGTCAGATGACGAGGCAACACCTGAGCTGACACCCCACTCTCCAAACTTCCACACCACGCCAACGTGAGGACATTTGAGGCCACGACAGATTTAACGTGCACCAGCCCCCTTTGTACACGACGGTGTTTTGGCTGGATTCGAACTCGCAACCCTTCGGTTGCTAGTTCGTTACTCTTCCAACCGGGCCACCGCGGCCCCCGAGATTATCGAATGTTGGCCTACACATTGTCTTAATCATAAATGCACGACAAAAACAGTGCAACAGCGCCATCAGTCATCTGTGCTATATTTCCATTGACAGTAGGATGTCATTCTTCACTTCTTTAAGGGCCGCGGTGGCCCGGTTGGAAGAGCAACGGACTAGCAACCGAAGGGTTGCGAGTTCAAATCCAGCCAAACACCGCCGTGTACAAAGGGGGCTGGTGCACGTTAAATCTGTCGTGGCCTCAAATGTCCTCACGTTGGCGTGGTGTGGAAGTTTGGAGAGTGGGGTGCCAGCTCAGGTGTCGCCTCGTCATCTGACCGTGGTTCAAAATTACGTGGTGTTGTCCTCGGATCTTTCCCTTTGGGATTGATCCCGGACCGTCACCAATAGCCCATTGTGTTGCTCCAGTGTGACGTTAATTGAAATTCCCCCCCCCCTCCCTCACTTCTTTATTTTCATTTTCGAGGTGTGACGAATGTTGAAATCCGACGTTTGCTAAACCTTTTCGGGGTTAGTTCGTGTTTAACCCTCCTGGTCGTTTATCTTGGAGTTGAATGTTGCTCTGTAGTGCCCAGCCTCTAGTACAAAAAGCACCAGTTCTGAGCAAGGGACAATATGTTTTTCCTACATGAATCTTCATTCCCTGGGAGTAATAGATCTGTTTTTCTGCTTTGTCTCAACGAGGTATCTCGTTCTTAGCAAAACTGATCAAATATTTCACGAGATATCTCTTTGAAACACTTAGAGATGGTAATGGTAATTAATTAACCTCGCACTAGAGCAATGCAACGGGCTATTGGCGACAGTTTGGGACCAATCCCAAGGGAAAGATCCGAGGAAAATACCACGTAATTTTGAACCACGGTCAGATGACGAGGTCAACACCTGGCTGGTAACTCACTCTCCAAACTTCCACACCACGCCAACGTGAGGACGTTTGAGACCATGACAGATTTAACGTGCACCAGCCCCTGTGTACATTACGGTCTTTGGCAGGACCTAATTTTGAACTCGCAACCCTCCGATTGCTAATCCACTGCTCTACCAACAGTGGCCCGAAACACTAGAGAGATAAAGTGAAATCAAATGATACGTAACAATTCAGTCAGGAAGGCAGATATTTACATAAACTTTACCTTGAGAAGTGAAATGTTTCTCAATGTTTCACTTCTGATGCTTAATACGTTAATGCAGACCTTCCCTATTTGCACTATGGTCTCCAGTACGAAATTAGATTATGGACTCCCAGTACCAGATTTAATGACGTATCTCTCTTGAAACACATCCCGAACCGTCGCCAATAGCCCGTTCATTTGCCCCAGTGCGACGTTAATTAATATACCTACCTACATCTCTTGAAACACAACTCTGTTTATCAAGCACTTAATATTTAACTTGCAAAAAGTATTTATTTCCTTTATTCCATTGTTCGGGATTGATCCCGTACCGTCGCCAATACCCCGTTGTGTTGCTCTAGTGCAACGTTCTCGGTCCAGCCAAAGACCGTAGTGTACAAAGTGTGCTAGTGCACGTTAAATCTGTCGTGGCCTCAAATGTCCTCACGTTGGCGTGGTGTGGAAGTTTGGAGAGTGGGATGACAGCTCAGGTGTTGCCTCGTCATCTGACCGTGCTTCAAAATTACGTGGTATTGTCCTCGGATTTTTCCCCTAGGGATTGATCCAGTACCGTCATCAATAGCCCGTTGTGTTGCTCCAGTGTGACGTTAATTAAAAATACCAATACCAATACCTCTTGTGCTTAGCGCATCTTGGTTAAATATAGCCCTTACACCATAAAACCCAACTAACCAACCTATTTCAATTCATGTTATCTGTAATAGAAACGAGTCTTAAGTCGAAGATCCTGGGATCCGTAACCCCACGTTAATATCTGATGTAAGCCAAAGCTACTTCGAAAACATTGCATCCTTTTTCATAATTGGAAGATAGAAAAGGGGTGATTCACGTTCCTTAATTTTATTGTTTCGACGGCAGAATTGCATAACTGCAACATTTACTCTGTTCCCAATTGTAATTAGTCATGAACTTGAAATTTCGAAGTAGGAAACATTGCGCTATGGGTGGCGTCATTACGCTATCTGTTCATCTATTTCCTCCTATTTCAATTGTTTTACCTTTACCTGATCGCCATGTCTCAGTTTGATCATCACATCTTGTTACATAAAGTCGAAGCTCGTTTTAACGAACTCCCATTTTACGAAGCCATGTTAATTTGCAAACTATCCTAAGTCTCAACTGATATCATTAGAAAAGATTTTAATTTACTATTTTTTAAACGAACTTTATATTTTTACGAAATTTCCATTGGTTCCTTGGAGTTTGTAAACAAGAGATTCGACTTTACACGATGATTATTACCAAATAAAAGCAAGAGATAATGTTATGCATCCAACAATGTCTGCGCCAGAAGCAAACATTATTGTTTTTTAGAATTTGTGTTCTTATTCAGAACTGTTCGTATCACAAGAATTCTTTAACTGACTTTATTATTGGACTAGTAGATCAATCGGTATCGCATTCTGTATTATTTGTGCCTTAAGGGAGATTTATGTTTGTTTCTAGTTAGTACATGCACATTTCTTTCTCCCTGAATGGAAATATATATGTATGTGTGAATTTTAAAAGTTGTTATTTTTTCTTGATGTATCGGATATTCCGATCGGGTTGTGTATTTGTTCGTGTTCATAATAAACGTGAGTTTTTTCAATGTTAGGAAATTATTCCGTATTTGCGATATACGAACACGAACAGATATACAATATCAAGCAATAGATACACACAATGAACGTTTTACTGACAGAAGAGAAAAATACATACAGGAAGGAATCGAACCTGCGCCGCCTACAATTCACAGGGGCTACCAGTGGAAACGGATGGTTGGTTTTGGGTTTTATGGCGAAAGGACCATATTTGACCAAGTTGCGCCAAACAGGACAGATAATGTCAAGTAATTGTGAAAAGATAGTAGAGGGGCTTGGGCATTCTAGGGTGAACACCTCATGTTTACCAGAGAAGGTAAACTACATGGGAAAAGAATATATCATTAGGGTACCTCGGTGCGATGTACCTCGGTAGTGATGCGCGTACACCCTAAAGAAGATATTCCCCCGAAAGGGCCAATGGAAACGGAAGAGCTGCTCAAAGATTGTACTGTGAACGCTTCCCCAGACGTGCTGAATCCATTTGAGCGTTTGCTCTAACGGCTGTGTGAAACCGGAATATTTCATCTTAGCAAGCATGTATGGTTTTAATGTGTACAATGCTCATGTTTAGGCATTCGTCAAATCTGCACGTTACACGGCTCAGGCTTACCAATATCGACTCTTAATGTTTGGGTGGGTATCGGCAACGACCGTTTATTAGATCAAATCTGCTGCCATCTCGATTCAACAGGCGTAAATTATCTCAAATTTCTGGAAGAAACTTTACCAGATTTAACGCAGGGGGTCGCGATCCCAGGATGACCAAGCGATTTTTCTCTTTCTCTTCTCCATACTTTCTTTTCACAATTACTTGACATTATATGTCTTGTGTTTGACGCAGCTTGGCCAAATATGGCCCTTGCGCCATAAAACCCAAAACCAACCCGAACTAACGAATGGTATTCCTGTGTCTGTTCGCCGTCGAGTATGTTCTAACACTATGGGTGGAGAAATGACATCAAATATCAGTTCCCCAAGTAAACATCAGCTTCATGTTTCGTTATATTTCTCGGAACAAATTCTACCCAGCTTTGTAACTTAGTGGGCCTAGTGAGGAACCAAAAAACAAGCAAAATAGTTACTTATTTAAGCCTCCTGGTGGTTATCTGGACGAGGTATCGCGTCGTTAGCAAAACTGACCAGATCTTGTTGGACGAGATATCTCGTCATTAGAAGAAAACACGATCACGATCATTAGAAGAAAACTGACCAGATCTTGATCTCGTCATCATAAAAAAAATCGGCAATATCTTGATGACAAAATATCTCGTCATTAGCAAAGTTGGTCAGATCTTGATGGACACGATATCTCGTCGAAACCACTTGGAGGGTTAACAGTAAATGTACACTATCTTCTCAATTAATTCAGGATTTTGTGTCATGTTGTGAGAGCTATAAAAGGAGAAAAATGGAATCCACTCAAATGGCCGGCCATCGCGAGCCAAAAATATATGCGTGTCCCCAGCTCGATTTCTCGATATTGTCTCCTTTCGTATCTTGAGTTGACACTGTTCGACAGTAAATTAAGAGAGGTCGTCGTGTACCCCTTAAGACCCATCTGGATGGGAAGGAGATCTTCCCGATAGATAATTACGACCATCTGTCAGTGGTGCAAGTGTTGACCTCTGGCCTCGAGCCGTTATAACTTTGTAGAAAAGTATGTATGGAGCACATGAATGAAAATCAGTCAGTTTTTATCTCTCAAAATCTACTTTCGCTGTTAAAATAGCTCATCGGCATCTGATGTAGAAGTAATGTCACGCAAGAAAATTCAAAATCATTAACTTTCATAAAACGAAAATCTGCGTTGGTATTTATAGACGTAGTTCTTTTAGTTCAGTGACAAGAAAAGAATCAGAGAAAAGTTCAAAATCCGTATCTGACAAACGAGTGAAACAGGAAATAAATTTCTAAGGACATAGGGCGTCGACATCAGAATACACACAAAGTATTTTCTATTCTACATACTTAAGGAATTCGTCAAGAAATAAAAATTCGTAAATACTGTTTCTTCTTTCAAAATATATAAAAAATTTCGGACATAAACAGATTTCGAATGAGCTTTATTCTAATGTCACCTAAATAATTTTTTTCTACTAGATAAAAAAATGACTAAGATTTATTTTCTCTAATGCCAACAGAATAGGAAAATCTTTCTAATGAGCTTGAAATCGTTATCATTATTAGAATCATACTGTCTCCAGATATGCAGAATCCTGATATACAGTACCATAGGTTCAGCATATGAGGATTCTCCTAAACATGTTTGTCACGTATAAAATTAAGAGGCATCACCAACTTCTTATCTCGAAATTGTCGCTTTCGATCAGTTCCTTAAAAGAAATATAATTTAAAAGAAATGTATTCTGCACGTGTGTTTTAAGTGCCTTCCTAAGAGGTTCAATCTGTTTATTGTATTATTTACCTCAATATAGTTTTAAGTAGGGATTACTTATTCATCCTTGCCAGTTTAGTTATCAAAACCGTTAAATTTTTCTGCGCACCCGTGATCTTGCAAAAAAAAAAAAAAAAAAAAAAAAAAAAACAGAAATTTTTTAGGTATTTTTTGCAAGTAGCAGAACAGTTTAATCTTTTTTCTATTGTGGAATAGTTAATTAATAGATGCATCAATTATTCAAAACAAGAACAAGCAATTTAGAACTTAATATCGGCAATTTTTAAGCTTTTGTAATAAGATCTAATTGATAAGTTATCCGTAGTTCAAGTCAAAGTTTTTTTTAATATTATTCGCTCTCAATTTCACGATGATTTGGTAACTGCTTAACTGGACCTTACTGGTCGAAGCTTGTGTATGGCCATTGTTAAAATGCAAAGCATTCTCGATTTCAATGTTTCTTAACGGAATGAGGGTGATTTTCTTAAAGTGCTAATAAGATTGGTAGGTACTTGAATTATCGTAGCACTGGAGCAACACAGCGGCCTATTAGCAACGGTCCGCGATCAATCCCTAAGGGAAAGATCCGAGGGCGACGCCACATAATTTTGAACCATGGTCAGATGACAAGGTTAACACTTGAGCTGGCACCCTACCTCTAAATTTCCACACAACGCCAATGTGAGGATATTTGAGGTCACTACTGATTTAATGTGCATCAGCCCAGCGTACACGACGGTCTTTGACTGGACCGAGTTTCGAACTCGCAACCTCCGGTTGCTAATCCCCAGATCTTCCAACTGGGCTGCCGCCACTCAATAAATTATAGGCCCGTATTTACTATAAAAATAATTTTTTCAGTACCTATGGGGTATTTGGGTATTTCAATTAACGTCACACTGGAGCAACACAATGGGCTATTGGTGACGGTCCGGGATCAATCCCAAAGGGAAAGATCCGAGGACAACACCACGTAATTTTGAACCACGGTCAGATGACGAGGCAACACCTGAGCTTCAGTACCTATGAAACATTCTAGTGCAGAAAAAGAAAATTCCCAATTCACGCGTTCTGTTCACGCGATTTTAAGAATATACAATGTGACGATCTATTTCGTCAATGCAATTCGTCATGTCTTTATTCACTCTCATTTCCTGAACATTAGAAGGAGAAACGTTCGTACTTCCTGAATAAACAAAAATATTTCGTCGCAGTTTCGCTCTTTTGGATCCATTTCAATTTACGAAGGAAACAACGCCTTCTGTTGCAAAATCGCAAATTGCAGAACGTGTATCTCCTGAATGATCAGCCGATAGGCTGTATTTCATCACTCGCATAGATGGCGCTTTTTTCAAGATCATTCCGAATTCGCTTTCGATGCGCTTTCGTTCAGTTAAAACTGTTTATATTCCAGGCGAAAGAAGCTGAAATTCCTTTTCACTGAAAATGCGAAGCTTGATTCTCACGAATCGTTCTTTTTGCTGCAACTTGTTTTCGGCAGGTTCGTTTCCTTGCGGCCGATCGAAAAATGGCGCTAGAACCAACTCCAGTACAGCTTCCTTTAAATTCAACGAGTTGGAAATCACTCTCGCTAAGGACAATCAAAAGAAGCTTAAACCTGATTCCTCAACACTGACTTTTGGTTCCACTTTCAGCGATCACATGTTCGAGGTACAGTGGGATCATTCTGAAGGCTGGGGAACACCGAAAATTCTTCCACTGCATTCCTTTCCCATGCATCCAGGTGCTAAAATCTTCCACTATGCCCAAGCTTCCTTTGAAGGTATGAAAGCTTTCAAACGTGCCGATCAGAAAGTAGCATTGTTTCGTCCCGAGCTCAACATCAAACGCTTGCTGTTGTCGTCAGAAAGAGCCTCGTTTCCAGCTTTTGATCGTGAAGAACTTTTAAAGTGCCTGAAGAAACTTATCGTTATCGACAAAGAGTGGGTTCCAGATCAAGAGTCTTGTTCTCTGTACATTCGACCTACCTTCATTGGAATAGAAAGTTCATTAGGAGTAAGTTCTGCTAAAACGTCATTGTTGTACATTGTAACCTGCCCAGTGGGTCCGTATTTCAAAACGGACACGACCGTACCCGTATCACTTCTTGCCGATCCAAAGTATGTCAGAGCTTTTCCAGGAGGTGCTGGGTGTTACAAGCTTGCCGCGAATTATGCCCCGACTTTACACGTCCAGAAACTTGCTCAGAAACAGGGCTTGGATCAAGTCCTGTGGTTATGTGGGAAGGACCACCAAATCGCCGAAGCTGGTGCCATGAATGTGTTCTTTTTCATGAAGGACAAGGGTAATTTCGAATTGGTAACGCCACCTCTAGATGGGACTATTTTACCCGGTATTGTGAGACGAAGTATCCTCGATTTAGCGAAACAGTGGGGTGAGTTCGAAGTGAGTGAAAGAACTATTACCATGAGTGAAATTATCTCTGCTAACAAGGATGACAGATTGTTAGAGATGTTTCTGAGTGGAACTGCGTGCTCGGTGTGTCCAGTGAAATCCATCCGATTCAAAGATGAGGATATTCACATACCTACAATGAAAAGGGAGAATCCTGTGTTTGCACGCTTCCTCAAAAACCTGACAGACATACAATACGGACGAATAAAATCGGATTGGTCAGTTCCAGTGGAATAAATACAGGATTATTACTATAGATGGTATTGATTTCTCCTCCCTTCATTCTTCCTAATACACCTGTATTATGCTTTCTATGTATTTATTTAATATTTAAAATACATGCCAGAACATTTTCCATTTAATTTCAACTCTCCCAATCTATGTTTTGTGATGTTTTTATTCTGAGCAGATAAGGGATTAAAGCCTCTCCGGGTCTAGGCTCCCTGAAAAGACCTACATATCATATAGACGGTATTTCTGTATTTTGGATAATGCGTTGTCAGTACCTAAAAATGTAAGTCGCTAAGTCATGCTACTCTTTTGGACTAAATCAAAATTATATAAAGTAACGAAAAAGTAAACAAGTTTTTAAACTTTTATTCTCTATAACTTAATTATAAATTCCATGTGTTTAATTGAAATCGAGATCTATATAAACATAGAATGTATTTGCTTTAATAAGCATGAAATTAATTTTATTATTAAGTTCTACAATCCAATGGAATATTGCAGTTGTTGAAAGATTTGTTTTCTATACAACATGTGCTAGTTTCGGTATTCCTTCTGTTTCAAAGTTTTCAATTATTGCCTATTTTACTTTAGTGTGAAAGCTGTGGTTTGACATTTCTTTTAAGTTCATAATCTGCTGTGACAGTATGAAGAAAAACATGTAAATGTATAAATAATATAAATTAAATATTTGTATAACTTTTCGAAGTTTTCCAAATGTGATTAATTCAATAATACAATTTTATGAATACATTCATAACAAATTAAAATTTAAAGCATCAATATTTAGTCATTATGATAAAAAAAGGTTTAAAAAGGAATAAAAAAATATGTAAAATAAAAAGATGTAAACATGATAGCTTGTACAGATTTCATCAATTCTAACCAATTAGTTGTAAAAAATTTGGTATTTAAAAAAAATTACCTATTCATAAAATAACTATGCATGACTTGTGAAAATAATGATAAATGCATTTAGGGTGAACCAGCTAGTAATTGGAATAATATGCACGTAATTCGTGAAATAATTTCCCTCTAAGCTAATTTATAATTGCACATGGAAGGTGATTAAAATTATAGTAGATATAAGTATAGTACAATTTTTAATATTTGATAGATTTATAGAATTCTACAAGTTTTGATTGTGATTTAACGAGTAATTCACTACTATTTTTAAATATAAAATTAATACAAATATTATAGTGTTCACAGAATTTTTCGATCAAATGTAGCTAGGCTAAACTTTTTTTACGTATTCTTAAAGTTCAACTATTAGGAATACAAGAACAAATTTTACTTAATATTAAACAAGTTAACAGAAAATTGTTACTACTATTAAAAGTAAATAAGCTAATGTGTATAACAAACTAGTTTTAAACAAGTAAGCAAGTTTTCAAAAATAAAAAATATACTTGGTATTTTTTCCTGAAGACATGAAATACTTTGAACATTTCCTGGGTAGCCGTTCGAAGTTTTACAGATATGAATGGAATAGAGAAATGAATTATTGGGTAGAAAATTTTATTACTGTAGAACAAAAATAGTTAATTTATGATTTGTGTTATCTTTTTCCTAAAGTTCTTCCCGAATTTTATTCTATATACTACTATTAAATAGGTACTTTGTTAGAGTGTTTCTATATAAAAATGTTCCACAGCAATGTGAAAGAAAGTTAATGAAGAACATTCAAGACAACTAGGATTTTTTACATACACTACAGAATCTGATACTCTAAAAACTTCAGAAGTTGTAGATTAATACTAAAACTTATTTCAAATGTTTAAAATGTTCCTCAAAACAGTTAGGCATAGAGCGGTTCTTGTACATATATAGTTTGTTTTATCCTCATTGAGCGTAATAAATGAGCATTACTAAGAATTAAAAAAACTTATGTAACACTGAACATTTAAGTAGTCGATTTGAAATATTCAATTGTTACTTTTTAGAGGAAAATATCTTTTGTCAAGGGCAAAGTGGTAGCCCGGTTGGGGGAGTAGTTGAATTGCAACCGGAGGATTGCGAATTCGAAGATCGATAAAACCAGAGTTGTGTACGTGGAGAAGGTGTACGTTAAATCTGCCGTGGTTTCAAATGTCCTCAAGTTGGCGTGGAGTGGAATTTTGAGTCCTAGAGTCGCAGATTTTCTAGTGTGAAAAACAAACCGTTTCATAAGTAACTGAAAACGGAAAAAATCGTTTGAAACGAACAGATTGTGCTAGGTTTTGCCAGTTCAGAAGTTGGCGACCGAAAAGGTAGATGTAAATGTTATAATGCATCACTACTCGTGTGTGTGGTTTAGGCTCATTTTCAGATTGAATTTATCAAAACAAATTGCCAATTACATGGCGAATAAGACTTGAAACCCTAATCGTTCGTAAATGCAACTTCAGAACTGGTGAAACGGAGGTCATGTGACGGATTATTTTTTGATTTGCACTTTTTTCACAGAATTGTTTACAAACGCGGCCTTTATTTCTTCCCATGATATAAATAATTTATAAATATTGATTGATGAGAAAAGAATATTTAATTTTACATAACTGACTTTCTAATGAAACACGAAAAGCCCAAACGTAAAACTCATTAATCATAAAAGCGCAACTTAGCTACGTGGTATCTGGCAACGCCAGAATCCATGTTTAATTTTTTAATTTTATTTAGAATTCTGTGTATTTGAGTTGACAGCGGAATGTTGAGATCATATTTGAGCATTTCCAAGTATTATAAATGTTCTTTTTGTAAATAAATCATTGTCTTTATCAATATTGTTCAAAAGGGTAAAGATGTCGAATCCGGGGCATGTTTGTTGCCAAATCAAGAATCCAAAGCCAGTATGGCTTCGCAATTTCGTTAAAAAACGGGCTTTCCTTCGTAAGAAACAACTTTTGCATAGGGATCAAAACACCAAGGTTACCATGTTTGACGATAAATCGCTAGTGCCCCGGATTCGACAGCTTCACCTTCAAAAGTCTTATCGAATTGTTCTATGTATGTATATCAGAATATATTCAGGAAGTCGAAATTCGACTCGTTTGCACATACATCTTTCTTTTTTCAGAATTCTGCATTTTCACGAATCGGAATTTCGTTTCTGTTTGTATTTATGTGTTGCAGTATTTTACCTATTGCAGATATACTATACGAGTATCAACTTTAGTGAAACAGAATGATTAAAACAATGTGATGCTGAAGTTTAATACGGTGTGGGGGAACTTCTGGTAGCCACGCATGATGCACAACTATTTCCCATACTTTCGATGAGGGTACGGATGACTTGTGTGCCAAGCCTCACAGAGAGCAGTTTTCAATCTTAAGTAATATTAAATTGATATATAATAACATTAAAGTTAAATTATTATAAAGAACGTTAATTCAAGTTCTTTCACCAATATCGGGAAAGAATTGAAGTGAATTACTCTCTTGTTTTGGTAGGCGGTTCAAAAGCCGCGAAGTACGAATTATCAAATATGACGGCTTAGTAAAATTTAGAAAAGAAAGGTAAGGTTTTTCCTAACAGTGATAAACAATGCTATAATTACAGGTTTTAGATTTCGCACTTCCTCAAAGCAAAATTAAAATTCTCGGAATCAAAATTTCATACAAAGGCTCTGAATAAAAACTATAGTGAATATATATTCTATGAATGCGAAATTCTTTACTGAATGGCTGAGCTCTTATTTATTGGAAACGCTTGATACTGGAAGATTATAATGTCCATCACACCATTTGGGATTAAAATGAAAATTCACATGGAGCAGATATTTTGCCAAACTAGGTTGAATCTAATAATTGCATTTTAAGTACAAGGACACGCATTTTGATACTACAGATCACATTCTCGTAGACCTCCCGTTCGCTGACCTGGCATTTTCTTATTTTCATGTGTTTACCCTGATGCTTAAGACTGATCACTTTCCTATTATTATTGAGTAGTTTATGGACACTAAGATGCAAACTTCAATTTGTGACGGATATCATTGATAAAAAATTGGAAATGAGTTAAATTTTTCATTAGAATTCCCGAATTATTTACGATACAAAGAATATGAACATGATATTCAAGGTATACAAACTCATATGAATCAACGAATTAGTAAAAGAACTTCTAACCCACCTTGGTGGAATTCTGAATGTACAATAATTTTCTTTCGAGCCAAAAATAAAGTTCCCGAGACTAAAGTTTCAGCTATCTTGGTGCGTATTGGATGACGTGCAAAAAGAAATTAAAAAAGAATTAGGAAAAGTGATAAAGTATTGAAAGACTATTGAGAGAAAACTTGCAATAAAGGAGCTAAAACTGGAAGCATTTTTAAGATCATAAAGTCACTCAATCGCCAATCTAGTAATAAAAATATCAATGTTTTCGACTTCCAAGGTTACCACTTCTCCCTCCGAACAAGCAAAAGCTTTCGAAAATTTTTTATCGATTTCGGATGTGTTGGTAGGTAGGTAATTTAATTAACGTCGCACTGGAGCAACACAACGGGCTATTGGAGACGGTTCTGGATCAAACCCGAAGGGAAAGATTCGAGAACAACACCACGTAATTTTGAACCACGATCAAAACCATGGTTTCCATGTAATATTTTGATGTGTGTGATTTTCGTGTAACATTTTTATAAGATTGTTAATGGTAACTGATTACTATACATTTTTAAAAATTTATAAGATACTGTTCACTCACTGTTCTTTTCACATTTTCTTTGCCCACAATCGGGATCAGTGGGTATTTCCACTGCGCTAGCAATCTTCGAGTTGTAGGTGGTCAGCATTCCTTTCAGATACATTCCTCCCTGGGAGTATTTCTCACTTCTGTGTCAGTAAAACTTTCATTGCATGTATGTATATTATTTGATATTGTATGTCTTGTGTATGGAGTAGCATGGCCCAAATATGGCCCTTGCACCATAAAAATCCAATCAATCAACAACTTATAACGCGAAATAAACTGCAGAATATTTCCTCATGTATTGTAAAAGGTAAGGTATTTTTAAGAGATTAGTTATACAAAAACTAGGTATCATTGACGTAAACCAAATTCAGTTTTCAGAACTGGTGGACTTATTAGTTGAAGGAACTAAAATTAGAGCTTTTGGAAACATTTTGAAAACAGGAAATTTGTAAATTTTGCGACAATAGAAAGAAAGCCATCACTTCCTCTGAAGCATAAACTTCGAATGTAACATACGAAATAAATAAATAAAACCTTTTCAAAAAGGCATTCGTTTATCAGGTTCTTTCACTTCTTTTCATATCTAAGACTCACAAAGATCACAACTCAAACTTCATTCGAAAATCGAAGCCTGAGGTGCACATCCTCATATAAATAAAATAACTGATTACCATCAGTATATATAAATAAAAGGAAGAAAACTCAAATTCCAATTTTAAAAATCCACAGGTGCATTACAATAAACAGTACAAGTGCAGTTCTAAAAATGTTTCCATTCGTTTCGACCACGTAAAATCTTGTAATAAAGAATGCTTTTTATCTCATTTAGGATCACGTCTCTATTAGCATCCATTATTTACGTGCTGCATTCCTTTTCGTGATGTCACGACGCTACAGTTTTTTTTCAGGGATCAGATATAATGTGACGCGTGAATCGTCGACCGTTTGTAGAATATGTAAACATTTCAGAAGCATAAAAATGTTTTAATGACAAATTATTTTGGGATAATGTAAGACTGCTTAGAATGGAGAGACAATTGGCGACTGCCAATAATAAAAACGTTTGCCAACTTCCGAAAGGAAGTGACAATAAGTACAGTAGTACCGAGGAGGTCTGAGGAGCGAGGTAGATCGCTCGGTGTAAGAAAAACACAGGCGTGTCACCTGTGTATGATTTGTAAATCCGATAGAGAATATATTATAATTTCAATTTTCTTAAATGTCTTATGTTCGTGTTGTGTTCTGTTAAATAAACGTGTTTGTGATTTTAACTGAAGTGGTTATTGAAGAGCCAAATCATCGTGGTAAAACAGCATCACCTGCTGGGACTAACCTAGTGAAGTACACCAATTATACTAGGGAACTAAAAATACATGAGTATGAGTGAGAAACAGTAGTGATAACAACCATTGTGATGCCATTGATCTGTTTCACAAAAACGTATTTTCAAGAGACAACTAAATTGAATTGATTCATTAATTGATATTAATTTGGCTAGTAAACTCAAAAATATTCTGGTTTCATGTCATTTTTTTATTCTGATGGTATATAGATAGCTGAATTTAAACGACGTACTGGAGCAATACAAGGGGCTAATGGCGACGGTCCGTGATCAATCGAAGGGAAAAATCCGAGGACAACACCTCGTAATTTTGAAACACGGTCAGGTGACGAGTTCACACCTGAGCTTGCACCCCACTCTCCAAACTTCCATACCACGCCAGTGAGGACAATTGAGGCCACGACAGATTTAGAGTGCACCATCCCCCTTTGTATACTACAGTATTTGGTTGGATTCGAACTAACAACCCTCCTGTTGCTAATCCGTTACTCTTCCAATCCGACTACCACATTCCCTTTACTCTGATGGATAGTAATACCTTAGAGGCGTCAATCGACTAATCAGAACAAACGCTGGTTAAAGAAAAACTGGTTGGTTTTAACTCTGAAATTTTAAATTATATTTTTGTTAAATAAAGTTGTTTATTATCAAGCGATAATATTACAAAATAAAGAATGCAACAGCTCAGATGTTGACCTCGTTATCTGACCATGATTTAAAATTACAAGGTGTCCTTTGGGATTGATCCCGGACCATCGCCAATAGCTCGTTTTGTTGCTCCAGTGCGACTTGAATTCAACAAAAATCAACCAAGAATGTAACCACAGTTTAAATTTTGTCCGCAATACAACATTTTTTGAAACAAGATATTTCAAATGCTTTTATCATCAGCAGCAGGAGGTACAGGTTCAATTCCTGTAACTTACCTCGGGCGTATTTCTCTTCTGTGTCAGTAAAACTTTCCTTATCCAAATTTGACCCTTGTGCATAAAACCCAACCAATCTTGACATCATACAGAAACGAAGGCCAAGAAAAAAATGACGACTGCAATGGTGTTCCTACAAACTTCGATGGGCATATTCTTTGCAAGAGGACTAATTCATTAGGATTCAGGTTAGAGAAATCTGCTTGGTAAATAACTTTATCAAGCGAATAATTATTTATTATATTTCATACTTTTGATTACGAATGGATTTCAGTTCAAACTCGTTTCTTTGTAGAACTTAGGTAAAGAGAAACACCCCTAGGGAAGCGTTTTTTATTTTGTTATTTACAACACTTATTTACATCGCTCTAATTCTACTGTTTTTCTTCTTTTTACGATGAATCCGCATCCATCCTCTATAAACAGTAAACTCGCCCTTCTTTTTATTGACTCAACCTCAAAATTAAATCTCTTTACGACGCAGGTGTTACCTCTTTACTCTTGCTTTGATCCAGAAAACCCCATACCTTTATGGATTGAACAGCTTGGACATACCACGGATTAATTGCACGCACTAAGCTTTCTAACGCAGCCATTTTAGAGGGATAGTTTCAATTCGTTTCGTGTGTTTCTTTAATGGCGAGTATTTCAGATTCATTATTGCGGAACTTGGGGAAACTGTCGGTTGGCGTCCTTGTTTGCTTCTTAACCAATGAAAGAAGGCCGGTTGTTGAGCTCGTCTCTATCTTCCCAGATGACCGCCAAGGCCATTTCGTATATTTATCCTCTTTTTTGCTTTTCCCTCTCGAAAATGTTTCACAACTGACCTTCTTTTCCTTCCCCTTTTGTGATTATTACTCTCATCGCTGATAAATGGCACATTTTGTTGACGCTGGTCAGCAGCCTTTGGAGGTTGAAAGAACGCATTTGTTAGACAACAATATGTCGAGAAAAGGATGGTTAAATAACTCTTACAAAAGAGGTTTCTCCTCCCTAAGTTAAGTGCAGAGAATGAAATATTCTCTTATAGTTCCAAACAAGGGATCATTCTTTGCGTTTCTATATGCGAAAGCTCCGTATTTTAACTGGGCGAGTCCCTTTTAATGTCCCTTGTAATCCCATTGTCAACTGTTTAAACGAAGTTCAATACCTCCTTTAGTATTGTAGAAATTTTTGTGTCATGGAAGTTATAATTTTATTACTTTCTAAGTTATTAACTATTCATTCCAACAGCTGTAAAAGGTTTAAAGGAATGTAAATTCCATCAATTATATACAAGGATCACTAAATGCCGATATAGAAGTGTCGTCGGCCATTAGGAAAGGAACTAAGACCTTACTATATTTTTAAATAAAATCTTTCTCAAAAAGATTTTTAACAGCTACTAATCTATTTCAGTCCTCACAACTCTTCGAAAAGCTTCAGGACTTAAGAAATCATGTGTTTATATTTGATACATTATCTGAATTTTTTGAGTTTTTATCATCTTTACCCAATTGTTATTTCACATTTTTTGTTTTATAAACAATTCAGAACTGCCGGTATACTTATGCAAGTCTGCAACTTGTTTTCATCATTTTCCATTTGCATAATTCATTCGAAGATGTTTAATCACCGCTAGATGAGGTGTGACCCATCATCTGACCGTGGCTCAAAATTACAAGGTGTTGTCCTGGGATCTTTCCCTTCGGGATTAGTCCCGGACCGTATATAGCCCATTGTGTTGCTCCAGTGCGATGTTTATTAAACTACCTACCCAATTTTAAAACTAAAAGTAATTTCATTATTTGATATTTTATTTTCAATCCAGTTTCTTTCAATGTTATATGTTATACTTGCGCTCTTTGCTTATGTATTTAAACAACGTATGTGTTTGATATAAGAGGACAGATCTCTGCAACCAGATTTCGTAAATGGTTCTAATTGTCTTCAGTGACCTGAAAACTTGAAAACAAAGATTGGTTAGGTTAGGTTTTATGGCGCTAGGGACATATTTATCTAATCTGAGCCAAACACGGGACAGACAGCGAGAAGTAATGAATATACACGCACAAGGAAAGTTTTACTGACACTGAAGAGAGAAATATACCCAGAGTAAGCTAGACAAAGGATCTCGATGTGAAAAAGTATCGACGAATTTGATTTATCTGACAATTTTATGACCAAGATTGCTCTATTGGGATTTTAATAGACCATTTGGTTTGAAGAGGAACCAAAAAGGAATAGAAAGTGACCAAACGGTTTCATTTTTTCCTGTCTGCTCTGCTTCCAACCTGAGACAAAGGACACTTCAGAAGTGTGAATGAGGTCACTTGTGAAAGCTCGGACGCAATTAACAGACTTTGTGTTTATTGTACAAAAAAACTAGCAGATGCCTTAAAGCTCGTGTTTGTTCAACGAATGACGAACGCATTGATTTTTTCTCTCAAAGAAAGTAGAACACATTTTAAAATCGAAAGTGGATTTGGAGATTAATATAAAAATAAGTTTTGGCGTGGAAGTTGGCATAACACTGATGAAATTTAAGCGCTTAATCCAGAGTTGCATTTTAGGAGCTTTAGTGTTTCCAAAATTTTAATTTTTATGGTATTTGGTAATTTGTTATGCACTATCATATTTTTTAATCAATCATGTTAATACTTTTAATCATCATCAATTCATATTTTTTGAAACTTAAGCTACAGTACTAAGATATTTTGACATTGTCATATACAAGTATATATCCTTCATTTAAGGTAACTGCTTGAATCTAAAACCGTATGCATTCTTTTAGTTTTAAATTTGTGTGGATGAAAAAATAACAAAATAAAAATGTTGTTTGAGTTTCATGACTCAAAAGAAACATTTTGTCAAGCTGCACTAAATACAAGACAGGTAACGTCAAGTAATGAACATGCACAAGGAAAGTTTTACTAACACAGAAGAGACAAATATACCCAGTGTAAGTAACGAAATTGAACTTGCTCCGCCTACAACTCGCAAATTGCTAGTGCAGTGGGCCAACCCACGGGGTCCCAGCGGTCCCAAAATAAAAAGGAAAATATCTTAAAGTAATTTATTTTTTTATCCAGTTGAATATGAAATTTTACAACTTGACTTTCAATCTATCATAACATTTATACTTTACATCAACCCCTACTTTATGCATTCTACGGTATCTGGAAAATAATATTCAATAGAAAAACTATATCATAGTAAGAAGCGCATTTCATTTGAGCGAAACGTAAGTTTAAGGTTCGTGTTCATATAAAATCGATATTGGATCAATGTACCCATCAAAACTCACGGCTTCAAAACAAATGCAAATCATACCGGATCAGATCAAATCAAATTGTCTATTTAAAAATTATCTTTAATTATCTTCCCAGTGAATATGAGAAAAATAAATTGTTCCTACAAAAAGGATATCTTTTTTAAGTTCAATCAATATTTTATAGCTGGTATATGTATGGCAATTAAAATGTATCCTCATTAAATAAGTTTACATGCTCAATATTTCAAATTTATTCATTAATTAGCGTATTCCAATTCCATAACTGAACAACAACTCCTTTTTATTACAGGATGTAAATGTAATTCAGTGTATCCGCTTTCGTAAAAATGAGTCTAATGCGCAGTCCAGTCTTGTCTTCTGCGACTCTTCAGTTTCTAATTGGAAAGCATTTAATTAAGGATACGCAATTTTCTGTTCCGACACTTCTTAATTGTTGAACCGACACATTTCCATTGTGTGTGTTGCTACCAACGTTCCAAATGCACAATGGCTCCTGGTGAGTAATTAAATAGGAAATCTTTGTGGCAAGGTGAATTACAGGATAAAAGGAATTCTTGTTCATTTTCCGTCGTACCGCAGGACCTTCAGGCAAGCACGTTCTGATGTCGGAATTCCGCCTCCAGAGGTTCATCTTCGAAGTCTTCCTCGAGAGGAAGTTTCTTCCTTTCCTCTTTGGGAAAAAAATGGTCTAATGAACTAAATCTCAGGCTCCCCTTTTAACCCCTGCTTCATTGAAATTGGAACGGCGAAGAAATTGAAAAAATGAGTCTGTGTTCCCTCATTCTGGTTGTGAAGACTTGAAACGTGCTTCTGGTAGTAGCCGTGTAATTTGCCATTCTGGTTGTTGCTAAAATCAGGGTGTTAATTAGGGTAGACTTGTTTACCCATCAACAAGCATTGACTTTTATGTGTGGCTGTTCTTTTGTTAAGCGTGACTGTCGAGTAATGAGAAAAGAAATCTACAACTTGAAGGGACATCATTCGTCATTTTCTTTCCTGTTGGTTGTCTTTGTATTCAGTTTAGTTCCTTTTTATCTTCCTATTTGTTTTGTATAACCCTCAATATTAGAGTAAAGGTTTATGGATTTAGAATCAGATCTAATCCCTTTCACTTGAGAGTGGGGAGCCAACTCAAGTGTTGACCTCGCCATCTGACCATGGTTCAAAATTATGAGGTGTTGTCCTCTGATCTTTCCCTTCGGGATTGATCTCGGACTGTCTCTAATAGCCCGTTGTGTTGCTCCAGTGAGACGTTAATTCAGCTTCCTACCTACCTACTTACCCTCTCACTTGATTGGTAAGAAATCTGAAAAATAATACTTTCTAATAAATAAGCTTAGTCGTTCATTAATTTAGAATGTTTTTCAATAGCAAAGAAATGGATGTATCTGTTTGGAGAATTTTCCCCAAAAAATTCACTATCACATCAAGCTTTGGGATAAATAAATCTTGAGTGGAAAGACAAATAACTCGGATATAAGGAAAAATATTATGATTAATGCAGTTGAGCACTTATTACTTGTTGCAAACTTTTTCTGTCGAATGTAGGTGGAAGTAGTGTTCCTGCTCCGGAACGTGTTTCCTGTACGTATTCCGAATGTGATGTCACTTGCCTTGTTCTTCGAATACGATTTCAGCACTGAATAAAAAAAATTTCAAAGAATAAATTCGGAATTTATGTACCTGATTGGTCAGTACCAATTAGTTTAAACGCCAAATGTCGCCAAAACGGTGATAAACTGCGTTTTAAACTAACTCTGGCATGTATCACGCGAAAGAATTTGGGTAACGGAAACAAAACCTTTCCATTCCGTATGATTTGCTAGTTTACACTAAAAATTCTTTTCATGGATTTGAAAACATAGTAGAAGAATGTCATTAGAAACATTTTTCCGCTCTACCACCTTAATTATATTTTTTCTTCTATTTTATTCTAGATTTTTTTTTATGTTTCTTCCAAACTGATCACATCCTCTGGATGATACTTTGTATCACAATTTTATGTAGTTTTAACTGTAATCATTAATTACAGTTAAAACTATTACAGAAATATCTAAAAATATATATATTTACACAATACACACACAATTACACAATATATATTTACACAATATATAAAAAATATATTTTTACAGAAATATCTAAAAAGCATGTCGATACATTAATTAAAATGACTGATGATTTTTCGGATTTTTTAGACTTGAAAAAATCAATTATGATGTATAAAATTTTAAAATCCTTTCCTAGATTTAACAAACATAAATGTGTCCTAATACAACACGCATTTTCAGCCTAAAATAAGGGCAATACATGCTTTTTGTCGCTAAAGGAATACGTTTGAGTTACCCTGTGTAGCTGAAAAAACTGTTTATAGTAATTATGTAACGAAATATAAAAATTAAGCTTATGAAACATCAGTGTGGATATCAAACTGAAATATGTGAGAACTAAGTGTGTTGTAAAAGTTCTCAGAATAAAAACAAAAAATTAGGATAAAAGAGTTTTGTTGCTTTTTAAAAGAAGTTTAAAACTTCTGGGTAAAAATAAATGTAGAATTTTATAAGTACAGAATTTTCCTACAACTATCTCGTTATTAAATATAATTAATGGTACAGTTTAATTTAAGAATTAGTTGTAGAAATAATTGCTACGTGTGATCAATGGATACCAATAACATATATTAAGTTATTTCATTTTATTAACATTATAATCGTCGGTTTAGAACAGAAATTCATTAATTGACATTTTTTCGGAGACCCCAAATGTTTATTTTCATGATGATGAAAAATATGTATACATAGTCATATTGTAATTTGTTTAAAAGATACATAACACTCAAAATATTAAAAATTTTCATATCTAAAACTAATAGTTAATATTTAAGCAGGTGCATTGTAGAAATATTTTTTGTTAGTTAATGGGTCTAGTCAATGACATATATACTATTTCATTAACGTACTTGGTAAAGAAATCGACATTAATTGTATATTATCGAATAAGAAAATGTATATGGTATAAAATCAACGTTTTTTTATCATATCAACCACTATTTTAGCGGTTGATTTTATATTATACCGTAAACGTATATAATATAAAATCAACCGCTACGGGTTTATTTCCCAATTGTATCGCTTAGTTTAAAAATATTTGATTTGAGCAACGGAATTGCATAATATTTCTAAATCTACACAACTCTAATGAAATTCGTCGCAGTCTTGCAATAAGAAATCTGGAAGATAGAAATCGGCTAATAAAAAAATGTGAATGAACGCGAAAATAGATTTAGGTGTTAAAAAATACCGAATCGTCTTTAGTAAATGTGATGAAATTCAAGTGAATGTTCAGAAGCTAATTGTGGTAGCTTTACAAAGGTATGAGCTTTTCGCCATGCACAGTATTATAATAATGAACACCAGAAGGAAGGTCGCGAAAGGATTTTTTTTTTACATATTTGGTTTTAAATAATTTGCTTATCAATGCTTAACTCCATTATATATGGATTAAATAAGGTATGATATATGCGTAACGAAACTGCAATCAATCGATATGATTAATCTTATATGCAATAAAATTTAGCGTAGATACCACGTTTCTTCTTTCTTAAATTGATAGTTTAGAAGAAAAGTACGAAAATTAGATATAACATTCCAATTTTAACTTTTAGCAATTTTTTAAACCTGGTAATGAGTAGGGTTATCATATCTAAAAATGAGTTTCTCACAAACTCAATTATAATTCTTATATTTAGAGAAAGTCCGGACAAAGGAAGCTCAATTGATGAGGCATTAATAAAAAACTTTTTTTGTTGAAACGGTGAAATAAACATTGTTTCAAACAGGAAATAACAGTATTACAAACAACGAATACCTAAAAGTAAAATACTTGACAACTAAACGAACAAATTTTTTGACACAAAGCGATTCAATAGTTAAAAGGTACAAAATATTAGAATTGAATTGATGAGTTAAAACAAAAGTCCGAACAAATCATAATTCCTGGCAGAATTCTGGTAACGCACGCGAATTCTGGATTTTTCCGGATGTCTGGCAACACCCAAGTTGCGAGACAAAACAGAATTACGAAACACAGAGAAAAAAAGCCCCTGGAAAAAAAATATTTACCAAAAATACAATACCTCCAACACCGCAGACGATCATTTGGCGCGGACAAATTCGAACAAAGGAATTGATTTCAGGAGAGGATGACCCAAATTTCCACAGAATGACCTTGTGAAGTGAAAAAAGTTCCATGGGAGGTAACGGACCACAAACACGATAATACTTCGGAGAAGTAAGAAAAAAAGAGTTCTCTTTGATATAGCATTGTGTTTGAAACATCTAATGAGAGTCTGCTGCTTATAAGTAAGCCTTAATGAAAATGGGGGACTTAAGGGAGCCCCTTTACGGAACTGCGGTCCAGTGATTAGGATCGTGAGACTGCAGCCATTTTCCCGTGGTCATTTAAGGGTTGGATACAGTGGATGAACGGGTAGAAAAAAGATTTGGCGAACCTTAAAAAGCAAGCAATTTATCGTCTGAAAACTGCTTGTTTGTTGAAGAATATCAGTTAAGTGGTGTGATGAGTCGCCAGTCGATGTTTTGCGGCTAATTTCAGGTGAGTAATTCGGTTAATCGACGGGAAAGAGTTTGGTTCTGCAGAAAGACGTTTTTTGTTGGAAAATTTGTGTTTGTTGCCCATCAGAAGATAGTAACGAATTACTTTCCTTGAGCTACTTTAAGTATGACAGCATAAACTGACCTTGATAGAAAAGTGTCTTGAGAAACTCATTCCACGCTTTCTTGAAAAAAGGTGTAGGATATTATCAATTTTCAGTTATTCTTGGCTAAAAAAAGTAATGCTTTTTGAAACAGTTAAAACAAAATTATTAATTAATAATCCAAACGTAGTTGCAAATGATACAAATGAACATGGGAGTAATAGGTTTCATAATTTTTTATTTAACAGTTATCAACATCAAAGTGGGGACCAGAGGGCCCACTGCGCATTGCGCCAGCAACCTGTGAGCTGTAGATTTCGAGAGCTAAGTAGGTAGTTGAATTTACGTCACACTGGAGCAACTCAAGGGGCAATTGGTGACGGTCCCGAAGGAAAAGATCCGAGGTAGATAGGTAGGTATTTATTAACGTCACACTGGAGCAAGAGAATTGGTGGCGGTCCGGGATCAAACCCGAAGGAAAAGATCCGAGGACAACACCTCGCAATTTTGAACCACGGTCAGGATGTAAACCCACAAGCTGGCACCAGACTCTCCGGACTTTCGCACCACGCCAGCGTGATAACATTTGGGGTCACGACAATTTTAAAGTGCACCAGCCCCCACGTACACGACGGTGATTGGATTGTTTCGAATTCTCAATCCTCCGTTAGCTAATCCGCAACTCAACTAACTGTGCTACCGCGGCCCCAGATATAACGCGAGCTGTATGTATCCAAAGACCGATTATTTGAATATGAAGTTATATTGTTATCATAATTGCGTAGGTGTACCGACTCTCAGTTCTCAAGAAGCAGCTGAGGTGAAAAGGTCCAACTCTCGAAAGTTATAGGAGGCCCCAAACGTCTGGTGTGACTGAAGTTGACTAAGTGTACCAAGTTTCAACTGTCTAAGATAATGCAGAAGTTTAAAAGAGATACGCCCTCACAGAGCGTTGCGCACTTCCCTTAGACTCATGAATTTTAAGATCACATTGTCACTCAGAAGTTAGGTAAGTATACCATTTCAGCCCCTTAAAATAGAAGTGAGTGAAAGGGCTTATGGGTTTAAGGGTGAATTTATATCCAAGTGTGTTAATAGGAAAAGTTGAAAAGGAAGTTATAAATTTAACTTTCAAAATTTAAATAACGCATTTATCTTTATTATACAACAGTATTCTAAGTAGCTAAGGTTCAAAATATATAATCTAACACAGATTAAGGACTTAACCAATATATATATAACAATATACACTGCTCTTTTTTAAATACGATTTTGTAATAATTATTTACCGTTCACTAATAAATGATAATCTCTAAAGCATTATTTTTATGACTATTGTTAAGGGATGTTAATAAATGTTGATTGCAATGCAATGGTCATTCCTAATGCATGTGTTGGTTTGGTTTGTCGATCTACAGTGATTTTCGTTTTGCCTACGCGAGGGCTAATTAGACATAAATGCATGGGAAACAATTCATTTCAAACTACTGAATGAAATAAAACGTACTTTTTCTCGGATTAGAAAAGTTTATTATAGTGAAGAATAATAATAGAATTTTTCAACAAATTACCTACTAATTATATATTCTGCAGTAGTTAATTTGATAGAAATAAAAAATATACATATGTGAATGTGTTGTTAGAAAGGCATCATGTATAAGTTTTATTTTACACTGAAATGAAATAATTGGAATCTACTAAAAATGAATGTTAATACATAGTGATTCAACTCACGTGTTGAATGTATAAGTTATTGCAGATATTTGTTTTTAATTTCGTGTTGTTCGTGTTAACTATTTAATCACTCGTTCGTTATCAGGCTGTTAGAATTAATGAAAATTTGTCTACAGAATAGTGTGTTTTCTTTAAAAGTGAAATTAAATTCTACTAATAACTCAGATCTATTTGTTAGTCAAAAATAGCAGCAATTGTTTGTTACTAACTTTTTGAAAAATATAAGAATGAATTTGAAGAATATACATATTGATAAGAATTATGTCGCAAAAGAAGCTGACATTTTTGGGATTCCACAAAATTGAAAGTTTTAGATTAAGCTAAAAACCGATGTTTTTTAAAGTAACTGCTAATATTCCGAGCTCTAAACACTGTAGATGAGCTGTTTTTCCAATTGCAGGTAAGAAACAGTGTTATTCAAATTATTAACAGCAATTGTTATCGAAAGTATTAGGGTTATCGATAAATAATAAAGGTATAATTTTTAAAGTGACCAAACTTATAACAATAATTTTATTAATTTTTAAAGCATTATTTTTTAATTTAATAACAATAAAAGTTGAAATTACTGAAATTATAAGGAGTTACTAATTGTTTGAGAAGGATTTTCAGTGTAAACAAACAATCCACCGGTAGACGAGGATTTTACTTACTGTTACCCAATGCTGTCGATCACAAAGTTAACTAAAATGTAGCCTAGTGATGTCACATTTGTAATAAGATGTGGAATAAGTACACGGAAAACGTTCTTCCACATAAACACTAGCGTCATATAGCCTTACAGAAAACTGCTTGTTTTAATTGCTAACTGTTAATAAAAGTGTCTGTTAAATTTATGTGCTGTTAATGCTTATTAATTGCTAATACAGCAGTTCGTTACCGTAATTTAGCAATAACCCTAAGGACTGTTATCGTAAAATACCTGTTCGATCATCTCTATTATTACCCATTTCCTTGGAAGGGAATTCCAAGCAAAGGAAAATTTCCTCTATATATTTTAACCATTGAGGGATTCGTAAGCATATATACGTTATGCAATATGCAGTCTTTCCTGTGTGACTGCTAAACAGTTTTAACATTTCCAACCAATAAAATCTTTCCTAGGACTCTCACCCAATCTCGATATGATTATTTAGTCATTAACTATGTGATGTTGGGTAAAAGCAATATACTACACCACTCGAAAATATCTCGATACTCAGAGGGTTAAATGAAATGCACATAATTCCTACATAGGTGGGGTCACTGTATCCCAATTGTAAGAGTAACGGATTGGCAACCTGAGGGTAGCAAGTTAGAAACTCGATTCAACCCCAAATACAGTCGTGTACAACGGGGATGGTGCACGTTAAATCTGTCATGGCCTCAAATGTCCTCCCGTTGGCGTGGTGTGGAAGTTTGGAGAGTGGATTCCCAGCTCATGTGTTGACTTCGCCATCTGACCATGGTTCAAAATCACTAGGTGTTGTCCTTGGACCTTTCTCTTCGGTATTGATCCCGGACAGTTGCCCGTTGTGTTGCTCCAGTGCAGCATTGATTAACTACCTACCTACATGGGTAATTTAAAACGAACAAAATATGCTGAAAGGTTAAATATTTGCTCAATGGTTCATGCAAGTATTGCAAAAGAAATATTTACAGTATGTTAAAAGACATCTAGTGAGCGAATTTTGATGATTGCTTTTCAGAATATTTCATCACTAACAATAATCGTAGAATTATGTTCTTGCAACGAAAACAAGACCAAAACTTAATTCTTTTATCTAAAAAACGTTCCAACTCCTATAAAAACCTTTCCAATAACTCCTTGCTTTTAACAAGTTATCTGAACACCCAAGCAAAATCTGATATGCAACTCTAAAAAACTGCCATCCAAGATCTAGATTATAGGAAATATAATCCCATCCCCATATAGTACTAAAAGTAAAAGGAATAAAGGTGAACAACCTAGATTAGTTTAATGGCGTCTTGACCCTCCAAAGGGGATGACAGAGAAATCTCGATTGTCGATAAAAACTTGTTTCCATGAACTTAAACGCCCCAAAGTCAATTTTTTGACAGTGTTCAGCAGGAGAAAATGGTAAGAAGAATAAGAGCTAAAGAACAATTCTTTTTATTCTTTATGGAGAAACGGGAAAATGGGTCAATCGTCAAACTAATTGAGGTTTAGTGTAGATTCCAGAAGAAACGTTAGGTTTCTGAATAAATGGTTTGAAGTGAGAGTTCAAGTTCACATACACACGCGAAAGGTCTTAGCTGATTGAAACAGTGGTTTGAAATAGAAAAGAAGTCATCGGCATCTTATTTAACTTCGCAAAATGCTACTTTAGGAACTTTGCTAATTCAACTCACAGGGAATGAACTATTTAAAATGTTGTTTATTATTCCCGAGAAGGGAAATAAACATATTTTCAAATCTAAAATATTTTATATTTCTATCATGTATTTCATTTTTAGACACAGGTTCTCTGATTCAAGATTTCAGGAATTTGGGAATTTCTTTTAAGAGTAATAAATCCATCAGGCGTGCTTTCATAGACCAAATTTTAATAAGCATTCCTTACGGGATTCTAAACTTATATGTTGTTAGGAAATAATGATATTATGTATCATGGTTTTATAGTCCGGTTCCCGCGAGTTGGCACTCAAGTCACGTGATTTTGAGTCTATTAGTTAAATTGTAGATAGGTAAGTAGATAATTGAATTAGCGTCGCACTGGAGCTATTGGTGACGGTCTAGTATCAATACCGAAGGGAGAGATTCGAGGACACCTCGTAATTTTGAATCACAGTTAGACGACGAGGAAAACATCTGAGCTGGCACCCCACACTCCAAACTTCCACACCACGCCAACGGGAGGACATTTGAGGCCACGGCAGATTTAATATGCACCAGCCTCCACTTATACGACGGTCTTTGATTGGATCGAGTTTCCAACTTGCAACGTTAAATACGATGACTGTTGGTTATGCAAACAAATCACTTCCAAAATTGGCGTCTTTAGCTCGGATTCTAGTTCTAAGACCGTCGTATGCACGGGGGCTGGTACACGTTAAATCTGTCGTGGCCTCACGTTGGCGTGGAAGTTAGACTCAGGTGTTGGCCTCGTCATCTGACCGTGAATCAAAATTATGAGGTGTTGCCCTTGGATCTTCTCTTCGGGATGGATCCCGGACCCTTACCAATGCCCCATTGTGTTGCCACAGTGCGACGTAAATTCAACTACCTACCTACATAGTTTCTTATATTGATTTAAATGCCTCCGAGCACCTGGTTCAAAATTACGTGGTGTTGTCCTCGATCTTTCCCTTCGGGTTTGATCCCGGACCGTCGTCAATAGCCCGCTGTGTTGCTCCAGTGCGATGTTAATTAAAATACCTACCTGTCCCCGAGCATCACAAACTAAATTATTTTATTAAACCTTTGAAAAAGAATGTGTGTAACAATTTTGCTATAAATAGATTTTTAAACTGTATAATTCTTTCTCGGAGTTTGATTTATTTTAATGATTTCAATTCAATAAGCAATCTACTTCAATATAGTGTTTAGTTCTATCTCTTATCTAACTGTATTTGTGTATGTCTTTTCTTTTATTTTGTGGATCATACATTTTTTGTTCTCTGTAATTGGATATTTTCCTCTAGAGAAACAATTAAATAAATACACACACATTCCAAAGTAAAGCATTGCTCTCACATCCTATGTGATAGAAGAAAAACTTTTTGCTTTCTTCCGTCCCGTCCTTCCCATTGTAATAGGAATGTGACAATTCTTTTATAACATGGACTCACTCTCTTCTATCTGTCACAAAACACAGCCCCATTGAAGGACTACACAACATTCAGCATGGAACATACAGGACGGGGAACATTTTAATATTGTACAACATTGAAAACAGCTCGTTGTGTCTCGGAAGTCCTACATGTACAACACAACTCCACTCGGACCCTAGCTAGAAAGAGGAACAATGAACTTTTGTCCTGTCGCATGCGAAGGCGCTGTCGGTCTGCGGAGACGTTGTTAAGTGCCTAGTTTGCACATATAAGAGTTCTCCAAAGTGCCTTTTATTCATACAAAGGGATTACCAATTTACATCGAGTTACATTGTTACCATTCTTCATTGCGAAACGGGGTTCAGAAAAAAGGGAAAAGACAATGCAGTCTTGAACACAATGGCAAAGCAGAGCACGAGACAGTGAGAAAGCGCCGCATGCTCCATTCAATCAGCACAGCGAACGAGATATTGGTAATGACCGATTTCGAACGGGAACTGCTTTTCGCTGTTTAGCTCTCTGAACGTCACGAGGTTCAGAATAGTGTAGTATTGCTTTTACATCCCAACACACTTAATGGCCAAATAATCACATTGATTGTTTTAAAGAGCTCATGGATTCTTCTACCTTTAGGAAGATTCTATTGGTACTTAGAATAGGATCCCTTAGACAGATTCTATTGCTTCTTTCTTTGGAAGTGAATCTTTGGAAAGGTTCTATTGGTCGTTTCCTTTTAATAAAGGGTCGAGGTAGCCCGGTTGGAAGAGTAAGGGATTAGCAACCGGAGGGTTGCGAGTTCGAAACCAGCCAAAGACTGTCGTGTATATGGAGGCTGATACGTTAAATCTGTCGCGGCCTCAAATGTCCTCACTGGCATGATGTGGAAGTTCGGAAAGTGGGGTGCCAGCTCAGGTGTAACCTCGTCATCTGAAAGTGGTTCAAAGTTACGTGGTGTTGTCCTCGATCTTTCCTTTCGGGTTTGATCCCTGACCGTCGCCAATACCCTACCCCGTTGTGTTGCTCCAGTGCGACATTAATTAAAATACCTACCTACCTTTTCTTATAATAGAATCTTTTGGAGAGATTCTATTGGTACTTTCTTTGAATAGAATTCTTTAGTAAGATTCTGTTGCTGCTTTCCTTAGAATATAATACTTTGGAATCATTTTTTTTTCTATTGCTCCTTTCTTTTGAACAGAATCCTTTGGAATGCATACACTACTTTTACCTTCTGAACTTTCCCACCAAGCTAAGGCTTACTAACCCTAACTTCAAACACCCCGCACAAAACAGAGCCGTTTCACTTTCCATAAAAAACTTTCCTTGTGTGTGCGCATTGACTTGACGGAAAAACATTGCTTGGCACAGCTTGGCCAGATCTGGTCCTTGCGCCTTAAAAACCAACCGTTTCACACCCCACATATAACAAAAGCACATTTTGTACTCTAGTATATCTCATTACATTCCAACCCCTCATTAAATATATTAAAGAGTTAAACAAAGTTTTAGTTTTCTCTGGATATGTCTCTGCCGCAACAACATATTCAACACTATACACATCTAAATGGATAACTCGGATGATGCCTTCACCAATCCTACCCTGACTGCGACTTTGATCAGTTTTATTAGGACACCACATATATTCAGACAAAAAAAAACTAAACATTCCAGCACAAATCAAGGCCCAAATTTACAAACATAGTATTTGCCCTTTCATTCTAATTAGAATTTCGCATCGTTGAACAATTCTTTTTTTTTTCACAAATATACCTTTAGTTTTTAAAACAAATTCAACAGCATTTATTTTAACGATGAACTTCCCCGCTTTAATTAACCAAACCCAGCCGAGAAATGACACATTGGATTGATCTATTTCCAGTTACTTAACTAACGTCAAAATCAATTATAACCCTAATTTCCAAATGAGAAAGTATCACTTTGTCAAAAATCTTTCCACTTTTTCATCACCTAGTGGTAAATGAGTTCAGAAAGAGTGATACTCTTTGAAGTCAACTGAGAGAAAAATATAATAATTTCCCATTATACGAGCATCGTTCATAGTAGAGCACATTCAAAGGTACCATTAAATTAGTATCTAGACTTTTATTCATATTTCCCGAAATAGCATTTTACTCTGAAAAATGTTATTATGTTCCCTATGTAAAATGTTTCTTTTTAATTAAGTTTCGTGTATCCCAATCCCTATGTTTATTAATTATGAAACTATTCGAAAATAAATCTAAAACAACTTTCATATGTCTTGATGGAAATAGATTCAGAATTTTTTATACTGAATGCAACATTTCAGCTCTTTTCTATTAGTAGAAATTAGTTATTTCTTTCCTCTAAAAATGGCTATAAATATTAAGTTTTTTACATAACATTTTAATTACTATTAAGTCTCTTTACAGTAAAAAACTTCTGGAATAAAAGCTGAAATTTAACCATTCTCATAAAAATTCCTTCTGAATCGTGACTGCCATCAAAATATATGAAGGTTGACGGTTATAATTTTTTCGAGTGTTAGTTTCAAAATTAATATTACACACTAAAAATTAACTTAGAAAAGAGACATTGCCCAGATTTTTTTGGGGTCCTATAATAGTAGCAATAAAAATTTCGATGTGAAAAGAAGTTTATTTCGGAGGATAAGAAAAAAAAATCTGAGAATATTTAATTTAACTCTTTCTGAAGTGGTTTCGACGAGATATCACGTCTATCAAGATCTGACCAATTTTACTAATGATGAGATATTGCCGATGTAGATGATGAAATCAAGTTTTGGTCAATTTTTTCTTCAAAGGACAAGACACCTCGTCTATCAAAATCAGGTCAGTTTTCTTTTGATGACGAGAGGAAACCCTCCTGGTGGGGAACACCAGGAGGGTTAGCAGCATCAGCCAAATTTTCCGTACTCATAACCATTGACTTTACTGTCTTTAATATAAAAGAGCTCCTGGGCGATCTTTTCTGTTTTCATCTCACTACTTTGTTCCCCAATCCCTATGTTTTCCCCTTTCATAACATTTTTTACTTGATGTTGTCTTGTGTTTAGCGCAGCTTGTCCAAAAATGGCACTTGCGCCATAAAACCTCAAAACAACCAACCAACCAACCGTACCCAGAAACGGCAGGACTAAATGAAACTTAGTATTCAAGGTTAAATTTTTTAATATAGATCCGAAATTTAGCATCGAAATTGGGTATTCTCGAAAATTATAATATTGCACAATATGAAAATGACCCCTTATTATTAGTATTAGTATTCCTTATTAAATTATATTAAGGACGTTATTCCTTATTTAATGCACTTTTGAATTTGCTTTTCTACGAAAGGTGAACTAACAAATAGGGGTGGTTCAATTTTTTTTTAATTATCTTGTTTTGTTTCATTCTGAGAAATTCGTCTTTCCTATTATGGTATCGAGTGGAGGCAGACGATCTTCCCATCTACATCCCTAAAATATTTATTTGAATAGAAATTCCAGGGGAATCGATGGTTCGTATCAATCAAACTTGAATTATTACGCTCCTGTGGAAAATAATTGAAATATACAAAACACAATCATTATTACCATTTATTGGGAATTTCCGAAGCTTTTCATCCCAATTATTACGTGATCTTCCCTTACAGAAAGTAGAACACTTATAAAGCTTCCATTAAAGAAAATCCTCGACGACAATGATTCGAATTTTAAATAAACCATCTCCGATTTAATGATCCAGAACCATTAAACAACAGAGAAATGACCCATCGGTCGCTCTCTTACCACAATTACTCAACTAAGTCAAAAACGATTTCCAGGTGAGAAGATAAATGCATAATATCGATCACCTGTTTTCAACCTTTCTGCCAAAAGTTTATTTTAGTATCGAAGCAAAACACGATTTGGTTTCTCAAGAGAAGTTCCACCACGAAAACTATCCTCATCCAGAGGTCAAATAACCAAACTCAACTATACGAAGATACACTCACTATTATTAGCTACCAGAACACGATTCTTTAACATGAGGTTTTTCCTCGAAGGCGAATCACGATCAGTCAGACATAATTCTTGTTCGTTCTTGATTGTTTGGAAGGAAGTATTTATAAATGCAATGAAGACGTGACAGGATGAAATGCCTTATGGAATAAATTTAATAAATAAAACAAAGGAGTTCGCGTTAGGGCAAGGAGGTATGTGGGAGATTGCTTTTTATCAGCTTATTATATAGTTATAAGGTGAGAATTCTTTTACGTTGTTCGATATTTTATGAGTTTGGGTGGACGGTGACATGTTTATCCCACGGTTACCTGAAAGGATTGTAATCAAGTAATCAGTGGGTTGTTTTCTGTAGTGTCATTCACAGGCATTGGTTGTATATGGGTCTAGAGCTTGGGTCTTTGGTTAGGAATGCGGATGGATTTTTAAACACTTGTGTGGCTTATATGCGCGTCTAATATGTTGATGAATCAAATCACCTTTGTAAGTCATAAGCAATGGCTCAGTGAAATTTATTTCCAAATAAGTTATTATGAAGGAATAAATTCGATTAATTAAAGTTGTCTTTGGTTGGTGTTATCTTAAAAGTAGGCAAAAGTTAAAATTAGGTAAAAAAATGATAATATTTTCACTCGAAACTTGAGTTACCAGACATCTGGAAAAATCCGTACAAGTCCGGAATTCGCAGTCCTTGTTTGCAACAATATGTGTTCAAGTCCGGAATTTTCGCGTGTTGCCCGGAGTTTTCAGAGAAATCAATTTAAACCAAATTTTGTATAGCTTGTGAATCGTGTTTTCTGTACAAAAAAATGTGTTAGTCGTTAAACAGTTTGGGGTATTGAACATGAGTCAAGTCAGATTTCTTTATTATGTGAGGGTTATACATTTTTGTAATACTGTAACTTCTTTTTTGCCAAAATCTTTATTCGACTATTTCAACGTAAAGGGCTTTTTTATTAATGCCCCATCAATTGAGATCTTTGTTGTCCAGACTTTCCCTGAAATGTCAGGAAATGTGCATGCGTTTGTCGGGAACTTTGATTTTTTCGTGTGGTTACCCCTCAAAACTGATGCTCTTCAATATTTAAAATGTATATTAATGAAATTTTACTGTTTCTTAATGATTGTAAAGGGGTTTTCAGTGTAACGCATGAGCAAACTACCGGAAAAGAAAAAAATATTTTCGGTATTATGGCACGTTACGCCACAAATTACGAAAGAGGTTACCAAAAACACTAGTGAACCTAAATGAGAACATAGAAACAATATTGTAAAGCGCAATATTTTCTCCTTCATAACCATAACACTTAATCTCTTTGTTCCTGAGGTCCACACGTGGACTTCTGATTTTAACTTTTGAAATCGAACTAGGGCAAGACTCTAAATTGTAATTACAAATTCACACGACTACTACTTCTGGAAGTGCAAAAGCCGAAAGGAGACGCGACTTTTTTTACCCCACAGATGGCAGTTTTAATTTCTTATAAATTCTCTTTTCTTACAATAGAAATTTATCATCTCATTATCAGCTCAACTTATCTTCAGTTTTTGGTTTGGTAGTGTTTTTTGGTGCTGGAAAGTGCTTCCAGGACGTAGCGTCACTTGGCTTGTTTTCCAAATACGATTACAGTTTGTCTCCACTAGAAATTCCAAATAAGGAATTGTGAATTTATTTTCGATAGTGAAAGAAAATAAACGACCTCTTAAAGCAACCCGAAGAGAAACATTCGAAATCATTTGGGTAACAGGAAGTACAATTCCCGTATTCCGTCTGGTTTGTTTTACACTGTAAATTTCTCTCTCATACCTATTTTATGTAACTCTTTTGAACCTTAACTCATTGTAAGTTAAAATAATTTGAAGTAGACTGTCTAGCTAACTTTGAATATATATATAGCATTTTAACGACTTGTGGCCAGAGCATTAGCTTGATAGTTCTAGCCTGTCCCCTCCAGTTGGATTGATGGCTTAGGCGTTTTCCTTTACCTCCTTATATACAAATGCAAGCCAATATTCTCAAAACGATTTTTCAGTACGGCATTCTATTCTTGTCTTATTTTCACGTTCTAAGAAACAATACAAACAAGAATTTTAAAATGGCGGAAGAAATTACGCTGCTACATGGTTCACAGTAATTGGGATGATGCGTGGTGATACGAGCCTAATTTTCCATGGAGATGAAAACTCACTCTATTCACTTTTTGGATGATCAGAAAGTTAGTTCTATTGTATTAAATAATTGTAGATAGGCTCTTTGGTTGCATACATAAAAACGAACGCTTATTGAAAAGAATTAACATTTATTAAAACTAAAGACGATACAAAATTATAAAGAACATCCATCCACACTCATTTTCACTCCGTCTCCCGTTCTTCTAAATTCCAAACTCCTTTTTTATCACATTCCAATCACGGTTACAGTTAACAATATTATCGTTTGCGCTTGTATAATAAATATATTAATATAATAATTCTCGGATCGTTTGCACGCCCCTAATAAAAATTACGTTTTCGGATCGTTTGCGCGTTCGCACTAAGAATTAAATTTTCGGATCGCTTGCACGTGCTCACAGTAAAGCTTTACAGATAAATGGCTTTAAGAAATTGAAATCTCATTAGCAATGTTAGTCAACAGTAAGTAGACCAATATTTTCGTCATTAAGTGACAATTTTTCTTTAAAATTTTTTCGAGAAGTGTAGAAAACATATATAATTTGTATTCAATTTACAAATAAAGGGACTTAATGGACCTCTTAGAGTTGGTCCATTTAGGAGGTGTTGGCTGTGTTCAACCCGTTGAATAAAATCCACTCACACATTGCTGCATCTCAATGCAGTTTAAAGGGCAATAGAAAGGAGGACGTCAGACAGGTGGTTTTCCGTTACTCTTTCCTTCACGTCATTGGTAATCACATTGTAACAAAGAATAAATAAAAAAGGATACTAAATAAAGAATTCAATGAGCTTTAAAGAGGTTGATAAAGTCGTTTCTATCAGACTTGCTGTTAGGTGGGGAAAATTCAAAGTTGTTTCTGTTCGTCTGATTCTTGAGCAAAATACCTTCGTCATGAATATCATTTATTTAAGACTGTCATTTTCGTCACTTTTTATTGCAATTGTTCTTTTGCAAACATCTCTGGTCAAGCAAATTCACTATATTTTTTATCTGGAACGCGGTTCATTTTATATAATGTTCTACATTTTATGTTTCATAAAAAATAGACATGTCAGTTAAATATATTCATATAGGAAAACATCTATTAATCGATTGTTGCCGAAGTTCAAACGTAATACGATGACAACTAAATAAAAAAAAATTAAGGGTTATTTTCTATTTATGCTTTAAACAGAATACATTGAAAATAGAGACCTTTATGAATTTCTTGAACTTTTATTAGATTTTTATAAAAACGAGGGAGCAAATAGGACTTATTAAATCCAATCAGAACCCAAAATTTTTAATTGCTGCTTCTATATAAGAAACACCTTTTAAATAACTTAAGAATTTCGTTTCTACCTCAATTTATTCCAAAAACTTGTATTATATATGCATGACAAATTCGAAAAAATTTTAAGGCAAGTGAATTTGCATATTTTCGACATTTAATAACTTAATAAATATAGCAGTTATGTTTGGATACATCATGGTGTAATATTCGATCTCAAGTATACTCCCAAAAATTGTCAAATGAAAAGCAAATTCTCAATCAGAAAACCAACTGGCAATTCGCATTTTAAGTCTTCCATATCTTCAAAAGGGCCGTGGTCAAAGAGTAAGCTCAAGGCGCAAAGTGATACGCGCAGACCAATCATACGTGTGGGCGCGAGTGGTGAAAATGCTCTGATTGATCTGAGCGTGTCTCTGTGCTCCCTATTGTACCATGGCTTCAGAGGTAAAAATATAAGAATAAGTAATAAAAAATTGAAAATTAGCGATGTTCTTTTGAAATTTTCATATTTATAGTGCAATAGACTAAAATTTCTGACTGAATAGTAAATCGAATTACAAGTGTGAAAACAAATTAAATCGAATCATTGTTTTGAAACAATTTCTCTTGATAACAAGGGACAATGTGTAATCAAAATAGAAATGTATTTGATATTTTATTGATAACTATAGAGTTAAAACAATTAAATTTATAACAAAATCGACCTATTTTAGAATTACAATAATTCTAGTTCATAGAGTGCAAGGGGCTGCTCAGCAACTTTCTATGGAACAAAGGATAATTTTTCCAAGTTGTCAACCGACGGTCAACCAATATCACTTAAATATCACCAGAAAACATTTTCATTTCGTGCATCTGAGAAAAGAACTAGAAATAGACAGAATTGATATTTTCAGGTAACGATAAGTGTTAACGATTAATGCTAATTTGCGATAATAGCATTTAATAATAGTTATGAACTGCTAATATTAACAATTTCGTAAACCGCTAATAACTGACATTAACTATTAGTAAATAATTTTTGCTGTAAGAAACAGTTTTCAAATTTTTTAATAAATTTTAAGTTATTCAAAAAGTTTGTAACGCGTTTAGTCCGTCTAAAAATATTATTTAACCTTTGGCGATAATATTTATCAATAACTGTTAATATTTTTGATAAGTTGCTAACTTAACTTTTAATAACACTTATTTTAACTGCTATCTGAGAAAGAGAGATTTAATTTCGCATTGAATAACACTTACATTTGAAATGAGGACTGGGATGATCAAATATTTTACTTGAATTTTAGAATTTCATAGCTGCAAAAAGTGTCAAACGTCAAATAAACTTATTCATTACTTAATATATATATATATATATATATATATATATATATATATATATATATATATATATATATATATATATATATATATATATATATATATATATATATATATATATATATATATAACTTATTAACATTATATATATATATATATTAAATTTGCACTTTGCCAGACATCGAGAAATCAGAGCGTAAATCAAATTAATGCAGCAATGAATTACTTTTTCCCTTATAAAAACGCAGTACTTAATCTAAAAGTAACCCCACTTACTTTAATGGTTAAATAAAAGTTTCCTTATTAGGTTATACCTTAAATGAGGTTTTATTAATTTGCATTTCTCTTATGTAATCACTTTTTATTGAGATATGTTGCATGATTAAAAATAACACTTAAAAGACTTATAAGTAAAAGACAATTTGGACTATCGTAAATCACTTATTGTTATACCTAAGCAAATAAAAATGTATCTAGCGCATCAACATTCTATTTACTCAAATTCATAAGGGCTTTCTTCAATTAGTTAATTTGTTATTACCAATGGTAATTTCTGTTAATGTTATTTTAATTTCATCTTTTCTAAAAGTAATTATTTAAAATGTGTGCCATAAAGTCAAATTGTATTGTTATATTACCTGAATAAATTATTTACTGAACTCAGAATGTGATCGACTACGAACTATTGTGAATGATGCACGAATAAAAGGGTGTTGGTTCAATTCTTTTTCTCTGTTATACCTTCAAGGGAAAATCTTTATAGCGTCCAAACCATGAGACCTCCAATATTACTAATTTACTTGCTCTATATTAAAATCCGGCTCCATATTTTTAATGTTGTTTTTTGATTATGTGTTGGTACTTAATTATGTGCTGGTACTTAATTATGTGTTGGTACTTAATTATGTGTTGTTATAGCTTGATCATGTCTTGCCCTTAAGCCATAAAAAGGGCCGTGGTAGCCCGGTTGGAAGTGTAGCGGATTAGAAACCGGTGGGTTGCAAGTTCGAAACTCGATCCAACCGAAGACCGTCGGTTGGGGTACATGGGGTCGTGTACATGGGGGTGCACGTTAAATCTGTCGTGGCCTCAAGTGGCCTCACGTTGGCGTGGTGTGGAATCTTGGAGAGTGGAGTGCCAGCTCGGGTGAGACCTCATCATCTGACCGTAATTCAAAATTGCGAGTTGTTACCATCGGATCTTTCCCTTCGGTATTGATTCCGAACCATCACCAATAGCCCGTTGTGTTTCTCTAGTGTGACGTTAATTTTTAAAAAATCAGTAAATAAACCTTTCTATCATTCGCACAAATAGAACATTCCCGCATGAAAGGGATTTTCAGTGCAAATAAATAAACCAACGGGGACGGAGGTTTTACATCCTGTAATCCAAATGCTCTCGCATGATTCATATCAGAGCTAGCTAAAAATGTAGTTTTTCACTGTTTTGGCGACACTTTTATCTAATTGGCGTTGACCAACTGTCATATATCAATTCGTGTTTGCAATTTCTATTGGTGACTTGCTGAAATGGTATTCTAAAAATAAGCTAAGCGTCATCATGTCCGCATACGTATAGGAAGAATGTTTCGCCACAAAAAAATACCTCCAACAACAATAAGCTTGACATAAAAAGCCTTTCATAAAACGCCAGTGTTTATTATGAACATAAATTATTTGTATAGATTACTAAAAGTACGAACAAAACAAACCTAATGACAATTGTTGACGTCCCAGTTCAAAATGATTTGAAAACATACCTTGCTACTTCTGCTACAACACACTATCTTATGATGGAGAATGTTTTCTGAGAAAAGATGCTACCATTTCATTTCTGATTCATTGATTTGAATCCAAATCTAATCACTATTATTTCCATTTGTATCAGCGATTTGATGTATTCTTTTCGTGTATATAAGAATCCATGCATTCGATTTCCTTTATCTGTCCCGATCAATTTCGAAGAACATGCCCTTTTTACGCTGCATCCCTTTCATTTCATTGTTGGAATTGGATATAATTGTTTCGTTTCATTCATTCTGGTATCATGTTTTGTATGCCAATTAAAGTCTTGTTCGCGTGGCCTCTATATTTAAAAGAACAACGCTGATTGAGTCTTCTTGGATGCCATTGATAGCATTACCGATCAAGTATTATTTTCGGTATCCATGTCAGTGAAAGATTCCAACAGCGGAGCTTTCATTAATTTGTGATGCCTATTTCGTCCACCAAAAATGAAAATACTTGACGTTACTCTATTGTTGGAGGTAATTTAAAAATGTGTCTCGGACGCCCATTGTGTGTAGACCTGTATTGATTGGAATGAAATGGAACGGGTATTGTGCAGTTGCAGTTAGACGAAAACAGAACTTACGAATGACTTAATGATTGCTTCAATGAAAAAGTTTTGATGCACGATATACATTATGTATAATACACGTTATGGCATATAGTAAATTAGTAAGTCACTGGACGACTGACTGTTCCAATTTTGTTCAAGCACTTTTCTGTTTTCAAAATCGTTCAACCTGGATTAATTTAGGGGTGGTTGATCGCTGTTGATGTATCACATCAAAGGGGAAACTTTCGCGATTGGTTTTCATTTCTTGTCATGTTCCATGAAACTTTCATAGATGTTATTTTAAAATAATAATTTTGAATAGAACTAAAATACTTAAATTCTAGCCACAAAAAGTTTAAATCTAAATTTGCAATGCTTAAATATTTAGATTAAAAGATTAAACATTAAAGAACGACATAAAATCCATGATGAATGAACTGTAAATAATTTTCATTTTCTGAAAATAATTTACAGTTTAAATTTTATTTAGTATATTTAAGAATAACTAGTTTTATGAATTTTCAATGTAACAAACCAAACAGAATACGGATATTTTGCTTCCGCCTTTCCAAATGTTCTCTCGTGACACATATCGGAATTACCTTATAATGTTGTTAATCGCCGTTTTGGCGCCGTTTTGTGTTCATTCTAATTGATGTTGTGACCAATCAATTATCCAATCAATCAATCATTAATTTGTTTGGAATTCAGTTTTTGGAGTTTTTGTTGGTGAAGTGTTGAAATCTTTCCGAAAAACAAGCCAAGTGACAAAATGTTCAGAATACTTACGCGTTTATGTAAACATGTTTCGCCGCAGAAACACTACGTCCACCTACATTTAGCTTGACAGAAAATGCCTCTTAAATCTGTCTAGCCTCAAATGTCCCCACGTTTGCGTGGTGTGCAAGTTCGGAGAGTGGGGTACCAGCTCAGATTTTGCCTCGTCATCTAACCATGGTTCAAAAGTATGTGTGTTGTCCTTGGATCTTTCCCTTTGGGATTGATCCAGGATGGTCATCAATAGCCCGTTGTGTTGCTCCAGTGTGACGTTAGTTAAAATACCTACCTATCTAAATACGTTTTCATATTTATATGCCTGTTGTGTGAATTGCAAATGTAGTATAACAAACATTACAGTAATGGTCACTAATTTTTTCTTGATACTCATTTAATCTAGTAAATATGAGTGAAATCAAAGCTTAATTTTTTCCCTGGACAAACATTTTCATTTTCATAGGTAAGATATTCACTGTTATACTAATATTTTTCTTTCCAGCTCACAATACTACGCAATATTAAGAAAATCCATTATAAATGAAATCGCACTATTTTGAACCAAATTGAGGGCCGCAATAGCCCAGTTGGTAGGGTCGCAGATTACCGGAGGGTTGCGAGTATGAAAATAGATTCAACTAAAGACCGTCGTATGCGTGGGGTCTGGTACACGTTAAATCTGTCGTGACTTCAAATGTTCTCACATTGGCGTGGTATGGGAGGGGTTTTTTCAGACCCACACCTCTCCGACTCACCAGAAAGTGTAGAGTCATAGTTGAAGAGGTGGGGAAAGCGACTTTCAGCACAAAGGGGCCCAACAGGGGGCCCACCCCGCCGCACAAGGAGAGCATCGCTTCTCCCTGTGTGGGCGCGTGTAGCATTTATTGAAAATTAAATAGGATTAAAGATTATACTTCATTACAAAGGTTTACATGTACAAAAATGGGACAGTATATGTCCGAACATCAGTAATAATATAAGGACAGAATTTTGAGATACAATAAAAGAAAAGACAAAATTTTGAAATATACATAATATAACACACAAAAAGACAGAATTTTAAAAATACAAAATACGAAGCATGATATAACCTAATATAAAACAAAAAATGAAACATAATGTAGTAAATATATTGTAGAGTGAAGTAAGATACACAGTACTCATATAATAGAATCTGATAAAAATTCAAAGAGATATGATGAAAGGTTTGAGATGGAGAGAATATAGTAAAATTTGAGTTGTAGAATTTAAAGCGTGATAAAAATGATTAAAATATAAAGAATCAAAAAAAGAAATTTTTCAAAATTTTAAATTCTAAAAGAGGACTGCCACTAAGCAGAGAGAATAGATGAATGTAGTAAAAGTAACAGTCTGGCAGCAAGTGTCCATCATCTGGAGGAGGTCTGTGGCGGTTGCTGATCCGCCACCTCTTCAGCTACACACACATAGTTTTTAATTATCCCAAGAGAAGAAGGGTTCTGGAGACACCCTTCAGCTATAAGGCTTGGTTTTACAATGATGGTTTAGTGATATGATGTCTCTTAATATGTGGGCAGCAGAAGAGGAAGTGATCATCATCGCCGATCTCCCCACAACTACAAAGGTTGGTATTTTAAGTTTGAATTTATGAAGGTAGGCCACAAAAGGGCCATGACCTGTTAAGAACCAATTTAAATGCCTGTTCACAGCGAGGAAATTAGGATTAACCTCCGGGAGATAGGACCGGAGGTGGACACCCTTTGCGGAGTGAGAGTAATGTTCCTGCCAACTATCTTTAATGAATAATAAAATTTTCCTTTTAAGATAAGAATAGGGGGCAGAGACACAGAAAGTTCTTCGCCGTGAGAAGGAGCCAGTTTGGCATAATGATCAGCCAACTCATTTCCAGTGTCAACCCCGTGTGGGCCCGGACCCAGCTCAGGCCAAAATTATTGATGTAAGGAGCAATCTCCTTAATTCTATTTAAGTATTTCGATTTATTATTTGTAGACCGAAGGGCCTGAATTGAACTTAAACTGTCGCTGTAAATATTAATACGTTTATTGTTACCAATAGCCCATAGCACTTCCCGGTAAATCGCGATGAGTTCGGATAGGAAAACCGAATTATTATTTGAAGTTTCAAAACCTTGATTAAAATATCCCCCAGAAAATACACGCCGAGGCCCCGTTATTCCCATCCATACCGGAGCCATCAGTATATACACTAAAATCAGGTTAATAATGGAATTAAAGTTTAAGATTAAAATACAAGGCATGTTTACTGTGGTTATGTTATTGTCAAGATGTGTCAACGAGTCCATTAATATCTGGGTCAGGCAGCCGCCTTTTCCAGATTTTAAAGTTTTTATATAGTACCAACAGAGTCACATGGAGCGGTGGAATTCCGCTTACGGCATTCAAGGAGTCAGTTGGGGCAGTTCGATAGCACCTGGTGATTTTTAAAAGAAAGGGGCGCTAAATTATATTTAGCCTATTTTTTTGCTTGATATTAAACGAATCACCCCAGATGCCAGCTCCATAAGTCAATATTTTTTCTATTACGGTATTATACCATAGTTTCTGGAGCTGGCCACCAATTCCCCAGCCGCCTTCCACAGTTTTGTAGAGGGAAGTCCCAATATTTAAACATTTATTAGCAAATGAGCAAATACACTGCTGGCCACCCAAATTGCAACTCCAAGAAAGACAAGAGATATCACAACAAAATTTATTTTGTAGATAACATGTTGACCAAGTATCAAATGATTAAATTTATAGACTTCTGTGAAGTGTGGTTCCTGCCAAAATCAGTAGCCAGAGTAGCCGCCATTGTTGGAGATCACCGCTACCACACGTCTCGGCATTGATTCAAAGAGACTTTGGATGTGTTCTTGGGGTACAGCAGACCAAGCAGCTTCCACACGTTGCCAAAGTTGATCTGGTGTGGCAGCTGGGGATGTATTCTGGGTCAATCGTTGAGCAACCATGGACCACATGTTTTCTATCGGCGAAAGATCCGGAGAGCGAGCTGGCCAGGGAAGCAATTCAATCTGGCGATTGACTAAGAACCCTTGGACAATGCGTGCCACGTGTGGTCGCGCATTATCCTGTTGAAATATGGCTGTGGGCAAGCCCTGAAGGTAAGGAAGGACAACTGGCTCCAACACCTCGGAGATGTAGCGAAGGCTGTTTAAAGTACCGGCAATGCGTACTAGAGGAGTGCGAGAGTGATATCCAATACCGCCCCATACCATAATACCCGGTGCAGGACCAGTGTGGCGGTGCATAACGCAGCTGTTCAGCATCCTCTCTCCACGGTGTCTCCAGACTCGAATCCGACCATCGTGGTGTTGCAGACAGAAGCGTGACTCGTCAGTAAAGACAATTTCATTCCATTCTGCCGTCCACATCCTTCTTTCATCGCACCATTGGCGGCGGAAACGTCTGTGGTTCTGCGTCAAGGGTAGACGAAGCAATGGACGTCTTGCGGACAGACCACTCTGCTGTAAACGGCGTCGAATGGTACGCGCAGACACTGAATGATGCGGTACAGACTGAATGTGCTGCGCTATGGTTCGTGATGTGGCTGAGCGATCCGTCACTGCCATACGCACAATATGCCTGTCATCACGTGAAGTGGTGCACTGAGGTGGATGCGATCGAACACATCGGTCCGTCGTACCCTCCTGCATCCAACGATCACATATCCGCATTACAGTTGTTTGGTTTCGTCCAACACGACTACCGATTTCCCTGAAAGATAATCCACAATCTCGGTAGGCCACTATCCTTCCTCTGTCGAACTCGGATACTTGATCAAAAGATGATCGCTGTTTTCTACGAGGCATAATTGATCGTTTTTTTGAAAAAACCACAAGAAAAACACAATTGCCGTACTTGAAATCGTCGAAATCTCCAAGCCTTAAATAGCGCTTTGAAGTGGCGCCACAGGCGCGCGTGATGTGCGTCTGCGCTGAAATTCTAATCATTTGCATATCTCACCTCCGCTAATGCATGTTGTAAATTTCATATTATTTGCATGCTTCCTTCAGGGTGTTGCATTTACGGTGGCCAGCAGTGTATGTTCGCTCCATGTGAGCCTGTTGTCAATAACAATACCCAAATCAGTCAAACTATTACAAATTTTTATAGAATGAGTGAAGAGCCGAAAAATTGGATTGCGACTTAATTTTTTATCTTTATAAATGATGATTGACCGGCATTTGCCGGTGGACACGCTGAGTTTTAAATTGGTAAGTGCAAATGATATATTCTTTAACATTTCGTAAGTATTTAGTTCCAGGAGCCTTCGCGTGCTTCCTGACGTTGTAATCGCCAGGTCGTTCGCGAAGGCTTGGATTTGACTGGAACCTAAATTTAATTTCCATCCCGTATACATGTATGTATTTGTAAATGAATCCTATCAAACATGTCTCAAGTCGTAAAAGACTCATTAATTCTTAGTCATAAGAGGTACCCACATTTCCCAACACCAATTGTTGCAGAGAAATTATTCGTAGTTTATTGGGGAAATAGCTTAAGCTATTCGTTTTTACTTATCTGGCGAGTGGGGTTAATTTCAGGGATGATATATTAGTCTGTATTTCTGATCTGCGATTATTCCAGTCATATCAACAGTATGGGTCTGAATTCTATTCTCGTACCTTCTAGTGTACGAAATAATAGTTACTTGTCGACAATAATCAGATCCCAAATACAAAGACGATATAAAATATTCTATATAACTCTCAAATATTATGTCTGATGGGAAAAATCGAGGTGGGCCTGATATTCTTTTCAACCTTTCGTTTTGATAAGCATGGGTAATAGTTAATTAACGTCACACTGGAGCAATACATTGGGCTATTGGCGACGATCCGGGATCAATCCAGAATGGAAAAATCGAAGGACAACGCCTGGTCATTTTGAACCAAGGTCAGATGTCGAGAAGAACATCTGAGCTGGCATCCCACTCTCCAAACTTCCCCACCACGACAACGTAAGGATATTTGAGAACACGACAGATTTAACGTGCACCTGTCTCCGTGAAAACGACGGTCTTTGGTTGGACCGAGTATTGAACTCCGGTTGCTTATCTGTTGCTCTTCGAACTGGGCAACCCTCAAAACCCCTAAAATCAAACGGAATGCGAAGAATTTTCTTCGGCCACCCAAATCGTTGTGTTGCTCCAGTGTGACGTTAATTAAAATACCTACCTACTTCAACCACCCAAATGCTCACGCATAATACATATCGAGGTTACCTTAAAATGGTGTTTATCGTCGTTTCGGCGATGGTCGACATTGGCAATCAACTCTCATGTCCATGCGAAATTTAATATTTGCAATTTTTTTCGGGTATAGGTATAGGTATATTTAATTCACGTCACACTGGAGCAACACAACGGGCTCTTGGGGACGGTCCGCGATCAATATCAAAGGGAAAGATCGAGGATAACACCACGTAATTTTGAACCGCGGTCAGATGAGAGGAAACACCTGAGCTGGCACCCCACTCTCCAAACTTCCACACCACGCCAACATGAAATTTTTATTCGGGAAACACTGATATCGTATTCAAAACAAGGTAAGTGACGTAACATTATGAATTCTTAGCGATAGCTAGAAAGATATTTAATTCACGTCACACTGGAGCAACACAACGGGCTATTGGTGACGGTCCAGGATTAATTCCGAACGGAAAGATCCACAGTAGGTAGGTATTTAATTAACGTCACACTGGAGCAACACAACGGGCTATTGAAAGATGCAATCACAACGCCTCGTAATTTTGAACCACGGTCAGATGACGAGAACAATACCTGAGCTGGCACCCCATTCTCCAAACTTCCACAGAACGGCAAAGTGAGGACATTTGAGGCCACGACAGATTTAACGTGCGACACCCCCCTTATACACAACGGTTTTGGGTTGGATTCGAACTCGCAGCCCTCCGGTTGCTAATACGTTACTCTTCCAACCAGGTAGGTAGGTATTTTAATTAACGTCGCACTGAAGCAACACAACTTCTTCCAACAGGGCTACCTCAGTTTTTAACATCAAGAACTGCTTTGAATAAAGAGAAATAAAGGAATATAGCAAGCATCAATTGCTGAAGAAACAAACCTCTATTACACAAAGCGTACGAAAAAGTTTGAAATGAAAATAAAAATAAATGCTGTCACTTCTTTCTGGATTTGCGTTTTTATGTTGTGTTGAATACCACATCAATGAACGTTTTCATTTTGAATATTTGCCGAAAAGAAGCTTTTATAGTTGTCGAATAATGAAATTTTGATTTGTCCAGCGCAAGAAATTTCGTTTGTAAAAATGTTTCAAATTCAATCAGGTCGTATCTTAAAGATGTGATTGAATGAGACTGATTTTTTTAGTTTTCGCTTTTAAGCATGGAAAACTATGAAAAGATTCGTTTGGTGGGAAGAGGAGCCCATGGGTAATGAGACTTGAAAATAAAATAATTTGCTTTGTACATTGTTTTCTGTTGAATGCATTAAAATTAAGTTAAATTTAGTTCATAGGCAAATTTTCGCAAATAATCAAATTAATTTCTTCGGGTTTTTCTTAATTTCAATAGTAAGAAAATTTGAAGGGTTTGTAAATTGTATTTCAATTACGTGTATAGAAGTTCAAGTGAAAAAAATTTTGAGCCTTTTGAATATTTGATGAGTGACTGGTTGGATACAAATGTATGTGTATGTAAATAATATGTTCTCATTTTCCAAAGATGAAAGATTGCAATTCTGCCAATCATGTTAAATTTTGGTAAAATCTCTCTTATCCCCAATCTGAGTAAGTGTTCATAAGATATGAGAGTATCCTCCACATACAGGAGATTTCGATGGCCATTTATGTTTATTTATCTTCTGGTATATATTTACCCTTTTTCAGTAAATAGCCTGTTGTGTTGCTCCATTGTCGTTAATTAATTACCTAGCTACCTTTTTCCAGTATTGACCAACCTAAAGCACACTGCCCCCTGTTCCTAATCTGATCACAGCAAACTGAGATATGACTTAATCTGTCCATGTTCATCTACAAGATTACTTATTATGTCTTATCACACATTGCCATGAACTAATTTTAAATTTTAATGCCTTAATAATTTAATGCATTTTTAAACCTTAACAATACTAATCTAGACTAACTTATAGAAATGTGGTACCAGTGGTGCAGCTACAGGAGAGCTCTGGAGACCCAAGTCCCCTGAAAGTGTTGGTTTCATGTTTTTTTTTAATTTTTACAAACAAAATATTAAAAATGCATAATACTTGGGTGACATAAAAATAAATTAAGTTATTCAATTTATTAAATTTGCCATGTACTGGGAAATATAATTGCATAAGGATTTTTATTTTATTTTCACTTACATAACTCATTCTGTTTCAACCCTCACTTTCCAGGGTTCACTTTGGACCATTCTATTTCAACTTCACCAGGATTTCACTTTGGACCCTCCGAAATGAAATCCTGGATTGAAATGGCTCTGCATTGTCCAAAACATGATTGATCTTTATTTGCAGATCTATTTGTTCCATACTGATTGGTGACCATTGCTGTGGAAAATAAGTAGTAATGTAATTAAATTTTAGCAAATATGCACTCTTTTAGAGTATTTTAATTGCAGCCATTGCTGAAAATATTTTTGTAAATTTATTTATAAATACTTCTCTTTGTATGAAAGCATGTTTTTGATATTTTTATGAAGTAATTGTCTTTAATTTCATAAAAAATACTATGCTTTATAATTTTTTCTACACACCTTATACTTATTTTCTCTCTTGCAGAACTGTTTTCCTTTGTACTCAAAAGAGTGATAACAAGCAGATGATCTTGAAAGAAATTCCTGTTGATCAAATGTCTGTTGATGAGCGGCAATTCTCTCTGAACGAAGCTAAAGTCCTGAAGATGCTAGATCATCCAAATATTGTTGCATATTATGAAAATTTTTTGGAGGACAAAACCATAATTATTGTTATGGAGTACGTCCAAGGTATGCTTATATTGTTGTGTACTGTTTCTCTCATATATATATTTCCAGATATCCTATGAGTAAACATGACTAACGAGCATCTTTTTGTCTGCTCGTCTCTTCCCCATCTGGGGTAATTCATTTTATTGTATTAGACTGTAAGGTGCCTCATGTTCAAAACTAGTGGATGTAATTAAAAAAAGATCCTAGGATTTTGATAGTAATCAAATATGAAGAATAGCAATTTAGAAAAGTTCTCAAAACTAAACAAATTCAGCACTTATGACTTCATAAATCTATCTCTTTTATTCTGTTTCCTTAACATTATTATGTCATGTTTGATTCTTCCCCGTGTGTATTTCTCTCTCCTGTGGCACCTGTAAGTTGTAGGCAGCAGGTTCGATTCCCCCCTGGGTGTATTTCTCTCTTATGTATTAGTTAAAACTCTCTGTGTGTATGTCCGTTATTTGATATTGTGTCTGGTGCAGCATAGTCAAATAGCCTTGTTCCATAAAAGCCAACCAACTTTTCTTCTGTGTCAGTAAAATTTTCATTGTGTGTGTTTGTCTATTACTTGATGTCATCTGTCTTATGTTTGGCACAGCTTGGCCAAATATGACCCTTGAGCCACAAAACTCAATACAACCAATCGTAACATTGCTAATTTATAGTAAATGAGTATTAACAAATCAGGCTTCAGAACGACTCACTTATATATTCTTTAAAAAGCCATCACTTGGATCATTGAAATTAACATCAGGAAAGTAACTTTATTTCTTCAAATATGTGCATTTTTCTATATTATGACTGAAAACATGAAAGGGCATTCTTTACTTTGCTTATTTAACTCAAAAATCAATGAATTGCCCTATTATTTTCTGCTTTGTATTTATTTTGTATATTTCCCTGTCAAATGTGCTCTAACATTATGAATCTGATCAATGTTGATAGTGTTTTGGATATATTGAGTAATTAATGCAATTCTATTTTTGAAAATGATTTTTATTTGTTCCTTGCTAAAACTATTTTATTTAAATTGTGAAGTTTCTGTGATTACCAAATATTCACAATTCAAAAGATTTCTTTGAATTTCATCAAATATAGGAGGAACTCTGTTTGATTTCCTTCATCAAAGAAATGGAAAACTATTGACAGAAGTGGTAAATAATTTTCATTTTGTATTATGCATTTGTGTCAAAAAGAAATGTCATTTATAGCTGCTTTCTGTGTTCTTAACTTCTAAAAGTAGTATTTTTTGTTTTTTCAATTTACATTAAACTATTCAAGCAATTATGTCTAAAATATCAAGTTTTCTATAAAATGTTAAGATATTTAGGTCTATAGCCAATTTTACATTTTTAATTTATGTATTGATATATTTTATAGCATAATGGTGAGCTACTGTAAACAGACATCAATCTGTTAATTCTCTTTTTCTATTAAAAATAATAAATGTAAATCACTGCGAACTAAAATGGATATTGTGATTTTCTACCCCAACTAGGAATAAAATTTAAAGCTTAAACTAATAATTTCAGAGTTGTGTATATCCATAGGTAAATGTTAAAATAGTGAACATTAATCACTGTTCACTGCTCATTTTGACTATACTACATCAAAACTCGGAAAGTATGGAATACTGTGGGTTGCTTGTAATAGTAAATAATACTTGTTATGAATGTAGGGATTTAAAATAATGTGTAAAGAATTCAATCTAGGAAGGAGTTTTGAATATGGTGAAACAAGTGGATAAAGTGAAAGCAATATCGAAGGTTCTGAGATATTTGTGTTTAAATCTACAAAAGAACTGGAAAAAGGCAATGGACTGTTTAATACGTATATGATATAAAAAATTGTTAATTGTCCTTGGACATTGTCACCCTAAAACAAAATTTTTATTGAATTTTTCAAAAATATGCAAAAATTGTATCTAGGAACAGAAAGTCAGGCATAATCTAAACATCTTCCCCTGTTACTTCCCCACATGAGTACAGTTCAGAGGCATATTCATGATATGGGTGACAGACCCAATACATTTCAAGGAGCAGGATGTGATGCCAGAATATTTTGGATCTGCCTCTTTCTGTGCAGAGATTTTTCTGGGCTGTATTTAAACTGAATTTTCTGCACTGTGTTTGGGCTTGCAACTTGGAGGACTATTTTATGTCATCCTGAACTGTCATCATAATCATGTTGTGAATATCACAACTAAGTGGGAGAATGACTGCATTTAATGTCTCTTGACAGTAAACTTCAAGGAAGAAAGTAAGTTCACATTTTAACTCCTTTGCATGTGTTCATTTTAAATTAACTTTAATCACAGAAGTGTGAAAGATTTACCAAAGGGAGAATTAGTTGCGAAAAGTAAAACAATATTTAAATTTATCATCTTGCTGATTTACAAGATCATTATGCACTTACTTGAACAATACGCCATTATGCAAATCAAAAGTTTCTTTCTGCACATTTTCAAATTCACTTGCTTCATTCAACAAATTAATGTAAAAAATTATTTTAATTTTGATATTTTTTGCATTTGACGTAGTGTTTTTCCCTCGCATTAACAAAATTGTAATATCTGTTTTATTTTGTCATTTATTTTCCCTATAGGAAGTTTTACGTTACTTTGGTCAAATGGTTTACACTTTACAACACGTACATGGAAAGTCTATTTTACATCGAGACTTGAAATCCCAGAACATCCTGCTTAATGAGAAGAAAACTATTGTAAAAATTGGAGATTTTGGAATATCTAAAATTTTGTCAAGCAAGAGTAAAGCATATACGGTATTCAATCTGAAATTTCTTTCCATGAAATACAAATCAAGTCATTTTATTCTCATCAAGTCGATGTGAATTCTTTTCCAGAGCAATGAAATTATCTTTCTCCTTTTTTAGAATAATTTATTTTACATTTAGTTTTACTAACCATAAAATTATTTTGTAAATCCATGAGCATAGTTTATCTGCAATTTAGTCAAACTGAGAAAAATAGAAGTAATTTAGAAAGTTATATTTCATGTTATGAAATATTTTGTAAATACCTTTAGAAAAAATGAAATAAGCCTTTGCATCATTTTTATTGATTTCCTCTTTCATGTAAATAAATATAAACGTAATATAATTTCTTACTACCCCATTACATTTATTTCCCTTGGAGTATTATGTGCTTAAATATCAAATATGCCAATAAGACTTGAAATGTATCAGTACATCCCAAATTGAACTTCAGTCATGTAATACAATTATATAATGGGTCATTTCCCTCAATCACATGATATTTAAAATGAAATGAAATTTTTTCATTCAATTTTTAAACTTGAAGGTTTCTTATTTGAAAAAGTTATACACATTTCCAAACTGATTTCTAGTGCAAATGTAATTTTTCCATTCTCAAAATTTACTACATTTGTGTTGACAAACAAATTTGAAAATTCATCCATATGGTTAATAAAGAGTTTAATATTATGTATTATTTATTGTAATTTTCAAGTAATAAATTATATTACCTGTAATTCTAAAAAAAGGATTACATGATTGATTTATTATCAAATGCATGTTTTTTTTTATTTGTTGTATTTTGTTTTTATTTGTATTCGAAAGGTAATTTCTTTCCATACATTCATGTTCTTGTTTAATTCCTACAAATCTTCTCATTCAAATCTTCAGGTGGTTGGTACTCCTTGCTATATATCTCCAGAATTATGTGAAGGCAAACCGTATCCTATTGTAATAATTTATCTTGTGTTTTAATTATTCATTTCTTAAGCTTGCTTATCTACTTCTTTCCTTTCCAAGTTACTCCTCTGCAGTATTTTTTTTCTTGTCTAACCAGTATCTTAAAGGTATGCTTTGTAACTAATAAACTTTATAGTTTATGTCTTCTCTTTTTCTGAACTTTTCTATTCTTTCAGGTATTCATTTGTCTATTCTTCCTCTTTGCTGCTCCTTTTATTGGATTTACATGTTAATAATGTAAGAAAACGTTAACATTCATTAACTAGAGAAAAGATATAATCAGAAGAGTGATATATGGGCTCTTGGTTGCATTCTGTATGAACTCATGACACTGAAGAGGCCATTCGATGCATTTGTAAGTTCCTTCAATGTAACATATTAATTAAGAAAGAATATTTGTGTTGTATAATTTTTATTATATAGTATAAAATAATCATTGAAAAGTTTCACTTATAATGAGTTAACTAGGTACATGCATGTGTAAAGTTTCATTTCATTCTGTTTTAGCAATGTGTATATTAAACAAAACTATTCATAATAATGAAATATCTTTGTGCTTTTCCTCGTACTATTCAGTGATAAAGTATTTAAGTAATAATTTGAGAAAGAATTATAAAATCTTCAAACTAATACACTTGTAACTGTCTATATGAATGAAATCAATTTATTGGGTACTAAATGTCAACACAAAATCATGGTGTTCAATATAAAATACCAAAAAAGGACTATCAAATTAGAATGCATTGTTTAAATAAATATTTTTTTTAAATGTCACCAGTCCAAAAATCAGCTAGTGTTTAGAAAAATTTTAATTTGTGAGCTTTTCATTCTTTTCGAATATTCTGCAGTTCATTTTCAAAGGGTTAGATATTATCTAATTTATTTTATGAATCATTGAAAATTAAGATTTTAGAGTTAAAGGTATTTCAAGAAAGTTATAATTTTTTCATTTCCTCATGTTATGGCTGAATATCATTCCCATTCGTTCCAAGTTTCTTTTGGCCTTGTCTATTCTTTCTACTAGGCAGGAAACTATGTAATCAAATACTCATAGCATTTATTTGGAAAATAACAAAAAACTGCTAGACACCAATACACAACTTCCTGAATCACATACTTTGATTATCTTTTGATAATCTATTCTGTTTACTTTTTAATAATCTATTATGTTTACTTTTGTTCAGTTTGTAGTTCTCTGTGTACTTTAACATAGACAGTTATTTTTTCTAGACACTGCCTGCATTGGTCATGAAGATTATGAAAGGTAATTTTGACCCTGTCTCTGATATATACAGTCCTAAACTTCAACACTTGTTATCAAATATGTTACACCTTGACCCCAACCAACGACCTACTGCTGCTCAAATAATGTGTAACCCTTTGATGGTCAAAGTTATTTTCAATCTGTATCTGGAAGTTGGATCCATTCCTTATGTAGAAGGGTAATAATATCTCTTTCTCTCTCACAATCTATTCAATTGTGATGCTGAAAAAATTACTAAAACTGATAAATTTTCAATATTTATTTTAAGTAGCAAAGCATTTGTGTTTCTATTGTCTTTAATTTTAAGTGTTATTTCCTTAACCTGTTTATATTTCTACTGTACGTCTTATTTATTATAAACATCCTCATCACAAAAGAACAGACTTGACTTTATCCATAGCATAGACATGTGTCATAATATATTAATGTTTTAAAATGGAAAAGTAGAATTTGAAGAATGAAATATAACTGTAAACTCTAGTATGAAATGTACAGTTCTTTTTGAACATCGAATACCTATAAATGTTTTAATCTTTTGTTTTCAAATTTTATAAAACATTTTTTAATATCTCTTCTGAATATTAATATTGCCTAACATATTTTTGTAATACAGCACTTTCTTAAATTATTTGAATAGGTGAAAAATATTTCTATTTCTCTGGTGATACCGATCAAACTATGCATATCTATACTGTTTCATTTGAACTTTAATGGGTATTTGTAAATTTAAACTATTAATTTCATAAATTTTTATTATACTAAATATGAATAAATATCTTAGATTTAATTCTTTTATATATTTGTTTTTCATGTTATGCAGATCTCAAGATGCATCTCTTAAATCGTCCTTCTCTAAATTTAGTGTGTCTGGACTAAATAGCCCTCTCGTTCATACTGGTGAGGTTATAAAATGTTTTCCTTGTGTTTATGTGTTGCTTTATTATCAATGTAAAATACTAAGTTTTGACAGAAAATAACTATAATAACAGAAACTACACTTAGTTACAATTTTGCAAACATTTTTAAATCTTTTGATTTTTTTGCTTTTGCTGCAGCACAAAATCTGTTTTGAAAGCATCCCTAAAATGAAATTCTGATTTGAATCTGTTAAATAAGAAATATTACATGATCACATATCCTGCTGTTGTAATGTAGTAAATCTAATGCATTTGTAATTGAGATCAAACCAAACACGCTTTAAAATTCCATTTACAACAGTGCATAAGGCACATTGCCCTCAGGGGCACATTTCTTTAGGTGAGTCCGGGAATCACAACCCCAAGTGATTTGTCCTCTCTTCTGTTTTACCCTGACCTATCATTCTGCCTTTTGCTTTTCTCCTCCCTCGTTGTTTTGTGTTTGGGCTGAGACACAAGGGCCAAATATGACCCTTGTGTCAGAAAATCAACCAACATAAGGCACATTATAAACAAATCCACTACCAAGTCTGTTTCAAACAACCCCTAAAATTCTGATACGAACCTCCTATCAATGGGAAATATTATCACATATACTGCTCTTGCAATGTAGTAAATGTAATGTAGATCAAACCAAACATGCTTTAAAATTCCATTTACAACATTGCATAAGGCACATTAAATACGAATAAACTACCAAATCTGCCATTAAACTGTTGGGAACATTCTCATCTCACTTTGGCTTTAAAATGCTGAAATAACCCAATATTTGTAAGTTATTTTTGAATTAAATACTAGGGAAGTCATCAATTTTATCTTATCTGTCTTACTAACTCATAATTCTTGTGCTTCTCTGCTCTTCAAGTGCCTAGGACTTAAATAATACTTGGGAAAATGGGTGGCGTTTCACCCAGTGTTGCCATTTATTTTGATTTAAACTTTGGTTTTACACTATTTTGATCCTGATAATAGTATGTATATAACCCATCCAAATTGGCTATGAATATATAAATTTTAACAGTTTATTAGGTGCTTTTTGTGTCTTCATGTTTTGCATAGATATTGTTGAATGTCAAATACTCAATATAAAATTAAGACTAATAAAGATGATAAAAACTAGTCCATAGCTATTTTAGTGGAACGAAACATCCAAGAATATCAGAACCAAAATAAACAAGAGAAAAACAAGTTTAAATGTTATTTTTGAGCAGTGTTGCCACCACTTTTTTAAACAAGCTCTTCCTGGCCACATGTAAAGGCAAGGGATCACTAGTATCATTCAATTATGCAAGATAAAGATTGATAACGCTTCTCTAATATTTTATTTTAGAATAGATCTCTGAGATTTGGCTTATTTAAAATCAAACTAATGAGAAAATTCTCAACTGTGCTAAACAGTAGCATATTTGTTGGTTAATTTTTTTAATAAACCTTATAGGGGTTCTTGTAAATGGAATTTTAAAGCATGTTTGGTTTGATCAACATAACCCACATAGGGTTTGTAACATATTTCCCATCTATTGGTTGTTAATCATCAGATACATTTTTATACATGTTTATAATAATATCTGATGGATCTTGGATCTTGTGACTATGGTTTCTGTAAATAATATGTGCAAAAATTTGTCACCGATGACTGAAACATTATTTAGAATCTATGTGTGTAGCTCAATTTTTAGCTTAACAAAAGTTATTGCTCTTATATATTCAATGTAAAATCTCATAAAATAAGTAATTTTCTAAATTTTATAGATTCTCTCAGATTCTTTTTTGTATTGTTTTCCCCAACAGAAATTGATAATGTGCTGCAAAACAAAACAGTTGGTACTAAAGTAAGAAGCTGCAGCATGTGGTATTTTGAAAGCAAATCGGCTAATGTAACTATTCTACCGCATCCACCTAACAGTTTAATCAAGTCTATCTCCTTGGGATCTGAACACAAAATAGGCATAACAGAAAGTGGACATCTTGTGAGCTGGAATACCATACCCCAGATTTCTGTAAGATTTTAGTTTAATTTTAATATTTGTTATATCTTTGTATAAAACATAACATTTTCTTTAAATTACATCACAAATAATTGCACTTGGTCTTTTGTACACAATCATCCACTTTTTTCAAAACTAATTCAGTTTCTCATTTGAAACATTTTATTGGGCTAATGGTGGCTTCTAATCCATTTTATCTATGTATAGTCTTATTAAGATAGATCCTATTCTAACTATAATCAATCATTTTAGGCTCAAAATTTTATGTTTCATTAAAGGAGACACGAAGCATGCCAAATTTTTCTATTAACTATTTTCTATCTGCTCATTAACTATCAGTGAAAAATCGTTTTTCGCTTTGATAACCATAATAGATTTCTTTACTAGCTGAAGTTTTAACTCTCCTAATAGTTGTCTCTATGAGGTATCTCATCAAAAATGCAATCATTAGCAAAACTAACAAGATATCTCGTCATTAGAAGAAAACAACCTGATTGTGATCTAGTCATCATCAAAAAATTGGCTTGATGATGGGGTATCTCATCATTAGCTAAATTGTTCAAATTTTGATGGACGAGATATTTTATCAAAACCACTTGGAGAGTTGAAACTTTTTCGTTACAATGTTCAGATATTCCCTTGACTCAAGTGAATGATCGGAAATTATTTTACATAAAAATATAGTCGAAATAATTTTGAGCCTAAATGATTATCCTTCAAATGAATAACAATGTGTTCACTTTTGCAGACAAGAACCAACAATTTTACCCTTAGCTTCAGATTTCTATCAGTCTTACTGTACCTTGGTAGAAAAGGTGCAAATATCCATTTTTGAAGTTTGGGATAACAGCCAGCTGATTTAGTCATTTTTATTTTTAATACAGTATACAAAAATACTTTTCAATGTTTTGATACTTTTAAAACGTATTGATACTTTTAAAACGTATTGATAGGAGAATATTGGCACTTTTTTCTATTATAACTTCCATTATCTTGAAGTGATTTGGGGACATAACTCAAAATCAAGGAATTTGGACATAGACCCTTTTTCTACCAAGGTACAAATTTAAATAGACTAAATTGAAACAGGTATGTTAGAAATGTTTACAAGTATTTTCTCTATATATCTTAAAGCTGCAGTTTAACGTATAAATGTAATTTTCTTTAGAAACAAATGTCTTTTCAAAGATTACAGTGAAAAAATAACAATTTTAACTCTGAGCATCAAAGGATTTCCGAGTAGTGTACGATTGCTTTTACCTTGCTTTTTTTTAGTTTACGATTTTGCAGTATGCATGTCATTAAGAGCATAATGACTAGATGGTCACTTCTATTGCTCGAAAGAATCCTGGAAGGGATTCTACTTGTCAAAAAGTCTAAAATTGATTATAAGTCATGGCAAGGTGCACTGCAGCTTGTATAATGCATGCGTGATCATCAGAGGGTTATTAATATGATTAAACTATTTTCAAACTAATTTAAGTTTCTGAATTCTTTTAGCTAAGTGTCGATGGGAGTTATCGAGCACATGATCAAATGCAGACTTACACTGCTTCTATATTGGATGAAAGAATTGCCATTAACATTGTTTCTGTGGCCTGTGGAGAGGATTTTACAGTCTGCTTATCAGGTATAACCACTATTGTTTGTCTTGACTAAAGTTGTTGATTTCCATTTATTAATTATATACTTCTCAAGACTAAATACCTTGACATTGTTTGAGTAAATAGCACTATTAAGTTTGTGTAACATAAAATAGTCAGCAATTTTTTTATCCAAAATTATTTGCATTTTGAACTAATACTCTTGTACTAAATACTTCCTAAGTAAGTTGTAGATCTATTGATAATGATATGCAGGGGAGAGTGAGGAAATCACACACATAAAAGAAAAAATATTTTAAAATAACTATTTTTATAAAAATCTTCAAATTAATATTGAGAATTAATCTTGAAAAAATAATAAGGCTTTTCATTTGTAGAAAAAAATTGAAATATCCCTTTGCATGGCATGAACCAACCTGTGAAGTAATTGCACACATAGCTTAAGACAATGATATGCTATAAAGAATAGCTATAATAACAGTGCATTTTTATTGGATTCAATGACACTACACCTCTTGGCCTTTGCACCATAAAACCCCAAAACCAACCAACACTCTACATTGTATGTCATAATGCGCACATACAATTGTTAGATAAATTATGCATACAAAATCATCTATATATATTTAGATATTTCACTTATGTACATGGCACAGAAATGGATGTTATTGTTGATTGTCAAGTGACAAAACAATGGATTTATAAAGTAAAATCGATCATTACTGGCTTCATTTGCCAATTTTGCTGTTTCATTTAAATGTGCTTTATTTGAGCTATGGAGCTCCATAAAAATTGCTAGAACTGCATCAAAGAGCTCTTGCTGCTCTAATGAAATTCTGTAGCAGTCTGATTACAGAAAACAATTAATGAGAAATCCAGAAAATAGAAAGTAATACAGTAAAAGAAAATCTGAGCCAACCAAAAATAGGTTTAGAGTTCAAATTATATCTAATCTCATTGTAAACTTTTTACCATGCACTTTATTGGAAATATGAATAAACATCATAAAGAATTCATTTGAAAAATGTAAACAAAAATTCTGTTATATTTGTGGCTAATTTTATTTCATTTGGACATATGAAATGCGCATATCAATGTTTATATTCATTATAAATTAATTTAAATAAGATATGAAATGTGAATAACGACACTGCCGTTGATAGATATTGACAATTAAGAAACTTTAGCAGATGCCAATCACAGGTCTGCTTGTTATATATAATAATGCAGAGCATTATTAGTGCTATATATTGGAACAAACTTTATTATCTTTCTTTAAACCTTAGCTAGATAGTTAGAAGAGTGAATTCATATTATATAGTTAGATGGCAGTCACAAATTTGAAGTACAGATAAAATGAAGCCTGGTGGAAAATTTTCTGCTGCATAGGAATTTTTCAAGAAGAGTGATGATAATAACAGTTGCACTTTTTGCAGAAAAAAATAGTTTTCTGGAAACATCAAATTTTTTGAAGCATCTTGAGTGATTACATCCTTTCTGGTCTTGTTCCAATCATGTTGATGACCATCAACAAGCAATGAAAGTGTCAACTTTGCCATGGTAAATTGCCCCAATTCAATATCATTAACATCAACTTTGGAAAAGGTGAAGTAATGCAGAGTGCTTTTAAATTCCAATAAACGACCTCGTCAGTTGAAGTTATTTGGGGCACAGTGTAATAATAAACTCACAATGCAAGAGTATTTACCCCTAGTTTTTATTAGTTATATTTTTAAAAATTATAGAAATATATCCAGATTAGAAATTGAATTGCCCCAATACGTGTTTCCAATTTTCTTAATATCAAGATTATTTGAAGACATCGATCAGCTTTTGTGACTTTATATTCACCCATCTTAAATTTGACTTCTGTATATAAATTATTGATAAAATATTGGGCAAATTATTTTTAGTTGTGTTTATTTATATTAAAATGTTTACAACAATGAAATTTTAAACTGCTGATTTAATATTTGTGTTCTGTTTTATGTATACTTAATATTTTGTCTATTAATTTTTAACTCATTACAAATAACACTAAAGGCCTAGGGTTATTCTAAATATCTATCTATTAATCCCTCAACCAGAGTTTCATACGAATAGTTCCAATCCCTACAAATTAAAAATCCATGTGAATTTTAAGCATTTTGAACAAATATGTAGTCAACATAAAGAAATAAAGCAAAAGTATTGATACTTTTTTAAAAATATGAAAATTTTCATTTATAATTCTAATAAGAAAATATGTATAAATATAAAGGTTTGAGTTTTGAAAAATAGTTCCTTTTTTCAAGTAATATAATTCAGAAAAATAGATCAATTTGATTGTCTTTTCAAAAATTATCTTTTACATAGAGAATAAAAAATACAATGATCCATCAATTTCTTACAAAGGATCTGAACATTGATCCACTGTATTACAACTCCATCCAATGCACCAACCACCCTTCTGCTGTAGATGTCAGAACAACACTGTTATTTTTGTATAATAGCCTTGTATCACTGTTGTCCAATTCTTACCATCAATTATTTGTTTTTGTATATATATTCGAATACTTGATACTTGAACTTATTTGAATACAAAGCATTTGATTCCTAAAAGTTCTTGTTTCTGTCTATCACTAGTCTTAAGCACTCTTAAGAAGCTTAATAATTTGAAAAAGAAAAACTTTTCAGGAATGGATGTAGACCATTTTGAGTAACATTATATTTCATTCATAGTTTGCTTTATGAAGCTTCTACAGTTTTCCTTTTATTATTCGTGGAAAACAATTTTTTAAATTTACACTTATTTTTATTCACTCAATTTTCAGGAGATTGTCCTATCCTGATTACAGTTATAGCTTATAAATACCGCTGTAAGGTTGTGTAACATGACACTTGCATACGTATAGAATACTATAGGCTTATAGTGTTATTTTAAAATTAGAACCAACATGGGTATCAATTGTAATAACACAGCATAGTGTGTTAAATTAATTCGAATGAAATAATGGACAAAAATACGGTACATCTTTGTCTTCTAGGCAGACAATTGAAAGATAAATTATTTGATATGTGGTTTTTAATTAATTAATCATCTATAGAAAAAAATATTTACTCAATAAATAATGTATCAAACTATTATTATGCGTTTTATGGGTTATGCATTCAATAAAAAAATGAAATAATCAAGCTCAATATTGATACTTGCACTCTGTATTTGTACTTGGTACTTTACATGTGTTCCATTTTAATACTCTTATCATAATCCAGAAGACCACAAGGAGAAAGGCTTGGGCTGTAGCACATTTAGTATTCTCCAGGATGCACTACTGCACTTCGTTCGTATCCATTGTGACATTTTTGGCAATGAGCAAACTGACAAATCAGCCAAAAGATCTTTTTTTTGGATCATCCAAATCTTGAGATTCTTCAGAATGTCAGGCAATGAATCACAAAAAACATCTGTCAGGAGGAAATCGATTTATAGAGTAGTTTTTAATGAAAAGAAATTAACTTGTCTTACTGATAAGCACAAATGTGCAACATGGTCTTCCTAGAGCTATCAGGGTTGCAAGTCCTTACTGGGCATGATTATCTACAGGCTCATTCGCATCGAATAGGACTTTCTGTTTCTCCCATTTTTCCACTATGTAATACTGCGAATGTGACTAGCTTGGTTGGTTTTGGGTTTCATGATTTGGCTCAGCTATACCAAACACAAGATAGACAACATCGAGTAATGGACATACACACAGTGTAAGGTTTACTAACACAGAGGATGGAAATACACACAGGAAGGAATCAAACCTGCACTGTGTACAATTCACAGGTTCCTAGCCACTGAGACCCCAAACACGACTGGCAAGCGCCTTTTTCCTTTCTCAGCTCTATCTGACCATTCGCATTTGGTGACTTTCTTTATTTTACTGAACTGGAAGGCACCTAATGCTCGTAAGAGCAACTGTGGGCATAACATAAAATTTTTCAATACTCATAAAATATTTTCGAGTATTTGTAATAAAGTACTCTCATAAATTTTTGTCATTGTAACACGTGTTACGGCTAGTATCAAATCAATTTAACAAAAAGTTTCAATCCTGAATAAAATCTTACATTTTCTGATTCATAGTATTTCACACACTAAACATTAAAAGGTTAATTTGTTTGCATAACTCAAACTGGCATTATTTTTAGATTCTGGTGTTGTGTTCACTTTTGGAAAGGCATCATCTGGCTGTTTAGGTTTATCTTCTGAAAAGGACATTATTCAGGTATTGACTACAATAATTTAATATTAAAATCTTTCTTAATTACTTTGATGGCATATAAATTTGTTTCAAAAAGTATTTGTTATATTTTAATTTTATTTGTTTAATGTTGTATATTGACAAAGTATTTTGATATTTTTAATATTCAAAAGGAGAGAAATTGCATTTTGAATGTATATCCATTGCAACCGCAATTTCTTTTTTGCCATGATTGGAATTTTTATTTGAGTAAAGAATCCATTTCAGTTTTGAAAGTTAATTAAACTTTCTTTTGTGTGGTCAACACTCATTTTACTCACATGTTACTTATTTACTCAAATACTCATTTACTCAAATTTTAAGAACACATAATATAAGTATACAACAAAGTATAATATAAATTTGATAAATGAATGTTAAAATCTGTATAAATATTGTTTATATATTCAAAAAACAACACGTTTTCTTTTATATTTTAAATTTTATTGCTTTATTTCTATTTATGAGTTTTACAATTTATTTACTGTACCTTTTCGTGGCATAAACATCAAGTTAACTAAAATGAAAAATAGCAGCAATGCTATTTAGATATAACTATGTTATGCAATTTATTTACTGGTGGGTATCGAAACAACAGAGGTGGATGTTTTGGGATAACGGGAGTGCAGGTCATTCTAGTGTTAGAAAAATGGTAGGTTGTGTCGAGGATATACAAACCGTAGTTTTGACTTGAATGCTCGGGCCTGACGTTGAATCATAGAATGCATGAAGCAAACATGGGAAGTTTGATTGATTGTTTATTGTTAATATTAACAATTAATTTACAGTTAGAATGATTAAAGTGCAGTTTGATATAAATATTGAAGGACAATTTTATTGATTAAAGACCTGTGATTGTAGCCTAGTTCGATGGCTTTCGAATGACGCCACTTTTACACAGTGCTCACTCCATTCAATCCAAAGGTACACTGGCCCAAAGCTTGCCCAGCATCGTAGAATTTTGACATTTTGCAGATCCGCACTCAGTGCACCTGTGCACTCTTCAAAGGTTGTGTCAGGTAGACACCCTTTATCTACACAATGCTATATTTATCTTCTGGGTGTTTTTAGAGTTCTGAAATCATAAAACAAAACAGTTTTTGTCATGCTTTTTTTTAATGCTCGACTTTTCATGTATTCCCTAGTACTGTTCGGATTTTAAAGACATTCATGTCAAAAATAAATTGGTTATTTAAATCATCATTGTAAAATTGTGGTTTTCTTTAAAGCCTCAAATTGTAGAAACTCTATTTGGACAAGCAATTGTTTCCATAGCATGTGGTTCCAGACATGTCTTAGCTTTATCAGAAGAGAATGAGGTCTTTTCTTGGGGTCATGGGGAATATGGTAATATTGACCTTCCTTTTTAGATACTTGTTTTGTTTTTTTGTTGTTTTGTAATGACAATGTAATTATCTTTCAGTAAAATGGTAAAATTTGTAGCATGAAAACAATCCGCTTAAATTTATACTCCATGACTTCGTAAAAACTAAAGAACCTTTACAAAATTATAGAATAAAAATTAATTCACATCAAGCATTCAACACACTCATCAATCGTATTAGAATTTTATTTTCTTAGATATAAATTGTTCACTTCAAACAGTACTTGTTAAGTGTATAAAAGTTACACACACAGAGAGAAACAGCACTTGATAGCCTCCTGTAGAAATTGTATAAAAGATACTGCAGATATTATTACGTAGCAAAGTGATAAAATAGCAATCATTTCTATTGCTTGACATTTTATGTGCCAATGTATTCATGTAACATTTTGTTTTTCATTAGATTATTTTTCTTTGATTTATTTTAAGAATCATTTTTATATAAGATTTAATCTAAATAAATAATATTCTCGTACATCCTTTATCATTATATTAGGATTGTTATGCAGTATTAGATATTTACTGAGGTAAATGAAAATTTAAAAACATTTAATCTGTTATATTCGAACATTTATTATAATATAATAATGTGAAAATAGTTTATGCCTGTGATAATTTGGTAACGTTTTGTTTGTAATTTTTAGCCTATTTGTTTTTCTAATCTTAAAGGTGGGGGATTTTAATAATTATACATGCATATCTTAATAGATATAAATTATGATTATATGTACAGTAAATATGTTATTTTTCCCATGCCTTTTTATTGTATTCCAAATTGTGGCATGGCATGTTATATATCTTATAATTATCTATTTTTAATGTGAAGGGTTTGCTTTTAGGATGTCTTGGGTTAGGTGATATTGAATTCCAAACTTTTCCAAAACTGGTTCATATCCAAGCTGAAGAGAAACCTGATAAGATTTTTTGCAGTGTCGATTCTTCATTTGTTATTACTAAAGACTTGAGTTTGTTGACTTGCGGAAGTAACAGGTACCTAGTTTGGTAGTTTGCATGATGTTAGCTCCTATTATTTAGTACCAAATATTAAGTATTTTGTGAGATGACTGAAACCTAAGTGAATTAGCACAGAATACTAGGGAACACTCAAAAATGTTACATAATTTAGGGCTTTATGTGTTTTGCTTTCATACGAATTCAACTAATCATTTCAAATATAGTAATATATAATTCCTTGTGTAGCAAAAAGTTACCATAATGTGGCAAATCCAAACCATCTATGCATTCTCTAGCTTTAGGAAATACAAGTGTACTATTAGTCATGGGAACATTATGAAATTGTATTTCGAAACTTGATTAGATACAAACATTTTTTGTTCATTTTTTTTTAACTCAACTATTTCTAAAAATTTCATGTTAGAAACATAATTGACTCATATTGAAAATGATTCTTTGTAATAACCATATGCTGCAGACAAAAAAAATCCAAACCATTACCTATTTCCAACTTTTCAATATTATCTCTTAGAAAATAGATTATTTGAAACTTCACCAATATTTTAAAATTTTATACATCAAAGTGTATCTCAATGAAGTTCACATCGTTAATCTACCCCTCAATATTTTAAAATATTCAAATAAAACAAGTTTTATATCTTAGCTAAAAGATTTAGTATAACTGATTTTGTGGCATTCTGCAAATAAATATCTATTTTGTTATGTGTGGTTAGTCAATTTTACAATCTAGAACTTAAAACCTTTATTTTTATTTTGTAATCATGAGGTGCCATGAAGTTCAGTACTGAAGATTGTTGCTTTATAACAAGTTAAAATTTAAACTTGATGTTTCTAAGTGCAATCTAAACAGAAAGAGGCTGTCTAATTGAGAAAACTCAAAACATCAAATCAAATTGCAATAGCTAAGTTGCTACTTTTTTGACAAAAATATTTCCACTCTTAAAGTAACAGAAATATTCTTAAAACATTTACAAATCAGGTTGCACATACAACTAATATTAAATCTTAAATTGACAATGTAAAGAATCTACAAATTTTGATGGGCATAAAACTATTATTGTCTGTTAACACTTCCAACTAATGCAAAGGGAAGTTATTGTAAATTTGTTTCATTTTGTATTTAATCGTTTATTTTATTTTTAAATGTATAAATTGTAAGAGTTCAATTTTCTAATGTTATATCAAATAAACATGTTATTTTAACTTATTTGATCCAATTTATCCTTAATGATATGGCGACCTTGTAACGGCTAAAAGCAAAATTTATTGCAGGCACAATAAGTTAGCTTTGGATACAGAGGAAAGTCAGCCAACAGATGAAACTAGAATTTTCACTCCTATTCGATCGGATTCTCTTTCCTCTACTAAAATAGCATCTGTTGGTGCTGGAAAGTCTCATACTGTTTTCCTAACTCGTAACTAGAATATCTCCTTTTAGTCTTGTTTCATATTTTTAAAATTTTTATTTGGAAAATGAATATCATTTGCTGAATTTTCATATTTGTGCAAATATTTTGCTGCACTTTTATATAAAATTTACCAATTTGGTTCTTGTATGAAGTGGCTTATGTATAAAATTTTGCATGTTGGTTTATTTTGGAATCATTTTAAATTAACATATCACACTCTTAGTAGAATGGTGTCATTGCAGTAGAACCTTCATTATCCAAGTTCCGATTAACTGAGTGTCTGTTATGCTGAATTTGATACCAATTTTTTAAAGCTTTAAATAAAGCTTCAGATATGAGAGGTGGCACTTAGTCACTCAAGACACTTTGTTCTTGACTGGTCTGGTTTAGCAGGCAGAATACTGCCTGTCGCAATCATGTTAAGGACTTTTTCAAGGGAGTTTAAAAGGTGCACAACCGCTTCAGATTTATTGTAAAATTATAATAAGTACATATTGCAACTCAAATCCAAGTATATACTCTTAATCCTTGCTTCATGAATTTTTCTGTTGCATTAGTAGTAACATGTATTACAAAAAAAATTCTGTATTTCATTTATACCATTTTGTGTTACTATGTACATATTATTTGAGGTAGCCTTAGTCCACATTACCTCAGACAATCAAGGTTCTACTGAAAATCGTGTCTAAATAAATTAACATTTTTAATTTTTGACTGCTTTTTAATGCTACAATAATTAAGACTGTTTATTTTGATAGTATGGTATTTTGGACGAAACATTTATCTTCTATAAATTCATCTAATTTGTTTCAATTTTTACTCTCAATCTAGAAACAGAGGGGGTATTTACAGTGGGATCCAACCGTTTCGGCCAACTTGGATGGGGCAATCTGGGTATAGACTACAGCATGCCACAAGGGGTGGAAAAGTTGAAAGGTGTCCAAGCCTCTCAAGTAGCTTGTGGAGCCTTTTTCACTTTAGTCATTACCAATGGTAAGTTCTCATTAAGCTTTTTTTTATCTTTGAACTGAAATGCCATTTTTATTTATTTTAATTCTTGATAGCTATTCGGGCCATCGTAGCTCAGTGAGTTTGCCCACTATGGTATCAATCTACAAGTTATAGACAGGTTTTATTCTGTAATTTACCCTGGGTGTATTTCTCTTCTGTCAGTAAAACTTTTCTTGTGTGTCCATTTACTTGGCGTTGTCTGTCTTGTGTTTTGCACAGCTTGCCAAATATGGCCCTTGCTCCGTAAAAACCCAACCAACCTCTTGCGTACATGCGACAAAATCCTTCAAAAATCTTGCCTTTAACACACTTTACTTAACACTTCAGTTTTTGTTTGTTGAGTTCCTAAAACTGAAACTTGTTATTATTGTAATTCAATGCCATTGGATTCATATCTCAGATGCCAGTACTGAGATAGAAATACAAGGTTGTCTAGTTATTCCTGATATACATGGGTTGGTAAATGTCTTGGCTTTGTGGCAAAGTATTTTTCGCATGTTAATTCGTTATGCTCTACAATAAATCACAACAGTGGTATTACCACTTTTTAAAAATCAACCAAATCAAAGCTCCCCTTTAAAGTACACTTTCTGCTGTTCATTACTCAATATATCAGAAAAACTTCTGCTCGTAACAGTAAAAGTCCTCTTGTATATGGGACCACTGTTGCTCAGTGGGTTTATCCACTGTGCTAGTAATCTGCAAGCTATAGGAAGTGCAGGTTCAATTCCTGTTACTTACCCTGGATGTATTTCTCTCTTCTGTGGCAGTAAAACTTTCCTTGTGTGTATGGCTATTGCTTGACATTGTTTATCTCATGTTTTGCACAGCTTGGTGAAATATGGCCCTTGCACCATAAAAAATAAACAAGTACATAGATATTGAACAGCTGTTTTCTTCGAATAACCAACCATCTATTGAGCCATTCAGTGCAAAATGTAATCAGCCATTAGGTTACACCTGCATCTCTGAAGTATTCCAAATTCTTTATAGCTGGCATTTTTTACTTTATTTCCTGTTGTAACAGCATCACAAATATCAATAATACTGTTCAAAGAAAAGATTAACTAACATTGTACAAAGTATTGCCTTAAATCTGTGAATGGGTCAACTGAAGGGTTTCGAGCAACATGGTGATAAGCCACAGAAATATGTTCTGTAATGGAAAAAATTAAAAACGATTCAAGAAGATTGAAAGAATTTCTGATTACTTGTATGAGTGCATAATGCTTTAAAATTGAAGATGACATAATCTCTTGAATAGTGAATAAACCATTATAATTTTTTAAAACTTAAAAGTTGCTAGCCTGAAAAACTTGAAAAGTGGCTTATCTTTATGTTGCCCAAAGCAATTCACCTTTAACGAATAAAATATACTGAACATTTTCTGAGTTTTGGAAATTCACTTAATTTAAATTAATACAGGGATTAAAAAATGTAATCTGGAACAGATTTGTAATGGTTTCATTTTACAATTTGTGCTGCTTTTTACAAACCTCAAGGGACTTAAGAAAATTTGTAAGACTAGAAGATTTGTTTCCAGGAAATTAAGAATTGTTTTATGGTATTTGGGTTAAAATGTACGAAATTTTATAAAAGTCTGGGTTTGTAAAATCAGAATTCATTGAAGCAAAATTTGACTATTTTTATTAGAGAAAAGATTGTACATTTTAAACAACTCAGCAAAGTCACAATATTAAATATATGATTGGCCATTTGTATTTTTTTTGCCACTTGTGGATTGTGATATCAAAAACTAGTCAAAAATGTTCCTTTTCATTAGTTACCTTTATGCATAAGTCACTGATTAGTCATCGAAAACAGGATTTAAAATTTTTCTTTGAAAACTTTTTGTAATGTTGATATAAGTATATTTTTAACCTGACAAATCTTATAACATTCCAGATAATTATCTTTATTGCTGGGGAAGATGTCCTAGATCTTTGATGGAAAAGCAAGAATCTGTTGTTTTCGATATAGAAAAACCAACTGTATTTAAAAATAAGTATGTTCAATCTATATCCTGCAATTCTGAAAATTGCATTATTGTTGCCAAGGGTAGATAATATCGAAGCAAAATGTTTACAATTTGGCTTTGATAAATCTTTATGTGCATTTGTGTATGTTTACTTTTTTTGTTTTTACATAAAATACTGAAATGTATTTTAAAATTAGTGCAATATGTTTTGCCATGTTTTGTTGAAATAAAACTATTATATTAGCTATTTTGAATTTGTCAATTGACTGCATTGATTTAGAATTGAATATTTACAGTATTTTTGTGAGTGCTTTATCTACAAAGTAGGGATATTTGGTCTTGAAGGATGCGATATTTTGTTGTTAGAAGGAAATTGACCAGATCTTGATCTCATAATCATCAAAAAATTGGCAATATCTTGATGACAAGATGTCTCGTTAGCAGAATTGGTCAAATCTTGAGGGACGCGATATCGTCAAAACCATTTGGAGGTTTAAAAAGTATTTTAAATATGGAGGATCACCTTGACCCCGTGGGTTTGCCAACTGTCCTAGCAACCTGCAAATTGTAGGCAATTGTTGATTTGATTCCTGTAACTTGGAGTGGATTTCTCTCTTCTGTGTAAAACTTTCCTTAACTGCATATTTCCATTTACCTGATGTTTGGTGTGACTTGGCCTAATATGGCTCTTGTGCCATAAAATTCAACAAATTAAGGAAGTATGGAAAAGATTAAAGTTACTGATAAACATCAAAAGGGCATATTAAATATTACTCTTACGATTTTAAGGACATTGCTAGTCAAGCACTATTGCCTGTCGCCATACGACATCTGTGTTTGCAAACAAAACTTGTTATGATTTGAAATGCAACATGAATGTTCACATGTGAATTTCAGATGTGATACTTTACCCAGGACTATAGGTGACTTACTAGTACTTCAGTACAAGGGCCTGAAGGCTATGGTGGAACCAGAAAATGTAAACTGTGATGTGCAATCTATTTGCTAAGTTTAAGATTTATAAATCTCTTCATTTCATCTAACAAAATGAAGTAGAAGTAGAAAATGAAGTAAAAGTAGAAAACTAATGCTGAGCTTTGGCATCCTGAAATTTGCATAACTTATTCTATGTAGAATTTCTATGTCTATTCAACAATGTTCAGCATCACTACATTGATCCTTTAGACGTGATAGAAATGAAACAATTAACTCAACTTCAGGCTGTCACTAGCTGAACTATTGGAAAACGAAAAAACACAAGCATATGAAGTGGACAAAGTTCATAAAGCTGTCTGACAGTGCAACAAAACTTCTGAGGAAGCAGTTTTACTTGGTTAGAAGCAATACTCTTGGGCAAAGATGAGTAGTAAAGCAAGTTTATAATAAAATTGTACAAAGGGGAAGAAAATTGCATTTTTGCAAATTTGCACATTGAATTTTCAAAATCCACATCTGTTTAATTAGACTCATTATCTAAACTGGTGCTGGGGACTTAGACTACAAATATGAGGGTTTGAGCAAATTATTAGTATCCACTTTTATAATGTAGACATCTCACGCTCTAGCATACAAGGTGTTATGAAGTTGAAGATATTGCAAAATTATATAATAGTGTGCTCTGTTTTATGGTTAGAGTGGCTTCACTAAAATATAGACTTGAAAAACAATTCTTGATTGAAACTATATTTAAATAACATGTTGAGGTTTATTGGTATCTTGAATGGTATAGTAAAGAAATAAACATGTGCATTTTTTTAATTTAGAAAAAACAATTATATTAGTATAATTTCTTCAGCATCAAATGACATCAAAATATCAATTTATTTTTAACTTCTATGCTTCTATATACTTCTATGCTATTAACTTTTATTTTTATAAATGTATTTAAAATACATATATAAAAATTAAGATTAATATCTAAACTGAACTTTGCTATTAATCTTATGAATCTACTCGTTTTAGTCTTTTCAAACCATCCAAAGAGATCTGAGAAAAATACTCATCAAAGTTATTAACTTTACACTACAAATTTTATGCAAAATGTTTTCTATCATAGCCACATAAAATTGAACAAATTTATGTTTTCAGCTACAAAATTTTCATTTTCGAGCCAAATAGTGAAATCCATTCATGTTAGCATTTAACTTGTTCTGTAAAATTGCAAAATGATGCACAACATAATAATAGTATACAACTCACTGTAAAATCTACAGATTAATTTTTAAATATTAAATTCAAATTTTTAAATGTTAAGACATTGAAATTATCAATTAAGAGAAAGATTTTAATATTTCGCAATATTATTTCTCATCGCAAAATCAAATTTGAAAGTATTTTAAGCATTAATAATTTTCTTCTCTAGCCCCCAATTCTCTCAACATATGTATATAAAGTATGCTAATAAAACTTGTCAGTGCAAAGATGTTGGTAAAATTGCCAGTAAACGATTATCTATCAACGATCTATAAGTCATCTGTTGTTTCAAATGTAAAAATATTCTTTCCTTTTTGCTACATCTCTCAGTAATGTCGATCCAGAAATTCGTATTATCAATTTATGGACTTCTCCACAAATTCTTTAAATCAAAGTGAAATTTGAGTTTTAAGTAACCTTAAATGTGCCTTTGAGTTCCACTGACAGCTAGGAAAGATATTTGGTAGTTCAATTTAGTTCGCATTGGAGCAACACAACGGCTATTGGCGACGGTCCTGGATCAATCCCGAAGGGAAAGGTCCGTAGACTTCGCGATTTGAGCTACGGTCAGATGACGAGGTCAACACCTGAACTGGCACCTCGCTCCCTTAACTTCCACACCACGCCAACATGATAAACAAGTGTGGAAGTACCTTAAGATGTTGGAAGAACTCTGACTTTCATGATTTAGGTATAATTCTAGTTCAAAGTTCAATTTACTAAACAATTCTTTAAAAATATCTAACACGATCACTATAGTGACCGTTCATTGGTTAATTAACTGGAAAATTAAAATTAATCCTTCTAAATGCCCCCTTATGTTCTCTAACAAAACTCCAGCCCAACTCCAAAATATTAATTTCGCCAACAAATCCTCCTTTTTGTTTACCAAAAATATCTCAGAATTAGACTTGATTTCAAACTTCATTTTATGAACCATATTAAAACTCAGGAAAAAAGCCTTAGCTCACAAAAGTTTACCCTCATTGATCGCCTCAGCCATCTCTTTAAAAAAAACCTCTTATTTATAAAATGATCAGACCTACCCTTCTCTATACATCTCCTGTCTGAAGTTCTACTTGCAAAACAAATATATAAATCCAAGCCTTTCAAAACACCACCCTTCAAATGGTTAATGCCCCTATTATAAAATTATTCATGACCTCAAAGTTGAATTGATTGCTGAATTCATCAAAACTCTATATCAAATTTTTTAATAAGATTTGATTTCATCCCAAATAAACTTCTCCAAAACACATATCCCTTACCATCCAAAAATCATTAAACTTAGAAAATGACAGATCTTAAAAGGCCGCGGTAGCCCAGTTGGAAGAGTAACGGTTTAGCAACCGGAGGGTTGCGAGTTTGAAACTCGGTCCAGCCAAAGATCGCCGTGTACATTAAATCTGTCGTGGCCTCAAATGTCCTCATGTTGGCGTGGTGTGGAAATTTGGAGAGTGGGGTGCCAGCTCAAGTGTTAATCTCGTCATCTGACCGTGGTTCAAAATTACGTGTCCTCGGATCTTTCCCTTTGGGATTGATCCCGGACCGTCGCCAATTGCCCGTTGTGTTGCTCCAGCGCGACGTTAATTAACTACCTACCTACCTTCATGAAAATGAATATACCACGTTCCTAAAACGACGTGGTGTAAATTCAGAGATTCTGTTGGAAATCTCATCAACCCTTATTACCAAACTAAACTGAATTTATGTATTTTTTCCTCCACAGTTCTTGTGTATTTTCCACCTCTTTTTCGGATCAGATTGTGTAATTGTGTTCCTTTGTAACGTAAATTGGACTCCTAATTGTATCAATTATATTAAATTCTATCTTTTTCTAATTTATATTCCTTTTCTATAGTGCTTAACGACACTTTCTTTAACTCATCTCTTTCATAGAAATCTTACTATTTATAAAATTATTTTATTAATTGATTTGGAGGTAAGCTGTTAACACTCCGATGGTAGCGCTGGATCTGAGAGATCCACGTTTGTATAGCCATAAGGAAATTGGTGATATCAAGTGCAATTAAGTGAGAGTCATTCTAGTGTTCTACAATAATACATACAATTACATATTCTACAATAAGTAATTTTTCAAGGTTTTGTTCAAGAAGAAATTTTTTTAAGTTGATATTTTTTCAAATAAAAGTTTTATATTAATACATCTGATTTATTCTATCACTTTTCCCCAACAATATATGTATTTGTGATTATATGATCGATTTTCGGTCGTGGATCTCACAGATACGATGCCGCCATTGGTGTTACTCCAGAGGCGCCAGCATCTGAATGTTAATAGTTAGTAATTGATGCGTCTGAATTTAGAAGTGGGACCTGGTTTTCTGGAAATACGGAAAATTTCTAAATTTGAACTTTTCATTTTAGCTCTAGAAATTCCAACATTTTTTAATTATAAAAAATTAATAGAACAGAACTAGAATTCCATGTGATTTTCTGAACTTCCCGAAATACTGTTGGTTCCCTAATTTTTTAAATTTCCTTCTATAGAATTTTTTTTAATATTTTCGATGCGTCTGAATTTAGAAGTGGGACCTGGTTTTCTGGAAATACGGAAAATTTCTAAATTTGAACTTTTCATTTTAGCTCTAGAGAAATTCCAACATTTTTTAATTATAAAAAATTAATAGAACAGAACTAGAATTCCATGTGATTTTCTGAACTTCCCGAAATACTGTTGGTTCCCTAATTTTTTAAATTTCCTTCTATAGAAATTTTTTTAAATATTTTCGATTGTACCAAGCTGATGTTCGGAAATACGGTTCGCTTTCGTTCTGAATTCGAATGTATTGCGCACCTTTTCCTTTCTTTCCTCAACTTACCATATTTAGAATATTTTTTTATTGGCCGATGAATGTACGAAGCCTTCTGCTTCATATAAAAGCCTGTCACGTCCCGAATCGTCCGTCATTGTTTGCATATTATATCTCTATTTCATGTATTTGTATCCTATGAATAGGGGAATATCAGCCTTTCTGCGACAGCCCATTCGTATGCGAATCATACAGCAGTCGATACTTCTTGTAGCAAAGCTGGTGATATTCGGCGCACGTTGTTCTTGGTTCTCGTTTTAAAATTCAAGAACTCTCATATTCCGCGTGGACTGAATGTTTCCGTCGCCATCTTCTGTGCGGATTCTAGAAAGAAGAGCGAATAGTATTCGATCTGTTCGATTCGCGATTTTGTTACTGAATAATTGCTAGCTGTCAGACGTTAAATTAGAGAAAGGCAAATCTGTTATTTTAAAACATCTGCGTTAACAGTTATTAATAACTTAACATTAACAGTTCTGCTTTCTGTTAGCAATTAACACTAACAGTTAGCCACCAAATTCAGAGCTTGTTATCAGCTGTTAGAAATTGACACCAGCGGTTAATTTTAAGGGTTATTACTATTTAAACTAACCATTATATAAAAAAGTTTACAATTTCAACTTCTTACTTTTATCAAATACTAGCAGAAGTACTCGGGTTGAATTGGTTAACTCCCATTTTCGTTAATAAATTGTAATTCCTATTTATCACATGTAACAACTACCGCATTAATAAAGGTACATAATTCTTAAATACTCAATTTGACAAATGTATATAAATGTCAAATTTTACATTTTTATAAAATTCAAATTTTTAGTAAGAAAGTCTCTAGAGTGCAGCAATGTTACCCAGAATGCATAGTATAATTGAGAGTATGCATATAAATGCCTTGTATGTCGTTTAAAAACAAAAGCGTTCCCCAAAATTATCATATAGTCAAAAAAATTTAAAAACTAATTAAATATTTATTTACGCTGATTACAGATATTCAACGAAAAACATAAAATTGAAAGTTCAGAGATCCATTTTGAAACGTAGATTAATAAAAAAGTTAAAAGTAATGAATGCATCTGTTTTTTTACTACAAAAAGGATTCCTGGCATATAAGCTATCGTACAAAAACTTTAAAAAAAACCCGAAGATTTAAAATGATTGTTTAAGACTAATTCAGTTGCGCATGCCAAAAATAATTTCTAAAAATATCAAGGTTGCATATTAGCTAACAGTCCTATTTTAAAAGGTTTTGTGCTGTATATTTTATTTATAATGTTTTATTCTCTTTATCGTCTGTCCAAAATATTCAGAATTCTTTATATTTCATGCAGAAAAAATATGACTCAAAATAAATAAAGTATTAGAACTTAAATTTAGTAAAAATAGTTTTGGGAAAAATAATTGTTTTTTCAGTAGTACTACAATCCAAGTAATCGCAGTGCTCAATAAACCTTCCAGCTTCTCCAAAAGTACCAAATTATGGTTCTCCGTGTTTTAGCATGAAACTTGTCTAAATATTTAAGCAAAGGAAATTCAAATAATGAATTCACTAAACTAAAGTATGATTTGTAAAATATAAAACATTGTATTAAAATTTGATTTAATACAATGTAAAATAATACAATACAATATAAAACATTGTAAAACATTTGATTAAATTTTTTGTGTACTCGCACAGACACAAAAACAGGCGTAAAACGGGAAGACAGGCCAACTCAACCAAGTTCACTCATTAAATGAATGTAAGTACTCACAGTATGCAAAGTTTCATGAAAATACACTCAGCCGTATAGACGCAGTACGGCACACACATACAGACCCCAAACGCGCAAGATACCAATTTTGTATTAGAAGGGCCTAAAACGGATAAATAACTTGAAATGGTTCGAAAATATTCAATGTACATACAAACACTCCATTTTTATTTACATAGATTTTTATGAATTTCAATTTAAAATTTAATTTAATTCAAGTTGCTTCACTGCTATCCTAATAACATTTATCAATATAACTTAATATTTTCGATAATTGCTATTACTGAACACTGCTATTGGAATAATAGCCCATCTTTACATTAAATGATGTTTTCGAAAGTAGCCTTTATATGTTGCCGATACTTTTAAAACCTATGCCAGCAACTTCATTTGAGTTTACTGATGTTATACAAACAGCAGTGGCACAACTAGGAGACAGTCTAGGCGGGTAAACTTACCCGCCTATTCTAGTTTTTACTGATATGGTGATTTTTCCTATTCTACAAAATCTATTACACTGCTGGCCACCGTAAATGCAACACCCTGAAGGAAGCATGCAAATAATATGAAATTTACAACATGCATTAGCGGAGGTGAGATATGCAAATGATTAGAATTTCAGCGCAGACGCACATCACGCGCGCCTGTGGCGCCACTTCAAAGCGCTATTTAAGGCTTGGAGATTTCGACGATTTCAAGTACGGCAATTGTGTTTTTCTTGTGGTTTTTTCAAAAAAACGATCAATTATGCCTCGTAGAAAACAGCGATCATCTTTTGATCAAGTATCCGAGTTCGACAGAGGAAGGATAGTGGCCTACCGAGATTGTGGATTATCTTTCAGGGAAATCGGTAGTCGTGTTGGACGAAACCAAACAACTGTAATGCGGATATGTGATCGTTGGATGCAGGAGGGTACGACGGACCGACGTGTTCGATCGCATCCACCTCAGTGCACCACTTCACGTGATGACAGGCATATTGTGCGTATAGCAGTGACGGATCGCTCAGCCACATCACGAACCATAGCACAGCACATTCAGTCTGTACCGCATCATCCAGTGTCTGCGCGTACCATTCGACGCCGTTTACAGCAGAGTGGTCTGTCCGCAAGACGTCCATTGCTTCGTCTACCCTTGACGCAGAACCACAGACGTTTCCGCCGCCAATGGTGCGATGAAAGAAGGATGTGGACGGCAGAATGGAATGAAATTGTCTTTACTGACGAGTCACGCTTCTGTCTGCAACACCACGATGGTCGGATTCGAGTCTGGAGACACCGTGGAGAGAGGATGCTGAACATCTGCGTTATGCACCGCCACACTGGTCCTGCACCGGGTATTATGGTATGGGGCGGTATTGGATATCACTCTCGCACTCCTCTAGTACGTATTGCCGGTACTTTAAACAGCCAGCGCTACATCTCCGAGGTGTTGGAGCCAGTTGTCCTTCCTTACCTTCAGGGCTTGCCCACAGCCATATTTCAACAGGATAATGCGCGACCACACGTGGCACGCATTGTCCAAGGGTTCTTCGTCAATCGCCAGATTGAATTGCTTCCCTGGCCAGCTCGCTCTTCGGATCTTTCGCCGATAGAAAACATGTGGTCCATGGTTGCTCAACGATTGACCCAGAATACATCCCCAGCTGCCACACCAGATCAACTTTGGCAACGTGTGGAAGCTGCTTGGTCTGCTGTACCCCAAGAACACATTCAAAGTCTCTTTGAATCAATGCCGAGGCGTGTGGCAGCGGTGATCTCCAACAATGGCGGCTACTCTGGCTACTGATTTTGGCAGGAACCACACTTCACAGAAGTCTATAAATTTAATCATTTGATACTTGGTCAACATGTTATCTACAAAATAAATTTTGTTGTGATATCTCTTGTCTTTCTTTGTGTTGCAATTTGGGTGGCCAGCAGTGTAATAAAGTTAAAATTTGAAGAAAAATAATCACAATTGCAATAGATGAAAAACTGTCTTAAAGATCTTGAACTATCTTGATCAAGAAACTTAACCCCAGACTTCTCACTTAATTATATCTATTCAAATGTAAGTGGTTTATGCGCATGTGTGATGACAACACATCCATTCTGAATAACGCGCTTTTCATGCACTTATATTTTCTATACTGTAGTTACTAAACGAAATTGAATTTATTTAATAATTAATTAGTATTTAATAATTTATTAGATTATTGTTTTAAGGTTTGTTCACTTCTGTATTTTTGATAATTTACATTTCTAAAATATTAATAACGTATCTTATAAATTTATACATTAAAAAGTGTGTTAATTTACAAATACCGAAACTATACTTTCAATACTTCATTTTTTGCAAATTTTAATTAACTATTCAAACTCATAGAAATGCATTATTTAATTGCTAATTAACCTTCGTGTAGAGCAAAAAATAAAAACGAATGTAGAGGACGATAAACCAAAGGCTTATTTATAATACGTGACCAACGATAACAAGTTAAAACCACCAATTAGAAATGAAGTGCCCTTTTGAAATGTTTATACCTGCTTGTAATTGCACCATAAATAGAACAAGAAAACATTCTGTGCATACAGCAAAAGTTAAAATGTAGATAAAATCAAGGATATTCTTCAAGAGAAATCAATATCTAAAGACAAAAATTTAAATATGAAAGAAGTATGGAACACCTTTCCAACAAGTAGCATGAAAAGTTATTCCACTGGCACGTATGTGAAAATCATATTCACAGATTTTAGTCTTGAAAAGGGCTATCTCTTTTTCTTTATTGATCTATAAATCTTTTTGAACTACCTTTCCTTTTAGTAAACTTGTCCCAAATTTGTGGATATATCTATTTTTTATAAAAGAGCTAATATCAAGCGGTCACATGAGACAACTCAGTATAACAAGAGACGATTTGATGTTAGCTCTTTTTACAGAACAAGAAAACTTACAAAACCCAAAAGTTTGAGATAAGCTTATTCGAAGAGGAAGGTAGTTTATATTCAAAGTTTATTTATGAATAAATAATAAAAGATACAGCCATTTTCAAAACTTATATCTGTTTGCGGTTGTTTCATACTTGACAGTAGAATGGTCCATCAGCGTTTTCAGTCAAAGATATTTAGGGTAACTTGGGTATTTTCAATAAACCACTGGATGAAAACGATTGGTGTCATCACGGGGGCCAACTCCTAAGGATCCGAAACCTTTGCCCTCAATAATTTTACGAAGAGGGCAATAATCCAGCCCCCTAGGGTCCCAATATTTTTATGGGTTGGGGCACACTTAACGTGAGAAATCAATACTACAAACACAGATATTGAGCTTAAACGAATGTGCAGAGTGGCTTGATCTCATTCATTGTATTGTTAGACCGTTGTGTTTGGAAACAGAGTCACCTATTCCTATGGGTTCAAACTCCTTGGATCCATTATTGGGGTACCAAGGGAGTTGAGCCCATAGGATTCCATGGTTAGGCTGGGGGTTCAGCTATATTTTTGATCGCGATCAGTTTGTTTGCAATATGTATACATTATCTGTCGATCTGTACATTTGCAAAATATATATATCATGTTCAAGGGGGACCGGCCCCAACCTTAAAAATATTGGAGCCCTGGGGGGTTGGGTTGTTAAGACTTGAAGCCCGGACCCTCTCCAATATGAGAGGTAAATATTACAATGATAGTATCCGCGCTGATCAATATGAGAGGGTTTTTCAGAGTGAACAAACCAGACGGTCTGCGAGGATTTGCATCTGTCGTCCGAATGCTCTCGAGTGTGATACATATCGGGCTTACCTTAAAGTATAGTTTATCGTCGCTTTGACGACGTTTGGCGCTTAATAAATGGCTCTGACCAATCAAGTATCATACATCATTTCGGCAATTCTTTGGAAGTTTTATTGGCGAAGTTCTAAAATCGAAAAACAAGTCAAGTGACGTCATGTTCGGAATACGTACAGGAAATACTACCGCCATCTCCCGAAGATGCCTCATAAACAAAATAGACTTCAGAAAAACATGAAGCAACTGTAGTTTCACTTGCCCCCACGCCAATAATTTTCCCTAGCTGGCGCGACTGGTCGTTATTAATCCCTGAGGAAGGAGTTGTCAAAGAGAAACGAAACTCCACATAAAGCAACCTTGAAATTCGTTGAGATGTTAGCACGCGAAAGTCATGTCTTACATAAAACAGAAAATTATCCTTACATTTTGCTCATTGATTCTACATAAAAAATGCCATTTTGCTCAGAAAATAGAATTTTACGAACTTCATCCTCTTAATCCCAACATATGACCCTTCTGGGTTATCCAATCTTCATTCAGCTCACATTCAAATCCTGAGTCAAATAACAAAGAGAAATTCAAGTTACTTGTTATGCTGATCATGACTATAAGGTAATAGAGTGTGGTTTTTTTCCTTAGAATTCTAAATATGAAAAATATAGCTAGAAACTAAGGTGTTTCTCAGAAACTTTAAAAATTCCATTTAAAACATGACGTTAGTAATGTCAAGTCGTCTTTTTTATCCTAAACTTTATTAAAGGAGCATTAAATAACAATGCAATTATTTTTTATAAATTTTTAAATTCTAGAAACATAAAAATCTTTAGAACACATTTTCTATATACAGACAAAAGTTTCACCCTGTGTACCAGAGTACAACTCTGTGATAAGTGCCTAAGTAGAAAAAATTGTAAAGCTAGAAGTACAGAGCAACAAAAAAGAAATATGATTATGTACACTATAATAATTATATACAAATTTACAGAACGCGACAAAAGTCTATTTTGTTCGAACGAAGGACTGGTACCAAGGTAGGTAGGTAGATAGTCGAATTAACGTCGCACTGGAGCAACGCAATGGGCTATTGGCAATGGTTAGAGATGAATCCCGAAGGGTCTCTTCCGAGGAGAATCCGAGGACAACGCCTCGCAAGTTTGAACCATGGTCAGATGACGGGGTCAACACCTGAGCTGACACTCTCCAAACTTCCACACCATGCTAACGTGAGCACATTTGGGGCCCCGTCAGATTTAACGTGCACACACCCCCGTACACGATGACCTTTGACTGGATCGAGTCTATCTCGCAACCCTCTGTTTGCTAATCCGCTACTCTTCCAACCGGTCTACCGAGGCCCTGGATGCCAAGGGATGGAAAATTTTGTCAACCAATCTTTTAAGGAGTGTTCTTTGCTCAATAAGGTTCGTCAAAGAGAACAGGTATATTGTGTTCTGACTGCAGTTGTCACACGCACACTGATCATTTGAGGAGAGTCCAAATTTGTGGAAATATCCCTTCGCACAGTTGACATATATGGCGTCAGTTGAATATTTGATGAAAAATGGCGGTTTTTCAATTCTATTCTACATTACATACCTCAAAAGTTTATAATTTATTATCTGATGCGTGCTCACATATTGATGAATTGGTTTAAAATGTTTTTGAAAGTTAAGAATATCGAAATTTATTACACTCAAAGCAATTCAGTTTTTGCATTTCAGTCGCTACTTCTAAACAAATGACATGTATTTCGTTCCTGTGATACGACAATTGTTTTCTTTAGAACTTAAAACACGTTGAAGCAACATTATCTACGAATTCCTGGTGGTAAATGTTAATAACATATCGTCGACTTGCAATGGAAACACACTAAGTAAAAATTTTCAAAATTAGAGTGTTTTGCTTTTCTAGATCAGAATATGGTGATTTTTAGATAAGTTCGCACTAAATCATTTTTTCTTTGCAAGGACGCTAGATTTCTTTTCTGGAGAAACACATTTAGTTAATTTAGCAGTAAGGAGAATTTTTTCTCCGTTTTCGCAGAATTGTGTCTATTTTACGTGAATACGTCTTTAAAATTGAAACAATACTGAGGGCATGCATGAAAAGTCTAACGTTACAAAAAAGTTACAACTGTTTGTCTTACGATTTCAGAGCTAAAACAAGCATCCAGAAGATCAATATAGCGTCGAGCAAAAAAAGTTGTCATTACCTTACATGACCTTCGAATCGAGTGCGCAGGCACACTAATTGCGGGAAGGGGGTCCGTAATATGTCGAAATTCTACGGTGGGTACCGGGCGATCTTTGGGCCAGTGTAACTTTGGATTTCATGGAATGAGGACTGCGCAAGTAGTGGCATTCGAAAGCTACCGAATTACACTACTATTTATATTGGACAACAACAATCTCTCAACAACAATTAATATCAAACTGCACTTTAATCGCTCAAACTGTAAATTAATTGTTGAATATTTGCAATAAACAATCGTTCGAACTTCCTATGTCTGCTTCATTCATTCCACAACACAACATCAGACCCAAGTATTCAAGTCAAAACTATGGTTTATGCCCTCGATACAACCTACCAATTTTTTGACGGTGTGTTTCAGTTGTAAGCCGGCGAAAGGGCTGAAAAAGGAGCAGAATTTAATAGCAATATTACCGCCCCTATTTGTAAAAACCATCGTTATTTAACGTGCAATGAACTGCTTAAGATAAGATGAAGGAGGCGCCATCACTCATTGTCACTTTTCATTAATATTCTCTATCATTTGAAGAAATCTTCGGTGAATTATTTTCGTATTCCATCACCTATAAAGCTATTATCTCCTTTTATGAAAAAACTGTTTTAAAGAACGCATTTCATATTATTTTATTTCTTTGACCCTCTTTTTTTACTAAAATGTTAAAATTTAAAGTACCTACAACATGGAGAGGTTTCGAAGGTGATCTGAGATTAGACGTTTTCCAGTGTTTATGCTGCCCTGGTTGACTAAATGTGGTCTTCTTTTTATGAAGAAGGATGGCAACAGAGGAGTCTCTAGAGACAGAGACGCCGTCGTGGACTATTAAGCGTCCCATCTCCCTTTTCTACAGCCACGAGTGCGAGGGACGACCTAAAAATTGTTTCATCGCTGAAAACACCCCCTACCGTTATTTCCAACCATTCAACAGTATGACCTAAAAGTAAAGGATTAGACCCACTTACGTTGGTTTGATAAGCAAAACGTTAACAGTATAATGTTACTTAAACTCTATAAACAATGAAGCGTAAAAGTGGCAATGTTCATCTCATCCACCGAGACCGAAACACAAGATAGTCAGTTATACCCGATTTACATTAATTAGTGAAATAGTTTTGTTGCAATATAGTATTGCAGTGTTACATGTTTCTTCCACTCTAAATACGATGCAAAGCGTTCAGGTTAGGGTCATTACATGTGTTATCTCATTGTTCAACCAAAATAGTTCAATTGAATACCAAGACCACGAATAGAATAGTTTTTCCGATTTACATTGGAAATCTTAGTAGTTTTGTTGTAGATATGTATTGCAATGTTTCTTCCACTCTACATACGAGTACAATATAGCGTAATAATGCACAGTGTTCGTGTTACTGTGTTATCTTTTGTCAAACAATACCGGAACAAAAATACAAGATGGTCAGTTATATCCGATTTACGTTGATGTATGGGAAGTATGGGTTTTGTTGCAAAAATCTTTCTAATATGTATTGCAAATGTTACTTGTTACTTCCACTCTACATGCAATGTAGCCTGTGTGGTATAGCGTTTATGTTAGCTGTGTTAATTCATTATTCAACAATTCCGAGACCGGAATATAGAATGGTCTATTTTTTTCCGATATACGTTGGAAATCTTAGTTTTATTGTAGAAATGTATTGCAATGTTCCTTTCACTCTACATACGAAATAGTGTATAGTATTCGTTAGATCTCAAGAATGCCGGGATAGAAACACAGGATGGTCAGTTACATTCGATTTACGTTGATGTATGGAATACAAGGGTTTTGTTGCAAAATAAGTATTGCAATGTTATATGTTCCACTTTACATGCAATGTAACTTGTGTTGCACAGCATTCATGTTACCTGAGTGACCTCATTGTTTAACAATTCAGAGATCGCAACCAACCACTCCTTAAGACGGACAGCAGATGAAACTTTCACCCACTTCATAATGTCAATAAGTTTAGATGTCCATGCTGCATTGTCTGTCACACAGAACAATCAGGGGCACGTCCATGACTTGGGAAAAGGATCTTTCGAAAAATTCTCCTCAGTCTCCAAAAAACTCTGAACCACTTACGATTTTTCAATGCAATATTTATGGATTAACTACTCTAGATACAAAGGAAGGACGTCATGGAACTGATCTGGGATAAGTAAAAAATGAGGTATACGTGTTATATATTCTTACTACGTAGACGTAACTATTGTGTTTACGTGTTATATATGCGTAATACTCTTCAATCCCTTGTACCAATTTTAACACAGATGAAAGCGAAATATCCGTGTATTGTTTTAGTTTGTCGATCTGAAACTTGCCATACAGTATTCAAAATTTACTACCCGCTACTCATTATTTGTTATTATCTTCTATTATCAAGAAAATAACGTAAACTTATAACGTACTATGTATACGTAATGAAAATAATGGAAGCTAATAGTGTACATGAAACTAAGACGTACATGAAAATAGTGGAAACTAATAACGTATTATGTAGACGTAACTATATATGCTTATTATGTAAGTTACATGCATACATGATACTCTTCAATCAAGGCGAAAGATCCATGTATTGTTTTAGTTTGTCGATCTGAAATTCGCCATACCGTGCTTACAAACTCAAAATTTCTCCTCACAGCTCATAATTTGTTATTTTCTTCTATTATCATGAAAATAATGGAAACTAACGTTCACGAAGGAAATCCTGAAATGGAAAGAGTTTTCAACCCACGTTATTCTATTCCGTTGTTTTGCATTTCGAATGCCATAAATTGTTTTAAAGTCACCCTGAAGAGCTTAGCCTTACGTAACGCTCCGATGTAAGCCAGGAACAGAGATCGCTCGTAAATTATCTTACCTAAATGCAACTCGAGTGAGATTTATACCCATTCCCCTCAGCGCTGGAGCGAAAATATCTCACGCAGAGATCTCAGTGCATCCGATTTATAACTCAAGTTTATGTCGGTTTCATTTTTTCAATGAGAGGGGGCTCTTGGGCCCCTTTCTTTATGCATCTTCTGGGCCCTCGGGCCGATAATGTAGTGTTGCAACATGGAGCCGAGAGATACACCCTCTCCTGCAACGCGATCGCCTTGTCAGGTAAATCTTCATTTGTCTCAGAGTGGAGGATGGGATTTTTTTATGGCGTCAGTGAAGATTCAAACCAGTGAAGAGCTTCGGGCCAGTTTGTTTGGTATTTACTTGGTTGGGGGAGGTATCCTGTTGTCCCTTTTGAGGGCTTATTCTCTGAACGTCACGAGATTTTTTAAGGGTGTATTATTGCTTTTACGCAACAGCACACATAATGGCTAAATAACTACATCAATTGGGTGAAAGAATCCATGGATTCTTTCAACCTTTAGAAAGATTATATTTCTCCTTTCCTTGGAAATGTATCCTTTGAAAAAATGCTGTTGGTCTGTGTGTGTCTTTTCCTTAAAATAGAATGATTTGGAAAGTTTCCATTTGCCCTTTCCTTAGAATAGAATCTTTTAGAATTATTTTATTGTTTCTTTCCATGTAATCGAATCCTTATGGTATTTATTCGTTGGGGAAGGTATCCTGCTGTCCCTTTTTGAGGCTTAACCCTCCAAGTGGTTTCAAGATATCTCGTCAAAGATCTGACCCAATTTTCTTAATGACGAGACATCTCGTCAACAAGATATTGCCAAATTTTTTTTATAATTGCGAGATCAAGATCGGATCAGCTTTTTCATTTATTGACGGGATATCTCGTCCATCAAGATCCGTCAGTTTTACTAATGACGAGATATCTCGTCGAGATAATCACCAGGAGTGTAAATCCTCTGAGAATCAGGATTTCCAAGCAGTGTAGTATTTCTATTACCTACGACACACTTAATGACTAAATAATCACATCTATTGTGTGAAAAGATCCATGTATTCCTTCAACCTTTAAAAAGATTCTATTGCTCCTTTCCTTGGAAGCGAGTGCTTTGGAAAGATTCCATTTGTCTTTTCCTTAGAATGAAATCCTTTGGAATTATTTTCTATGTGTTCTTTTCCATAGAATCGAAACCTTATCGTATTTACTCGTTGGCATCCTGTTGTCCCTTTTTAGGGCTTAATCCTCTCAGCGTCACAGTATTTTTGAGTAGTGTGTACATTTGTTTTTACACCACAGTACACTTAATAACTAAATAACCACATCTATTTGGTGAAAGAATCCATGGATTCTTTCAAACTTTAGAAAGATTCAATTACTCCTTCACTTGAAAGTGAGGCCTTTGGAAAAATTCTGTTGGTCCTTTTGTTAGAATATGATCTTTGAAAAAATTCTATTCCTCTTTTCCTTGGAAATGAATCCTTTGGAAAGATTTTATTGGTCTTTTCCTTAGAATGGAATCCTTTCGAACGATTCCATTTGTCCTTTCTTTGGAATAGAATCCTTTGTAAAGATTACGTCTGTCCTTTCCTTAGAATAGAATCTTTGAAATTATTCTAGTTATTCTTTTCCATAGAATCGAATTCCTATCGTATTTACTCGTTGGGGAGGTATCCTGTTGTCCCTTTTGAGGGCTTACCCTCAGAGCGTCACGAGATTTTTGAGGGGTGTAGTACTGCTTCTACCCCATAACATGTTAAATGACTAAATAATCACATCTATTTGGTGAAAGAATCTCCATGTGGATTCCTTCAACCTTTAGAAAGATTTTGTCAATCCTTTCTTTGGTGTAAATCCTTTGGAAATATTGTCTTGCTCCTTTCCTTAGAATAGAATCCTTTGGAAATATTTTACTAGTCATTTCATTAGAAAAGAATGCTTTGAAAAGATTCCATTTGTCCTTTCCTTGAATAGAATCCAATTGGAATAATTCTACTGTTCCTTTCCATAGAATCGAATCCTTGATTTGCAAAAACAGAGTTTGTTCATAGAAAAGGCAAAGTAAGAATTATCACCGGAGATGTTGCGAAATTTTATTTCTTCTGTCCTTAAGGTAATATATATCAATGATAACACACCTATAGCATTTAGATATTGTTATATAGCACTCCGGTTGCAATACGGTCATAACTCAAAAAATTAATATCTAGTTTTATGCGTAGAAAACTGTAAATAGAAGCTTTGCATGCAGGAAACCTGCCACAACTGTAGATTCCAGTAGGTGACTGTGCAGGGCAGTTTTGCAAAAGCATGAACTGTATTTAGTCTTACACATAAAACTAGAAATTATCTTTTTTGTGTTAAGGGGTATTGGCAGCCGAGATGCGATATAACCAATAGTTAAGACATGAAATGTGCCATGAAACACGAAAAATTTCAATCATTTTTGTAAATAGTGTATATTGCTTTTTTAATTGCTGTGCTCACTTTACCTTAAAAGACAAAATCTTACTTAACTTTTGAGACACACTTTACATTTGATGCATTATGTAAAGTTCAATGCTTCAGTTTTGAGAGCTGTTCAAACGTTTTATCATTGTTAAAATTTCGTCATCCAAATCTTAGATGTTGCATGGTGGTGTGGGTGGCTAGACATATTTCAAATTCGATTTCATTCCCTTGCCGTGGCAACTCGATCCAAACTTGCATCTTTCCGCATGGTTTTTAATTTCTTTTTTCTCCAATCTCAGTGTAACATTTCTTTATTTGAATTCAATTTCTACTGCCATTTCGGTACCGTTAGTCCGCGCTATAAAATGCTATAAAAGTTTAAAAAAAGATTTACATGAAAAAAGTTAATTCAAAACATAAGATTTTGCTTTCAAAGAAAATTTCGTAAGCTTTCGAGCAGTTCCCTAAATAGTGAAGGTCCACCTTGACTCAGTGTTTTTGCCCACTGTGCTTAGAACCTGAGAGTTAGAAAGCAGGTTTGATTCCTTCCTGGGTGTATTTCTCTTCCATCTGTGTCAGTAAAAACTTTCCTTGTGCGTGTATGTCCATTACTTGACGTTGTTAACTGTAATGACGCTGTGATTTACAAAGTGGTTTCCTGAAGCATTCGACTTTCATTCATACTTGAGTCTCTAAGTCATTTTAAAGGGTTCTGAAATCTCAACCATCTAAAAGAAAAAAACTTGGTTATCCTCTCCAAGAACTGTGAAATTGAAGTCTCATGGTTGGATGGGGGTTTTATGGCGCAAGGGCCTTATTTGGCCAAGCTGCTGCAAATATAAGACCGACAATTTCAAGCAAAAAATGTCGAGAAAGGGAAAATAGAGGGATTGGGGAATAGAATAATGGGAATAAGCAAAAAAAAGATCGCTTGGGTATCCCCGGGTGCGCGACTCCCTTGTTTACTAAAGACAGTAAGCCCCATGGGAAAAAATATCACTAGAGCACCTGGGGTTCGTAAAGCCCGTACAAACCTGAACGAGATATGCCCCTGAGGGCTAAGTCTCTGAAGGAACTGTTTATGCATTCGTTAAGTCAACGATTTTAAAATATTTTACTTCCAAGAACCTTTCTCCTTCAAATGTACAAATATACAGCCCCACCCTTAAAGTTCTAAATGAGTGATAATTTTGAAAGCTATTTTTATCCCAATCTAATTCCTTCAAATCATAAAATACTTTTGAAATGAGACTATCGATGGATAAACATCGACCATCTAATGAAATAGATCGAGCATATGCACTCAGTTACATGCTATTTCTTCCGGTCTCTCGATTTCAAAACCTGCCACGTGGTTGTGAGAAAAAGCATGAACTCTAATAAGGAACAAATTATTGATTGGAGCGAATTATTCATTAAGCGTGGTTAAAAGCACCAGTCTTTGCTTCGATAGCCAATTGGCCCGTCGATTTGTAAGCTGACGTCATTTACCCTTCTGAGATCATACGACAGCGACTTCGCCCATAATCTTGGACTATTTTATTAGAAGGTCGATGCGGATAAATGATCAACAAAGCAGATTCTTAATCCTTTCGAGTGAAGTTGTTTCACCGCGAAACCACACTTTAGAAATTCCCATGCCAATTGTATAGAAGTTTTTCGGGTAACCACGTGACAGGTGCTCTATAGTAACCCCATCTATCGATCAATATCATAAAATTTGATCAAACACATTCAACGATTAATAGGGCAGAAATTTTAGATGGCACCACCAATTTGACCAAGATATTCTGTGCTTGGAAGGATTAACAGTGTAGGAATAATAGCTCCTTTTAGAAATTTTTTTCCACCACTCTGTTGCTTTCAGTTTCTCCTGGGAATATCATCCACATAGATCTGCCAGAGGTCGCTATTCGGCCAACTTGGTACTTGAGCTATCGCTGTTAGGCATGGATAGTGGTCTCAACTTTGAGCACCTTCTGTGAAACTAAGTGTAGGTGTACTTTATTGTATTCCATTAAGGTCCCGTAACCTGAGTATTGAGGTTCATCACCAAACCTGGGACTAGAGCCCGCAGTTCAGAATGGTGACCTAGATCGAACAGCGAGATAAAAAAAATTGGTAGGTTGTATCCAGGACACAACATGAACGTTTTGACGGGAATACTCGGATCTGATGTTGGATTGTGGTATGAATGAAGCAGACATAGGAAATTTGAACGATTTTCTATTGTGAATATTCAGCAATTAATTTACAGTTTAAAAGATTAAACTGCAGTTTGATATTAATTGTTGCTGAGAGATTGTCCAATATTAATTCCAATAGCTTTTGAATGTCACTTACGCAGCCCTCACTTCATGCAATCTAAAGTTACATTGGCCCAAAACTCCCAGTTATAAGCTATATCTATTTATATTCTACACAATTATCACCAAGTCCTCGCGCACGGTTGTTCTTGTCCAATATTAATTATAGCGAAGTTCGGTAGCTTTCGAATGCCACCACTAACGCAGTCCTAACTCCATGCAATCAAAAGCTACACTGGCCCAAAGCTCTCCCAGTACCGTAGAATTTTGACATATTGCTCACCCCTCCCAATGCTCAGTGCACCTGCGCACTAGGTACGAAGATCATGTCAGATACGGACATCCTTTGTCTACACTACGGTTTATTTAACTTCCGGGTGTTTCTTCTAGTTCTGAAATCATAAGACAAAACAGTTGTAACTCTTTTTTATAACGCTCAACTTTTCATTCATGCTCCCCTGCATTGTTTCGTATTCAAAAACGTATTCACGTCAAACATTTTACGATCATATCGCACTATTTTCAAACCCATAGTAATATTTCAAACACAAAATACCGACTGAAGAGTGGAGCCATCACAAGCTCGACTTGCTGACTGAGAAATTCCTTATAATCGGTCTTTCAACTGTGATAAAAAATTCCAAATTTCAGTTTAAACTTCTGGTCTACCGGTAAAACTGCTCCCGACACCAAGTCTGGATTGTCGCTATAGAAACAAGGCTCGTTCATTTCGAGTAGGGTGATGATTTAATTTTATTTTGTTATTCTCTAAATGGGGGGTTGGCAACAGAATGAGGCAGTTTATTATTATAGATCTCGGCGACAAATGAAAATCTTAACAAGGATATTTTCTACTTATCATCAAGTGCGCCAATATGGCAAACTTGAATACATTTCATCAAGAATCCCAATGCAAAATAAGAGTTGTGCGAACCCAGTTTGCGAAACATTCTTGAATTGAATTTTATAAATCATACACTGCAACATGGATGAACTAGTAATTATAACATTTTCCTCGACCCTTACTTAGTGAATTTCATTCCAAGTAATTACGCTGTGTGTATTGAATAACATTACATTTTCCTCCCAAAAACTTCCCGATCCAGACACGCGAAAGCGGCATTTCTCTTTGTTTCGACCGGATTCGAGCTGTCCGGGAAATTAATGAACACATCTGGCTCCTACAATTATGCCGGACACTTGGTATTCTTAGAAGTGAGTAGGTCAGGAAGACCTCTAATTAAGAAGTAATTTAAAATACATTTTTCCTCTCGTCCTTCTTACATTGAGTTTTGTGTGAAACAGGAGTGTCTCATTTTTCCTCTTACGAGGGGCCAACACCTAGGGACCAAAGACCTTTGCCCTCCCCATGGATTTTATGAAGGGGTGGGCCCCCAGATGGAAAGAGTAAATTTTAAATATTACCCTTCAAGGAAATATAAAAGTAGAGTGAGCAATGGTAACTTTCTTATGTGCCCAGCATCATATGACCAAAACTAGTAGTGACGGGACCCTTAGACAACTTTCGTCTGCTGGGTAAAACCTAACATTCATCATCTGATTGGTGTACGGGATGGGAGGAGACGCCCATTGATTGATTCGTCTTCTGATTGGTCCATTGATTGATCATCTGATAGTAGTTGACTTCGGCGATTTCACCACTTTGTCGCCACTCTATAGAGATATACATCCACACACCTACCCTGTCATACGATGTTATATTTCCAAACGAGGCGATAAGATACCAAATCGGTCACAGGGCAGTCACGTGCCCACTAGTCAACATGTTGGTCACACTTTTTGAAGCCCCTCTGAATAGCAATGTTGTCCATTTATATTTCACACACGTCTATGACCGCACTCAACAAACTTAAATATTTCCAATGAGAAACCAAATAAGTTTTCAGTAAGACATCCAAATCATGGACACCAAGACCTAGGGGCACGACCCTTTTGAACGTCAATGTTTTCAATAATTGGAGCCCTGTCTATACCCCCAAAATGAGGGTTGGTTGTTTTTATGGCTCACGAACCAGATCTGGTTAAGTAAAGTTTTTCCATCAAGTAAATGGACATATACACAAGGAAAGTTTGTTGAAGCAGAAGAAAGGACATTCAGACACATACGCAGGATAGTTACAGGAATCGAACCTGGGCCCCCTACAGCTCACAGGCTGCTAGTCGTGGGCAAATCCCTGTATCTTTGAGAGCAATGAGTTTGGCTACTCTGCGAAATGATACCAGGTAGTTAAATTGACGTCACACTGGAGCAACACAACGGGCTATTGGTGTCGGCCCTGCATCAATCCGATGAGAAAGATCCGAGGACAACACCTCGTAATTTTGAACCACGAGGTCAGATGACGAGGTCACACTTGAGCTGGAACCCCATTTTCCAAACTTCAACACCCCGCCAACGTGAGGACATTTGAGACCACGGCAGATTTAAAGTTCACTAACCTCCACACGACAGTCTTTGTTGGATCGAGTTTCGAACTCGCACCCCCCCCCCCGGATGCCAATCCGCTACTCTTCCAACCGGGCTACCTATCAAAAAGAAATCCATCATTTTGTTATGAAATTTGTCATTGGTTGAGATCATTGTGGGAGATTCACCTAGAGCTCGCAAGGTGCTAGAGCAGTGGGTAAGCCCACTGAGCCACGGCGCCCTCTCCTTTAAAATAAGGGATGAATGTAACAAGTATTTCCAGTGAATATGAGTAACCGAATATACAGAGGAAAAATATCTCGCTTATATCGCTTGGCTGATTTATCCAAAGGAACGCGGTCCTAGGGCCTGAACAGGTTGGGCTCCAATATTCTACGGTTGCCCCACCTCCAAGTTGTGGGATAAATATTTCAAATATATCCATAATGCTGGTAATGCTCTACATAAGCAAAATAAAAACTTCCTATAACAATAACACCCTATTTATTTTCCCAAGTTATAGAGCAGGGATGCACAGCCCGCGGCCGCATCGATCCGTTAATTTGCTGGCCGCCCGCATCACCATGTGTTGTTTTAATAATAACGAGTCACCCGATGTGTAATTTTTAAATTCAAAGCTAACTTCAAGACTATATGTTAAAAAAATTAATAATTTGATTTCAGCTTTCAAGGATCGTTTTTCTGATCTTCAAAATATATGCCATTTTGCCTGAATATGTACCCGAATCAGTATAGGCGAAACGATAAGAACCTGCGTAGTAAATTTAATGAAGACAATTTAAACTTCTATCGTGTCGGAGAATCAAAACAATTGTAAATCGTTGCTAGATTAAAATGAATAATCCTCTTTGGGTCAGCATATCTGTGAACGAACTTTTTCAGTCACGAATATTAATAAATCGAAAAATAGGAACCACTTGACTAATGAAAATTTAGAATCAATTTTGCTCTTGGCTACTACAAAATAAAATCAAGTATCAAAACAATTCCTAAATCAATGCAACGTCACGGATCAAATTAAATTCTTCATTTACTTTTCATTGTCTTTCTGTTTTTGTAACAATATATGATAAATATAAATAAAATAAATAATATGTGATAGATAACTCATGGTTTTTTGGCGGCCTTAATATCAGTCACAGTGAATCTATGTGGGCCTTGATTTTAAGAAGTATTCGCACCCCTGTTACAGAGCCTCTGTTTATTGTATGTAATAATGATATGGTGTTACAGAAATCGTCTGAAAACCAAATGTTTTATATTGTAGTTTTGTATGGTTATCTTTCCGAAGGTAGCTCAGTTGGAAGAGTAGCGAATTAGCAACCGGAAGGTTACGAGTTCGAAACTCGATCCAACCAAAGATAATAATGTACGTGGGGGCTGGTGCACGTTAAATTTGTCGCGGCCTCAAATGTCCTCACGTTGGCATGGTGTGGAAGTTTGGAGAGTGGACCTCGAATTCTGACCGTGGATAAAACCGTGGTTCAAAATTACTAGGTGCTGTCATCGGATCGTTCGTTTCGCGTAGGTAGGTAGTTGAGTTAACGTCGCACTGGAGCTACACAACGGGTTATTAGCGATACTCCGGGATCAACCCCGATGTGATTTGTGTGATAAAAGAAATACCACACTACTCAGAAATCTCGTGACGCTCAGAGGGTTAAAAAATTTCGGTATCAAATTATAACGAAAATTAGAATTTTTTACAACTCAGCAAGTCTAAAATTAAATCGATGATGAAATTTCATATTTTTTAGTAAATTACAGAGGTTATAACATTATAAACACTCACTGGAGAATTCGAGTGAACTACTAAGGAGAATTTAAGTCAAGAATGAGTTTTGTTGTAAAATGGGAAAAATATGCAGTGGGGCACCCAAAATTTGGTATACACCATGAAGAGATATTTTCAAATGCCCAAAACCATAAATTCTATAAACGATAATTTGAATTTATTTTTTATAGGAATGGTAAAGCACACATTTAGAAACATAGGATAAAAAACTATTCCATATTTAAAAATAGGTATTTTTAAATTCTATTTTTATTCTATAGCTATTTTAATTATATTTTTTACTTATTCAAATTTGCAAAAAACTGTCACAAAATTGGGGTTATATGCTAACTGGAAAGGTTGAAATTTTGGTTTTTATTGATTAAATCATTGAAAAGTGAAATATTTAACTCTGAGAAAGAACAATATTTTTAAAAAGGGCTCAAAATTTGGATTTATAGTCAAATTTTTGTGTGTAGATAACGTCCTCACAAAGAAAGAGGTACAGAGCAAATATAGTTGAGTTCTCTTTACCACCTTAAACAATTACTATATACCCCACTATAACCTCAGGACCTGAATAGGCTTGAAAATTTGTGGTTCTAGTAGAAAAAGTGATTAAAATCACGATAATCAGAGAACAGAATGTAATACGGTTCTATGAGATAAATTGGAAAAATTGGATGGTTCAAAAAACCTTAAATTCCTTTTAATATTCAGTGCCCCTCTGTTTAGAAACTGTCCTACATGCGAAAAATGTGTGCTGTGAAAATTTATTTTACGTTTTTATTTTATTTTTGGACGAAACTTTCTGGGTGTATACACAATTTTGTGACATAGAATTTTGTAAAAGTGACATTTAAAGTCTACTTTTAAAAATATTATATTAAATGTGGAATTGTTTTTATCCTAATATGTTTTTAAATGTGTACTCTACCTTTCGTACAAAAATTAAGTTCAAATTGTTTATTCCAGAGTTTTGTGCTCTTAAAGATATCTCAATATTGATATATTTATCTCAATATCATTTATCATTTAGATATTTATAAATAAAATAAAGAAAACTAAATTGCATATATTTCCTATTTTACCCTAAATGTTTTTAAAAATTTCAGATAAGAATATAAATTTTAAGTAGATTAAATAAACAATAGCTATATACATTATCCAAATGCACATGTAAAGATATCATTTAAAAATATACTTTCATTACTTTTATTTAGCTAATCTGGAAAATGGAGCTAAATTGAGTTGTCTATTTTTTTCTAAAATAGACAACTTTTTAGATCAAATTATTCGATGGCAGTGTTTTCGAATCTTATACGTCTTTCCATAAATGATCGTGGAGAATTCATATTTTCTAATTATTTAGAGTCCATATCTCTTAATCTAAAAAATGTATTTATTTATTTGCAAATTTATTTTTCTATTAAATTATTGTTTGGCATTGTTTTCCAATTCTTATTCGTCTTACCATAAATAATCAAGAATTCATATTTTTGAATTGTTTAGAATTCATTTATATTTCTGCGAAAGCCATATAAATTATTCAGTATTATGCTGCAAAGATAAAATTAATGTTTTCAACAGAGAAATATTATCTTTAAAATATCGATGTTAACGTCAAATGTTTTGTGTTGAAAAATAAGATCTTCCATTCTGAAATACGTATACCAAACGATATTATCCCAATATCGTCTTGGCGCGCTTAACGTTTGGCGACTTTTGAAATCTGATCGGGCGCGAAAGTTAGTTCTCCGCGTATACGTCGGGCGGAGCATAGAACGTTCGGATAGAATCCTATTCGGTATCGAAGGAAAAGAAATGGAACTTTCAACTTAAGTTTGGAGCCCTGGTAATGATTTAGCCGACATGAACAAAAGAACAATTTTCGTTCTTAAATCGGGCTGACAGCTCATCATTCCTAAATAAAAAATACAGGTGAGTGTTTAGAAAATAATTTTTCTGACTATTCTAACTAATAATTATTCGAACTTAAAAGTTATTCCGGCAGCAAAAAGTTTTACGCTTCGTATTTTCTAAAATTGTGTCAATTGATGTCAATTTATTCTATCAGAAATTTCTTAGAGTATTTTCTTTAAAGCTACAAATTTTGTTCATATTTTGAGGCGCAGTTTGAGTATTTTGTTTTAAATATTAAACTTTACAAAATCACGAAAACATCGAATACTTACTCATAATATATAGGCACCGTATTGTGGAACGCCTTATTTTAAGATTGCAAAACGGAAAATGATGTTTTTTCAATGAATCAAACACCAATCACGACATCAATTAAGATTCAAATGGAATAGATAATCTATCAAACTCAAAAAATATTTTAGTTAAAAAAGTAAAAAAGGTCAAAATCGTCGATTTGGAAAAATGGTATCAAATACAGAACACCTAGAGAATTTTTCCCAAGTACACAAAAAATCTAACTTTTTATATTAAAAATGCATAATTTTGAGTGATTAAGTCAAATAAACTAATCTTTCATGTTTTTACATTGCACTTCTTTTACGCATTTGAAAAAGTTCGGAATATTTTCGATACGCCATCACAATACATAAATCTTTCTTCCTCAAACTAAGAAACTATTATTCATGTATCACTGCTACATTCAATCAACTTTAGCACTAAAATCTCAGGTAATGTAAGGTTCCAACCTAATTTTATTTACCGATTATAGTAGTTCGAGTACTTTTTAGTACCAGAAATATCATAATTTTCAGCTTCCATATGGCGAACAATAATACTGAACTACATAACATATCGAAATTAAATGTCGTTCATTTGTATCTTGATTAGAAAAGAATGCGTGTGTGTGCCTATGTAAGCCACAGAAGAAACTGGACGGTATCCTGAATTTTTCCATAAATATAGTACTACAACTCAACTTATTTCTCTGAGTTTGAGTGAAAGAAAAGTTAATTTTCAATTAATTAACACTCATTTCCCCAGAAAAAGTTTTCTTTTTGTATGAAAATACGGAAAAGTAATACTTGTTTTAAGAAATATATATATATATATGGCAAAAAACAAGTATGAATGTTACCATGCAAATTACGCAATAAAAATAATTTTGGACTTATTTTTCTTCTAAATAATTGGCTTCTTAAACGAGCCTCTAATACAGCATCTCGAAATACAAAAATACTTCTATTTAAAAAACTGATTCTAGATTTTGGCACTCAAAATAGAATTTGAGTGCCTTCTAACACTAAAGCATTTCATATAGATTCCGATTGATTTTGATATGTCAAGATATTGTGGTGTTCTATACTACATTTTCTGTTCCATATTAGGTGCACATACCCTATAGTTTATAGGAAAATTGGAAAAACTTCCGTATTTATCTGAAGATGGGTCGAATGAATGAATTTTTACAAAATGTTCCTACATTTTTTAATGTTGGGTCTCAAGGATTTCATTATAATATTGCAATAGACAATAATTAAAAACGTTTAAATATTGCTATATCTCATTTAACATACACATATGAGAACTCAGAATACACGCATCATCCGAAAAACTATTCGATTAAAAAATCTTGGTCTTAATTCTAGTGTTTTCAAAAGGGTTACAGAAATGCAGACCAGCCAAACACCAAAAGGTCAAAGGATTGGAACCAAAGATTGGAACCAAAGGATTGGAACATTATCTTTCCGGTTCCGATAAACCGATTCGGAATTCCGTGTCGGAATTCCAGTTCCGAATTCTCAACTGTGATTTTGCAGGCGGTCCTCATGCAGGTTGCGGCGGGTTGATGTCGAGCTGAGGTTTATTAATGTGGGTAATATATATATATATATATATATATATATATATATATATATATATATATATATATATATATATATATATATATATATATAAGAAACTGTCTAAGGTAGATAGGTAGTGGAATATTATTTACATCGCACTGGAGCAATACAACAGGTTATTAAAGACTTTTTAAGAACATTTTTGCAGATTATGCTAATTAAAGTTAAGCTTACTTTTCTCTGCTTGGAAAAGAAATCAGTGGATTTTGAAATATTCACTTGACTTGGTGCACCCTACAAGATTGTGTGAGAAATATTTGAAACTAACGGAATATTACCCGACATTGTTCGGAAAGAAATGACGAACCTACGGCGAATAGTCGTGCACTCAGTTTTCCTATCCATATTTTGACCTACAGAGCTGTTGCCTCAGAAATGCAATACTTACGAGCTTCACTATCATTAATGAAAAGATGAGAAATTAATTGGATAAGATCTTCATGATTAATTTTTTTTGCAAATACCCTTTAAAATTCCGGTCACTGGCACATGGAAAAGTAAAGAGCTTGTTTTAAATTTAAATGTCTTCCATGTGAGGCATTTTCTGTAAAGCGAAATATTTTGATGGCGTTAGTGTTTTGTGGTAGAACGTGCTTCTTGTACGTATTCCGCCAAGCCTAGGGTCCGCGGTAATCCGGTGGGAAGAGCAACGGATTAGCAACCGGAGGGTTGTGAGTTCGAATCCAACCAAAGACCGTCGTGTACAGAGGGGCTGGTGCGCGTTAAATATGTCGTGGCCTCAACTGTCCTCACGTTGACGTAGTGTGGAAGTTCGAAGAGTAAGGTGCCAGCTCAGGTGTTGTCTCGTGTACCCGTGGTTCAAAATTACGAGGCGTTGTCCTTGGATCTTTCCCTTCGGGATTGATCCCGGACCGTCACCAATAGCCCGTTGAGTTGCTCCAGTGCGACGTTAAATTAATACATACCTACCGGCCAAGCTTCAACTCGTAAAGTAAGCAACATCGACCTTCTGCCGTGAAGACAATTTTTTTTCAAAAAGTCCTGGTTAGGATATTTCTAACATTAGCAATCTTCCGAAACCAACAAGTATCATTTAAAAAAATTTAAAATCCAACTGAGGTACAGATTCTAATTGAATCCTTATGGATCCTTTTCAATGCGGGGTTTCGTTTTTCTGAATGGAAATCACGTACCTGTTCAGAATTTATACAATGGCTATCAAAATTGAGTGTACACCCTGAAGAGATATCTTTAAAAGTACAAAACTCTAATAAATAGCATTATTATTATTTATTAGAGTTTTGGACTTTTAAACATAATTTTTATAGGAATGGCAAAATATACATTTAAAAACATATTAAGATCAAAATCAATTTCATATTTGTTATAATAGTTCAAAAATGAGTTTTAAATGTCAAATTTACAAAATTCTAGGTCACAAATTCTAGTTGAGTATACATTCCACCTATTTTTTGTTTGCTCATATTTTTGCACCTAGAACAATTTCTGAGCCGAGCGGCACTGAATTAACATGAATTTGTGTCGTTTTCTGAATATTTTTGTCCATTTGTCTTAGAATTTCCTCAGAATATTGTAATTTTTAACTACCTTTTAATACTAGGAGCAGAAAATTGAGGTCCTGAGATTTTGTGTATAGTTGCTTTTTAGGTTGGTACAGAAACTTTAGTTTAACTATTTTTACTCTGTACCTCTTCTCTCTCTGCGGAGACGTTATCTAGACTCAAGCCCCCCTCCCCTTTTTGGCTCTGAATCCAAATTTTGAACACTTTCCTTTGAATTGCTGCTCAATATAATTAAACATTTCACTTTTCCATGATTTCGTCAATAAGAACTAAAACCATCACCTCGAGAAACATTACATTTGCTTTTTAAGCAAACTTTGTGCGTATGAATTCAAAGAGGTTATTCCCTATTGAATAGCATCTTTGACTCTTCATTCAATTTTGTTTCATCATAATGAAAATACGATGAGCGAATAAACTGGAGAGATCGCAGTGACGTTGAGTCCATGGAAGTTCAAAAACCTAGCATCCTCAAATAAGAAAAATTAAACTTTGGTGGCAAAACAAATAATAATTCTTAAAACCCAAAAAACAAATTCTCGATTTTTTTAACATAAATATGAGTTTCTATTAGTTTCTATTTTAACGTCCTCGATTTTCACAGCAAAAAGCCGTAGGCATTTCTGGTGCCCCTTCGTTTTAGCTTCAAATATATTTACTGTGATTGTTTAATGACGTATTGCACGAGCAATGGTTTTTTTATTCGTTTTTCATACGCTTTACACAAACTGAGTTTATATAAATACTAGAAGAATTATCCGACGTTGCTCGGGTTGAATTAATTATTGATTGAAAAATGATCAGACTAATCACTTCTCTTTCATAAAAGAATGCAAGCATCATTAAAGTGTATGGAAAATAATTTTTTAACATCGTTTTAACTTTTTCATAGCTTCTACAATTTACTTCGGACGTAAATATGATACATGATATATCCATCGCACTTCTGATGTAAGACAAACTGCAAAAAGTTTTTTCTAAGGTGACTACTACAGAAGTCGATTTTGAGTTTTGGAGAGATTACGAATATCCCCGTACGTTCATTTTCAGTAAAAATGGCGGAATTTTCGGCGTATAGTCTTGCACAGTTTTCCTATGATTATGTTTTATTTGTGGTATTTTTGGCACTTGGCTTGCGATGTTTTCAAATTTTATCATCAATATGAGAGCATGGTAAATTAAATTCTTACAGCATTCGTGATTAATTTATTTTGAAGCAAACACATTTTTTTCTTCAAAATTCCATTCAGCGGCACGTGGAATAACGGAGCTTGTTTTAAAAATAAATGTTATCAGTGTAGATAAAGCAATTTTCAAAATTCCTAACTGTGATATCAAACCAAGGTTAGCAGTCTTATTTAAAATTCCCTTTTCTTCAACAGACATTCAGTTTTACATCGAATCCTTATGGTACTTTTTAAATTCAGAGATTCGTTTTCTAAATGGAAACCAATTTAGAATGATAGATATAGTGACTTGATTATGAAGTACAGCTTTCAATAACACCCATGAAACATGAAAATAAAATGTGAATTTAATTGATTTTAATCGTCTTGTAATGAAAATCTGTGTCAAAATTTTGAACTATATTTGAACTACAACGTATGGCTACCCGTTTTAATTTAACGTAACCCATCTTATTTTAAAGTGATTTTTTAACTATACCGGTTATTTTAAAATAAGGAATTACACACCTTACTTAAAAATGTTTTGTATATTTTATTTATTTATTATGAAACAGCATTCTTCAAACCATTACCAGACTTAAAGAAAGTTCTTCGAAATAAACATATAACGCCAAGAAATTACCCATGTCTAGTGTTATTTTGCAAAAAGTAAATAATTCATTAAAATTTTACTCCTAAATAATGTATCTGCAATATGTAAAAACCTGGAACACAAAGGCAAACAGAAACGAAATTCCGATCTGTGAAAAAATGCAGAATTCTGAAAAAATAAAGATGATTTATTTACAAAAAGAACACACATTTATAATACTTGGAAATGCTCAAATATGACCGCAACATTTCGTCGTCAATTCAAACACACCCCCAAGCACGGAATTCTAAAACAAATCTAAAAAGTAAGCATTAATTTCTGGCGTTGCCAGATACCTAGTAGCAAAATTACGCTTTTATGATCAATGATTTTTCGTTTAGTTTTTTCGTGTTCCATTATAAAATGTAAGTTATGTAAAATTGAATATTTTAAGTACTCTTTTTCTAAATCAAATATTCATAAATTATTTATATCATGAGAAGAAATAAAAATTCAGTTCATATATAAATATTATAATATAATTTGTTTTGGAAAAATTGTTTTTCGAGCAATACTGGTAAAATAATTTTATTGGAAAACTAGCAGAATATCATGGCATTACTCGGGTTGAATTAGTTAACTTCCGTTTTCGTTGATCAATTGTAATTCCTATTCGTCCCATGATAACAACTACCACCCTCTAATAAAGGTACACAATTGTTAAATACACAATTTTACAAATGTAAATATGTAAATGTCCTATTGAACATTTTACATTTTTGTAGAATTTAAATTTTTAGTAAGAAAGAAAAGTTTCTAGAGTGCTAATGGTTACCAAAATGCATACAATAGTTCAGAGTATGCATATTAATGCGTAGTATGTCATTTAAAAACAAAAGCGTTTACTAAAATTATCATGCAATGATTAAAAATGTTTTTAAAACTAATTAAACCACTATTTACCTTCATTACAGTTATTGAACGAAAAACATCAAATTCAAAATCCAAAAATGCATCTTAAGACAGATTTTTAAACAGCTTCGAACGAAAAGTAATGAATGTATCTGTTTTTTCACAAAATAGATTCTTGGAATAAAATGGACACAAATTTAAAAAGTAAACGATTAAAAAAATACCAAGGTTGCCATATTAGCTATCAGTCCTATTTTAAAACGTTTTGTTCTGTATAGTTTTATTCTCTTTATAGTCTGTCCAAAATATTCAGAATTTTTTTTATATTTCGTAAAGAAACAATCGAAATAAATAAACTATTAGAATTTAAATCCTGTAAAAATAGTTTTGGAAAATAATAGATATTTCCAGCAGCACGGTAAAACAATGTAAGTAATTGCAATGCTCAATATACCTCCCAACTACTCCAAAATTATCAAATTATGGTTGATTTAAGTATAGTTACTCAGATATTTTAACGTGAAACTTACCTAAATATCTAAACAAAGAAATTTTAAATAATGCATTCACTAAACTAAAATATGGTGTGTGTGTGTGTGTGTGTGTGTATCAAATATATATAGAGAGATATTTTTCCATAGTATTTATAATAATGATGTAAGATGGGAAAATGTATACTTTTGTGCAAGTTAATCACAAACCCTCCTGGTGGTTGTCTCTACAAGGTATCTGATCCCATTAGCAAAACTGGCCAGATCTCGATGGACAAGATATCTCGTCATTAGAAGAAAACTGACCAGATCTTGATCTCGTCATCATAAAAAAATCGGAAATATCTTGAGAGGATATATTGTCATTAGTAAAATTGGTCAGATATTGATGGGTGAGATATCTTGTTAAAACCACTTGAAGGGTTAAGGTTATGGAAAACATGTTTGTATTTCACGAAAGGCTTACTATCCAATCTGGTAAAGAGGCCCGTCATTTGATTTAGTACTGGATCATGGTGATGGTTGTGGTAGTTAAGTAACACCGCACTGGAGCAACGCAACGGGCTTTTGGCGCCGGTCCGGGATCAATCCCGAAGGGAAAGATCTAAGAACAACGCCTTGTAATTTTGAACCATGATCAGATGACGAGAACACCTGAGATGGCAACCCATTCTTCAAACTTCCAAACCACGCCAACATGAGGATATTTGAGGCCCCGGCAGATGTAACGTGCACCAGTCCCCGTGTACACGACAATCTTTGGCTGGACCTAGATTCGTACTCGCAACCCTCCGGTTGCTAATCCTTGCTTTTCCAACTGGGTTATCGAGGCCCATCATTGGATCAGAGTACCTAGGTTGGGGGCCTGATTATACGCTGTATAGATTACAACGTTACATCTTACCAAATATCTGTTTTTATCTGTCACTTATTTAAAATCTGGCAATGTTTCTGCGAACAAATTGCAACATTGAGGTAAATAAACAGAAGGTGTGTATTTATAAAAGTAATTCATATAAATTTTTACTCCTCAATTGTTAGTATTTGTCCCAGATTTTCGTGAAAAATCGAAAGCCATGATAAATGCATTATTCGTTACTCGGTTTAAATAAATCTAAAAACGAAAATAAAAATTCGTTTGTTATCTGTTTTTTTAATACAAAACTGTCAGAAACAACAAGAAAAAACATCCACCGTGATGTGTTGAAGGTGTCGAAACCGAATTCATACCACATTCGGCTTCTCCGAAAATTGGACATATTACCGCAATAAAACGTAATAAATTCCGATCTCCCCTCGTTATCGTCACCATTTCGGCATATAAATAAGTGAAGAAGCAAAATAAAAATGGTCCCCGGCGTGTTCGATCAGTGGGAGAAACCTCCTTTTATGTCTCACTTTACTGCATCCACCAAAAAAAATGTGATGCGATACTGAGTTATGATGCATGTAGATCGACAGCCGCGTTTTGAATTTCAAGCAATCAGTTCTGGAAATTTCTCCCCCCCCACTGGTACACCTCCATTTTGGTATTATAGAGGAATAAATGTGCTCGTTTGGAGGTATTGTTAAGTGGTAACTTTTGTCGATGGGGTGAAATTTTAGACTTAGATAAATGAAACAATATTGTAGTGTAGTAATAATTAAACACACAACAAAGCATACAGAAGTGGAATCGGAATGATAAATAAATAATAATCAAGGTTCTATAAAATAGTAAACATCTTTTTAATGGTTCCTACAAGATGTTTCTAGAATCATCTACGATGTCATCAAAAATACAAATTTTAATGAGAAAAAAATCGTCTGCCATCGAAGTCTAAAGTGTTCTTAAATCTCCATTTTGGCATTACAGAGGAATAAATATGCGCGTTTGGAGTTATTTTTAAGTGATAACTTTGTCGATGGGTGAAATGTTAGACTTAGATAAATGAAACAATATTGTCGCGTAGAAATAATTAAACATTCGAAAGAAGAAAATTTAAAGGTATATTCGGTGAAAGGAGAAACACAGTAAAGTATAATAGAAGTGTAGTTGGAATGATAAATATATAATAATCAACGTTTTTTAAAGTAATAAACATCTTTTTTATGGTTCGTACAAGAAGTTTCTAGAATGTTCTACGATGTCATTATCAAAAATACAAATTTGAATGAAAAGAATAGGTTTGAAAAAAATCGTCTGCCATCAGTCTAATGGCGTTTGTAAACTTGGAACTGTTTTCTTGCAGTTATTTAACATCTGAACAATTCAGCATGTTACAATGTGTATCAATAGCTTGTCACAGAAGAGCAAGGTTCATCAGGACCTACCTTGAGGTATTGGCCACCTACGTACAAATCTCCAAAAACCGCCATTCTCAAAAACATTTAATATTCCAAACATATCGCCCTTGATAAAAATGTCTTGAAAATTTAAATAAAACTTCATATTACACACATACAGTCCTTCATTGCAAGATTTTTTAAAATTATCTCCGTTGTGTAACGGAGATAATTTTAGAAAATTAAACTGTATTAAATTTAATTCTGTAACAAATAATAATTTAATTTTTATACAAGTGATAAAGAACACTTTTAAAAAACATATTAGGCTAAAAATTAATTCCATATTAGCTATAATAATTTAAAAGATAGGCTTAAATGTCCAATTTACAAAACAATGTGTCACAGAATTGAGTATACACCCAGCCTATTTCATCGTCATCTGACTGTGGTTAAAATTACGGGATATTGTTCTCGGATCTTTCCCTTCGGGATTGATTCCGGACCGTCGTCAATAGCCCGTTGCATTGCTCAGTGGGGGAAGTAAATTAAATTATCATTCTACCTCGGACCTCTATAGCCCAGTTGGAAGAGCAACGAATTAGTAACCGGAGGGTTGCGAGTTCGAAACTCGTCCAGCCAAAGACCGTCGTGTAAATGGGGGCTGGTGCATGTTAAGTCTATCATGGCTTCAAGTGTCCTCACGTTGGCGTGGTATGGAAGTTAGGAAAGTGGGATGCCAGCTCAGGTATTCATCTCTGATTTAAAATTACGAGGCGTCCTTGGATCTTTCCTTTTGGGATTCATCCCGGACCGTCGCAAATAGCCCGTTGGGTTGCTCCAGTGGGACGTTAATTAACTACCTACCTATCTACCTTAAGTACTAATTGGTGAGACTGGGAGTGTGCTTAACCCCGGGAAGTTGCACCCACCGTGAACTGTGAGGAAAACATGTCTTTCCTGAGGAGTTTGGTAAAACTGGCTTACATTTAAGTGTCGTCTTGATAAAACAGGAAACTTTAAAATCGTACGAGACACATGCGAGATTCAAACTCGTAACCAAGCGCTAGTCTACCAGTTTCTTAAGAGCTTTGCCGTTAGCAGCCCGGCACCTACATTGTAATACTGACAATTTACCAACTGACTTAATAATTTTTATAACTAGATTTGGTTTTAGTTACACACGATTTTTTATTATTTCTTCGTTCTCTTAACGTCCATACATAGTAATGAAAGTAATTATTATTATAATGATAAGGCAGAAAACTATATAAACAGCTTCTTTGGGGCGGATCCTATTTACCGAGGAATATGAATGTAGAGCTTTGTAGAACTCTCTCTCCACACATAGGAAGCTTATAGCTGCTTCTACCTACGTATAAATAGTTTCTTTCTTAATATTGGTCAAAAACATGAACGGTCGAATGCATTCATAGAATTAATATCGGTGATTTATAAACTTGGAAGGACTGGGGTGTGGTTGGTAATTTCGAGTAAGTGGACGACCAACTGTGAGAATCTGATTAACTTATTTCTTAAGGCCTAGCTCAATAGTTAGACCACGTCCAAACAGTCTCAACGCTAGATTAGGACTTCCATAGAAATCCTCTTTGTTCTAGACGGCGCAGGTTCGATTCCTCCATGGGTGTATTCCTCTCTTCTGTATCAATAGAACTGTCCTGTATGTGTATGTCCATTACTTGATGTTTGGCGCAACATGGTCAAATATGGCCCTTGCGCTATAAAACCCATCCAACCATAGAAATTCTCTCTTGCGAGACCAGCACAGGATAAATAACTTGGGGAGGACTGTTCAGTGTTACATTGAACTCATAAATTCGAAGCCCAAGACACACTTCCTTAGTTTGCAAGCTACTTTCGTGAAAAATTTAAGGATTCTACGTTGCAGTTTTCCTGAAGTACAAATGACAGGCACCTTACAACTTCGTTTTATTGATATATGCTACATATTGTTATTGTTCTCTAAAAATGTTCATTGAAACAATAAATAAATTTACAGGGTGATTATTAAGGCTAGGATTTTGATGACCTAACAATTGCTAGAAAATGTCAGAAAGAAATGCATTTGATCCAAATAAATGTACACAAAATGCCTTAAAAACAAAACTGCATTTTTATTTTAAAATGCTCTGTGAAAAGAAGAGGTTTATGAAACAAAAGAAATCTAAACATCTCTATACGGTGCCTTTAAAATACAAGTCGTTAGTTTCCTGCTAATTTGAACTTTTACTTTATTAATTGAAAGTAGGCACTATAAAAGAAAACAAAAAAGTATGAATGTATTATGGTAGTTCCTAAATATTTAATGATAGTTCCTGTGTCATATTGAGAGTTAATTTTTCTAACACAAATACTTAAATGAATAGTTTTAGTTTTTCCGTATTTGTATTTCATTTATAGAATCAATCGCAAAGCAAAACAAAAGTCATGGGTAGATTTTCAAAAAGAATGATTTTCTTTGGTTTTCAAGTTTTAAACGTTGAAAACTACTTTTCACTTCTATTACAATCACAATATTACACTTTAAATAAAGTATGGCATTTTGCTCAATCTTAAACAGGTAGTTAATGTTATCAAAGAACTATTGGATCAAATTCAACCAAATTTGGTGTGTGAACATTTTCCTGACCATAGAATTTTATTTTTTCACACAAGTAGTTCACTTTCTAGAGTGAATTTTGGCGTCAATGTCACTTCCATACACACATTAGGTATGAATCTTCACGCAAATAAAGGGTTGCAAATAATATCCTATTAGTTTGTATTAGTGGCAATTCATAGTGCTTATTACTTGATAGTGCGTTACTCTATTAATTTTACCAAAGAAGCACCACCAGGGATCAAAATCCAATGAACAGGAAAATCCCACCAAATTTGGTTCCATACCATTTTTGGTTCAGGACTCTCTTTACGTAAACGCAAATCTCAGCGACTCCTTTGCGTTTAAAAAATTCCAGAGGAAAAGATAAACAAATTATTTTGTAAGCCGCAGTATTTCTCTCTTGAAAACGAGAAGCCGATTGTGCCAATGAAATTTTACTTTCTTTTGTATTGATATGTTTACGTAAGCGTCTATGTGTGTTCATTTGTATTTATCAACCCTAACGTTGTGAAAAATATACTTTAACATTTAAGGCATGGGGGTCGAAGGAAATGAGTTACCATCCATGTGAAACTTTATTCTTCACCATTGTGCGTAATTGTAAATAATCGTTTCATGTTAACCCTCCAAATAGTTTCGACGAGATATCTCATCCATCAAGATCTTACTAATTTTGCTGATGACGAGGTATATCGTCATCAAGTTATTTGATGATGACGAGATCGAGTTCTGGTCAGTTCTTCTAATGACGAGGTATCTCGTCCATCAAGATCTACTAATGGTTTTGCTAATGACGAGATACCTCGTTAAGACAATCACCAGGAGGGTTAAGTACCTTGACCAAAGTAATTAGTAGCAACACGAATAAGTATAAAATTAATAATATCGGACAATTTAATTGATGAAAGTGTTTATTAAAAGTTGGAGGCATCCTGAGCTTGTCTTTTGATTTGGCCGCCCCTATTTTCCAACCATGTGCGAGTTCATGAACTCAGGTACGGTCCTGCAAACGCCTCCTGTTTAATCATACCAACTGTATTTTCTATTTAAGGAACATTTTGGCGAGATCTTGCGATATCGTTAAATAGAAGTCCAACTGTATATATTTTTTTCACTCGACTTATAAATTATTCAGTCGGCAAACTTAATTCTCTACGTAACCTTAAAAGAAATCGACACATGGACCCAAAGCGAATAATGAATGGAAATGGAACTCCACACATTTTCGGTACCACGTTATCTTCTGACAGCTGAAGTCCTGGAACAGGGTGTAAGGTCTGTCACCAATCTTCCACCTAACTGATAGGGGGAAAGGTCTCTTATAATTAACCGGCGATTTCATCTATCAGGCTCTACCCTAGTCATAATCGGACACTCCCATTTAAGTGCTTATGCTGTGAAAATGAAGACGAGGTGACAACCCCTGCAGGGGGATTTCCTCTTCAGACGTGATGAGGATTAACTGCTCGGTGTGAAATCGGGCTTTTTCATATAATTGATCTCATTCCGTACATTTCATTCGGGTCTCGGCTTTTCTGGGGTGTTTTTCTTGAGGTGTCAGTTCATTTCGAACGTAGGCGTTCGTCAGTTATCGCTATGTCTTAGTGAAAGGTTCTTGTGTGAATTGTGCCCAGTTATGCGAGTTCTATTAGCGGGAATACACTTAATCGCAATACTCGAGTGATGTGAAATTGCAATTTTTTTATGAATCTGTTTTGTGAGTGATAGGTTATGGTATGTTGATTGTTGAATTTACTTTGCACTAGAGCTACACAATATCCGAGGACAACTCGTAATTTTGAACTACAGTCAGATAATGAGGCCAACACCTGGAACACACAGACTATGTTGAAGATTCTTTAAAATTCCTGTTTTCATGTCTTATGAATTTTCAATAAGAAATTAAATTGAATTTCTGTTTTCTCAGTGGCACATCTAGGATATTCCAGGAGTCATACATTTTCTATTTTAGTAGTGTTTTAATCATCAAATCATCGTAAAAAAGAGGTTATATTTGAATTTAAAATATAATTCTGAGGTAAGATCAGTTTTAGTGACAACTAAAAGGTGTGTAGGAGCTGGGTTTAAGACAAAACGTAGCCCAATTCCTCAAATAAAGAATATCGAATACTGTCAAATTGCTATTATTTGTAAATAAATAATGGGTCACTTATGGGATAAAGTGTGTCGCAGCAGAAAGGATCTATTTTGAAGGGGACTAAGTTTGAACTAAATATGTAAATCAGTTTTATTTTTATGTCCAAAAGTCAGATACTTTTTTTATCAAACTTTGCATTTACTGTGAAACACAATAATGAGCGGCAGTGGTAGCCCGATTGGAAGAGTAACGGATTACTAACAGGATGGTTGCGAGTTCGAAACTCCGTCCAGTCAAAGACCGTCGGGTACCTGGGGGGCTGCTGCACGTTTAATCTGTCGCTGCCTCAAATATCCTCATGTTGGCGTGATGTGGAAGTTTGGAGAGTGGGGTTGCAGCTCAGGTGTTTGCCTCGACATCTGACCGGGGTTCAGAATTGCGAGGTATTGTTATCGGATCTTTTCCTTCGGGATTGATCGCGGACTGTCGTCAATAGTTCGTTGTGTTGCTCAAGTACGACTTTAATTAACTACCTTCTTACGACAATAGAGTTCCTATTATAAATACATGACGCTGACATAAAGAACACTTATTTGTTGACCGCATATAAGCTTCATTCTTTCGTGATCTGTCATACTATTTGCGAATAAAATGAATAACCAGTCATCAAACAGTATATGTCGTCTTCAATAATGGATATTCGATAAGAAAGTCATTCCAGTAAACTGTCTTTATTATTTATTATGAAGGACCGCTCGTTGTTGCTAGCATTCTCCTGATAGATATATGTCGTATATATCCATTATACCCTAACAGAAACAGCAGTTTTTAGTGATGGAACGTAATAGAGAAAATTTTAAAACTGTAGAATTTCATAAATGATCGAACGGAGAAGATATTTTAGCAATCAGAGAGTAGTTCCATGGTTATCACTTCTACGTAAAATCCCTTCATGGGAACATCTTTAGGTGTGTACAGGCTTTACTGCTTCTGGTAAACGTGGGGTCGTGATCTCAGGATGCCCAAACAATCTTTCTTTCTCCTTTCATTCCTTTCTTTTCACAATTACTTGACATAGTTGGTCGTGTGTTTGGCGCAGCTTGGCCAAATATAGCCCTTGCATCATAAAACCCAAAACCAACCAATCAACTTAAAATCATAACAATGATTTGGCAATTATTAATTAGAGCTCTATTCATCAGAATTCTTGTAGCCCTTTAGTGATGAAATTTAAGAGAAAAGTACACTTAGTCCAAAATTTTGCTACTTTGTAAATTACTTGTGCCTGGTAATTGTCTGTATTTTTCACTTTAAAAATTTAAATTCCTCTTGACTAACTTAATTTTCTCATACGCATATATTTTTCACGTTCAATTTTGCCATCGGGATATTGACCAATATGTAACAGATGCATGAACATTTTTAAATCACTCTGTTCTAAGTAACGGATGAGCAAGGTTTCGTGACTTGTAAAAAGCTAACGGCATTTAACTAAATTTGTATCAACAAGTCCTGATATAAAAGAGACTAGCAGTATGAATTATGACTATTCTACACAAATGATAATGGTACTAGAAAGCAACATTAATCCCATGAAAGAAATTCAACTTCACTACAATGTAATGCACGCAACTTCACGCAATGTTATATCAATGCGTTAAACTTTTCAGAAAGATGAAAACTTACAAAGATGAAACTAGAAGTGTTTATACTCTTCAGTCTCCCGATACAAATATTTCTCCAATATTTTTTGTTTCATTTACAAAGGACGCCTAGTATTTACGGAAATAAACAAACTTATGTAAACATTTAAAAACTATTTTGTGTTTTCTTTATTAATAAAAAGAAAGTGGAACGCCTTTTGCCATTAATACAGTTTCTCTATCTTGAAGTAGTTTCTCAGCATCTTGTTTCTAGTAGCACAATCTTTTTCACTGCTCTATACGATATAAAAATAAATTTCTAAGTCCTTAAGTAAATCTGAAATTACTGCCCCTCAAATAAGAAACTACTCTTTGTCCCCTCCAGATTGACTGACCATGGTTCAAAAATACGTGGGGGTGTCCTTGGATCTTTCCCCTCGGAATTGGTCCCGGATCGTCGCCAATAGCTCGATGTGTTGCTCCAGTGCGACGTTAATTAAATACCTACCTACCCCTCCCGATTTATATCATGAGTACATCACTGTAGCCAATCGGGGGATTAGGACACCTGCCCAAATAGTGCATCACAGCCACGTATTTAAGATGTGTTGACAATAATCGATAGGTATTACATTGGTACTCGCGAATGAGACGCTCAGATGTCAATGGCATAGTACCTTTTTCCCCTATGATGTATACGATGTTTGCATCACAAATGATACAAATAGCTCAATTTGTGAACAATGCAGCTCAATTAGTGAAGAGTGGAGAAACTGTGGTAAATGCTGATCTCTTAATAGTCTAGCCATTAAGATAAAAACAAACGCTGTCTTTGCGATGTCTTTAGTGGTGGTGTTTTGTGACGACGCGATGCGTTTGCAGCAATGGCATAAAAATGTGATAAAGACATGATTGTTGGTATATTTCCGTTACCACGACGTGTATGAGACAGCTGCTACCTTTTTGCGTTGGAAAAATCACCTCTGGCTAGTTAGGTTATTTTTGTGGGGTCAACCTGCGAGTTGTATACCGCACAGTTTCGATTCCTGTAATTTACCCTGGGTGTATTTCTCTCTTCTGTGACAGCAAAACTTTCCTTGTTTGTTTATCCATTACTTGATGTTGTCTATCTTGTGTTTGGTGCAGCTTGGCCAAATATGGATCTTGTGTCGTAAAATCCAACCAAACCAAACTTACAAGTGAGACCAAAGTCCTTGATGGCCAAGATTACGATCAGCCAGGGGCTGGAAGAGGATTGACAATGGAAGGTTCTGCTTTCCCATTAGTTACAGATCGTGGGGATGGAGGATGACACGATGGCTGCCAGTTGCCCAATCTTGCCCAATCATAATGAAGATTTCTTGATGTTGGGATACGCCCTTGATGAACACGATATGCGTGATTCGGATGCCCCTCCGGCATCCGAAAGATTTACGAGATTTTTCTACTTATCCATTACATGGAACTGGGTTAGAACGAAAAAGTTTATTTCTTGAGGCCTCAAGGATAGGAAATGTTTGAGGGAAAATAACACACACGATGCGATAGATATTGTAGCTTTTGATCAATGAACGTCCACTCCGGTCTTTCAATTTTTGTGAAGCTATAGTAATTGCTCATTATATCGTCCTCGAAAATCCTCGATGTACAACAATCCCTCGATTATATCTCAAATTAAAATTGAAAGAACCATAGACTTATAGTTTATAGAATAGACGCAGAAAATTATTTAACAAACATTTTTTTTAATTATATATAGCTCTGAAAGGAAAGAAAATTTTCAAAAGCTGAACATTTTACTCTTATAGGAGATTGTTTAAGACTCATTGAAGATGTCTATTCTTTAAGAAATTACACTCAGAATTTCCTCAACGTATTGATATTCCATGTCGTAGAAGAATATCAATTCTCAAGCTTTGTCAACTCAATATCCTTCAAAATCTAAACATGAGTTGTTTGTATTATACCAAACTTGGGAAGTATATGTGTAATAGCAAAAGCTGTTTCACATGAACAATTAAAACTTTTTAATTTAAATTATTTGCCATTTTGTTCTTTCCAGGAAAAGAAATGCTGGAAGAAATGCTTTGGATCATCCTACAATGTTCACTATGTACGCTGTGCTTCGGATCTATAAAAGGTGTGTTATTTAGACAATTAGCTGTATAATATTGGAAGACTGCTCTAAACTACCCTTGCAATTACTTTAACTTATTTTTATGATTTTGTAGAAAACATGATTTTTGTAGAAAATACAAGAGGATATTTCTGTAAAGCTAAATATAGAGGGCCGTAGAGTTTCGTAAGCTCTTCCGTAACTTGGCTTGTTCCCGAATGCAATTTTAGCATATAGCTTACCTCGTCATCTGAATCGTGATTCAAAATTACGAGGTGTTGTCCTCGGATCTTTCTATTCGAAATTGATCCCGGACAATCTCCAATAGCCCATTTTTTTGTTCCAATGAAACGTAAAATTCAATTACCATATAGCTTACATGAGAAATTAAGGGCAAAGTGAAAACAGTTGATGAAAAAGTCGATAAGCAAAACATTAAAAGAGAAACAGAAAAAGTCAATAAAGGGTTAATTTAGGGAAGGTTAATTTAGTAATACAACAATTTCAATGTGGATAAGACGGATCACTAAAAAGAAGGCTGGTCCTCACCAGTGCCGTAATCCTAAATTGCCTGAGTAGGCAGCAGTTTAGAACGTCAAAATTTGGACTCTTTTGCAGTGTAACCTAAATAAAAAAATTTAAATGTGCAAAAAAACAACGGGCTATTGGTGACGGTCGGGGATCAACACCGAAGGGAAAGATCCGAGGATAACACCTCGTAATTTTGAACCACGGTCGGATGACGAGAACAACACCTGAGCTGGCACCCCACCTCTCCGAACTTCCACACCACGCCAACGTGACGACATTTGAGGCCACGACAGATTTAACGTGCATCATCCTCACGTACACGACGGTCTTTGGATGGACCTAGTTTCGAACTTGCAACCCTCCTGTTTCTAATCTATTACTCTTCCAACCCGGCTACAGTGGTCCTTCTATATAAGATGCAAAAAATACTATATGTCTAAACAAAGTTCGAGCTCTTCTTCGCTCCAAATATTTTTGTTGGTACAGTAAACTTAATCGCTTTTCGAGTCATTTTTCTCTTAAAAAAATGACAAACTTCAGAAAAAACTGAGTGTTGAAGGTAATGACAAATATGGGGTGTATGAAGGCAAAACGTTTAAATTTAGGTTTCCAACTGGGCTACCGCGGCCCCTCGCCAAGCATTTTGAGCAAAAGTAATAAAGAAATAAAAACACAGTTAATAAAATGGAACGCAAATATAAACAAATACCTGAAAGGGGACATTAAGCAATTAAAAAAAGCCGGAACTGGTCTATTTTTACAGAAAAACAAATTTCCAAACACGAAGAATCACAGAACTCCACCAAGACCCCGATCTGTGCCCGATTAACTGACCAACTCCTCCCTTTGTCCACTCTTTTTATTTCGTTCCTTTTGTTTTCTATAATGGCCGGGGCAAAATGAAATAGAGTAGGGACCCTCCTTTCCCATTCGTTAATTATTCCACGGAGTATCGCCAGGAGGAACAAGAAAACTCCATTCCACGGGGCTTGTCCAATTTAGGTGGACCCTAACCACCTAACTCAACCCGGTGTTGGGGGAGCCACGCGGCACTGCACCCCGGAATCTGGAGATCTCCCACGGGCGAGAACAAGGGCGTGACCACTTTCTCGGTCAGCCCCGGTGTGCTTTCCGCGCAGTGATATATTAGAAACTTGTCAAAAAGCTTCACGGTCGACGGGGTCCTGCGGCCGCCCGCTGTTCGGATAAGATAAGGAGTATTTTCTAATTTATTTATACGCAACTCTGATGCCGCGGTGTTTCAGCACATGGAAGGAAGGGGCCGTGCAATCTGGACCGGGTGATAAAAGTCGTTGGGAAGATTTAGTTCCGTTGACGAGTTTTCCACGCGATTTTCCGAGATCTTAGTGTTTTTAAATTGGATAGAGCGTCATTAAAGGGAGAGTGGGATGTATAAGAAATAAAAGGTCTAGATGCGGAAAAAAATCATCTATTTATCAGCGTATCGTTCATAGGTCGCAAATTTGAAAGGTATCATTCGATAGGAAATAACGTTTTCTGTAAAGACAAATGCATAAAATGCTCTTTGAGTGCTCATAAACTATCTTAATTTCCAGTGGGAACTCAATTTTGACACTAATTTTGGGTATTAAACTTTTTTCGGATTTAATTATTTGGCCCAGCCGTTTCTCAATTGTAAGTCTGGAAAGTTTAGAGCTCCTAATGTGAGTTTCCTCAGTAGGTAGGTAGTTAATTAACGTCACACTGGAACAATACAACGTGATATTGGCTATGGGGATAATCCCGAAGGGTTGGTAGGTAGGTATTTTAAATAACGTCACACTGGAGCAACACAACGGGTTATTGGTGACGATCCGGGATCAAACCTGAAGGGAAAGATCCGAGGGCAATACCACGTAATTCTGAACCACGGTCCGATGACGAGAACACCTGAGTTGGCACCCACTCTCCAAACTTCCATACCACGCCAACGTGAGGACATTTGAGGTCACGGCAGATTTAACATGCACCAGCCCCCCCCCCACGTACACGACGGTTGAACCGAGTTACGAACTCGCAATCCTCCAGTTGCTAATCCGTTGCTTACCGCGGCTCTGGCATCAATAGATAAGAACAATTAAGAAACTAGTGCAGATGCAATGCGTGAGTCTATAAGTATACTCTTAAGATGGCCCTGGTATAGCCACACAAGTAGTAACCAAGTATGAAGCAAGAAAGAAAACCCCTGTGTAGCCCCAACGAGCGATTAATGAAAGCATTATTTACCAGAGCGATTTCATTTCTTGATGAGCCGCTTCTGGAGGGTGCTGATAGCAATGGACGAGATCGGAATCGGGGGAAAATGATGGTTCTTGGAGGGTGGGATCAGTCCGAAAATGAAGATCTGGTAGAGCGATTGGTAGGGAAGGAGAGTGCTCTGAATAACAGCTCAAAGTTGTTGCCGGGTTGGGAAGATAGTGCATCTCAGTTCGTTATTACTATCTCATTCGTTTGCTCAAGTTTCTTTTCTGGTCACGATACTTTGATTTATCAGAGCTTCGCTAAATTTGGGGTGGAAATTATTAGAAATCGGAACACGACAAAGTGATTTGTAACCATTTAACTGAAGTAAAGATTGATGAAAAGGTAAGATAAACTGTCTTTGAAATATCGCCATTCAAGAGATGTATGGCTACATAACTATAAAAAAATTCTGTGATCAAGATTTTCTTCCTTCTGTGGGTCTTCAAGAAATATAATTAATCTTCTAATTTTGAAATATCTTCCCTCAGGATAACCCAGTGGGAAGAAGATCGGATTAGCTACCGGAGGGTTGCGAGTTCGAAACTCAATCCAGACAAAGACCGTCGTGTACACGGCGGCTTGTGCACGTTAAATCTGCCATGGTCTCAAATGTCCTCACGTTGACTTGGTGTGGAAGTTTGGTGAGTGCGGTGCCAGCTCAGGTGTTGTTCTCGTCATCTGACCACGGTTCAAAATTACGAGGCGTTGTCCTTGGATCTTTCCCTTTGGGATTGATCCCGGACCGTCACCAATAGCCCGTTGTGTTGCTCCAGTGCGACGTTTATAAACTACCTACCTACCTCAGGGGGTTTCTTGAAATAAACACGGGCATCACAACCCCAAGATATCCTAGTGATCTGTCCTCCCTTTCGTTTTACACTCGTCTGCCCTTCGCTTTTTCTTCTTTCCTCCCTCATTGTGCATTTAGACTAATATCTATCCCTTGCATTAAATTTCAACCAACCAACCAAATGAAATGTCCAAATGAAAAAGGGATCATCTTGACTCAGTGGGTTTGCCAACTGCGTTAGCAATCTACTAGTTCGGCGCAGATTCGGTTCGTCCTTGGGTGTACTTCGCTCTTGTATTTTAGTAAAACTCTCTTTGTGTGTGTTTATGTTCATTTATTTGACATTTGGTGAATTTACTCATGTGTGATAAGACCCAACCAGCCTAAGTCTGACAAGGCGCGATCACATTTAGTTTATAGATGTTTCCTTCTCTGCTTTGAAATTTTGAATCTTTGAAATCTGATTATTCTAGTGATGTGATGTGTCCTAACTTTGAGGAAGTAAGTGATTTTTGTTTTTAAAACTTTGAACATTTATGATAAACACTGATAACAATACATCTATTCCCAGTTCCCGAAGGATATTTAGTTCTCAATTTCCATATCTCGAACATACGGAATCCTAAACCTATATAGGTTGGTTGGTTTGGGTTTCCTGGCACAAGGGACATAGTTGGCCAAGCTGCACCAAACACAAAGCTGAAATGGTAAGTAATTGCGAAAAGAAAGAATGTAGAGTAGAGACAGATCGCTTGGGCATCCTGGGTGAGACCTCTATGCTTACCAGAGGCAATAAAACCCATGGGAAAAAATATATCACTAGGGTACCTCGAGTTCGTGAAGCACGTACAAAGATGTGCCTCGAAGGAGGAAACCTATATAGGAGTCAAGAATGAGTGCATAGTAAACTAAAGTGTGCTTTTCTGTTCTTTTCCTTGCAACAGGGTGTAGTACGCCCCTGGGCCTGATGACAGGTGCTGTCCAGGATTGGCAAATCAGCGTCAGCTCGATGGCTGATCACCGGAAAGATCCGGGATGCCATATGCGATATGCCCGCATTTTCCAACCACCCGGCCGCGCCTGGTGCGCAGGAAGGAAAGCAGCTATGGAATGGATTCAAGTGGATCTCGGAGTGTCCGCTATTGTAAGTATTCAGTTCTGGAAATTGAAAAAAAATTGGTCGGATTGTGTACGGGGACACAATTGGTATTGTTAAAGGCGTAATTGGAGTGTTATTGTTATGCGCTATGTGTTATTAAAGAAAGGGTAAGATGTAAATCAATAGTCGTGCTATTAGAGGAAGGGTAAGATGTAAATGAAAAAAGTCTTGGTCCTTATGTGAAGTATAATTTTATTTAGGAAAATCCGATGATATAGAAATAAGATACATAAAGCATAGTATTTGCATCGACGTGTCTTATAAAGGTTAAATCTACAAGTGTTGCTCAGAATAGTGGGCGACGTAGAAATGTACTTCAAGGTTGAACTCGCGGTGCATGTAGTCTATGCGATTGGTTTTGAGTAACATCGACATTGAAATCAATGGTAAGTATAATGGGTGCATTGGTATCTTGAATCATATTGGGTACAATTTTCCTGATTGAATCTTTCAAAGTTACATCCCAAGTCTATCCATCGCTTGATATTTTACAATGAATTCTGAACATAACATCGCATTTGAAGCAGCTATATTTGACAACGTGCCTATATGAAATTAACCCTCCAAGTGGTTTCGACGAGATATCGTTCAAGACCTGGCCAATTTTGCTAATGCAACAAGACTGCCTATTTTTTTATGATGACGAGATGAAGATCTGACCAGTTTATTTTCATAATGACGAGATATCCCGTCAATAAAGATCTGGTCAGTTTTGTTAACGATGAGATACCACATCGAGACAACCACCAGGAGGATTAAATGCATAGATACAGAAACACAGGCTACTGGCTCAGATATTCCTCTTTATCAAAAGGTACTGATCACATACATAATTTCGAGTCAAACCCCCTGTTGCTAGACTTCATTAAAAATATTTTTTTACAGATTACTGGAATGATGACTCAAGGGCGTGGCGATGGACATCAGTGGGTGACATCTTATTTACTTTCCTACAGTTTGGACGCCTACCACTGGAAATATTGCTCCGATGTTTATAGTAATCGAAAGGTCTGTATTTCTTTCAGGTTTGAGACAATATTTCACTTATTCGAGAAACAAGTCTATTTAGGTTTTCATTAAGAACAGGAATTTAGGAATCAATGTCTTTAAAACAGATGCAAGATTATTCGAACGATATAAAGATATTTTTATGACAGATTCCAGATTAAACCCTCCGTTAGTCGCACTGGTCCTGACAGGCGCATGGTGACATTTTTTCCAGTGTTACGTAATAAAAAAATAAGTGAAAATGTCTTGTTTATAAATTTTACAATTTTTGTAGTTATTTATTTTTTTAGCATGTCCTAAAATATACTACAGATTTAAATACAAATTAATAATTTAATCCGCTTGTAACTAGAAAAAGAAAACGCCGAGCACCTCACAGGTGCACTGCGATCTTATTTGTTTAAAAAGATCCGCGCGATTGATTAATGGAGGGATCAAATTTCAAACATATGAATGAATTGGAACTATTTTATTACAAGGGCTAGCCGCACATTCAACGAACACCACCATGCGTATCCCGCTGGTTTATAAGAAATAAGGTTTTGAGCATGAGTATATCAGCCTGTTGCGTTCAGCTTGTCGATCCAATGTGCCTCTTACCTCAAACGAAAAAGAATTGGAAACCAATTTGTTAATTCCCACCAAGTTTTGTTTATTTGGAAGAGTAGAGGATTTTCAACCGGTGGGTTGCGATTTCGGAACGCGATCCAACCAAAGACCGTAGGGGCTAGTTCACGTTAAATCTGTCGTGGCCTTAAGTGTCCTTATGTTGGCGTGGTATGGAAGTTTAGAGAGTGGGATGCCAGATCAGTTGTTGACCTCGATATCTGACCATGGTTCAAAATGACGAGTTGCTGTCCTTGGATCTTTCTCTTCAAGATTGATGCCGAACCATCGCCAATAAACCGTTGTGTGTTGCTCGAGTGCGACGTTAATTCAACTACTTACCTACCTTCTTTTTTTGTAGACATTCAAAGGCAACATAGATTCCCATTCTACTCAAACGAGCTACTTGGATCAAAACGTGACAGCCCGATTCCTCCGCCTACACGTCCTGCAGTGGCATCAGCATCCGAGCATGCGCATAGAAGTCCTAGGATGTCAAGGTATGCACTATAACAGCCTTTTGCAAATTTTGTTATCCATAGCTCCATTTACCTAAACTAAAAAACTTCCTTTAAAAATAAATTGCTTTGATTAAACTATACAGAGGGGACCTTTGCCCCTCCAAGTGGTTTCGACGAGATATCTCGTCCAACAAAATCTGACTAGCTTTGCTAATGGCGAGTATCTCATCAAAAATGCCAATTGAATTCCGAATGATGAGGATATTGCCGTTTTTTTATGATGGTGAGATCAAGATCAGGTTAGTTTTTTTAATGACAAGATATCTCGTCCATCAGATCTGGTCAGTTTGGCTAATGACGAGATACCTCGTCGAGACAACACTAGGAGGATTAAACGCTTAAATTTCAATGAAAACAAGTATAAGCCTAAAAAGTTCTGTACAAAATTTATTTTTCACATTGGATGCTCTTCAAATTATATTTTAAAATATTTTTTTATATATATATTTATTTTATAATATATTTATTTTAAATTATTTTTATTTGCCGTTGTTTGTCTTGCGTTTGGCCAAATATGGTCCTTGCGGTATAAAACTCAATCAACCAAGCATCCAGTCATAGACAGGAAATATGAGTAGACTGAGCATTGCTATTGAGAGGAGCTTCAGAAAGTGTGACCAACATGTCAACTAGTAGTCACGTGACTGCTCTGTCAAAAATGGACTTGGTTAGTCGTTTCGGCATCTTATCGCCTCGTTTGGCGATATAACATCTTATGATAGGGTAGGTGTGTGAATGTGCATTTCTATAGAGTGGCGACAAAAATGGTGAAATCACCAGTCTACTACTATCAGATGATCAGTCCATGGACCAATCAGATGATAGATCGATGAAGGGGTGTCTTCTCCCGTTTCGTGGACCAATCATATGATGAATGTTAGGCTCCACCCAGTGGACGATATCCACTAGTAGTCCAATACTAGTAGTTCTGGTCACGTGTCCTGGGGACATAGAAAGTTACCATTGCTCATTCTACTGTTATATTTCCTCTAATCTTTCCCTTCGGGATGGGTCGCGGACCGTTGCCCATAGCCCGTTGCTCCAGTGCTCGCGTTGCTCCAATGCGACGTAAATTCAATCTACCTACCTTTCCCCACTATAGGGACACTAATAGGCTAAACGTGCGACTTTTTTTACATTAAATATAACAGAATTATGAGCGTTTCATTGTTATCGTTGCAGATTGCAATTCAATCATCAGCGCTCCACCCCAAGCTCAAATGACGGCGTCATCATCCAGGCCGTGGAGCAAACAAGGGACCTGCACTCCTGAAGACGCTCACATATACAGCTATGGTGGTTGGTGCGCAAAGACCAGTGACAGTATGTCAGCATTGTTCATAGTTGAAAGTTAACTAAAAACTAGAAGTAAGAGAGACATCTGTTTTTCAGTGATGTGCTGACTAAGAATAATTATGTTGTCCAATTCAAGGATGGTCCCCCACTTCATTCCGTTTATAAATCCCTTTTTATGATAAAAATCTGCTCCTGAAGAGCCGTGAAGTCTTGTTAAGAGGGGGCTGCCATACGCAAAACCCTGAACGGAGATCTCCATAGCTGGTTTTCCCCGATAACGCACTATTACTGTTGTCGCTTTCGGTATCGAAGGATAAACTTAGTACTAGAATACGCGCTAGACTCTCCAATTGTGGAAATAATTCATTTATGTTCCTACCACTAGCTCATGGAACGCAGCAAGATGAAAATCGCCTGAGTGAGTTGATAAATTTCCTAATGTATCGAATGAGAATTGTCCTGGGCCATGATTTCTCACCAACCGCTAGCTTTCCAATCTTAAATCACCAAAGCATAGAGCCATTTTTTTCATTTGCCATCCGCAGAACATGAATGAAGTGAAACATATGGATGGCAAATGAAATTTTAAAAATAGTTCTATGCTGCTTTGGCGATTCAAGATTGGAAAGTTAGCGGTTGGTGAGAAATCATTGCCCAGAGCAATTCTCATTCGATACAATAGGAAATTTCTCAATCACTCACGAAGCCAGATGATTTTCACCTAACTACGTTTCTCCAACCTATCGCCTAATTTAATGAACTCGTTCATTAAATTAGGCGATAGGTTGGAGAAACCACGTTACTCGATTGCCAGCTCCATGAAGCCGGACTATAGCGATCCTTTCACTTTTTCCCACAGCATATCTCATCCATAAGAGTGATTTTGACACTTTTTCTTTTATTTGTGATATTATTTTCCAATAACCTAAAAGGTATTTTTTTAACCTAATTAGATTTTAACTTTTTTTCTGAATTGACCAGATGTAGGATTCAGCCACTACAACAAATATTAACTTATTACAATACAATAGTACATATATCGCGCAAAGAATCTCTGCTATGATTTAACTTTTGATGAACTGAAAATGCTCTGTCTTTCCACGCTTTACTACATTGATGACCCGGACGCGATGAACACACGCATTTTCAAGCAGGCCTGGTGACTCTCCTTACAATCGGCACGCAATTATATAAATGGTCTGCTATAAACCTTGAATTGCCAATCAATTCCAACAACTGTCTGAAGACCTGTGGTTACGCTGCTTCTACCATTACTTCCTTCTTTGCCGCTCAGACTTCTCTTTACATGGTGCCTCGCACTCACTTGGTTGCTAAAGGCAATAACAGGATAGTCAAACGGTAGCAATTATCATTGCTCGACCACGCATACGAAGTACACGCGTGATCTTAATAGAGCTCTCATGGTCTCACAATTAGCAATCTACTAACCAGTCTTAGCATCTATCGAATTCAGTCATTGTTACACTCCAGAGAGGGAGTACTATAATGACCTTAGCAAAACAAACAAATTACAAAATTAACTTATTTTACAGCAGTATATATGGCAGAGAACGGATTTCAACCATGCTGTACTTTTAGGTAGACTGAATTCGCACTATCTTTCCATACTTTGGTAATTTTGGTAATTACAGGAAACCTGTGGGTAGATCCATAGTTTCATGTAAGTGGAGTGGATGCCAATCAAATTTATTTCTTAATTTTTATTTGGCTGAAAAAAGGAATAATCTCGCCTTAATAGAGTAATTATTCTAATAATTCTATTTCAACGAATTTTCGGACATTCTAAAAAAATGTGGCACAATTCGAAACATTTTGCAGGTCAGGTCAAAAGTCTAAAAAGGTGAAATCTCTAAATACTTTATTCTTCAATTTGAAATTTTAAGGAATTCTGTCATCTCTTTATTAAAAGTATTTTTGATTCCTGATTTTGAATCCCATGATTCGTTCGAGTTCAATAAAATCTATTTTAAAAGATTAAATTTTCATTTTTAGTTGTCACTTTTCTCGAGAAGATTCAACATATTTGATTCTGATTTCAGTATTTTCTAACAAAACTTTTTTCCTTCCATTTCCAATAGTGAGGCAGTGGCTTCAAATAGACCTTGGTCCACCGACTAGGGTGACTGGTGTAGTGACCAAGGGAAGAGGGGACAGCCGAAGGAAACAGTGGGTCACCTCGTTCGCCTTGTCTTATTCAAACAGTACCAACCACTGGCATTACTACAAAGATGACAATTTGGTTAGCCCTAAGGTACACAAACAAATTTATCAAATTATCCAACTTATGAAAAATTCAGTTTTTAAAATATATATTGCATTTCTCATACTAAAATTAATTTTATCTTTTAAAACATTATGTATACATGTCATACCAAAAATCTTTTCCTTTTTCAGCGTAATTCACTTAGTATTCTATTAATTTCGCCTTTCGTTTCACCTCCTTCATACCCTTCATTTGCATATTGATGTCTCAACGCTAATTGTATATAAATACTTTCCCAGGTATTTGTATAATTCTGTCATACCTGAGTGGGTCACGAGATTTTAGCGTAGTATTTTTCTTTTCCCTCACGACGGAATTACCTTAAAATATAGTTTATGACAGTTTTGACAACTCTCGACCTATTAATTATCAGATATCAATTTAGAATTCCGTAGGTAAAGTGCTGACCATATTCGAAAAACAAGCCTAATTACTTTACGTTCGGAATACGTGCAGCAAACACGTATCGCCGCAGAAACACTAACGCCACCTATAATTAGCTTGATAGAAAATACTTCTCATTAAATTTACCTCCACTGGTGGAGCTGGCCCACGTTAAATCTGTCGAGGCCTCAAATGTCTTCACGTTTGCGTGATTTGGAGAGTGAGGTGCCAGGTAAGGTGTTGAACCGTATCTGACCGTAGTTCAAAATTAAGGGGTGTTGTCCTAGGATCTTTTCCTTCGCGATTGATCCTGAGCAGTCTTCTTAGTTGGGGTGCAGCTCCTCTGACTAGCTGAAGTCACTATGGATGTAGGGAAGGCCCCGAGGAAAATTTGGCAGAGGTCTAAACAAGTTACTTTCGAGAATCGTTTCTCACAGGGGTGTGAAAACTATAATCAGACATGGCTCGCCGACCGCAGGCTGCTAAGTTGTCTCACAGTGTTCATATTCGAACGGAGGTAGGTGCCCTTCAGGTCAACCTTACATGGACCCGAATCGGTGTCTTTAAAGCAGGGAACGGGTAGAGCCTTATCCTTAATTATTCGTCCTTAAGCTTGAGAGAAATTTACACAAGCGTCTCTTATTTCAGTGACCGTCAAAATTCGATTTAAGTGAACCTACAAGTCTTGTCATGGTTTTGATGCCTGAACCATTCTCCGAACCCTTGGAAATGGGTTAGGAGTTATTTGCCACATAAATTTACCCAAGCAACTTGTCACTCGGAGACACTTCGGGTGATGTTTAATGCCACTGGGATGATCTCATGAATTCAAGTCCTCCTCAGAAATGCGAAGTAATCCCTCTGTCTAACATGTAGCGAATGTTAGATGTAGCATAAGAAATAAGAATTTCATCACGTAAACAGGCGTCCGACGTCGGGTATCCCATTCGGATGAAGCATTCCGGGAACTGATCCTATATCCCGTTGTGTTGCTCCAGTGCGACATAAATCCGTCTACCTATCAACTTACCATTGTTGGTTTTTCACTCTATGGACATGTGTTCGCCATGGCTCAGTGTGCAAACCCACTGAGCTAGCAACCTGAGAGTTGCAGGTTGCGCAGGTTCTATTCCTCCCTGGGTGTACTCCCTCTTCTGTATCAGTAAAAGCTTTCTTTTTGTGTGTGTCCACTACTTGACCATGATTTATAAGCGGATCCTTGAGATCAAGCACACAAATCGGATTTCATGTGTACTCAATCAATTAATCCACGGATATTTTTTGCTACACGTGGGCTAATTACACATGTTTTATAGTTGTTTCGAGTTTAATAAAAACCATTGTTACTTCTAAAGATTGAACTTCTATTTAGAGTTTTCACTATTCTCAATAAGCTATCAATTATAAGGGATATTACTGACAAATTTTACAAAGTGATTTTTTTGTTTAGGAATTCGGAGGCAATATGGACAAAAACACAGAAAGAAGACACTACTTCAACCAGCCATTTACAACTCGATATGTTCGAATACATCCCATGACATGGCGGGGAAGGGTCAGCATGAGAGTTGGTCTTATCGGTTGCCAACTCAAAGGTGCTTATCAAAATTCTTAAATCTTTGAAAAGGTACATAATCAGCTTTTTCTTTCCAGAGGTTTCATCAGAAAATATGCAGAACTGGCATTTCAAATAACTTTTAATATCACTCAGAATGTCAATTTAATTTAAACAGGTGACATTTATTTAATAACTGTTTTACAGGAGAGTGCGGTCAAGGATTCTTCAGAGTACATACAGACTCCGAATGTGGTAAGTGAGCGATTCATTCTTAAATACAATTTAAAATCAAGTTGTGTCACCAATGAGTAAGTGTGCTTACTTCAGCATATCAAAGAGTGGACTCTAATATACGTTTTAACCAGAGATTTTAAGGCTATTAAATATTTGTGTAAAATTATAAACAAAAACGGAAAATTTTATTTTTCAAAAACTTTGGCAGAGTATCGGATATAAAAATTATATCAACCGAAAAAAAGTATTATCGACAGGTAGGTAGGTTGTTGAATTAACGTCGCACTGGAGCAACACAACGGACTATTGGCAACAGTCCGGGATCAGTCTCTAAAGGAAAGATCCGAGGCATAGACGTGAAATATAAGTAGAATCTGTATCTCTGCTGATGAGAGAAGTTTCAAAAAGTGTGACCAACATGTCGACTCATAGTCACGTAACTGCTCTGAAAAATTTACTTGGTTGGCCGATTTCGCCTATTATCGACTCGTCGACGACATCGTATGACAGGGAAGATGTGTAAATGCGCATTTCTACAGTGTAGCAATAAAAATGGTGATATTGCCCAAGTCTACTACTATGTCGCGCGGAGGAATTAGATGATGAATCAATGGATGGGCGTCTTCTACCGTCCCGTGGACTAATCAGAGGAATGTTCGTTTCCACCCGCAGACGGAAGTAGACCTAGTCACGTTACTACTAGCTTTGGTCACATGATTCTGGGCACATGGAAAGGTTACCATTGCTCACTCTACTTTTATATTTCTTTTATGGGTCCGAGAACAGCATCTCGTAATTTTGGACCACAGTCAGATGATGAAGTCAACATCTGATCTGGTATCCCACTCTCCAAATTTACATGCCAACGTGAGGACATTTGTGACCACGACAGATTAAACGTGCAGCTGCCCTCACCTACATGACGGATTTTGGAAAGATGGAGTTTCGTACTCCAAATCCTCCGGTTGCTAATCCGGGACTTTATCACCGACCCCAAACACTGCAAGGACAAGAGAATTCATAAGAATAATCTGTTTTTTTATTTGTTCATACCAATATATTTCCTATTTAATTATATCTCAAATCACACAGGTAACTTAGCGTGCTTGCACCTTAGAGGAAATATAAAAGTAGATTGAGCAACAACCTTTTCATACGCCCAGGATCATGTGAACAAACTAGTAGTAAAGTGACCCTAAGTAGGTGAAACCTAACATTTATCATATGATTGGTCGACGGAACGGGAGAAAAAGCCCATCCATTGGTTCATCATATGATGATTTGAGATTGGTCCAGTGATTTAGACTGCTTTGGTTCAGCTGATAGTAGACTTTGGCGATTTCTCTATTTTTGTCGCCACTCTATAGAAATGCGCTTTTACACATCTACCCTGTCATGAGATGTTATATCGCCAAACGAGGCGATCAGATGCCAAATCGGCCAACCAAGTCCATTTTTCACAGAGCAGTCACGTGACTACTAGTCTACATGCTGGTTACACTTTCTGGAGTTCCTTTCTATAGCAATGCTCAGTCTATTTATATTCCACGTCTATGATCGGATCTTTCCTTTCGAAATTGATCCCTGACCCTCGCCCTTAGCCCATTGTGTTGCTCTAGTGTGACGTCAATTAAAGTACCTACCTTGTAGTGCTTGCATATCGTACTGTCTCATTTCGGTGCATGTCTTTCCAGTTGAGAATCTGGCCTACAAAAAGGACACATGGGTAAACGACAAGCGCCATTCTTGGATGGGATGGAAAGATGGACACTCCTCTTATGCAGTGGATGGTGACGAAGACACCCACCTGAGGCGCTGCGCCATCCTGGACAACTACTACGTGGACTACCCTGTTTGGATGGTAGATCTGGGGCAGAGGAAAACAGTCAGGGGCATCGTCATCATTACCTGGCAAGGCAGAGGTGAAGGTAGTTGTATTTTACCATTCAATGTTTAATGCGAAAAGCAATATTTTGAACTATTCTTTACAGATGGAATTATTTTTGGCAGTAAACCCTCCAGGTGGTTGTCTCGACGAGGTACCTCGTCATTAGCAAAACTGACCAGATCTTGATCTCGTCATCATAAAAAAATCGGCAATATCTTGATGACGAGATATCTCCGCATTAGCAAAATGGATCAGATGATATATCTCGATTAAACCACTTGGAGGGTTAATGAATTGAAACTGAGAGGATTGAGTGGAAGTACGGCAGAAGTTTTCTCCTAGTGGGGAACACTAGGTGTGAAAGCCAGTTCATATTCCCAGTTAAATGCTAACAGGCAACTCCTGAGGTTAAGCCTTTATGGTACCTCATTTCAGCCTTATGGTACCTCAACTAGAATGAAGTTGCACTTTTTCTTCCCATGTTCATGGTCTTTTATGACTTGGTTTCAGTTTCACCTTGACTAAGGGGATTCGTAACATGAATTAGAAAATATTAAAATTACCAGATGCTGGCAGTGCATATTATCGAAAAAGATGTCCAGGATTTTGTGAAGGCAAGTATTTAATTCTGAACCAGGTCTAGAGGAGTCAGATCGCGGCTCTTGCAGTCCATGAACAGAACAGCTTGCCCCAACTCAAGATCTCAGGGAATGAATTGATGTCTATTCAATCACACTAAATAATAAGTGCAATGATAAGTGAATATTGAAATAAGTGTAATGAAGATTGACACCTTAAACAGGATACGGATCTTGTTGACATGTCTTTTTTATTGCCGACATAATGCCCGTAGATATTCAATTTGCAATCTCCTGATTCTAGATATGTAGTTTGGGTCATTTTTTGGAAAATTTGTATTTTAGGTTATTTTGAGGATTTCAAGAACTATTTTTTTTCTCAATTTTCGAGACGCAGAACATTTTTCAAGGTTTTAGTCAAATGTTTAATTTTTGGCTAGGGGTTTAATCACATTAGCGAAAATATTCCTCCGTCGCAATCTCATATGCAATTTCATCGTTCCTTCAGAACACATTGCTAATGCCTCATCTATCAATTTCTGGCACCAGAAAAACTCATTAAGGAAATAAAATACTATCCGCCTGCCACGAGGACATCTCCAGATAAAGTCTGTCCCTGCTTGTTACTGTAAAAACGAACTTCGATGCTTGAAGAAATGTATCTAAGTTCATTGGAGCATTTAATGACAAATTGGAAACATTCTATATGATTATCAACTGTCGCCGGGGGGGGGGTGTATTTCAATTAGCGTCACACTGGAGCAACACAATGGGCTATTGGTGACGGTCCGGGATCAATCCCAAAGGGAAAGATCCGAGGACAACACCACGTAATTTTGAACCACGGTCAGATGACGAGGCAACACCTGAGCTGGCACCCCACTCTCCAAACTTCCACACCACGCCAACGTGAGGACATTTGAGGCCCCGACAGATTTAACGTGCACCAGCCCCCTTTGTACACGACGGTGTTTGGCTGGATTCGAACTCGCAACCCTTCGGTTGCTAGTCCGTTACTCTTCCAACCGGGCCACCGCGGCCCTCAACTGTCGCCGGGAAGATCTATGACATAAACTACCTCTTTCGCCGTCCACATTCGCAAAAATAAAAAATAAAGTTATGCTATATACCCGATAGTGATTGCACGGTTTTAGTAAAATGCAAAACCGGTTTTTCGGTTTTCATTTTTTCCAACTCGAAAACCGGTTCCAAAACCGGTTTTGTAAAAAATATGAAAAACGCTATATTTGTGTGTAACAAACATTAAATAAATTTATTTCTTAAGTATGTAACTTATATACATACATAAAACGATTATTTAACATTGAGAGCTATAAAATCACCTGCCAGTACAGTTAACATTTTTTTCGCCATTAAAGTGTGCTCGCAGAAGACAGTGAATTTATGGAGACATCATTCAACTTCGATCTTATTTTGGTTACGAATTGACCTGACGATGAGAATGCCGGTCCCGGACTCCACGCTTATCGGTGGAATAGTAGGCAAGTATTTGTAGCACAGCTCCATAATTGTGCTTTTGGCTTCCCCTCCTTCGAATACTGCAACATCTTTTTCAATTTCCGTTTCAAAATCACTACTTGTACAATTATCCAGTAATGCCGAACCAGCAAGCTCCTTGTCAATTGCCCTCTGCAACAAGTCCCATGTATAAAACAGAAGATTTTAACGCAACATCATCGTCTTTGTCATCGAAGTTGATATCCCTTGCATCGGATTGTGCTGGTGTTAAAGAAGACGGCGATAAACGTTTTATCAGGTTATTTATAAACCGACAGGTAGCATTTAGTTGTTTGCATCAGTGTGCGTAGTATGTATACTTGTGGTATTTCTCTTTTGGGTTGCCAATGCGTAAAACCGAAAACCCGGTTTTCCTTCATAAAAACGGTTTTTCGATTTCGAAATTTGGGTCGGTTTCCCGGTTTCCCCGAAACCGGTTAACCGGGCTAATTTTAAATAGCTAAACTACTAAAGTATAATTTAACTGCTAAACTGTTAATAAATAAACCTATTTTCTAAGTATGAAATAATGAATCTAGATAATAGGTATATTAACGAGCTCAAATCCCTTACATGAGCAGTAATGAAGTGGCATACATTTTAAAAAGTTTAGTTCACATGCAAGATTTCGCAACTGATTTTGAGGAATGTATTTTACTAGAGAGCATAAATGAATATAATCAAACTGATCCAATGACAAATACTAAATTTCTGAAAAGTAACAAGCCCAGATATCAAAAAGTTATTAAAGGAAATTTGCACTGCCAAAAATTCCTTATTTAAGCTAAAAAATTTATAATTTAAAACTAAATCATTGCTTTCATTTAAAAACTGCTATTGGGTTAAAATACAATACATTATTCCTTTAATAAGTGTTAGTTCCAACTTTAGGATATTTTTCTTAGTTAACCCTCCAAGTGATTTCGACGAGATATCTTGTCGAGACAAAACTGCCCTATTACTCAAAGGGGAATGAAGACCCAAGTAGGAAAACAAATTATTATTTGCCTTGAACTGGCGACAGTTTGGAACAGGTTTTTGCATCAGAGGGTGGAAACTACAAAGTGGTTTTCGACGCGAAGAAAAACCACCAGGAGGTTAACTGACACAAAATCAAATTACTCAAAACTTTTACTTAACTAAATTTCAAAAATTCGCCGTCTTTTATTATTGTCATGGGTTTAAAGTTAGTTTATATTCTATTTGATTTCAGATCGTACTAATGTATACAGAGAATACATTTACAACTTGGAGAAGCTCACCGTTTTCGTTGAAGACAAACCAAGACTCGAGACCAGCTCCAGTGGCTCTAAGTGCGCATCGATATCGAGACTCAACAATGCACTTTTCCGAAAAACACTGCACTTCGAATGCCCCGATCACCTGATTGGAAGATATGTTTACGTTAAAGCGTACGGAGTGCCACGATGGAACAGGTTGTATTCCGCCATTCTATGTGAAGTCAGAGTGTACTGAGTGGATTCCAATTCAAACGCTGCAAGACTGACTGCTCAACAGTATTATCTTCAATGTTGCAAGACATTTTTGTTTTCAATGACTCAGTAGTTTATTAATAAACAGATATGTACGTAGTCAAGAAATGGCTAGTAGGTGATGTAAAAAGATCCTCTCAGTTCGTTCAAGAGATAATTTGAGAGCACCTCACCAAAATGATACTAGAATGTAATTGTTAAATGGTATAATACCTACTCAAAGTTATTGTAAACCAAAATATGACTTTATTGTTGAGAAAAATAATGTTGTAGAAAAAAGAAACAGTTGTATAAAATAATAAAGAAGTTTTAAAGGTTTGTAATAGTTTGCACACTTGATTTGCAATTTCAGTTGAGTTTTTTCAAGCCAAGGGTAATGAAATTACTGAATTACCCTAACTACCATAGCCCTCCATTTAAACATTCTTAAAACATTTGAATATAGGTGATAGGAAATTAGTTACCTTTAATAAACACTGCAATATAGAAGATTAATCCATGTGAATACGTAGTTACACTGTTTGTGAAAATTGCAACACCCTGGAAGAACCATCCAATTAGAATGAGGTAGGTAGTTAATTAACATAGCACTGGAGCAATACAACCGTCCTGGATCAATTCCAAAGGGAAATGTCCGAGGACACCTTATAATTTTAAACCACGAGGTGAATACCCAAGCTGGCATTCTACTCTCCTAACTTCCACGCCATGCCAACGTGAGGAATTTGAGGCCACGACAGATTTAACGTGCACCAGCTCTGAACACGACGGTCTTAGGTGTGATTGTAATGAAATTTACATCACATTACTGTACATAAACGATTAAATTTACAGAATTCAATTATAGAGAGAAAAATAAGTATGTTGTGAAGCCTAAACTAGCTGCTATTGTGGCATCGAATCAGAGACTAGATGTGGGTTCCTGGGGAAGGGGTAGCCAAGCTGCTTGCATGCCAGTCCACAGTTCATCGGTACTAACTGCTGGAGGTCTTTGACGACTAGTTGCTGAGTGACCACATCCCAGACATATTCAATACGCGACATGTCTGGGAAAAGTGGAGGCCAGGGAAGAAGCTTTTCCTGCCGTGCTGAGGCCTTAACATTACTGGCAACATATGGTTGGGCATTGTCCTGTTGGAATATAGCTTCAGGAGTGCTCCGAAGGAAAGGTATGATTTCTGTCTACAACTTCAGTGATGCATAGGTTGTTGAGATTACCCTGAATTCGTAGCAATCGCGAATGAGATTACCCTGAATTCGTAGAAAGATCGCGAATGGTACCCAATGGTGCCACACACCATTATGCCTGGCAGGTAGGTAGTTGAATTAAGGTTGCACTGGACCAACACAACGGACTAATGGCGGCGGTTCGGGATTGCTCGGCTCCCCTAATCCCTGAAACTCCTCCGTAAGTCTGACTATATCGCTGAAAGCTACACAGGTGTAACAGTGTCCGCCTACGGCGTCCAATCCAATCCCGAATGAGATTCGAGGACATCGTAATTTTCACCCAGTCAGATGACGAGGCCAGAACCCACTCTCCAAACTTCAACGTGAGGACATTTGAGACCATAACAGATTTAACATGCACGAGACCCCGCGTACACTACGGTCTTTGATCGGATCGTAAACCTCCAGTTGCTAATCCGCTACACTGCCAACAGGGTTACCGCGGACCCCTCATCATTCTGACGCTCCACAATAGATGCTGGAAGATTGAGCTTACCACGATACCTTCTAATGGCTATGTGGCACAAGTTGAAGTAAAAAAACACATGTTGCCAGTCAGTATGTCATTGTCAGTTCATCGCAGCCTAGGTATCTACGATTCAATGTCAAGCCTCCATAAAGGGATGCGCACAGCCAGTTCAGAGAAGCTAGACGCCGTTGAATTGTGAAAGTAGACAATGTCTCTTCTGTTGCAGTGTTCCACTGTTGAACTAACACCAGTGCAACTGTACATCACTGCCATGCCAATGAGATTTCTGCCATTCCGTGGTTTCGTCACTTTTCGTGCTCCACTGTCGGATTTTCGATGTCCAGTTCTCTACAGTTCAGTTTCCACAGATAAAGGCCGCGGTAGCCCAGTTGGAAGAACAAAGGATTAGCGACCGGAGTGTTGCGAGATCGAATCCAACCAAACTGTCGTGTGCAAAGATGGCTGGTGCACGTTAAATCTGTCGTGGTCTCAAATGTCCTCACGTTGACTTGGTGTATAAGTTTGGAGAGTGGGATGCCAGCTGACCGTGCTTGAAAATTACAAGGCGTTGTCCTTGGATCTTTCCCTTAGGGATTGATTCCGGACAGTCGCAAATAGCCCGTTGCTCCAGTGCGACGTTAATTAACTACCCACCTACCTGTACAGATACTGTCATGGCGTTATGTCCCGTATGAGCAGCAATGTCACTACGAAAATCCATCAAACAGGCCTACCATTCTTCCTCGTTCAAATTGTTCATGTTGTGCCCTTTGTCGTCGACGGCAGTGATTCCTGAAAATTGTCCGCTGACTGTCCACGATACTACTTGTGTGGCTCCTAAACAGCACAATTTATTCCTTACACAACACTTCAAAGGATGTTGCTGAGACCAGGTACGTGCAATCACTCTGCAATTCTAATCTCATTTGCATTTCATATTCCCCCTACACATTCTATAAGCTTCAAATTATCACCATTTTCCTTCACGGTTTTGCAATTTTCAAACAGTAGTGTATAATAAATATATAAAAATCAATCCATTACGTAATTAAAAATTTCAAATAATTAGTGAATACACCTATAAACTTAAACACTTTTAATCATGTTGAATGAACTTTATGGTATAGTTCATCCTTTTTCTTAATTTATTGTTAAATGGATTGCTTTATGTAAATGGAAATCTCAGTGGCTCATATGTACAAAAATTGCATTTCATTCTATTGTCTTATAAAGATTTGCCTCTTTCCTAAAATTTTGAAGTACACCTAATTCTGTTTTTGCATGGACTTTTTTTACACGAATTCAAAATAAATATTTCATACTCTTTACGCGAGTCATTGATTTAACACGAGCGGTCCAATTCAATTTCTAACAATTTATTTGCCTACATTCTAAGAAAACAAAATTTTATTTGTGGCGTAGATCATTTCTATTTTCTATATGTATAACAGCTTGTGTGTTTTTAAACGCGTGATACATTACATAACGTTTTTATTATTGAATTTGGTGCACATCTACCGTATGCGTGCATTGCATCTTCGGAAGACATTTAGTATGTAGCTCTATTTCAAAGTGAAAGAATCTATAGTGAAATTTGTGCATATAAATTTATAAATTTTGCCGAAAGTCAATAAATTGTTAAGTTTATAAATTTTTCATACCTTTATTTATTAATTTTAATTTGAGATATTTTTCGGTAGCCCTTATGTCACATAATTCACCCATTACCAAAACGAAAAGGAAAGCGATTTCTTTGGAACTTAAAATTCAAATTTTAGATCGTCTTACAACTGGACAAGGTGCTACGTCTGGAGGAAAGCATTTTGGTGTACATGAAGCTACCATAAGAACAATTAAGAAAAATGAAGCTGCAATTAGCAATTCGGTATGTTCTGGAACAAAAGTAAGTGTTAATTCATCATATACAAGAGATATTGTCAAGGAAAAGGCTCTGGTAATATGGATAGAAGATAAGTGACAAAAAAGAGTATCAGTAGATGGAAATGCCATCAAGCAAACAGCACTAAGAATTTATAAAGATTAAAAAGGAGCCAAGCACTTCATCTCAGTTAAACAGAAAGTATGCATTTTCTGCAAGTACAGGTTGGATGACAGGGGATGTAAAACATATTTTTTTGTTCATGAAGAATTTTTTTTCATTTTCATTACATATTATTACGTGTATTTTGTTCAAATAAAGTAATAAGCTTAAAACTAATATTTTCATATGGTTTTTTTTAATTATTTTTACTGATTTTTAAGATCCGGAACCAATCTTCTTTTCTTCCATAGATACGTCTTTTTTTACACGTATTCTTCAGGAACGTATCTATCGTGTAAAAACAGAATTAGGTGTATCTCAATCTTCATTTTAAGCTGGCCCTTAGTCGGTATATCCGCCTCAAATTATCCCAATAGTAATCTCAACTAATGATGTCTTATAACCCAAATGCCGTTTATAAATGTAAAATATTCCGAACAGCAAAAAATTATTTTTCTTGAACCATGGAACCTCACATCGCACAGAACGGTTTTCAGAGCACATCAACCAAAGGATAGGTAGTTTAATTTGTCACCAGAGCAACACAATGAGCTATTTGCAAATGTCCGAGATCAATCCAGAAGAAAAAGATATGAGGATAACTCGTAATTTTGAATCAGATGACGAGGTCAACGCGAGCTGGCCATCACACTCCAAATTTCCACCCCATGCCAACATGACTCCCAAAGGAATCATGGATTTGCCCAGTACGATCTGTAGGCAGCACAGGTTCGACTCCTTTAAATACATTGGGCGTATTTCTCTAGGTTACCTATAACTATTGATGTCTATTTAATTGACGGAAAACATTGTCTTGTGCAGCCTGGCCAGATCCGATTCTTATACATAAAAATCAACCCAAAGTATCAGCAAAGCAACCAAGTGTAAAAACTGATATGGTTAATGATAGTACTTGATTACATAAAGTCTACATCTACTAAATCCCACGCTTCAAGCAAAAGAAAAATTAGGGCTTTTCAAATATATTTTTCATAAGTTTACATTTCAGATTGATCCGGATTGTGTCCACATGAAGAAACTTGTACGAGTGCTGTTTGGATCTCATGGATCCAGTTAAAAAAATATAACTTTTTAATTAACCTATAAATATTATGCCAGTGATTTTTGATTGATGCTAGACTTTGGACAAGTATCACTGACCTTGGTTCTTGAATGCAGCTGAAAAAGTTTTGAATGAACTAAGGCTTTCAAAAAAAGTTAAGGACTTTCAGCAAATATTAAGGTTTTTAAGGGCCTGTAAACCTAAAATGAAAAATTAGACCTTAAGTCTTTTAGAGCTCATAGGAACCCTGTTATGAAGATCATTCAAATAATGCAACAGGCACTGCACATGTATTAAAATGTTCCAACAAATTGAAATCAATCTACTATTAACATCCTTGTACACTTATTTTATGCAGATTTGCTCAAACATTACACACTGCTTTGGATAAACGAAACTTAACAAGATGTCTATACATTGGTTCAGTTATGAAACTAAAGTCAAATTAGACTTAAGTAGAGTGACAAAATTTTATGGTGTGTTGTATATAAAGAGAAAAAGAACAAGGATTTGATAAGAATATACCCAAAATTTATTTCAATTATTTACAAACAGTCAACAATAAAACTGTATGATACAAACTTGCAAGAATGAATTTCCATCTTTCCCTGAATGAAAATAGAGTGCAAATAAAACACACAGATGCAATGGCACCTCAAAAGCTGGAATAATGATAATTGAGTACTAAACATTTTCACAAACAATGAAATAATACTCATCTCAAAACTACAGTAAGTTAAAACTACCAATGTAAAACTGCATTAATGAATGAAAGGATATGAATTTCTTTAATGGAAGCCAGTTGTGTAATGTAAAATGTTTTTCAATAACTCCACAATAGAAAAAAGACAAACATGAAAATCTTTGCTAAGGCAATTAACATGCTGTAATGTATAAAACCTGTAAACATTTTTATAAAAATCAATGGATCTACATGCTGTCCAGTGTTCTATAATTTAGCTTATCTATACTACATATAAATTTTTTAACACAAAAAAGGCAAAGTGAACAAATTTAAAACTTATCCTCAGCAGTTTTGTTTGAAAGTAATGTTAAGGGAATGCTTACCGAGTGATTACTCATTAATGGAATGCTCAATTACAAATGCGCTTGTAGAGAATATTTCATGATCTGTTAGGAAATTTTGTAAAATATTTCTATGGAACAAAAATAATTTTTGATCAAACATTGAAATATTTTCGATTAACAATGCATTCAGCTTAGTATCTGAGTGCTTAGCACTCTGGTCCTTGTTCAAATTCTGGTCTAGGTGTGGATGCTCAAAGTGGTTTGGAATCCACTATAAGCCGTAGATCCTGGTTTAACTTGCCCTTATGGAGCAACAAACCAATTAAAAATTTTCCTGTGTAAGCAAATTTTACATGACAGAAAAAACGCAACATTTCAAAAGACAGCCCAGATTTATGCATAATGAAAATTCAATCAAGTTTAAGCATAAAAACAGAGCAAAATTAAATATTTAAACTCCAGGAAACAAATAGTTTAGGTCTTCAAAAATTACAGCTGTTCTAAAATTTACTACACAACTGGCTTAAAATGACAATCCGAGTATTGAATGATACTAGATGTGATTATGCTCATTTTTTGTACAAATATATATATGTATAGTACAGAAAATCTAAACCTTAATTAGCCATTAACAAGCACAATTCGATGTCTTACTGTTGAATGCAGAGTAATATGGATGCAAAAGCAAATTAAAATTCAGACGAAATGCAAAAGTGCTTAGCCCCAAAATTTTTTTACAAAGAAAATTTCATTTTGAGTGAAATTTACAGGAAAATAAAATAACGCTGATATTAAAGGTGCCATCAAACATTTTTGAGGAACAATGGTAAATAGAAATTTCCATGAAGGATAATTTAATACCTGATTTAGTTACTCAATGAGATCCCCAAGCAAAGATGAAATATTGAATAACATTTTAAACCTTTTCACTATTATGATCCATTTTATAAAGAACATACAAGGAGAAGTTTGTAATGGAATCTAGTTTATAAATAAAATTTTATTTCAGTCCAACTAGAAAAAATAAATCATTTTCAATTTTTAATATGCCAACAAAATAAGAGAATGGGGAATACATATCAACAGTTGATAAAAGGGAAGTATAGAAGATATTAATAGATAATACAAGCACATGGGATGAGGAAAATTTACAAACATTATAAGTATTGCTGATCGATCGCCAAATAACTTTGCATATAAATCTACAATTGACACTTCATATATCAAAGGCAAATGTAATACTTCTTCAATATCTATAATTTTCAGAATTAGAATCCACTTATCTTAGAATATCCACAACTTGCAAACAGAATATGAGTAGTTTAAATATAATTTATGAACAGTATCTACAATTTTTCAGGCATGAGTAAAAATGCATTTAGTAAGTTGGAACCAAAGTGAAGTATTGAAAACTTTATTCAAACATTGGGTAGCAATAAAGTAATTTTATTGCAATGCTACTTTTTCTAAGCATAGCTTTTAGGCACATTGTTTTTTCAACAATGAAATTCAAATTCAGTGACAGAAATATTCTTAAAACATGAAAACACCTAGCAGTGTAATTGTCAGAAAACAAACTAGACAATAAACATAACTAATACCAAATTTTTTGCAGACACTTTGCATTCGCGAGCTTTGATACTTGATATAAAACAACTTAAAAACATCACACACCCTTAAATTTATTCCATAAAAAAAGACAATCACTCCTGAATGGTTGTTTAAAGTAGTCTAACTGAATATGCACATGGTTTTAAGTGATTTGATATAAAATTTTAAAAATGTTGGCAGAATGAACATTTTCATAAACTAAGCTTGAGCCAAAAGCAAATTTTAATCATTTAAGATAATTATTTATCTCTTCCCCTTTGTTTCAAACTCTCTAACAAAACATTTTACTAGAATTCATAACATGCTCACACTAGATACTAGGCAGATGCGACATGTCAATTTAAAATTGTTAAGACAATGTCATCTTAGATTGCTAATACCCCAATCTTAGGAAACATTTCTAAAAGAGAAAAGCTTTCTCCCAAAACGAGCATTAACAGCCCAAAGCTTATTTAGGCTTTTGGTAATATATCACACAATGGTAGAATACTTGCGACTGTTCCACAGGAATTTAGCTTTTAAACAAAAAAGAGTACAGCCGTACTCATGAAAGATTTTCAATTCACCAACTGAGATGTATCCACACATACCTATTTATGCTTCACTTAATGCTGATTTTCGTTTCACAGAAAAAGGAGCACTAGCATGCTGTCTATGAAAAAATATCCAATATCAACTAGAATTTAGGGCGGCAAAGTCATTAATTTTTGACTGAACATTTTCCATACAATAGTAAAGACATTTAATCAATAATTTAAAGTACTAATAAAAACAAATTATTATTTAGATTTTGGTCACCTTAAGGATAAAGATAATTCAAGGCATTTTAAAGTTCATAGTAATGAATTAACAAAAAACACTTTTTACAATACAATATTTTTATAAATTAATGAATACATTCTTTTCAGAAAAACTGAAGTATTTACTATCTCTTGAAAATTAGACGTTAATTATTAAATAAAACATTTTAATAATGATTTCAACAAAAGATTAAGTTTTAAAATATAATTAAAGTTGCTACTACATAAAATACTTAAGATTGACGTGGCTTAATTATTCATGGGGAAAAGTAGGTCATAAATTCTAGGTTTTATAATTTTATAAGGAAAGTTCAACTGCAAAATGATGTCCCCAAAACTTGAAATTCCGATTAAAAAGAGCACACAAAACTGAAAAGTCTATCCATAAACACCAAGCTCTACATTAAGAATCAGATTTGAGTAGATTGGGACAAGGCCCTAGAAATAAAAACACAACTGCTGAATTGTTCACAGAATTCGATATAAAAAACATTAACATAAAAAGTCCGAAAAAGCATAATGCAGATTTGATTAGGTTACAATTTTAAAACTCTAGACCTATGTATTTAAAATTTATTTTAGCACCTTTAGAAAATCTTGTATTCAAGAATACAACTTTAAAACAGTTTACGACACTAACGCTATACCTACAGGAAAGTAACTATGACTACTCCAAAAAACTTATTACATACCATAACTATTATAATACATTAAAAACGTTCTTAAAAACACATAGTTCAAAGTTACAATAAAATGTCGCAGTAACAATAGCAGAAGAGCATTAATAAAGTCACAAGTAACATGATTAGACCTAGAAATTATGGGATTCAGCCCAAACTTCAGGGGTGAAATCAATTCTTTAAACAGATATTAGTGGCCAAACAAGAGAATAGCGCGGCTCTAAATGAGTTCCCTGGCAAATAACTTATCACAGATTATCAGAAAAACTAAATATTACAATTTGGAACTACTCCTACAAATTCAGGATATGAATGAAACCACTGATGTAAATAAACCAATCAATAAGTAAGGTATGTTTTAATCAGTGAGTAGAAGGAAGATACACACGTGCAGGCAATAGAAATTTTTAGTCTGCAATGAAAAGAAACACAAAACACTACCAAGCAAAATAAGAAATGGCACAAAAACATGCAAAAGTATGACAAATACTGGAGGCACAGTTAATATCAAAATGCTCGTACATTTTCAAAAAATCACCCCTGAATATTGATGCCACAAACAATTTAACAAGAGTTTTTAAAGCAAAAACAGATATTTAGAGACAACAGATAAAAAGTACAAAAACACTGTGCAGAAGAAGTTTCTTCTGATGGCAGTTCTCCACTCGCATTTGACGCACAATAAAAAAACACTTGTGCAAAAATAAGTAACAGTAATTAACAGAATGAAATAATGAAACTCAAATCGTTCTAAAAAGTATCCTAATAATGGAATCACAGCTTGCAAGAAGTACTCTTGGCACTTCAAGTTGCACAGAAAAGTCTGTTTGGGGCTATTAATTAAATATTCTTTGTAATTGATAGCAAATTGCTCCATTTTTAACTCTGTGCAATTTTTGTAATAAACAGTAATAAGTCCCAAAAACTTTGTCATAGAAATTACTTTGTTAGAAATGAGTCCAATATAGAGTTGGCTCCAAACGGGTACCTCAAGATAAGAGAACCCGACTTGAAAAAGTAGCTATAATCTGTAGCTCACAAAAAACTATTTTTGAATACACCTGCAAGAAAAACAGAAATACCTTCTTTAATCAATACCAAAACATTAATTATGAATTAAATATGACTTACTGAATAAAATACAAGAGTAATTTTGGTATGCACTTAAAATAATTGCATCATAATGTTAGCAAAAGAAAACCTAAGGTATATATTTGAAAAGTACATTTAATCCTACACATGGCACCAGCCATAAAAATACAGTTCTCTAACCCTGCATGTGTTAAATGTCAATACTTTAGCAACATTTGCACTTAAATTTTATTGACTGCACATATACACTTAACGTTCCACATTAGACATGAATGCTTTTTGCTTCGAATGTAATCAAAGTCACAATGTACATAATGCTCATTTGTAGTTAAAAGGGGTGTTTGGAAGTAGGTAATAATACAGCAAGTATATTGTATCTAAGTGAGGGTTATTAGATTTATTATTTGTTCAAAGTCTGGTAGTGGATCATGCTCATTTGTAGGGTATGGGGAGGCGAAATAGGATGAAAACAGCAAGCATATCATGTGAAAGAATGTCACATTGGTCCATAACCATGCTTTCATCCATACAAAAGAAATGTTTTAATATTTAGAGTACTAATGTTTTGAAAGAGTTAAATCCTTTTTATTATTTTCTTGAATGAATCATAATGCTTTTGTAATACAATCATATTAAATTGATTGTATTTTTTCACTGCTATATTCCAATAAACTGTATTGCACATAAACTGTATCATTAAATTTAAATAAGAAAATTTTAAATACACACAACATTTATTTCTTCAGAAGTACAAAGTGGAAAAACAAAATTTGATACTAATTTGTGAATACTAATTAACAATATTCAGGGAGCAAGCATTACATAGCAACTCTGCTTTTAATTCAAAATTGATGTAATTATAGTGTCAATAAACATTATGCCATCAGGTCGCCTCAATAACAGAAATGAAACGTTGCTAGCATAGGAATTTCATTTTGGCAAGAAAAGTAAAAGCTGACATTTTTTAAATCATTAACTTCAAATAGAAAAGGTTGTATTTTAAAGAAAAAATAACGGATTTAAATAAAATTATTATTTCTATTATACTAACAAAAGGAAATCTTAAACTAAGACAAGAGTGTCATACTTACATTACAATATAACACAACGCCTTTTTCTACCCTTGCGCTTGTGCTTCTTTTTATCTTTCCCTTTGCGTTCCCTCTGCAGAAAAAATCAAAAAGTTAAAGAAATAATTGCCATAGTATTGTATTAGTATAATTATTTTTCCTACTTATCACTACTTCCCGTCTTTCCCATGAGCAGTGATATTAATTTCCAAGTTTTGCAGACAAGATTAAAAATATTATCCATATTTATATTTCATTGACATACATGGCACAGAAATCAACAATGGAAATAAACAATATAAAATCAACCGTTGCAGGATTTCTTCACCAATTTTGCTGCTTAGTTTAATTATGCTTGATTTGAGCTAGAGCTCAATGGAAAAACTCACCACTCTAATGAAATTATACAGCAGTCTGAATTTTTATGGCACAAGGGCCAGGTATGGCCAAGCTATGCAAAACTATCGTTAATCTGCAGCAACCTGATTACAGAAAGCATTGAGAAATCTGGAAGTCCACACAGAAAAGAAATAATGATCAAAATAGGTCAAGAAAAGCCAAAATGCTTTCGTACAAGGGAATGGGATGAAATTGAAGCAGAAGTTCAGAATCTAATTGTGTTAACATGACTGAGGTGCGCTTTTTGCCATGCATTTTATTGGAAATACAAATTAACACCAGTAAGTACACCTTTATATATATTTTGGATAATTTTTTTCAAGAGGTGTGAAATCCATTTATAAATGGATGCTATATTCATTATGAATGCATAAGATATGAAATGTGAGTAACGAGACTTTGCTATCAATGGATATGGCATTAAGAAATTCAGAACAGAAGCTATGCGTGAGTCTGAAAGTTTAAAATATTATAATTAAAATGTTAGCTATATAGACATAAGAAACCTGCTTTTTCAAAAAATTTCATAGCATTAATTTATCAAAATAATTATACAATTATTAAAATAAACATTTACAAGCAAAAAAATTATACACAATGTTATCTAAAGTCTAAAATTTGCTTTTAAAAATCCCATGTGCTTGTTAGGTAGAAAACAAAAATATATATAGTAACTTGCCAAATAGTTACATAATTATGGTAATACTGAACTAAATTGGGATTAATTGAAATCTGAACACATAAATGCCTTATTTGTTTTACAAATAGTTTTATCATTTGCTTAGAAAACAGATCAGGGATTCCTTTTTAAATTCCTGGCAGCATTCTAATTTTGTTTATACACAATCTGTTGTATTTAACCGAGACTAGATAAGTTATCAGTCGGATAAATTAGCGTGAATCAAATCATATTCAAGTAGATGAAAATATTTTAAATATTTGCTCTATGCACAGCAAATTTCCATAGCACATTGATATTTTGTTTCAAATTCCAAAGATTAGATGTTATTAAATTTCTACATCTAGGCTAAAATAAAATTTTGCTTTTGTGTAGTCATGTTCCAGAAGACCAAATTGACAAAGCTACCCCTATAGGTTTCTTCTATTTATTTATCATATCTTTAAAATGTAGATGTGATTATTTGAACCCTTTCAGATTTCTTTGAATTTCACTTTATGTTTTTGAATTCCTTTTACCCTTTCCACTCACTCTAAATCTCGAAAATTGAGCTGTGAGTACTTCCATAGTCTCAGAAAAGTGTTGACATTTTGGCATAAAGTAGATTCAGAACAATCAGACCATTCAAGTCTATGCAAACATAAAGTCATAAAACTAGCAATGTTTCATACCAGAGTATTTTAATTCTGAGTGAATTATAACATTTAGAATAAGTCTACACTTTTACACTAATCGTGAAATATTTACTTGACACCTGTAGCTCTGTAACCCCAAGTTGGTTGTTTTGATGTTTTATGGCACAAGGGCCATGTTTGGGCAAACTGTGCCAAACAAGGCAACATCAAGTAAAAGATGTCACAAAAGGAAAAAGAGATATTGGGGAATAGAGTTGTGAGATGAAAGCAGAAAAAGATTGCTTGGGTACCCCTAGGAGCATGACTACTGTGTTTATCAGACGAAAAGAAAAGATCACTCGGGTAGCTTGAGCCCATGAGGCTATGCTTACACGAAGATCAAGACACCAGGTCAAAACGTAACAGTCTATTTATCAACTGTATGACAGTAACTTCCAGAGACATCTGAACGTATTTGTCATATTTGTCTATACATCTGAACATATTTGTCATGAAAATTCTGTCTTGCACAGATCACATTGATGTCTATGAACTGTAGGATAGACATGCAACATCTCTCATTTGACTTCAATATTCAATCATGCCAATAAGAAAACAGGTTTATAGAAAGCGTATCCACTTTATCCCGTTTTTCAGGGATTCTAGTGTCAAAAACAATAAATGCTTGCAACAAACAACGCAACAACAACAAATCAATCACAAAATTCCAGCAATGCAATCAGGTGAACTGTTAGACACTATTAGAAAAGTAGATAGTCAGTCAACTTGCTACAGAATTGTCTGACAGATCTCTTGCTAGAGTTAGTCATCTGTCAGATAAAAATTCCTAAGTGTTTACATTATTGGATATACTATCAGACAGATTAATTGTTCGGTTTTATGGCGCAAGGTCCAAAAAAGGACAAGCTGCGCCAAGTGCAAGATAAAATCATATACTATCAGACAGAATTGTAGCTACAGATCTGTGCCAGGTGTACACGCATCTTAAACCAAAAAGTAATAACATGTTAAAAACATATGTATAGGATAAATTAAAATTTATACAGTGCCCCATCCTCTTCTACAGAAAAACCTTTTAATGTACTCGTCTTTTTCTACAGAAATTTAGAAAACTAAGCTGATTTAAGTGCGTTTGTTGAGGCAATTTTTGCAAAATGTCTTTTTTAGGTTTTTTAGTCATTTAAAAGTGTTTTGTTCCATCATTTTGCATATTTTGGTGTATCTCAAATAAATGACATTTTAGGATGAATATCCCTAAATCCCTGTTTCTCCTGAGCCCCATTTTCACCCTTACTGGGGTTGGTTGGGCTTTTTTATGGCCCTAGCAAGTAATGGACGTACTCAAGTTTTACTGATACAGAAAAGAGAAAAACGCCCAGGGAGGAATCGAACATGCACCTCCTTGCCAGGTTGCTACAGCAATGTGAAACCCCAATTATGCACTGCAACCCAGATCCTTTCTAGGAAAAGATTTTCTAACTTTTTCTTTAGTGAAAAATCAAGGGATTGGACAAAGTGATGTAGTTTATTCAAAGTGCTCTGCACTTATCGTAGAAGTGAAAAGATATATTTTCAATGTTTAAAACTTTGTTGGCAGATCATAGAAGATCCTTCTCTTGAAAATCTGCAGGATTTTGTTCTTTGAATAAATTTAGTTCGTCTTGGCATGTATTTCATCAATCCAGAATTGCATTTAACTTTCAAAATGCATTTGATCTTAATAAAAACGCTCATCTAAAAACTAAAGAAATAATTCTACTTCTGTTTGGAATCGATTGCTTCTAATCAAATTCATGCAACTGACATGGATGGACTCTTTCCTACTTTACCAAATCCTATGTTTCCTGAATCACATTACAAGTTACTTGCAAACATTTTACAGGCAATCCTACTTCATCTTCGCAATAAAAACTTTTACAGATTTCTTGGTGATACAAAACCTGAATATTGCGAAATTCTGTTTCTATAAATTGAAGATGTTAAAACAGTAAAGATGAAGTAGCCTTTTGGTGAGCAACTTCTCAAAACAACTTCAACTATTCAGCATCAAATGCAAGTCACATTTGTACGTTTCATAAAGTATATTTTTCAATAACAAAACTTGTAGTTTAACAGAGAAACTATAAGTTAACTTGCATTAGTAAGTATTTTTTGTTAAAACATAGGACATAGATTCTTTTGTTGTAGTATCAAATTTTTTGCAAAAACATAAAATTTTAGCTCATTTTTGTAGCTTTTGGGGTCAGAAATGCATTTTCATTGAGCATATTTTCTTAATATCTTTGAAATAAAATTCCTAGCCCTAATAAGTAAATAGAAAAATATAATTGAGATCAATTGATTTACATAAACCAATAGCAAAATAAAATAAGGAACCATGACTTACATCTTTACGTATTTCTCGAACCAAAGTGTAAAATGCATCATCTACCCCCATTCTTGTCTTGGCAGAAGTTTCTATAAAGGGAATGCCATAACTTTTGGCTAGTTCTGCAGCTCCATGCATGTATACCATTCTCATTGGAAGGTCACATTTATTACCAACCACTACAAAAACCGACATAATTTTAGTAATTGCACAATATTAAAAACAAGAAATTGAGGTCGATGGATGTGCTGTTAGTTCTTGTATTTTATTGTTAAGTGGATAAAAGACATAGGCAAAAAATGTATCATTTTCATTCTTTTAGCCTGAGTGGGGAAAAAATTGCCATTGGTATAAGTAAATTATCTTAGCCATCTCAGTTAACTCAGCAGCCTATATTGGTCTGAAAATACGAATCAAAATGTAATGCAGAGAAGCTGCAATGCTGTTATCTGGTTTGTTTTCATTTTACAAAGTATGCTTGTAACCCTGGTATCCGCAACAGCCCGCAATGCAGACACCCAGCCAATGGTCAAACCTGCCCGAAATCCTTATCTGCTTTTCTTCCCCTCTATCTGTGAGGAAGGTAATTGGTCATCCCCACTCCATAAAGGCTTCTTGGACATCCCCTAGTGACCTGAAGCATTGTTAAATTATCATCGTAAGTTAGGGGGTGATTTCTAACTTGAAATGATTTAACCAGTAAACTATTTCTTAATTTTTTTATTTTCAACCCAATTTTAATTAAATTGTTTTTAAAGCTTATTTCCATGGAAGTTTTGAACTGCGATTAAAGTAATAACGTATAATTCTTCGAACAAGTTTTGTTAACAGTTTTGATGGTTTATCTGCGTCGAAAACTGCCCTGTAGTGACTAGCATGATGCACAAAAACCTGTTCCAAACTGTCACCAGCTCTAGGCAAGGGACAATTTACGTTTCCTACTTGGAAAATAGGATTTTCGTTCCCTTTGAAAAATAGGGCAGTTTGTCTCGATGAGATATCTCGTCATTAACAAAAGTGACACGATCTTGGACAAGATATCTTGTCGAAACCAATTACAGGATTAATACATTGGCAACTGGAAACAAGATTTCTTGCAATATAAAACATTCAAAGACCATAGAAAACAATTTCAATTTTTTTCTTAATTTTGCACTTTATTATTTTTTTGTTTGTTTCATGCATTATTTTTCTAATCTGTTGCATTTACACTTCAATATCAGTGAAGTGAATCAGATATACTAACAACCAAACATAGTTGATTAAAAATTGCATCATTTTAATTCTGTGTCATCGACAAATGTGTTTTACAGTTCCATGAAAATTATCAGATGCATCAACATTGCACTAGTGCATCAGTAAAACATGGAGTATCCTGATTTTGATCTGGTACAGAACTGAATGTCTTTAAATACTTTCAAGGATGAAGATTTTCACTTTTGGTTGTTTTAATTTCTGAGAAGATGGGTAGTATGCTAATTAAAACAGCCATTTCTTTTGAAAAATAAATAATCAATAAATTGCAAATTTTGTTCCATTTTCTAGTCAGTTAGACGAGAAATTTTTTCACTTGCACTTATGCACAGAAGAAAAAAGGGGAATTTCCACATGTTGTTCTTATGGGACAGGGATGTTCTATGCTGCATAGGAGTAAAACAATGCACATATGCAGCCTAACGCATATTGATACAAATTTGACAAACATCGACTAAAGGCATTAAAAGGCAGCTTTTCCACTCAAGCATTCCGAATTTTTTAAAGATTTTTCGATCCATCTAATTGAGTTTCACGGTATAATATGTATTAGTGTAATTTTCATACTTGTAACATCTAAGATAAATACTCAGGTTGTAAAAAATTGGAAGAAATTTAAGATTTTTTAAAATTTTAAAATAGAAAAATGGTGATTGGAAATCTTTTTGAAGCAAATAATTATTTATAAGATTTAAATTACTTACAAACCATAGGAACATCATCTGCATCCTTAACTCGTTTAATCTAAAAAGAAAAATTTTATTAATTCATGTCATGCATCAAAACTATTTGTAACAATTTATTCTTTTGAATGTCTTTAGCGTTTTTTATTGTTATAATTGAAATTTTTCATTGACTTGCATTACACTGAAACTTAGTAAATTAAAAACAGATGAAAAAATCTTCGAATTCTCATTTTTGCTTGCTATTTAAAAATGAAAAACTGGGCAACTTTTAGTGCGAAAATTCCTAAGTTTGAACTCAAAAATTTCGTAATTTCTATGTACATTCCACAAATGTGTTTTGCTAAGCATACAATGGGATATTGCTATCTAAATGCAAGAACTATGTACACTGAAGCACCAGAAAAACTAGTACGGGCGAGCCTAGTGAAATAAATAGTAACACCACCTATGTACACATCACTGGTTGCTCTACTAGTGCATATATAATGTGTAGAAACATCTAGCTATTTTGAATGATTTAAAAGTTGCCAGATGGTCATAGAATCTTGGAGGTAGAGCTTGGATTTACACTTACTACCATTTGAAGGATGTAGTAATTACAATTCTTGTAAAACCTGTAACTTACGACAGCAGTGCAGCCATAAAACGTCTGGGTGAACATGACCTGCATTAGCTGGCAAGAATTGTTTCATGTCATAGGAATCAAACATCAGAATTCAATGCTGGGCCCTCAACAAACATCACTGTGAGGACTGCCCAATTCGAGTACTCTTGGATGAATACTCACACAGCCTATGTGCCTCGCTCAGGAACATCACCACTGGACACTTGATTGCAAACGAGTAGTCTGGTCTGATAAGTCGTGCTTCCAACTGTTTCAGGCAGATGGACGGATCTGTATGTGGAGAAAACCCATGAAACCATGGATCCTGCATGTCAATGTGGAATTGTGCAGGCTTGTGGTGGATATAATGGTGTAGGGTTTAGCTGATGGGATTCTTGATACGTGTACAATCCAGCTCCAAGGAAATTTAAGACATCGACAGCTGGCAATTTGTGTATAACCCCTCGAAGGGGTGTCGAAGAACCAACAGGGGTTTTTTCAGAGAAGGATTGAGACGAGAGGGGATGCCTTGTGAGGACGCTTTGCTTGGACAATAATTTCTCTGTTAATTAATTCTTAAGTCTAAATTACCCAGTCCTTTTAAAACTTTTCTGTAATATAAAACCAATCTGTAAAATAAACCTTAATTTATAGTTAATTCATCAGTTTCTGTTTAATAGACCTCTTAATCAATGAATTTTTCAAACTACAAAAGGGCCATGAGGTGCTTATCTGAGCACATTTGAAGGAGGTATGGGGGAAAGTGTATTATGTCTATAAATGTCTCTGACAGGTGAACATTATGCGTGTATCCTTCCTGATGGGTTCCCATTCACGTCTTGCATTCATTCTGATGAATTTTAGTTTGGGGTCTTGCCATTCTCACCTGTCACCAGCAGATCTCAATATTATCGAACACATCTGGGATGTGATCCCAATGTGCTATGTAACACAAAAATCCTATACCTTGGAATACATCAGAATTATGGACCACTCTGGAGAAAGTATGGTGTTCATTGTCTATACAGAATACTTCTACAATTTCATATTCTATGCCCTGCCATATTTCTGCAGTTCTATGTTACCAAGTATTAGACTGGTGCACCAGTTTTTCTGGAACTTGAAGGAATCACTTTTCTGGAGTGATGAATTTTCCTGGATAAATCATGATTACTTGTGGTATGATCATGTGGCAAATTCTTATAAAATTGGAATGTTGTATTCAATCAAATTTTTGCATTTGTTTCGGACCAAATTTTACTTGCAAGCAAAAAAGATTCTGAAAAGCACAAATTTTGAATTAATCGGTTCTTGCATACATGTGATGTCACAGGAACCATACATGTAATGGGAATGCTGATAAATCCTTAAATGTGTTGTAAACTAAAAGTAAGATTCCATGGAATTCAAGAAAATTTCTTAATTGTTTGAAAATACAATTTCTGTGGTCAACTTAGCTAAAGTCCCAATGATTAGTTAACTTATTTCTTGATTTAATCAAAGTATTTCTATGAATCCTTGTTAATCTTTCAGCATTTCAATACTGATTCCCAGAACACCCCCTATTTATCCAATTACATATTTTTACATTTTCAGTTCTTTCATAGATTAGTTAATAATTCTTACATAGCCATAGTGAACCACAACATTAAATATCCAAAAGCAGAAACAAGCCTTGGAGCATTTTCACTCACCTGTTCTCTATACATACTTATATCTTCATAAGATTTGGCATTATTAACAGCAAAAACAAGGAGGAAACCTTCTCCAGTTCTCATGTATTGGTCTCTCATAGCACTATAAAATTCAAATATTGGTTTAAAAAACAATAGTATCATTCAAAAAAAGAAACAATGGTAGAAATAAAATTTAGTATCCAGCTGTTAGTCTAACTCTTAAAATGGAGGAGAAAAGCTGTAAAATTGTATTATAGGAAATATGGCTTGAATTCAAGTTCTTGTTACTTAAAACAGATTTAATGTAGAGCACTCTGCAGTTGATTGCAATTCTATATCTTAATAAAAAACTCATACTAATAAGAAATCTTTAAAACATCACTTTTTAAGAATAAGTGAAGATCTTTCAGATTTTGCAATCTGGATAGAAAAGGAGTCAAATTTAAACAGTTCCTGCTTCAGTAATAAATTACTTGAAACAGACTAAGTTTGCAAACTATGCTTTTTAAAGAGACAAATCATTTGATCATTTCATTTTCTCATAAATATTTTTAGGAATTTTAATTAAGTTTAAATTTCCAACTTACCATGAGCAAAAACTTCATTGTAATTTTGAAGGATTTTCAGCAAAAATTAAGGTTTTTAATGCATTAAAAAGAAAAATGAAAAATTAGGCCTTTTTAAAGGCCCGGGGAATCCTGTAGTGATATACCAAATAAAAAATACATTTTTATTTAATAACTATTACCTATACTCTTCTTGACCTGCTGTATCTAAAATATCTAAAAGGCATGTTTCCCCATCTATGACAACTTGCTTCCTATACGAGTCCTCTATAAAAACAAAGAATTTAAAATTAAAAACAAACTGATTTACAAGAGTTCTTAAGATTAAAATTACAGATAAAATAGGATTAAACATAATATAACGTAACAATTGTTTCATATATACAGTAGTATATCACTTAAATAGTATGGTTCTTCAAAATATCCATTGTAAAAGATACATTATCTACAACAGTTCTTATTTCTATGGTAAACCTATCCTACAGAAACTGAAAGTAAATTAACTACCATGATAAAATATTAAATACCCAGGTTATCTAAAAAAGTACCACTTTGAAACAAGAAATTTTAAAAAATTAGCTTATGAGCAGTTTTAAATTGTCCAGATTTAAAACACGATTTTTCTAAAAAATCATGATTGAAGCCAACATTTTTTAATAACATTGAAAATGATATAATCTGAGCCAAGGTATCATAGTTGATTCAAAGTTGACAAATTTGTGTGTACTCAATACCCCAAAAATTACCTTTTTAATTGAAAATCATCTGCTTTTCTACTTTGGGATACTCACTACAATTAACAGTATTGATAGGATGACAATGATTATTGACCAACTAAGAATTTCTTTGGTCCTCATAACAGGTATTACTCAAATTTGTTTATTAGCAGATGCTGGGATACATATGGGTCCAGTCCACGTCACATAAAATGTTTTCTGGCCAATTGATATCCTAAACCTATACTGTAGCCTTGGAAGTTATTTTTAGTTAGAAGTTAAATTTTATCTCCTTAATTCAATGTTTTTATGTTCTTTTGTATGTTCTTTAATCTAGAATTTCTCTTTGCATTAAGGTATCTGCAACTATTGATGGGCTCAATCTGAAAGCTGACAGTATTATATAATGCATAACAATCTAATAAAAAATATGAGTTTTGTCATCATAGAAATCGAAGATTATAAATTTTTTTTCCTCGTTTGAAAGTGTTGCTTTGTGTCAATTATCTGTCACTTATTAACCTGCACAAGTAAATATTGCTTTGGTATTCGTCATTTATTTTGCTACAAGGACTAATTAGACTGGAGTTTACAACTTAAAGTGGATTCCAAAGCACTTTCAACATCCACACCTAAGATACGATTCAAATCTAGAGCCTGTTGAACTGAGGACATTAACTGCTCAACTACCAAGCCTAGGGTATGGGTAAACAAATCACTCTTTCTGGGTCATGCCTATGCCACTTAAACTAGTCTTACAGCATTCTATTTATTAATTTCAACAAATTCAAGTTATAAAGTCATAATAAAATATTTAAAAACAAGAAAACAAACTTGCCTATTGTAGGATCATATTCATCAACAAAGCTAGAAAAAAACAGCATTTATTATAAGCCTTTCAAAACAATGCTTTAAATATATATATATATATATTACATGTACATAGTACAAATTTCATCATTCTGAATTAAAAGAAATTAGGGCTGCACACATATTACTAAAAATTCTTTTGCATATCTGTATTTAAAATGTTTACTAATAGGTTTATTAAAATTCAAACCTAACATGCCAAATCTGTTTTGAATTGTAATAAAATGTGTGTTCACCATATATATAGAAAATTTCACAAAAGAATTTTTGAAATCCCTAACTTAAAATTAATTGAAAAATCATTATTGTAAAAAATTAATATTAATTGACTAAAAAGCATTTGCACTGCATATCAAGCATAGCAGCAATTAGACAAAAAAAAGCTTAAATTTGTTGTCTTTAAAACGAAAAGCAATTTAATCTGTTAAAATAGGGCATAAAACTAAGAGTTGAAAAACATTTTAACTGAATGTGTTAGAAATCAATTTTATAAATGTGTTGATAAAGTCAAAGTTATTGCTAGTATCAAGAGGGAGGATAATTAATACTAAATTGCAAGACAATTGAAATTAAATTTCAAATTCCTTTGAAAAATATGCCTTTTACCATATAGTAATTTGAGTGGTAGTAACAATAGCATCACTATATGTGTTGCGAATTTGGTTATAGCATACATAATTAAAATCTTTGATACTGCAGATACTTTCAGTTTAAAATAAGACTAAAATTAAGACCTAGAAAAGTAATAAAAACTATATATAGTATAAAAAACATACATAAAATCTTCACAAAAAGAACTTAAAAGTATCTGAAAATGCATTACAGCAAAGCAATAAATGACACATGACAAATTCAGAAATGGCATAGTAAAGAACAAATATTCCATAATTTGTAGTTGTGTGCATTTAGTATTTGCATGAGAAAGTTTCTTCCATAAATAATTTTGAAGAACAGTGAATTTTAATTGCTAAAATGAAAATTTTAATAAAAAAATGAGGCATTCAAAAGTCAAAATTTTGATATGAATAAACATTAAAGCTTATTCAACACATTTCTGAAAACATTTCTTAACTTTGCTAAATTAATCAGCATATTTAAAAACAATCTGAATCACATAAAGGAGATAATAAAATATTCAAAAAATTTAATTTTATAAAATTACCACTCAAATTAAATAGATCCATTTTTGAGTTTATTTCAAACAATAAAAACAAAATAAAACTCACTGATTCTGTATTAACTGAATAGTCAAGGCACTCTTTCCAACGCCTCCAGCTGTAAAAAGAAATGAATTTATTATAATTTCAGCAGATTAAGAAATGATTTTTGTAATTGTTCTAAACATGAAACTTCATATTAAATACAGAAATGTTACAATACTTTTTACTTGCATCAACATGGAAAAATTGAGGGCAAAATCCTAGTTGCTTGTTATATATATTTTATTAGGGCTAAAGAGCAAAAACTCAGTAAGTGGCAAAAAGATTTGCAGGAGTTATTTAAAACTAAATGTTAGTTTTTAAGTCAAAAATAAAAATTGTCGGTCCATAAAACAAACATTTAGTGTCAAAAATGCTTTCCTGAGAAATGTCAATTTGAGTTTATGCTCTAAGCAGTATGCGTATTTCGAAAAACTTGTTTAAATTTTAATGTTCATATTCGCCTATATATTTTAATATTTATGCTTCAAGTTTAGGGAGCTTAGATTTATCATAAAAATATATGGGGCACCAAGGAGTTTAGGGGTTGTGCTGCCATGATCTTGAGTCAAATCGAGTTACATTATTTGCAATATTATCACTCGCTTGAGAAGCTGGGCACCGACAATTAAAAGTTACTTACAGAACTACCGGGAACTTCCGGAGAAGCAGATAGACCCCTCAGGTTTAATTAACATCACACTGGAGCAACAGAATAGACCCCTCAGGAAAAGACAGAAAAATGCTCTGGGATTGGTCGAAGTTTATTCAAAAAACATTTTTGTTTTCATTATAAGACATTAAATTGTTTAAGTGAAAAAAGAAATTAATTTGTTCTGGACAACCAAGAACTCAGAAAAAGAAATTTGAATTTTTAATTTTTCATCGTACTGCATTTTGTTACACATCAGTGATTTTTGATGTAGGATGTGAGGAGAAACTTTTGATGTAACGACAAAACCGGAAGCAAATAGGCAAATGTTTTTCAAAACGATGAATCACTCAGTTTTGGTTTGGTATATACTGTCCATATCGAACACACCACAAATTTCATGAACTCTGCAATAAAAACGTCCTTCACTCAAGTCTTGTTTACTAATTCTGACAGACATCATCGATGAATAGTGAGCAAGCTGAAGTTCCACGAAACTATACAGGGTGGGTGAAAAGTCCATGACACATTTCAAAATTTAATATAAAATCAACCAATTGTCATATGACAGTGCAGTTTTCACAAAATTGCTTTACATGGCACCAAGTTTTTTATTTTGGCATAAAAAAAAATCATAATTTAACGCATAGATGGCAGTGTACCGAAAAACAATACAAAAATTGTACACAAATAATTACAATACATATTAGAATTTATTAGAGCATTTTTGTCACTACATACTACCATATTTCAATGTGGGCACCCTTTGTGGCTCGATCCACATCTAACCGATACTCAATTCAATCCACGTATTTGCTAACATGGATTGCAGAATAGTGTTGATTACTTGCGTGATTCGTGTCTTCAATTCTTCAATGTTCGCCATCTGCAAGGAGTAAACCTTGTCCCCACAAGAAATCAAGGGATGTTAAATCTGAAGAACGAGGTGGCCATAATAGTTTTTGCTCTTTCCGTTGGAGTCGTCATAGCTGGAATGCCGGATTGCAAGCTAAACTTACTAAGCTAGTGCTATACAAATAGCACCATCTATGTGCAAATAATTGAACTATTTTTTATGCCAAAAAAAAAACTTGATGCCATGTAAAGCTATTTAGTGAAAACCGCACTCATATAACAATTGGTTGATAATTTGGAAATGTGTTATGGACTTTTCGCCCACCCTGTATATTAAAACTTCTGAATAAAAAAAATAAAAGATACGCCCAAGTTATTTTTTCGCAATTATTTGTCACTACTATCAGAATTGACATGGGACAGCATGGAAAGCTAATTGCTTGAAGCAAGAGAGGACAATTCATAAGTTTTTGATGCTTCATCTTTGGCATAAACGAAAGTGAATTTTATGAAGGCTATGAAAAATGTGAAATTATTAATCCTATTTTTCTCTTTGGTTATATATATATATATATATATATATATATATATATATATATATATATATATATATATATATATATATATATATATATATATATATATATATATATATATATATATATATATATGAAACGATACCTAAAAATAACCCCCTAAGTACAATTTTCACTACAGATCACCCCTTAGCGGTTCCCTTTTATCCCAGTCTTTGTCTCCCTATCTAAGTGGTCAATATCTTGCCTTTCACTTTTGAACTCAAGCCGTCTCGTTAACTGGACCTCCCACGGACCTCGTGACTCCCTTTCACCTTTGAACTCAAGCCGCCTCGTTAGCTTAGACCTCCCAAGGACTCTCCTGCTTTCAAATCGCATATGTAAGATCACATTCCCCCTTCGTAAAACCACCGACTTCTACCAATGAAATTTCGTGTTAAATCCCCTGGTCCAATAATATTTTTCTTAATCCTAATCCCTCTAGCGAGATCTTTGTAAACTATTTATTTTTTCACGAGTCTCTTGGGCTAAGGAGCCCTCAGAACCGTTCCAAACTCCAAACCCTCAACAACCTCATGATGTAATTACTTGTCTACTGAAATAATAAAGAATTGTTATGGAATCTGCATTACACTCAATATCAATGGATCATTCTCTCCGGTTGCCTTACACCACTCTTGCCACTCTCGTCACGACTGCAGGCTTATAAGATCTGTTATTATGACAGATTTTTAAGTCGACAGGATAGCAACTTGTGGTTTGGGAACCTCACCGTGAAGTCTCATTTTGGAAGTTTTAAGAAATTGAACGGACTCTCATCACTACACCAAAATGATGTCTAATAGAGATGATTCTACTGCCAGCTACCCAGTTTCTGAAGAGTTTTCGGAAAGAATACTTTCAAAAATAATAGCATTTGATCCCAAAGAAAATTTCGACGTTGAAGCGTGGGTCAAGTATTTTGAGTTAAAAACAACCAACTATGCAACCTCAAGAATCGAACTAATCTCACAATGCTTAAAAGGCGAAGCGTTGAACTATTATTTAAATCATTGTATCGTCGAAACCGAATGGGCTAATTTACGTCAAGGACTTATCAACTATTTTTCAAGGACCTCTCTGATATCTTTTGATACCTTCATCTCTACAACGTGCGACAAACCTGGAGACATTGATGAGTACTTCAAAAAGAAATTTGACATTGGTCAACGATTACACCTTTCTGACCAAATACTACTCCAAGGACTAACAAATGGTTTGCCTCGGAATATTAAGGAGCTCATCATAGTAAAAGAACCATCAACCATTACGGAATGGTTAAGAGTTGCCCGCACGTTATGCAGTCAATTACCTGATGACAATCAACAAGGAAATAGCAGAATGGACCGAGTACCCGTTCCCGCAGCAATTCCCCGTCCAGAATTTCGACCCCGGCAAAGATTTCCGATGCGGCCGAGATTTTGGATGCCTCCCGTGCACAGAGAGCCCTTCAACTACCGTGACCGACGTTTACAGGACCGGAATCCCCCTTGGAGAACTTTCCCTCAGCGAAGTCTTCCTCCACTACCTCAGCTCGCGTATCAACCAGCTACTCAATATGGACAAACTCCTGATTTGGAATGACCATTCCTAAAAGTGACTATTTTTTGTGGTCACAAAACATTCATTGGATTGTTGGACACAGGCACGAGTGCAAATATCATTCCTGAACATTTACTCAGACATTTGAAATATGAGACAATAACAGTGAACCCTAAGATACAAATTCAACAAGCAGTTGGTGCTATTCGGGTAAGTGAAATTGTTTTGATCAGTATTACAATTGGTTGCATTACAAAACAACTTGAATTTTTGGCCATCAACTCTGCTTTAAATTATGCATTGCTAAATTTAGAAACTGTGAATCTATTTAATTTGAAGATCAATTGCAAAAGCAGACAAATATTTCAATTCAATCATAATGTAACTTCAAATGCTCCTATAAGTTGTGCACAAATTTCCCATCATTTTTACAATCAAGGTTATTCACAATATTCTAATAGTGTTCAACATAATAATCTTGGATCATGTGAGAATACTACTAGTAAGAATACTTATGATGAACAATGTTCAAAAATTGAAAATATGAAATGTGAAAATATGTACTCTTTTGATAAGAATGATAGTATTGGGAATTGTACTGATAGTAATAACATTAAGGACTGTACTATTTCTAGTGTTAATTCAAATAATGTGAATAATATCAATTATGGTATTAACTCTGGTGGCAAATTAACTGCTCTAATTAATAAATACAAAAAGGTTTTTGCCAACAATAAATATGATGTAGGCTCAATTAATTTAGAACCTCAACGAGTTATTCTAAACTCGGAACTGCCAATTGCTTGTCGCCCATATAGAGCCTCGCCTAAGGATAATGCAGAAATCAAAAAACAAATTGACGAACTTTTGAAGGCAGACATTATCAAACCTTCTTACAGCCCTTATGCTGCTCCTGTAACATTAGCTTACAAACGAGATGAAAACTCCAAAACTCGTTTATGCATCGATTATCGAAAACTAAATGAAATTACTAAAACAGATTCCGAACCCATTCCTCGTATCGATGCTGTATTGGATCAATTGTCCCATGCAAAAATATTTTCAACACTAGATTTAGCCTCTGGATACTGGCACATCAAAATTAAGGATCAAGACACAGAAAAACTTGCATTTACCTCAAATTTTGGTTTGTACGAATGGAAAAGATTACCTTTTGGATGGAAAAACGCCCCTGCAATATTTCAACGTGCTATAAGGCAAATTCTAAATAAGCATCAAATTAAATTTGCCCTAAATTATTTTGATGACATAATTGTATTTTCCCAAAATTATGAAGAACACCTGAAACATTTAAAAATCATCTTTGAGATATGTGAGAAAGAGAACGTGAAACTCAAACTTTCAAAATGCAACTTTGCAAAAACGAAAATAAATTTCTTGGGATATGAAATTGAGAACAGTACTTACAAACCAAGTAATATTAACGTTGAAACTATCAAAAAACTTCAACCACCCAGAAACACCAAAGAGTTGCAAAGATTTCTTGGAAGTGTTAATGTCTATAACAAATTCATTCCAGATTATGCGAAAATTCGAGCCCCTTTGAATAACCTTCTTAAAAAAGATGTAAAATATCAATGGTCAGAAGAATGTCAGGCCTCATTTAAGAAACTCAAAGATATCTTAATCTCTAAGCCTGTGTTAAGTTTATTTAACCCGAATTATCCCTGCCATTTATACACCGATGCCTCAGGAGAAGCAATTTCAGGAATTTTAAAACAGGAACATCCAGATGGTTCCTTACACCCAGTTTCCTTTTACTCTAGAAAATTACGACCTTACGAGAAAAATTACGCGATAACAGAACTTGAATGTTTGGCTATAATAGATTCCGTCGAAAAATTTTACTGCTATCTTCATGGAAATCACTTTACTATTTATACCGATCATGCTGCCCTGGTTTGGCTCAAAAATATTAAACACCCAACCGGTAGGCTTTTTAGATGGTCATTGAAATTGTCTATGTACAATTTTACAATTAAATACAAAAAGGGATCTACTAATGTAGAAGCTGACATGTTAACTAGAAACCCCATAAATCATCACGTGCTGCCAAGAGCACAATTATTAACTCATTCTGAGCTCAAAGAAAGTCAAGAAAATGATAATGTTTGTAATCGCAAATACAAAAAATTGGATAATCTTTGGACAATTAGAAAACAAGGTTTGAATAAAGTTGTTGTCCCATTTTCACTTCGTTCAAAATTGTTAGAGAAAGCACATATTGAGTATGGGCACCTAGGAGTGTCATCAATGTTAAATTTATTATCGCCACAATATTATTGGCCTGGTATAGTAAATGATGTTAGGAATTATGTCCGACACTGTAAAGTTTGTCAATTGAATAAAAGGAAAAAGCAAAAGAAATATGGCTTGTTAAAATCCCTTCCCACAAGTCATGAGCCTTTCGAATTAATTTCCGTGGATACAGTTGGCGGATTAAGCTATTATGGCTCTCCAAAAAAGTACCTACATATTTTAATAGATCATGCAACAAGATATATTTGGACATTCCCTTCAAAAAGTGTGACATCAGATGCTTATATTAACTGTCTTAAACAGGTATTCCAAATTCAAGTTCCAAAGAAAATTCTAAGTGACAGACATGCAGCCTTCACGTCACCCAAATTCAAGCATTTCTTGCAAAAATATAACGTCACTCAATTACTAACTTCTGCACACAGACCTCAAACTAATGGTAAAGTTGAGCGCGTCAACCAAACCCTCATAACTAGGTTGAAATGTAAAATTAATGCTCAAACAAATAGTACTCCTTGGACCCAATTACTTAAACAAGTCACGGAAGAATACAACAACACTCCTCATTCGATTACTACATTCCCACCTACTTATTTAATGTATGGAAAACTTCCTTATGAACCTATAGTTGAACCAAATTTGTATCCGCCCATTGAAGAGGCCCGAAAAATTGCCGAAGAAAAAACTAAGAAATTCCATGAGATTTCAAAAAAGAGATATGACACCCGTTTTACTAAAAGTGATTTTAACATTGGAGACTCTGTAATGTATGAAGAATTTGTTTATCCCAATAGTCGAAAATTAAATCCAACTTTCACAGGACCATACGTTATCCTGAAGAAACTTTCTGACGTAAATTATGAAATAAATAGGCCTAACCCTCTCCACAAAAAGGATTCTGAAGTAGTGCATTCGACTAGATTACGTCATTTTTACCCAGCATCTGATTATCAAATTTCTCCTCTTCCAGTTAGAAAAAGTAAAATTCCCATTCGAGTTGCTAATAACACCAAAGTGTCTGTTTCGAAAATACCAGTTCTTAAGGGAAATCAGAGTACCCTCGCTTCACATCTTCGCGTAAAACCAAGTAGCCCTAGTTCTCGTTCAAAGAGAATATAATGCGCATGGAATTTACGACTTTCGGACAAAGAGGGAGAATTTTCTCCCCCCAAAGCTTCGCTTTTCATTCTTTCTTCATCCCAACTGGTTGTGACCCCCGTCGAAAGCCTTCTTTATCTCTTCCCATCTCCAATTCAATACAAACCCGTCGTCCAATTATTTTTCCTGTTTGTGCATTGTCGCTACTGACAAGGCTCTGAAAAAGTTTTGCCTTTAATTATTTACTTTTGTTTCAAACGGTTTTAAAATTCAAACATTAGATGTGAAGTAATTACAAACATCATATAAATGAAACTTACATGATGCATGAAATGTATTCAATGAAGAATTAGCAATGTGTCGAATAATGTAAATAATTTATTTTTATATTGAATAATGTTTATTATGTATTGCAATTTATTTGAATAACCGTCATTGTTTATTGAATTATTTTATTGTGTTAGTATGGGATGAACCGACTATATATATAAAGTATCTATTTCTCTTTTGTATTACTTGTAACATGTCCTAATCTTTCTACCTAATAATATAGAAAGTTTTTAGGGTAGTTCTTTAAATTTTTATCGTACGAGGACACTGATGAAAAATACTTTTCCTCAACATTCCAGTCTCTCATTACGTATTTTTATTTTTGTACTGTTTGATAATGAAATGATTGTACTGATAATGATTTTATACTGATGAATGAACGAAATTTCACACATTTTGAAGTTAACAAATGATTAAACAAAAATTCATTATACAACACGGCACACACATATTCAACGTTTCAGGATGCTTGACGTGAATTAGTAGCTTACAATGAGCAGTTACTCATTTAGAATATACGGAGCTCATTTCTAGCCTACTTACAGTAACGCTCTCGTAGGTACAGACATCACTGACATGTCGGTACTGCTACAGAGAAGTCGTCTCCATTGCACATCTAAGTTCCTGAGTTATTTTTTTTTTATTTTCCTTTTCACAGATTTTGTTGCGTCAAATTAATGAATAAGATTGTTTAGTGATGTGATTATAATGTCGTATATGGTTCATCACCAAAACTTACAATACTGTATATTTTTTCAGTCACCATGCATAGGAAATTTTGATAAAATACATGAAAAATGTTTGAATATTTTGGGAATTGTCACTAAGTAGAGGACATATGGAAGCTTTTATGAAGGTGTAAGGATAAATTTTGAAGTCCTTATGCTAGATGTTTTTTACTTTCATTAATCATCTACTAGTTGATATTTGTAAATTAATATTGTATTATTTGTGTATCAAGTGTTTATGTATCATATTTGTTTTGAAATGTCATTTTGTATCTTTGTTATATTGTATGTTTTGTACTGTTGATAATTTAGTGAAAGCCTTTCTGGAACGGTAAGACTTTCCCTTCTAAATGGGGGGGATATGAAACGATACCTAAAAATAACCCCCTAAGTACAATTTTCACTACAGATCACCCCTTAGCGGTTCCCTTTTATCCCAGTCTTTGTCTCCCTATCTAAGTGGTCAATATCTTGCCTTTCACTTTTGAACTCAAGCCGTCTCGTTAACTGGACCTCCCACGGACCTCGTGACTCCCTTTCACCTTTGAACTCAAGCCGCCTCGTTAGCTTAGACCTCCCAAGGACTCTCCTGCTTTCAAATCGCATATGTAAGATCACATTCCCCCTTCGTAAAACCACCGACTTCTACCAATGAAATTTCGTGTTAAATCCCCTGGTCCAATAATATTTTTCTTAATCCTAATCCCTCTAGCGAGATCTTTGTAAACTATTTATTTTTTCACGAGTCTCTTGGGCTAAGGAGCCCTCAGAACCGTTCCAAACTCCAAACCCTCAACAACCTCATGATGTAATTACTTGTCTACTGAAATAATAAAGAATTGTTATGGAATCTGCATTACACTCAATATCAATGGATCATTCTCTCCGGTTGCCTTACACCACTCTTGCCACTCTCGTCACGACTGCAGGCTTATAAGATCTGTTATTATGACATATATATATAGACAACCTTTCTTGCAAAACAAAAATTTCCATTAGGTGCAGATAACGTATTTTTGTGTTAAATATAAAGGCAAAATAGTTTCACACGTACCACGACTTCCCTTACGATAGTACCAGCCTTTCCTTCAAAGCATAGTATATTATTCGGTTATAAGTGATATAAGACTGAAGTTATGTTTACTGAATAGTGATTTTATATATCCCCTCAGGATAAGTCTCAAAACCATGTAACTAAAGTTTCAAAACTCGAAAATCTGACTTTCCTTTACACAGCATCCGGTAAAAAGCTTTGTAAAATAGCAAGAGGTTAGTTGACATACAATTTAAACATCACTGCATTTGTCAGAAGTCCATATCAAAATTTACAATCCTAAATAACTAAGCATTTTATAGGTAGGCAGTTGAATTTACGTCACACTGGAGCAACACAAGAGGCTATCGGCGACGGTCCGGGGTCAAATCCGAAGGGAAAGGTCAGAGGACATCTCGTAATTTAGAACCACTCTCAGATGACGACGTCAACACCTGAGCTGGCACCCCACTCTCGAAACTTCCACATTAAACATTTTAATTATCTTGAGTGAGTTTCCCCACTCTCAACTTGTAAATAGAATGTTACATTGCTTGAAAATGCATATTTTACCAACTTTTTTGCGACTTGAGTCCTTGCCCGAGGCAAATAGATATAAACATTTCCCGGAGTACGGTTCAATAACAGTCTGTCACTGATCATAAAAATATTAAAAGGTTGGATGGGTTCTATGGCGCAAGGGCCATACTTGGTTAAGATGCACTCAACAGAAGACAGACACCATGAAGTAATGGACCATGGCGCCTCCCCCTCCCAAAAAACTTTAAAATGAGGGACAAAGGGTTCGGGATTCTAGGAGTTTGCACCCTTGCTCAAATAAAGCCTAATTCTAAGTATTACATATCAATTCTTTTTTGGTTTCCATGATTCAAAGACCATTATGTCAATAATACGTTAGATATTGCAGAGTGGGTAGGTAGGTATTTTAATTAACGTTACACTGGACCAACACAACGGGCTATTATATTGCAGTGATCTCAAAATTATACGAGCAACTTTAAAATTTTGATTACCGTGAACAATTTATAAAGGTTTGATCTACTTGAAAACAAAATGCTGTTGAATTAAATGAAATATTGAATAATTTCATAACAAATAGAAAAAGCTGGACATTTTTAAATGAAGTTGCTCATTCCACATTTAATTGCTTTACTTCTCGTGAAGAGTTTCAAAATAATCTAGAAAAAATTATGCGCAAGGCAATATGCAAAAATGAAGACACGAAAATGAATACATTCTCCATTTGAACTCTGAATGTTTCCATTACATTACGCTATCAACCCTGATTTTGACAAAACTGAAAAATAAAGGGGTCAATAACTTCTCGCCGAGGAGGCGCATATTATTACAGGCTGAAAAAAGACAAGGGCAGACAAGCCCGTGACATTCTCATTTCTCACCAGGAGGTAGCAATAGAGAAGCAACCCTGCGCAGAAACAGGTTGGCCAAAAGAAAATACCACACGCAAATATTCCAAAAACCCATACGGATGAGGAAGTTTTCCTCGCCAAATCAATACGCACAAGGATGAATCACACTATGTGTTTTAAAACAAACGGCGTTTTGAAGTTTCAAGTGCACGCTCAATCGAAGAAACATCGACATGCGTGCGATTTTTATTCACTCAGGTCAAACTTTAAAAGATGCTGATTAATGATTTATAATAAAAACTTTACTGATGTGTGAAACAAAAGAAAAATCTATATTTACACATTGGCAAGAAATTCATGAATACGTTGAACAAAAAGATTGGGAAAATTAAGAGGCAAGATTTTAGCCACAAGATTGAAAAGAAATTTAAAGACACAAAACAACTTGCACTTTACATCTTGCATAATCTTAAAAATAAAACCATATGTTTTAATTTACAGATAAAAACTAAACAAATTTTGGAAACAAAGAAATTTTTAAATTGCTTATTAAAAGCAACATAACTTCCCCCGACTTCCCACAAAACAAAATTGATCTATGGATGGGAGTTATTTCGGCGCCGAGAATAAATTGTATAGATTTTGAGCAAGAATGGAAGATTATTTTAAAGTGCATTCCAGTTAATACAACATGTTTAAATTTCCCTTGGTTGTTTCAGTCAGTGACAGAATTGTCCAATTCGAATTATAATTAAGATACGCGGTAAGCTACTTAAGACATTACTTGGAATGAGGGTTACAGTATGGACCTTGCAATTTGATCTCTCGGGTCGGTCTGTAAGAATGAAAGTGTTTTCACCGTCTTTCAGAACCCTTACACTAATTAACGGTTTAACATCAGTCCAATGAATTCACGTTGATAGTCGAGATTTTTTTCTATTGATTATTTATGATTAAAATATTTAGCTGTCTCGATGAACGTTAGTGCAACACTAATGCAAAATGCCCAATAGTAATTTCATCAACAGAAAAAAGGATTTTGAAAGCTCGAAAAACTTAAAACATTAATGGCATAGTTCGAATAAGCTGCGATGCAGAACTATCATCAAATTTCCACTGAACTTCATTTAAGGACGTTCAAGAATAAGCAACCACTGCTACTGGAGGGAAAGACAGCATTGCATCAAGAAAGTTTCATAAACATCCACATGAAGGGAATTCCCCACCCATGTTCTGTTATCTTCCGTACATATGAAACAGTTCATAAATATTCATGTTCCTACCTTTGTACGCGTAATGACGGAAGAACATAAAGAAAACTTCAAACTTGAGAAATCGCCTACACTCGGGTGTAGCCGCAAGTCTTCTCAAATCAACTCGCAAAACCTCCACAAATTCATCTCAATCTCAATAACATGATTTTTAGTTTTGATAGCCATGAAATGAAATACATCAAACCCCATACCGGGCCCTAGAAACAGGATAGATGATGGGTCTTCATGGAATACAAATGCCTAAATATTCATTATTTAACTTGCACAAATGTATACATTTATCCTTGTTCCTTTGGACACAGGCTTTGTTACACAGGCTGGGTCACGAAAAAGCAGCCTGTCTAGGTCACGTTACTGTAAGTGAAATATCACATATTGGAAAATATAAAAAGGGATAGAGTATGCCCAACAATCCCTCGACAATGGACGGACTGAAAAAAACATTCGGGTTGCTATACAGAACATTGACGTACATGAATTGTGAAGTCTCAAAATATGCTGCGACTTGCAGAGGTGCATTGATTTCAAGATCATTTTCAACATCTATAGAAGGTAAGGTCTTACCATCTAGGCCTACCTTTTAGGGGATACCTTACCATCGTATCAGGTTAAACCATATTTCGTATGGGATTCCACATTCAGTAACAAGACCGAGACGAGCTGCTTTTTCGTGGTCCACCCTTTATATATCATGTTTGAGAGAGAAGATACCCGACTAAATTTTAACAAGATCATTTGTTAAAGAAATCACTTTGCAGTCGTGAGTCAAAGCAGGTATCTCGATTTGTGAGCTCCTTACATTATGGCCACAACCAGAAAGAACATATTTTCACAATAATCTACGGGACTGTGGATGTAAAACGAAGAGAGCCAGGAAAAGCATTTACAGTTAACGCTGAGACAGCAATATTCATGAGGGAAAGAAAAGAAAGGCGAAATTAATAAAAAAAAAAGTGAAGGGAGATAATTTAGGCGTGACATACAATAAAAATATTCAAATGTAAAGACTGCACACTACAGAACAAGGATTTGCCAGGACTAAGTACTAGGGCAATTTCTCTAAGGGCCTGAACATAAAAACGTCATTCTAATTCCCTCATTTTTAACTTCCAATGCGAAAAATTGGGAGCATGTTTCTAATTTTCTTCAAAACGTTTCCGCCATCAAAACTCCCTTTGAAAACTTGCAAATTTCTGACTCTTCGATTTGTATCTGTTTACCTCCTCACCTCATTTAAATCACTCATTCAAAAAGCAAACCAAGACACCGCTGAATGAAACAGCCGTCCGTCAATTAGCTTACTAAAAGCGGTGGGCGAAAGCCTGCCAAATATAGCACACCGTCTGATAGGCGTTAACTTTCAGTGTCAGTGTGCCGTGAGAAAGTCAAGCGACTGGGAACATTTAAAAAAAGACTTCTACCCTTCCCCTCGCACCCGGTCCACGATGACTGGATAATACTCTTTCTACCAAGACAAGTTGGGAGATTTGGTAGAAGGCTGGCAGTGGTCGGCTGACGTCATCGCTAAAAAACAACCACCGTTAACACAAGACAGAGGTACCCCTCTTCTCAAGAAAAAAAGCCGCAAATGGAAACCGAAAATTTTCTAGAGGGATGCAATGTCATGGAATGGAAATAGCGGGATTGAATTGAAATGCCACTGGAGTCTTGTTTGTCACATCCGGATTGAGTGATATTCCGGGTTAACAGAGAAACGAATTTTTCAGCCTGTTTATAAAATGTTCATCCAAACTACGAAGGGATTTCAGTGCAAACAAACCAGACGGTCTGCGAAGATTTTACTTCTGCTGTCCAAATGTTCTTGTATTATATCGGGGTTATCTTAAAAGAGGGATACACAGATCGCGGGCCACATGCGGCCCACCTCATCATGGGTCATTTTAACTTTAACAAGTCACATAATGGGTTATTTTTAAAAATTGCACATGCACACAACAAAGTAGCTGTGGTTGCCAGACGCGGCACATATATATGAACAAAATTTTAGTCACGAGTATTAACAAATCGAAAAATGGGAACCTCTTAACTTATGAAAATTTGGAATGAATTTTGCTCTTGGCTGTTACTACAAAAATCGAACCAAATATTAAAACAATTGAAAAATCAATACAATGTCATGCATCAAATTAAAGTTTTTATTTACTTTTAGCTATCTTGTAACATGATAAATACAGTGCAACTTGGATAATTCGAAGCTGAAGGGACCACTAAAAAAATTCGAATTATCCAAAACTTCGAATTAAAAAAGTTACATCTTTTAACTTTAATTTCAGGTCCACTGAATGCTTGAAAAGATTATTCTGTCAATAAGTAAATATTTATTCAGAAAGATCATGGTATGAAAGACTTAAACATTATATGTATGTAAACAAAATAAGATTTACATTACATAAGCTACAGTATATATTACATGTACTGTAGCTTACGTAATAGGTGGCGGGAAGGGGGTCTCAGCTGTTAAGTGTTGAACAGGTGGCGGGAAGGGGATTTCAGCTTTCATGTGTCGAACAAGTGGGGGTATTCCGGCGATGATTTCGTAACGATGAAAGGCCGAAAAGTCGTTATGGTTCGAAAGTTTTTATAAAAAACTTCGAATTAAGGAAGTTGAACTTAGAATTATCCACGATTTTTTAACATTGATTTAATGAGAAGTTCAAGGGACTAAGAGAAATCTTCGATTTAACGACGATTTCGAATTAGAGACGTTCGTTTTATCCAAGTTGCACTGTATAATAAAATAAATAATATATGATATCTAACTCATATTTTTGGCGGCCCTTAGTGAATCTGTGTGGCCCTTGGTCTTAACAAGTCTGCATCTGTCTTAAAATGTAGTTTATCGCCGTTTTGGCAATGTTGGGCGTTTAATCTTATTGGTGCTGACCAATCAACTATCATTATTAATTCAGAATTTTTTTTCTTTCGAATGTTTATTGGGTAAATGCTGAAATCGTATTTGAAAAACAAGCCAACTGTCGTCCATGTTCAGAATAAGTACAGGAAATACGTATCGCCGCAAAAACACTAACGCCAGCTATATTTAGTTTAACTTTATCAAATCAATTCTGTTATTACAAATCCGATTCCACAAGGCGGTTGATTCTTCGATTCGAAACACTAAAAATCAAGTGCTATTTTCCATGGCATCACAGATAAAATTGAAGTGATAAACAATGAAACCAAAGTGATCAAAAGTTTCTTCATTTTAAATATATTAACAAAAGCCAATTATAAAATCAATTATGATTTCTGTCGTCACGATTACGTTTTTCCTCGCCAATGGGAAATACAATGTGGAATCATTTTTATAAAAGGTGGCGTAGATTTTATTAACCGGTGATTTTTACAACGGCAGTTTCTCGTACTTCAAGATTACAATAAGCGATTGATTTTATTGACGATGGGCACGGAATGATTAAAAACTAGATTAGCTGTTTTGTTGGTTGTTCAACTATTTCGGTAAAATAATGCGAGTGTACGGAAGGTTACGTCAGGACATACATTCAATCAACTTCAGACATCTGATGTGAAGCAAAATTGCGGCTGGACTGGTAATTTTTACGGATGATTATTTTGAAATAACTACTTGCATTCGGAATCGCATGAATTGCTGAATATAGCACGTTTGAGGTGGAACTTTTGAGTAAAAAGACAATCTGAAAAATGATACGAAATCAGACCCCCATTCAAAAGTTAAATAAATTTTTATAGGGAAAAGTTTTAAAAGATCTGAAGACGCATGATTAAAATAATTTGTGTCGATTCAGTTTAGGCTAAGAAATATTTTCAGCTACTTTTAAAATTTGTCATACCCATCGTATTGTACCTTGAAAAGAAAAAAAATGTCTTTAAAACCCTATGTTAATGATGAAAAATACTAGTGATATAAGTGCTGGTATTTTTCACCGGCGTTTTCTACCCAATTCATCGAAATAAAGAGGAAAAAAAATTACTCTTGTACTCTAACCTTAACTAAATTTGAAGATTTGTTTGGGCCAGTTACTGATTATATTGCTGGTTGATACTATTCTAATACCAGGGTAATTAGAACGATAAATTTTATTCAATGAGCCCCAAGACTTGAATGACAAAAGCTCGCATAGAAAGTAAAACTGAACGAAGCACTCGAAATTTGTGAGAAAACTCAACAGCACTAATTTCGAACTTACGTAACAGATATGATATGGTAAGACGGGGAAAATGTAAAGAAACTCAGGACCGTGTGTACCACAATCTCATTCATATAATATAAATTACTTCCTTAGGCCAGTGACATCGATATTCAACTAACATCCCGGGGAGAATACATTCGCACTTGAAACACTCGATGTGCTTTTGAAAGATGAAAGCCACCTAATTAAATTAATCAAAAACAATGACGAGCAAATAACTGTATTTCCTAGTGTACAATGTGAATGAATGGTTTCCGCACTCTATTGGAGAACGATTCACATACAAAGGTAAAATTTCAACCATTACAAAGCTTTAAGTAATGACTGCATCTACGGAGCAAGTTCTGGAGATTCAGGGTAAATGGGAATGTTTCGGCAACACAGCGAATTCACGGTGTAACTTTCTGAAAGTTTCAACGGGACGTTGTGTAATTACAATCAATTAGCTAAAAGCTTTCGCGTGCAAGGGGAAAAGCAAGTGCCCCGAGTTCAGAAGAGCTGCGTAGGAGGCATAATGATCCGCCAACGCAGCACGGCTTCTTGAGGCGATGATTACATTCTTAGGAATTTTTCGGATATTGAAAGAAAATAAGGCCATACGAGGGAACCAGCGTGGGAACAGGAAGCTTGAAGTGAAAATGACAACTGCAACAAAGGAACTGACAGGGCGTCCTTTCGAATAAGAGGTGGTAAAATAGTGGGGGTATACAAAGGTTCGATTATAATAGTCCGAAAACGCTAACTTTTCAAAACTAGAAAATATCCAGCATCCGAGATACCAAATTTGTGGGATCAGCTGAGTCTCTTTAGAAAGAGCATTCAATGGGAAGTTTCAGGTAGTTTCTTAAAGGGGGAGTGAAATGGAAAAAAAAATTCGAACAACATGTTTCAATCAAAATTCGTCATTTTTCACAACAATTTAGGAAAGAAATGTGGTTCCAGGCAGAGTAACCCGGACTCTTCGAACCCCTTGTAAATGCAGAATTGGAATATATTTTAATTTGTACGTTTTAAAACCAAGATCATGTTGATAATGCTTTGATATGCGAAATTTAAATGAATGCTCAAGGTGTTTAATATTTACATACATTCCACAAACAGGATACATTTTTTTTTTCATTTCTAATGCCCGACCACTGACCTCTTCGGCCTTCGGCACTACAAGTGAAATGACGGCTAATTATACAATACCCAGTGGATAAGCCGCCGTTACTACTAACAGGTATAATCGACATCCATGCGCTTACAAATAGGGATTCGAACTCGGGACCTTTTAGGTGGCGGACAAACGCCATGACTACTATACCAGTTACGTGGCAAACAATAGCTACTTGAAAGGGTAGATAGGTAATTGAACTTACGTCGCGCTGGGGCACACAACGGGCTATCGACGATGGTCCGGGATCAATTCCGAAAGGAAAGATCCGAGAACATCTCGAACTTTTGAATAAGGGTCAGATGACGAAGTCAACATCTGAGCTGGCACCCCACTCTCCAAATTTCCACATCAAGCGCCATTGAAAAGAATTTCTCAGAGTGGGCTTACATATATAGTCTGAAAATCGCTCTGGTATAACATTTTTTATAGCTCTCATTACCAAATTAATGCCAATGAGCTACCCGGTCTCATATTTCCGTGGCTCCCATTCTGAAATGAGTAATTCAACTTTTGTTTATTCTATCTTTTTAATTAGTTGAATTAGTATATCTTATTTACCTCTCCCTCTCTAGGATTCAGTTTTAAACTTAGAAATCGAAGTATTTTCCAATCTCATAAAAACCTGATCCACGCTTTTACTGTCTTAACTCAAGGATATGCTATGGTAAAGGGTACGTGCTTCAGCAATAAAATGGTTCAGATAAAAACCTTATTTGATAACAACTCGGGTCGATAGCTTGGAAGAATGTAGTAAAAACTTCACATTTTTGCGAAACTAAAACTGCTTTCGGTCCAATTGTGTTCATGAGAAATGAAGTAAAGGATCTGCCTAAAAGCAAATGCTTTTCAATTAAACCTTAAGCAAATGCTTTTCAATTAAACCTTAAGCAAATGCTTTAAGATCATAACGTAGCGTCAAAAGAGGGGTCAATCGAATATTGCTAACGCTAACTTTATATTTACGTAGGTATTATTTCATCTACCAGCTGAATATAACTCTTGATTTGACTCAGTATGAGAAGCCAGAAACGAGTTCCAGAAACAGATTTTTTTTAAATGTAAGTTTAAATGTTAGATGTACGCTTTAAAAAACTCTTTCCAAACATAGCAAGCAGATAAAATGACTTTTCTACAACCTTCAGTTCTCCATCTGGCGGATCCAGGTCCCCCCACATGGGGGGATCGTCGGTACCGGGGCTCAAGATCTAAAGGGGAGCCAGAAAATGTGAAACTTTTTTGTATTGTAATGTGCAGATCATTTCTGAGTTTAAAAAGTTATAAAACTTCCCTTGTGTTTTTAAAAGTTGTATAGCAATTGTATAAAGGAAAAGGGAGGAAGAAAAACTTATACATTTGAGCAAGCGTACAAAATTGAGTACTTGGGATACATTTTCATCACGAGGCGCCGCTGTAGCCCAATTGATACTCGCGGATTAACAACCGGAGGGTTGCGAGTTCGAAACTCTACAAAGCCCAAGATCATCGTGTTCTTGGGGGCTGGTACACGTTAAATCTGTCGTAGTCTCTAACGTCCTAACGTTGAAGTGGTGTGGGCGTTTGGAGAGAGGGGTTCCTACCATCTGACCTCGCAGACCTCGTCATATGACCGTGGTTCAAAATTACGAGTTGTCTTCTGATCTTTCCCTTCGGGATTGATCCCGGACCGTCGCCAATAGCCCTTTGTGTGTTGCTTCAGTGCGACGACAATATCAATGCATCGTAGCACGTTCTGCTTCAAATTGACGTAGATTTACCATTTTCGTCGGGACTTTACCCTTCTAACTGGTACTGGGTCCGACATCGAATCTGGCAAAAGGGCCCTAGATATGGGGAGGGCTTAATAGAAGTATCCTTTTCCTTTGCAGAAAAAATATTAAGTCGCATTTCGTGGACAATTGAAAAATCTGGCAACCAATTTCATTCGCGAGTTCAGATCTGCGAACACGATTTTTAAAAACATTGAGCAACACGGCAATCAATGTATCCAATACGATGTGGCAACCAATTCCTTGTCAAAGAGGGAAGAGGACACTGCAAACGAATAAATTATGAAGTCCTCAAATACTGGGGTCACTGATAGAGCAACACTCCTCACGGGATTGAATATTCGAACAGGCTCTACTATCAGTCAATTAGTCCACGAAATTCAGCAATGGTGAGGCATAGCAAATGACGTCAATTCGATAAGAAAATTGCTGCGAACACCAGGATAGTACGGACCAAAGGTCAAACTTTCGAGTCGGCAGCGAGGGGCATTCCGCAGAGGACATTTGTCTTATTGAGCGAGGGAGTTAATGGATTACTTTAGGCATGGAAAAAGATAAGGGAGGGTCGTTTACAGAAGTCTTCCAAGAGGACCATTTATATTCAAACACCATTACTCATGAGTGTTGCCTATCCATAGTGCTCCTTTTTAGTAGGACACCGTCTTAAGTTGCACAGATCATAATTCAAATAAAAATAGCGTTAAGCTAGAAGTTCTCAAAATTTATCGGGCGGAGGGCCATATTAAGGTATCCCAAATACTATGCAGATCCCCGATCGAAAACGACATGCATTATTCTGTTACATAAAATCCACAGCTAATTAAGAACATTGTGAATCACGTGAATGTAGAAAGCTGCGACGGAAACTTTTTCATCTACAGCGCAATTTATATAAACCTACGATTAATTCCCAATAGCGTTTCAAACATCCAATTATTTTTAATTAAGTGAATTTTTTGAATCCTCTACAATGGCTACGTTATTAAACAGAGAAACAAAGTCGTTTTTACCTTAGATTATCCCAATAACTCTCGATATTAAGTTTCCAACCAAATACAATTTTTTAACTTAATACTTTAACTATTTTTGCGTTGTTTATTTTTATCTGCATAACCTTCGAGACCCGGATTTGGACAGCGCATCGCAGTTCGGAGCCTGTTTTACGTCACTCATTCGATTCATAAAATTATCAGGTATTTCGCATCTCCGTAGAGTAGTTTAAGAGGACAGTAGAATTTCAAAATCAGCAAAATGGGTCAAAAACGAGTTGTTAATTTTAGCGTTAAAAATGAACTGATATCACAAAATTTGCAGATGGAGAAAGGAATTGTTCAATTATGATCCTTTATCACGGAGTTACATACAACAAAAAACAGTAGATTAGGATAAGTCTTACAAAACTTGTTTTCTGATTGAGATTTTTGGACATTTTTCTGATTTCGAAATATTCCCTGCGCATCAGGTTTTAATTTATTTCCCATAAAATTGTTTAGGGTAATCGTTGCAATCTGTTGTACATATCTTAGTGCAAATGAGAAATTCATCACGATCCCATGCTTAACCTATACTGTTTTTGCAAAATTTCATGTGTTTTAAAAACAAAAGTTTTTGTTGCTTTACAATTGAGTGATACACTTACGAAATTGAGTTAATTTGATTTACACATGTATACAAACTTTTATGTGAATTTAAGTATTGACAGCACGTGGAAAAAATAAATGCACATGGATCCAATCAATTTTTGATAATTTATCAAAAATGTTGACCACGTTTCATGGAATAACTTCGCTACAACTGAATACTTGTAGACCAAACTTTAGACATTTTAGGAGAAAAGTCTGACAATTTCATAACAATCGGATCATAACTACAAAAGTTGGTTTTGTAAGTCCACTTTCCCCTTAATCTGTCATGAACCTCATCGATCAAAATCGGGGCATTTTCAAACGGGTGATAGATTAATAAATTTTTCTCTAAATTGATAATTCAATTTTTTTTATAATTTAGTCGATAATGGATAAATCAAATTTTTCTATAACCAAAGCAGTTTAACATTTGATTATTTTAAGGAAGGCATGAGAGATTGTAGACGTCAATGACGATCAATTTTTGTAAGATTGACTGCCCAACCTACCCAGAGTGTAAGGCTACACAAGGAAACATTCCAAGTACGATGCATGCTCGGTAGCAATCTGAACTTTCCAGTGCTCGTTTGTCTAATTAATCTTGTTTAGTCTAGGTGGAGATCCATTGTTTAATTTTGGAAAATAACCATGGTTAATTTTGTGTTTGAATTTTCATACAACTACAAACAGAAATGCAATTCATCTTTGGCGGAAGCATCTTACTGTATGGATATTTTTATACTTTTGTCTCGTCTTAGGTTACCCAACTTCTTTAAAAGTATTTAAAATTTAAATACATTTAAAAAATATATTTCCTGAAAGAATATATCCAGTTCTTACTTCTTAAGCATGTTAGATTCCGTCTCCAACACAAATGATAATGTTAAAGAAAAATGCAATCAATTCATTACCAGATATTTTGCCAAAAGAATAAAACCTAGAAAAAGATGCATCCAAATCAACCAGTGATACCATTAATTCAAACAAATTCGAAAACTTCAATTGTATGCTTTTTTGAATATATGAAAAAACTCCTTTATTGGAAAACCCGTTTGAAATACAAGATAGCTTTGGAGAAAGAAATTGAAACGATAATTAAATAAACACGAAAAAAATTCATTGAAATTTCATTAGTAGATTAAAAGAGCATTTTCCACTCTTCCAAGAGTGTACTAAAGATTTCATCTAAAATTTGTTTCATGCTTGGCATTGATAAAAACTTAAAAATTAGGCAATTGATTTTTTAATCATATACCAATGTGAAGCTAAATCCCCAAAATTCAATCTGCTCAACTTTGCACTAGTCTGCATTCTGCAAAATATATATATTTCCTATACTTGAGTAAAACTATAAAATATTTCACGATAAATATTGGGCTTGAACTAAAGAATTCAATCCTTAGAAGTTAAGAGGTATATTTCATTCAATAAATGATTACTCTAAATTTTAAATCCTCCCATTTTATTATAGAATATCTTTGGGTTATTTTATAAATCTTGTGAAACCTTATGTTGATTTTAGTTTTTGGTCTAAACAGTGCCAACAGGTTCTCAATTAGGTTGAGATCAAAGGATGGGGAGGTGTTTCCAACCTAAGGGGAACTTTATACAACAGCCTTCTTTAGTCACCCTTGCTTGTGTTTGGGATCATAGTTTACCTGGAAGCGGAAATCATTTTGATGCACCATCAAATAAGTTACCTCGCAATGTGTCCACATATCTTCGTACATTGAGAAGAATTCCATTGATAACAGTCAAATTATCAGGTTCATTCGAAGCCATAACCCAAACCAGAATACTTCCTCCACTGTTTCACTGTTGGAATCACATTTTGGGGAGTTAAGGCCCTTCCATTTTAAATCCAACTCTGTTTGCTGCCAGATCCAAACAAGTTGAACTTACTTTCATCACGGAATATTATGGTTTTCCAAAATTGCAAAGGTTTATTTTTACATATGCTTTTGCAAACTCTAGACTTTTGCAACTATTTTTTTAATGATGTAAGGCTTTTTTACTTGCACTTCAAGTCAGTTATAGTACATCATATATGGTCAGTATGGTCAGTCTGTTAGGTACATAGTCAAGTTATGTACCTAATTTCTTCCAGAAGGCAGTGTAACAAATATCAGAACATGATGCAATAACATTTGGTATTTCATTGCTAGTAATAAAGGGATTTGCTCTACCTGACCTTTCAATGATTCTGCAGTCTCTTATTAAAAGGGCTTTCGATCAGCCTGATCTCTTTGTGCTTTCAATTTTTGCAGTTAATTTGTATTTCTTAACTAAGTAGAACAGTTGATAAATTTAACTTTAAGTTGATAGCTATTTGGCAAAAAGTGCAACCATTTCTTAAAATGATTATTCTGACATGGTCCTTCAAAGACAACTACTTCTTTCTAGACATTGCATAAACCATCCAAATTTTAACTAAAACTACCCTACATTTTCTTAAAATAAATGCATACATATTGCATTTCTCGCAACTTTTATCTTATCGTAACCAATCACAATTGGGTTGTTCAATTACTTTTTTCCTCATCAATACTTGCAGGTCTGTTTAAAAAATGTTCAAATTAATTTCTTGGTGGTTTCTTTTTATTTCTTACATTAATTGCTACGAAAAGTATTTTCCTACGAACACTTATTTTTGGTTGGACTTGTTAACAGTAAAAATTATAGATTAAAAAATGCTTTGTTCAAATACTTTTTCTGCCACTGTATATCAATTGTCCTGAATTGTTTTGCAATTGCTTAGTCAAGAAATTCCACACAACAGCCATTCTTTTCAATACAAAAGTGAGGTATAAGAAATCAATTTGAAGCCAGTTTAGTCAATTAAATAAATTGTAAGCTAATTTTAAAAATGAAATTCAGGATTTTCCTTAAAAAAATGCAATGTTACTGTACTTCAGGTTATCTTTTTGAAAACAAACCTCTGACATGTTTATACCTAGATGCAAATCAAATTTCAATTTTTCTCTTAAGTTATGATTGCGCACAGAAATGAGATTGGCTTGGAATACAGGGCATGTCAAATAGAAATATATAGTGAAACCAATCAAATATTTTTTCAATGATGGATGATGTTTGATTAGCCAGATTATCAAAACAAAGGTTAGTTTAGGGGAAGAGGGATTGGGAATATAGAGCGATGAAAGCAGAAAAAAAATCGCTTGGTTATCCCAGGAGCATGACTTTCATGTTTACGAAAGACAGTAAACCCCATGGGAAAAGAAAAGATCACTAGAGTACCTCGAATTTGTAAAGCCTGTAAACATCTAAAGATGTGCTAAAGAGGGCCACCTAAATTGCGAATCAGCATTGTTATTCCTGTAATGTTTGTCTCATAGCATCATTTTTACAAATATCCAGTACAATATTTCAAAGACGGTACAAAAGTAAACCTTTAGTGTGGTTTACTACATAATTAAATTCTCTTTTAAAAATAAACCATCTTATATAAAGACGACAAATATACATCAAACCCTTGTTATATCTTGCATTGTGATATATCACTCTTTACCAGTCCTCCAATAAATTTTTTGGCAGCAAAAGCAGAATTCTCAGTCTGATGTACAAATCACTTTTCTAAACTAAAAGTGTTTCAATCCTCTGGTAAGAATACATATGGGACAGCATGTATCCCAGCTCGCATGAGAAAGCTGAACTAATAAAAGTAATTTAGATGTGAAAAGCAGTGCATGAGAAAGAATTTGTATTCAAAAATTTTCCACCGTATTTAGAATTATGTTTTTAGAAAAAATCTTTGTATAATTTATCTTTTTTCTCAGCCTTTGCTATGTTACTCTCCTCAATAACTTCAGAGTCAGATCTAGAAAGCTACACCCCATGAAGATTCTGAATTTTTCTGATGTGAATATGTTAATATAAAAAATGTTTGCTTCATCCCACTGAAGACTAGAATTACAGCCATCAGAACTATCGCTCTTGAACTTGATACTCTGAAGAACAAAGGTAAAAATTAACTATCAGATGGATGTCGCATGTAATGTATTGGTAATTGTTTAAAACTAGTTTACTGAATTAGGCAAAGAATGAGCTTGAATCTATATTATTGGTTAATATTTTTTAAGTGCATAGGAATGTCAGTAGCATTTAAGCATATTTCCTTGGTTGGCAAAATGTTTCACTTAAGTGGAATTAAAAATTTATTTTGTTTACATAGTAATGCATCAAAACAATGTGATAAGCAGGTCAGGACTTGGATAATATTCACATTTTTTAATCGAATAAGTGGTTGATCAGTCAAAATTTACAGGGGTAAAAAAATTCAGAAAAATTAGGCCTCAAAAGTGACAACTGGGTCAAAATATAATTGTCAAGAAATTTTAGGTGTCAAATACAACTGTTAAACTATTATTCGTTAAAACGAGTCTCCTGGAAATAGTTTTTGTGCAAAATATGTGCTGCTGTAATATATTATAGTGAGTTTTTCTCTTAAACTGATCAAACATGTTAAATGAATTGAAATGTACGCTGCATCTACGTACCTTAGGACTGGAAAATGAGGTGATCATAACAGTGCAAGAAAAAAATGTGAATTAAAAAATTACCTAACGAAAGCGATCAACAAGTTTTCGTGCACATATAGGATGCAATGCAAAAATTCTGCCTATCAAAGATTTTTCAACAGTTGAGAGTTGACAAAATCTCACTCGGTAAACACCACTCCTTACTCACTGGACCAAAACCAGAACTACAACTGTTATCAAACATAATACAATGCACAGCTTAGCATTTATTGTTACAATTTTGATTTCTGAAATTCATTAATGTATTTCATTTCTACCTCATTTTATTTCAATAGAATTTACATAATATATAAGCCAACTTTGAAATTATTTAAGTGTAAAATTTACATTGGTTAAATATTTACATGTAAATTTTTATGTTATTATGCTAAGAAAAAAGCTATGCATGCATACTCAAAACAAACTCAATTTTGACGTACTATTTGACTATAAGTAGATGCAGTGAATTGTGAGCTGATTAGATATCAAGATACTGAAGTACAGAAGAGGCATAAGAGTTGAAGAATTAATACAATACAGAAGCATTCATAAGGCATTTGAGACTCGTGATAAAAATGAAGTCGGAACTTTTATGCATAACAGAAGCCTAGAATCAAACCATGGCCCAAGTAGATAACTTGTATAATAAAATTTTATAGAATACTCACACTGAATATAGTGATGATTAGTTTTTATGGTGCATGGGTCAAATCAAGCCAAATAATGGTTTTTCTACCAAGTAAACACAAGGAAAGTTTTACTAATACACAAGATAAATTTTCTCAGGGTAGTTACAGGAACAGAACCTGTGCCACATACAGTTCACAAGCTGTTAGCAATGGGCAAACCCACTGAACAGAATATAGTGATATTAGATAACCAATTTGGAAGTTTCGGTAATAAACACAACTTTTTTCCTGAAAATACGGAAAATGAATAAAAGAACAACATTCTGATTTGAGAATTCTAACTATCATGTAATGTGAAAAATAAAATAACAAGTCAAATTGACAATCTGCACAAACAATCCACTTAGTGGATGTATAAATATTAACATCTTGATACAGCAATCATCCATATATGGGATCTGAATACCCAAGTTGAAATATCCTGAGCAGGACAAAAGATACTTTGAACAAAACACTCCATGCATTTATATAAAAAAAATAACCAACGAGTTACAGAGTATAAAAATGCAAGGAGAAACGGATATAACACAATTTTTATGCCTCGTCTTGCTTGATGTTTTCAATGGCCTGAAGTCTGATGGAAAAGGATATTTTTAAATACATTCATATATAAATAATTGTACAAAAAAGATAGGATTATATTACTTGATTAATGTAAGTAAAGTTACTTGCATTAATCCTCAGCTAATATAATAATTAACATTCGATATTTTTTCCCTTACTTCCAGTACATAACATGCTTTCGCAAGAATTTATCTTTAATACTAGGTGGTGACTAGAGGGGCTTTTAAAAGTGAAGATCATGTTTAAATGTATTTATATGCTATTAATTATTAGATAAGGTAGATCAGACAACTGAAAGAATTAAGAGCATCGTCTACTGATCAATATATTACAAGATAGATCTGTTCTTATCATTTTGGTCACTAGATCATTTGTCATCCTCTTTTGTGACAAATACAGATAAACTGTCTACAGGAGGGCATGATCCCCATTTAAAAATAAAATTACCAGCTCTAGGGAACAAAACTATAGAAAACTAATGCAACATATTTAGAGCATAAGTAGCAAACAATACCCAAGGAATAACTAAAATTATAATATATTGAAAGGGCATGACAAATTTTGGTGGTCAGATGCTACAAATTATTGCTTGTTATGTAAAAAATGCAATACTTTTGCAATTTTTATGGAATTATTCTTAGCTTAGAGCACCATCAAAGCTTTAAAAATCAAACACCTATTCATAATAAACATTTAATCCTATTACAATGTGAAATCAGTCAAAATCCACAAATCAGATAGAATCCAAGACCATTTAAAACAAGAAAATCTGAATCCAAAATAATGTTGAAATAAATTGAAAACATCTAGCAATCTTTGAAAAGTATATCTGACATTTCACCAAAGTATTGCCATTATTAGCAGCTGTCATAAATTCTTTCCTAGCGATTTCGTAACCATCAAAAACCTAAAACCTTTCTCACGCAATTTTAAAAAATCGCTTTAGAAATTTCAAAAGAAAACGTATTATCAAGTATGTCAGATAATACAAAACACACCTGTAAAAATATAACCTATGCACAGTAATTTTCCCACCATAAAAAAGTGACTCGTGAATGGTATTCTAAGAAACAAAAACGTTCTCCATTTATCCTTCACAGCTAGAGATACAAACCAAAAGGTTGGTTTTCCTATCACATGAAAAAATTTGTTCAACACTTTACCCTACATTGTTTGACTTGGAAGACCTGTACTCATCCAGCTTTGTTGACATTCATGTAATCAAGCGAAAAATGCACTCTTATCGCAATTTAAAAAGCACAGAATCAAATAATGGAATCATAAAAAAATTAAAGATAATAGAAAAGTTGAATGCTTACCGCCGACAACGACTAACTTGTATTCAGTCATAGTTGGTGTGGATGCCGGTTTACAATGGCTGGAAGTAGATATCTACAAGTGTCCTTCAATTCGATTATTTCAAAATTTAAAAATCATAACACACAAGTTTCTAATTCGAACAAATTATGCTTCTAATTTCTGTAACTATGAAGCCCGCATTTCAGTTTTAAAGTATTTAAAAGGAATCGACAGCGAAAATCTATAAAATTCCACCACCACACAACCAACCACCGAAGCCGAAGGGCAAAATTTGAGTGTGAGAGAGTAGATTCAATGCGCCATCTATAGACAAGTAATAAAGTGAGAAAGGAGGATCCGGGATTTTGAAGTTAAACCATTCTGGAAGAAAGACTGGGTGTGTCGAAAATCGAAATCAAACTTTGAAACAGAGGATGTTTTAAAAGATTTGTGTAGGTTGAGCTTTGTCAGGTTTTTTAATCTAACAATTTTTCTAAGTTCGGTAACCAGTCCATGAAAAGATGAGCTAATATTGCTCAATACACCAGGGTTATAATTATCTAATGTGTTAATTCAATATTGTGTCATTATTTTATTGCCTTGAGTTCATTGTTCTACAGCTTCAAGAAAGTTATATAGATGTGTATCAGATTAATAACCAAGTAATGCAATTGTGAGCATTTTACGTTGATAATTGCAAGAAAGAACAGCTGCTGACAAATGTAACCAAGTTCGTAAACCAAAATACAAATTGAGAAACCGAAAATTATTTATCACATGACCTCGGTTACAAGATCTATGTCGAATTCTGGACAAATCATGGGTTCGTTGAAATGTTGCGGACAATGTTGACGTTTTGAATCGGAACGTCGTCAAATGTTCAGCAATAATTTAAAATTCCGACTGTGAAAATAAATAATTGTTTCTGAGAGGTGTTTCCTGTCAAGTTAAATATAGGTGGCGGTAGTGTTCCTGCGGTAATACGTATTTCTCCGGTAATGCGTGTTTCTGCGGTAATACGTGTTCCTGTAAGTATATGAACGTGACGTGACTTGGCTTGTTTGAGAAAGAACATCTCGTAATTTTGAGCCAGTACTTCACCAATATAAATTCGAGTGAACAATTCCGAATCGTGTGTGTGTTACATGATAATTGTTCAGTCAACACCAACTAGATTAAACGCCAAACATTCCCAACAGGGCAATAAATTACATTTTAGGGTACTCCTATTATGCATCATGCGAGAGCATTTGGACAGCTGAAATAAAATCTTCGTAGATCATCTGGTTTTTATTCTGAAACTCCCTCTCAACATTCAAAAAGCTAAAATTATTTAAGTCGACGCCGTTTATGTTTTAGGATAACAGAAAGCAGTGACTGTGTAGGAAATGAAAGCAATGAATCTATTTTTAAGTTCCAGTTTCGAATTTGATTTATCATTTCGTCTATACAACATATCATAAAATCTTATTTATCTTTTTTTGGGTGGGAGATCTCGGTTGGAAGAGTAACGGATTAGCAACTGGAGGGTTGCGAGTTCGAATCCAAACAAAGACCTTAGTGTACAAAGGGGGCTCATGCACGTTAAATCTGTCGTGGTCACAAATATCCTCACGTTGGAGTGGTGTGAAAGTTTGGAGAGTGGGGTGCCAGCTCAGGTGTTGACCTCGTCAGATGACCGTGGTTCAAAATGACGAGGCGTTGTGCTTGGATCTTTCCCATCAGGATGGATCCCGGACCTTCGCCAATACGTAACAGTTACGCCAATACGTACGACGCAAATTTTACTAAGTACCGCAAATTATCAATCTGATCAATTCTTTCATCTTATCTGCGTCCGTATATTTATTGCAAGAAGTACTTTACATAAATAAAAAAATTGTCATCAGTTGTCAACACATCACATGGGAATAGAAACTTTACGTTAAAATATTTGTTGAAAAAACATCTATTTTAACATAAGAATGATTTTGGAATTTTTTATCATACGTTCGTTATGTACATTGACAAATATTTGATGGAGCAAAGTTTTTAGTTTCGTAAAGATTATGAGCCGCGGTAGCCCGATTGGTAGGTAGGTATTTCAATTAACGTCGCACTGGAGCAACACAAATGGATATTGGTGACGCTCAGGGATCATTTCCAAAGGGAAAGATTCGAGGTAGCCCGGTTGGAAGAGTAACGAATTAGCAACCGGAGGGTTGTGCGAGCTCGACTCTGTTTCAGGTATACACATTTTCATATCCCCATTTAGAAAGGAAAGGAAAGTCTTACCCTTTCAGAAAGGCTTTCTCTCAATTTATAAAATATACAAGGCATAAAATGACATTACAAAACAAAATATGATAACTATACACTTGATGCACAAATGTAGTACAATATTAATTTACAAATTTCAAATAGATGGTTAATGAAAGTAACAGACGCCCCCCCCCCCCCTAGTGTAAGGATTTCAAAATTTATCTTTACAATCTTTACACCTTCATAAAAGCTTCCATTTTTTCCTCTACTTTTTGACAATTCTTACGTTATTACTTTTATCAAAGCAGAATATACTCGTATTCAGATGTTTCACAATTTGTGTCCAAAATGTCTATACATGATGACAAAAGAAATACAATAATACAAGTTTAGGGGATGCACCATATACCACATCATATAGATAATTTTTTACATTCAATGTGCAAGTTGAAACTCTCCGGGTCATGTATTTCTCGTTTTACTTTTAATTAATTAAATTAACGTGACAAAAGAGTAGAACTCAGGAACTTGGATATTCAATTCGGACGACCTCTTTGTGATAGTACCCACATGTCAGTGGTGTCAGTACCTACGAGAGCGTTACTGTAAGTAGTTTAGAAATGAGCTCCGCTATTAATTTCCGCTGAATAACTACTCATTGTGAACTACTAATTACATCAAGCATCCTGAACAATTGAAAATGTGTTTGTTGCATGAGAGATGAAGTTTTCTATAATCATTCTTAACTTCAAATCAATGTGTTTTGCGATCAGGTTTGTAGAATTTCGTTCATTCATAGCCCTTTCATCATCTATTCAAAACAGAAACTAAATCTACTTAATGAGAGACTGGAATTTTGAGAAAAGTGTTTTCATGTGTGTCCTCGTACGATAAACATTTCCCCAAACGTGTCCTTGAAAGATAAAATTTTTAAAGGACCACCCAAAAAACTTTCCTTGTCATTGGGTAGAAAGATTAGGACATCTTACAAGCAAATTACAAAAGAGAAATAGATACGTTAGTCTGTTCATCCCTTACTAACGCAACAAAATGAACCAATAAGCAATGATGATTATTCAAATAAATCACAGTACATAATAAACATTGTTCAACATGAAAATAAATTATTTACATTATTCGACACAGTACTAATCTTAACTGAACCCACATTTCATCATGTACTAGTACGGGGGTGGGGAACCTTTTATGAATAAAAGGCCATATTCATTTTCGGAAATAGTGGATAGGCCGCACCGATCCTTCGAACCACTACTTACGAAGTAAAATATACTAAATTATCATTGTTAAATTTTATTACATAACTATAGAAAAAAATAATTTTCAATGAAACATGCATTTTTACAATATTCTCATCATAATACATCCACTTACATTTTATATCAACACAAAATTTAAAAAATATAATTATAAAGATAATAAAAAACTTACAAATTGTTATTTAAATGAAAATGTATAGCAATTATTTTGCATTCTCTGTGTATTATACAAGAATAAATAGAAAAATGTACTATTTAAAATTAATTTAATATGTTAATTAATGAGATTTTGGGGGTTGTTTTTCATTAAATAACTAGCAATACCAGCACGACGTTTCCCGTGACATCATTCTTGTTATGTCTCACTGATTCTGAAAACATTAAAAAGAAAAAACAATAATTTTAAGAATGAGTCCCACCACCACCCGACATGATATGGGCATATTCCCTCATTCCTTTCACCTCACTGATTCTTGCTTGGAGAACTTCATGATACACTATGTTGAATATTCTTCCATTTGGAGCTAGGGTGTAAAAATTCTCGGCTTTTCCATTCTCGGTATGGGAGAAACATGGTTTAATGAGATCGAGTCCTACAACTTTCAGCGATTGTCCTTGTGCCTTATTGATGCTCATGGCGAAACTTAAACGAACAGGGAACTGAAGTCGTTTAAATTGGAATAGGAGATCCGAAGGGATGATTGAGATCCTAGGATTGAATACATCTTCGTCTGTGGCATGTCCAGTCATGATGGTGGCTTCAATAATATTCAGCATCAGTTTCTTGATAGATAGTTTTGTTCCATTGCAGAAAGAAGGTGGATGCAAATTTCTGAGAAGCATAATCGGTGCCCCAATCTTCAGCTCTAATATGTGCGAGGGTACTCCAGATGTCTCCATGTGTTCAAAAATTCTGTTGTGTAGTTCACAGCCTCATCTGTGTCACATGTAGTGTCGATAGATTTGTATTATACAAATACAGAAATTATACAGATTCAAAAGTAAGTTATGAAAAAACCACTACTGAAATAAAAATGTGATTGAATCTTTAAATACAATGCTATACTTTTAAAAAGTCTTGTTATGTTACCTCACTGATTCCAACAAACAACCTAAATGAATCACAATGTCAGCGAAATCAAAACCAAATTAAACAGTAATAAACATTGGTACTTCATTTCATGTAATTTATTAGCACAAGCGTTATACTATTTGCGAAAAATACCCAAACAAAAATAGAAAGCAATACAAAAAAAATTAGCGTAGTTAATCATGAGCCGCTTTGAATACGTTCAATCTTTCAACATTTTTAGGGAAGCATCTGGGCCGAAGGCTCTCTATCTCCCGGTTGAATAAAATGTTAAAGCTAAACGATGTTTGAGTTGCAGAAAATTTTGTGATGGTAGGAACTTGGCACTTGGAGTCGAACATGTAGGAGGTGGAGCTTCAGTGTTTTGCTTTTCATTGGTGGTACGAAAAAGGACAAAACAGTGACAATACAGAGAAACCAGTTTCAGAATTGAAAAAGCTGTATAAAATAAATTACATTTTTAAAAATAATTGTGTTAAATTCAAAAATTAAAAGGATAAAGCAAAAAGCAAGTACAGAAGAAATTGGAAGGATTAGAGTATATTTACTATATATATAGAGGCGAAAAATAAAAATTAACCGTCAGCCGGGTTCGAACTTTCAGAAGGTTCTCGTCCAAGGCGACTTTGATGCGTGGCCTTACCCACTATCATTTCAATGGTAATAGGGTGTTTTTAGTGAAGAAATGAATTTGTTCAATCTAAAAAATTACTTTGCATAGTTGAGAATGGATCTGGGCCGGTGTAAATTTTGCAGGAAGACGATGATCTTACCTGGGGATCTGCACTATAGCTAAGTTTTCATTGCAATGAATACTTAGCTATAGTGCAGATCCCCAGGTAAGATCAGTTGGATAGTCAGCAGTTTCAAAACATTAATAGAAGTTAGCATATGCGATAAGTATGTTTGTCGGATCGGTCTGCGCAGATACTTCATAGTGGAGGAGGGGCTTCGTGCGCAGCACAAAATATTAATTAAAAAATTTTCTAGATTAAATTTTAAAATTCAGGCTTTGAGGGACATTCAGTCACCTTTAGGACTACCTGTGTGCCAAAATTTCATGGCTGTAAGTGCTATAGATTCGTCTGGACACCTCAGAAAGATCCACAAACACTTCCTTTTATAATAATAGAGTTAACTGAAAATTAGGCTCCGGCTTAGTTGTACGCAACTTGAGTTGGTCTTCTAAACGAATATCAGATATCTGAGTCCTTAAATGAGTTTTAATTTGCGTAAGGTGTGAAAAAGTTGATTCGCAACAGTACGTAGTTGCAAAGCCAGACAGCAGACCACGAGCATGTTGACTTAAACATGGGTATTCAACTGCATTTTTCTATATATTTCAATGGGATCTTTTTGTATCAGAAAAAGACTTTATGATATTATCTTCTCCTAATTCAATTAATTCCATCTGCAGTTCCGTGGGTGCTGTCGGGATATCAACTAAATGTGGCGCATACGCCAATTTCATTTCTAAAGTATGTTCTTCAAAATCAGAAAAATTATCATGGTATTCTTCAATTAGCATGTCCAACACAGTTATGTAGTCTTTGAAAGTTTCACATACAACATATTTCAGCTCATTTAACATATTTTTTAAATGAGGGAAATGTTCCCCAGATATTTCTGATTTAGAGAAAAGAGTTTTGAAATTTTTTTTGAAATACCCGAATTTTTTGCCTCGTCATATATATGTCTTGTTTTTCCCTGCAAAGAAATATTTAATTCATTTTGCTTTGCCATAATATCACACAAAAACGCAGCATTTCTACAAAATACTTCATCTAATAACTCACATTCTTGTTGTCCCTCGTAAAATTTTAAAATTTGTTCTCGCAAAGTCAAAACTTTTACTAAAATTTGTCCTTTTGATAACAAGCGCACTTTATAATAATATAGCAAGTCGGCATTATATGTCTCATCATCTAATGTAAGCATGCTTCGAAATTGGCGATGTCTTAATGCATTTACTCGAATCAAGTTAACAATTGCAATAATTTTGTCCAAATTATTTCTCAATGTGGAGGATTTAACACAAAGTTTCTGTTGGTGTAATATTCAGTGGAATGAAATTAACTTTTCTAAATTAGGACTTTCTCTTTTTAACAATGAAACGAATCCTTCTCTCTTTCTTCTCAAAGGAGGTGCACCGTCCGTGCATATACTCACCGGTTTAGTCCTCTTTCAAGACACATTTCTTTAAAGTTGTTAAAAATATCAATTCCACTAGTCCTTTCAGTGAGAGTACCCAATGCCAGTAGTTCCTCGTAACAATGAAAATCTTCAGTTATCGCACGAATAAAAAATATGAGCAGAATCAGTTTTATCAGTGGTTTCATCTAACGCTATTGAAAAATATGCATTACCTGAAGTTGTTTTATATTCTGAGCTAATTCATGTTGTCTATTAGTTATAGTTCTTGAGAGGTAATTGTTTGTATTTGTCAACTTTTTCCGGATCTAAACATCCCACTGCTTCAACAATACATTCTTTTATCATTTCGAAGTCACTAAATGGTTTGCCTTTTTATCCAAGTACATGCGCTATTTTGTATGAAACATCGGTTGCAGCAGTTCCTTGTTTAACAAAAACACCAAAAGCCTTTTCCTGGTGCTGTTTTTCTTTCTTCATTTTTTGAGGTGCAGATTTTCGAACTTCTTCTAATTTTACATATTTATGGTCCTTGTGAGATACATAATGTTGATTTGCATTGTATTTTTTTAATGTTGTTAGTTCTGTATTACATAACAAACAGCTATTTTGTCTTTCACAGAAATAAGAAAATACTGCATCTCCCTAATCTTTAAATATTCTGTCTTCATTCAACTTCCTTTTAACTATTTTGAACATGATTGGCAATCTAAAAACTAAGCAATCGTGAACAATCCTTGGCATGCGGACAGGTATGCAACTCGCGGCAAATTTCAAAAATTAAAAATCTTGTATAAAAATAATTATATAATTCAAAAAAATGTTTCTGACTATGGGTTAGTCTTCTAACATTTGTATCTTATCTCATTGATGGCTGAATGTTCTGTTTGATTCGTGGTCTGGGACAGATAAACAAATATGTTTTTTACTATATAAGTAAAACCTTTTATTTCATCTTTGTGTGACTATATTGATTAACAAATAAGATCTTAGAAGGCCGCATGCTGCCTTAAGACCGAAGGTTCCCCATCCCTGATGTAGACATTACTGCTGCTCCTTCGGGATTTATTATTTATTATTATTTCTTTAGGGGATTTCGGATCTTCTATTGGGAAGGTATTTAGGTAATTGAATTTATGTCGCACTGCAACACAACGTTTCAAGGGGTAGGTAGATAATTAACGTCGCCCTGGAGCAGCACAATGGGCTATTGACGACTGTCCGGGATCAATCCCAAAGGAAAGATTCGATCACGACATCACGTAATTTTTAGCCCCGGTCAGATGATGAAACGTTTCAAGGGGATACAACTCGTTGTGTTGCTACAGTAACACATATATACACTCGTTGTGTTGCTACAGCTAGACATATACGCAGAAGTGCGCATATGTCTAGCGCCAAACATTGTTTGGCGCTAGGCCAAATTTGGACCCTTGCGTCACAAAACACAACCACGATCCGTTTTAGTTGTAGCAACTTTATCATTTTTCATCTATTCAAAATAAAGAATTAAAAACTTCTTCTTTACCTTATTCTTAGATGCATATGTGCAGAGAGTAAAAATTCAAAAATTGAATTGCAAGAAATGAAAACGTTGAGAAATTTCTTCCGAAATCAAAATTTTGTATCTGGCTCTAACTCGTTAAACAATTTTATTCGATTATCATTAGTAAACTATGTGTGTTGGTTTAATTAGAATGCGATATTTAATTTATTCTAATCTGAAGAGGAATACAATGCTTTCGTTTTTTCCACCCTCGTTGTCTTTTCTCATTAATTTTATTTCCTCTTGCGTTTGGCGCGGTTTGCCCATAATTGGACCATGCACCATCAAATTCTAACCAACCAGCCCTTGATGTAGCGAGAACGAGGTTAGCAGGTAGCTAGAAGTAAAATTGTTATCAATTAAGTGTGTGAAGTGATTGTCTAAATATGAATTTAGCACCTAAATGTATGTGCGTTCATAATTATAAACCACAAAATACCACCTTTTATACAATGCTTAAAGAGGGAAAAATATTTTTCTTTCTTCAAAATGGGATAGAAATAGTCCAGAAATATTACGGTTTAATTCGATAAGACAGACAGGTTTGAAATATTTACTACACAAGAAAACATAATAGAAAATAGTTGTGGTGAATAATAAATAGATAGAATCCTTATCAAATGAGGTTAAAAATAAGGTTGCATCCTTTTTGTAAAGGAACTTGTGGCTCAAGAATTCGCAAGAATCCCACACCTTTTCCAATGACGATTAATCTGAACCCTTAACTCCCCTTTTTAAATGTAACTGCGCGTATACTGTTATCTTTAGAAATTGCTTCTACGTTTTCCATGCCTATGTGCAGTAATTTGCAAATCATTTTGATTGGTTAGGTCATTATCATGGCAGACGTATTCTTATCATTGTAAGACTAAAACAAACATTCCACCGGTATAGTGTCCACTAAGATAAGAAAAGAGTTCAATCAGTCACAGCGTTCCTGATTAAACGAAATTCTTAGAATAGACTAGAGAAGGCTTCACAAGCATCCAGGGGCCCTGGAACCCCAGTGTCTTTGCAATCTATATCTTATACATCTAAAGCAGAGTTGGCGTCTGTTTGTCTCCTAAAAAATTTACACCATTTGACCACTTATTATTTGGAACCCTGCGGGTAACGTAGGCTACATATTAATCCCCTACTACCTGTCTTTGGTGTGCAGAGGGGGTTTAAAACACTATTAAAAATCCTCATAGGAATAACATTGAATATTTATACAATCAATGTCAGACCAATTCACACTAAATTTGGAACATTAATTCTTTAGAATTTTGCTGGACACATAGGCTATATATTAACACCAATCGGATTTGTCCTGGGTCTGCAGAGGGGGCTAAAAACAATTCGAAATCCCTACAGGAGTAACATTGAGTATTTATACGATCACTATCAGACCAATTGACACCAAATTCGGTACATTCATTCTTTAGACGACTGCTGATAACGCAGGTTAGATATTAACCACAGTTCTATCTTTCCTGGTTCTGTAGAGGGGCTAAAAACAATTTGAAATCCCCCAGTGAGTAATATTACAATGAATTACAAACAATTCAACCCGAGCAACTCCGGGTAATTCAGTTAGTCTATACATATAAAGAGAGTTGGTATCTGTCTGTCTGTATGTTCTCTATACAAATCTATACCGTTTGTCCAATCCACACCAAATTTGGTACACTTATACTTTGGAACTCTGCGAGTAACGCAAGCTACATATTAACCCCGTTCTCTTTAACCTAGGTGTGCAGAGGGGGATAAATCAATTCGAAATTGCCATAGGAAAAACATTGAGCATAAAACGATTGCGGTATGCAACTCAGTTTGTTTTACCAGTATTGATCGAAAATCAAATTTTCTAATAAAATTGTTTTACCAGTATTGCTCGAAAAACAATTTTTCCAAAAAGTTATATTTAAACAATTTAAAATTTTAATTATGTTTGAACTGATTTTTTTTCTTTACACAATATAAATAATTTAGGAATATTTGAATGATGAAATATGGATATTTAAAATAATTAATTTTACACAACTTGCATTTTGTAATGGAACACGAAAAGCCAAAACAAAAACTTATTGATCATAAAAGCTTAATTTTGCAATTTGGTATCCGGCAACGCAAGAATTAATGTTTTATTTTATAAATTAGATTTAGAATTCCGTGGTTTGTGTATTTGAATTAAGACAGAAATGTTGCGGTCATATTTGAGCATTTCTAAGTTTTGTAAATTTGTGTTCTTTTTGTAAATAATTCATTATTGTCAATATTTTCATGACGTCGAAATTCGACACTCTTGTTCAGATCTTTCGTTTTTCAGAATTCCACATTTTTCAGTGATCAGAATTTCGTTTCTGTTTGTATTTGTGTTCCAGTACTTTTCATATTATAGATATATTATTTAGGAATTAAATTGTAATGAATTACTTTTATTTTCTGCCATATACCACTAGACATGGGTAATTTTTGGTGGTACAGTGGACTCTTCCTCTTAACCGGCCACTTCAGGACAGGGACCCAGACCGGATAACGATTTGGCCGGTTAAATCGTCGTTCCCTTAGTAGCATTAAAATACTCCCGAAATCGTTTTTATTAGAATAAAACTAAGTACATAGCCTACTTTATTGTAATATGATATGTATAATTAAGAAAACTTAACATGGAAGAACCTCCTTTGTTGGAAAAACTAAACACATGTTAGTGTAGACTACTGTATGTACAGTACATAATTGGTCAGTGGCGGTCGGTTAAAAGGTGACTGGTTAAGAGGGAGTCCACTGTATATGGTATATTTCGACGAACTTTCCTTAAGTCTGGTAAAATACTTTATAATTTGTAGAATTCTGTTTCATAAAAATATATGGTTTTTTAAGTAAGGTGTATAACTTCATATTTTAAAATGACTGGTAAAGTTAAAATAAAGTTATTAAAAAAATAAGACATATTACGTCAAATCAAAACGGGTAGCCATACGTTGTAATTCAAAGGTATTTCTAAATTTTGACATTTTCATTACAAGACGATTAAAATAAATTTAATTTACATTTGTTTTTCATGTTTCATGGGTATTATTGAAAGCTGTACTCCAAAGTCAATTAACTGCATCTATCATTTTAAATAGGTACATGGTTGCCATATAGAAATTGAATCTCCCAATTTAAAAAGTACCATAAAGATTCGATTTAAAACTGATTCTGTTGGAGCAAAGCTAATTTTAAATAAGACTTTGCTGATCTTGGAATAATGTCACAGTAAGGAAGTATTGAAACTAGGACTTGAAAAATAGAAGTTTTTGTCTTATTGATAGAAGTTCGAGTTTGCTTACTTCAAGTTGAAAATGTTCATATTGAACTTAGGTACCTGTAAAGCATTCGTTGAAAGCAGTGACTTTGTAAAAACTGTAATCGATTGAATTTGCTTTGTTTATACTGATGAAATTTATTTTCAAAACAAGCTCCGTTATTCCACGTACCACTGAAAAGAATTTTGAAGAAAAAAATGTATTTGCTTCAAAATAAATTAATCACGAATGCTGTAACAATTTAATTTGCATCCTCTCACAATGATGATGAAATTGACTATAAGCTGGAAGTTCGCCATTTTTACTGAAAATGAACTTAAGGGGCATTCGTAATCACTCCAAAACTCAAAATCGACATCTGAAGTCATCTCAGAAAAAGCTTTTATAGTTTGTCTTACAGCAAGAGTGTGATGAATATGAAATGGATTATATAGATGGATATATTATGTATACATATTTGTATCCGAAGTAAATTGTAGAAGCTGTGAAAAAGTTAAAACGTCAAAAATATTTTCTATACATTTAAATGATGCTTACATTTTTCTATGAAATAGAATCAACATTTAACCAATTCAACCCCAGCAACGCCGGATAATTCTGCTAGTTCTTGATAGTTCACATGATATCCATGGTGTGTACAATGTGGTTCTGAGAAGACGGTCGACCTTGGAAAAATTAATTTCTGGATAAATAATACATGTTCCGTGACCTTTAACCCTTCTTTTCCTTCTGGAGGAAAGGCTGCCATACACAAAAACATGCTTTGCGATAATCATTGATGATCCCCACAAAATGCTATCGTCTTCCGCACCTAACGATAAATTCAGAATCGGAATGCGTATTAAAGACGCCAATTGTAGCAGCAAATGTTTAACGTTTCAACCTATTACTTAATTTAACCCTTTACTACTCCAGAATATCATAGAACGTATAGAAAGCTGGCTTTCACTTGGTAGCATATTGCTGACTTTAATGATAAGGGTTAAAGAAGATTCGTTTAACCCCCCAGTGGTTTCTACGAGATATCTCGTCCATTAAGATCTAACCAATTTTGGTTGAGACAAGATGTCTTCGTCAAAATATTGAGATTTTTTTTTATTGACAAGATTAGATCTGGTCAACTTTCTCCTAATGACGAGTATCTCGTCATCAAGATATTGCCTATTTTTTTTATGATGACGAGATCAAGATCTGGTAAGTTTTCTTCTAATGACGAGAAATTTCATCCATCAAGATCTAGTCAGTTTTGCTAATGACGAGATATCTCAAGATCGATGAGACAACCACCAGGACGGTTAAAACCATAAAATGTCATTTTACCAAAACCGGTCTTTTCCTTTCTAAGTCATGTGAAGATAGTTGTGTGGCAATATTGCCAGTTTGTGTTGTATAGTGTGGCCAAAACTTTATTTCTGGTGACCCCAGATTCAGAAGCATTGTTTTTTATGTCAATTTAAGCTATTGACAGTATTACATTTTCACAAGTGTTCGCTAAGTACTTTTATATAATATTTGGTCATTAGAGTGGATTTTGTAAAGTAAAGGGATTATTACATATAAATATAAAAAGTGACATATCTCAGTTGATTTGTGAACAGAAATTACTTCAAAAATGGTGTCCCGCAAATATTTAAACTGATAATAAATAATTCTAGGCAAGAATAATTGGGATCTTGTTCCTGGAAACTCGACTTTTTTAACTTGCGAAATTATTGAGTGATTGGTGTAATATGAGATATGGGGACTCAAGAGTTGCTCAGCACAGAAAAACAAATTCTGTATCATATCTTTCATATTTCATAATATTTAATTCATTAAGAGATATGAAAGTATATATTATTGTAAATTATGCAATAAATAAATGCTCACATATAACTCTACATTTAAGAATATTCAACAAAAAAGTGTATGCGTCTAAGATTTAATTTGGAGAGATGTTTTTAAAATCAAAACTCAACACTTTCGGGGGAGCTAGAGCCCCCTTTCTGACTACGTCACTAATGAAAGTACATGTACACTGAACGAGCTTCCAGTTTTGGAACGAGTTCCCCGAAGTACAAATTGTAGGGTATAATACTAACACTGAATTTGAACAAGTGAATTAATTGCATAAAGGAATCAATGTTTTGTGACGTATTTATTCGGGAAGGGGGAGGTTGGAAAAGTAATTCCTGCAAAATAGATTCCATAAATTTCATAATCATTACATGACACTTCATAACAAGAATACTGGTGTTAGAGACAAAGAAGGATCTTGAAGTCATTGAATGAAATTTTAAATAGTTCGCGTAATCCGTATATGCTTTCAAGAAATATTCTAATATTGGGTTTTAAGAAAAAAATTTGCTAAGAATTAATATTACTATCGTGAAATTTTCCGTCATATCACAAACACATGTAGATCAGATATATTACTTATACCAAATACTGTAGTGTACAAAGGGGGCTGGTGCACGCTAAATCTGTCGTGGCCTTAAATGTCCTCCGTTGGCTTGGTGTGATAGTTTGGAGAGTGGAGTGCCAACTCAGTTGTTGACCTCGTTATCTGACCGTGGTTCAAAATGACGAGGTGCTGTCCTCGGATCTTTCCCTTCGGGATCGTCGCCAATAGCCCGTCGTGTTGCCCCAGGGCGACAAATTCAACTATTTATCTACCAACACTCACAGTAACAAGAGGGGTTCTGTCACATTTGGGGTTTTCAGTTAGTTATAAGGCAAGTAGCACATTTATCCGATGTGAGCATGCGTAACCCATTTTTTTTGCAGAAAATACGTCAGTACGTATGCTTAGTTAGTGTCGTAGGATTGATGTTGGACCAATGTGTGGCTTGCTCAAGAGTGCATTTAAGGGTGATTCAAGCAGAACCAAGTTACTTCGAATATCGAAAGGTCAAGATCCAAATCAAGTAGGTATGCCAACTGTGCTAGCAACCTTGAGTTGTAGGCGGCGCAGGTGTATTCCTCCCTGGGTGTATTTCTCTCTTCTGTGTCAGTAAAACTTTCATTGTGTGTGTATGTCTATTACTTGATATTGCATATCTTGACGCAGCATGGCCAAATATGGCCCTTGCACCATAAAATCCCAACAAAAGAACGAAAAAATGAATCAAATCAAGTAGGAACATTTTCAACATGGCTCAAAGCATATCTGATCAAATCTTTGCAAATTATAAAAGGAATTCAAAATTTTAAATTAAGTTTGATAATACCCTATTTTCACGAATATTTCCAAAAATAAATTTAAAGCAAAGTTCGTGTTTTTCATGTTCTTTTGATTTCATTTTAAAAGAAAAATTGTATGGTTGTTGCACTTATTGTTATTGATATTTCATAACAAGTTGCCCCTAAACTTTTGAGGATAGGTAGGTAGTTGAGTTTACATCGCACATGAGCAACAAAACGGCTACGATTCGGGATTAGTTTCAAAAGGAAAGACCCGAGGACAATACCTCGTAATTTTGAACCACGGTCAGATGACGAGGTCAGAACCTAAGTTCTACACAATTTAGAAATTCTATAAGTAATTTTAACGTTACTGGCCGTTTTCTCCAAAAATCGAAGTCAAAACGACCTTAGCGACAAAACAGAAACGGAACTCTTCTGATATCGCTAACCAGCTGATATTCGGTGAGTGAAATAATAAAAATATCCTTCACTTGTAGTTATGTTCAATATGCAAACAATGTATAGAGATGAAAACAGAACTGTCTCACCGAATTTCTAAAAATACGTGTATAATCTTTAATGTGAGATGAAACAATTAGAAATGAGGACACAGATTATAGGGAACGTATGAATGGGGTTAATTAATGGTTTTTATAGAATTTAATGGTGTGTGTATAGCAATTCATATCCTAAATGGGAAGGATTCGAATTTCATTAGATTTCATTGAGTATAAAACCTTTCAAACAGAGAAATTTAGTCAGATAATTATGTACGCACATTGCACTTTAAAAAAGTCATGTTGAAGAGCAAACAAAATGATTTGATGTTGATAATGAAGATTTTATTTTTGCGGTTCATTTTAGAAATTCTTTTTCAAAATGAACCGCAAACAAAGGTTAATGCCAGTTTTTATCTCGCTGTTTATTCTTTTGTCTATCGTTTTTATACAAAGAATGTTTTTCTATTGTGACGGAAACAGTGTGATTCTATATAGTAATTTCTCTATTTTGTTTGCATGTCGGTATTATTTTGGATTGGAGAATTACCCGACATTTCCCGGGTTGAATTGGTTAACTTGTAGATTGAAAAAGTGACCTGAATAATCACTTTTCTCTTTCGTAGAAAAATGCCCGCAACATCATTTAACTGTCAGGAATTCTTCAAGAAATTTCACCATCTTTAACGGAAAGATTACAAACTAATTTCATAAGATATTCATGACTTATTTTTTAAAGCAAATACTTTTTCCTTGAAAATTCTATTTAGTGGTACGTGCAATAACAAAAGAATTTGTTTTAAAATGAAATGTCTTCAGTACAAAGCAAAGGCAACCGATTACCATTTTTCAAAAAAAGAGAGATCGATTTAACAGAGGGGTTTTTCGAAAAAGAAAATCACTGTTTCAACAAGCCTTTACCGGGTAAAAGTTGTTTAAATGTTAGTTTGAACTCATAAAGTAGAAACCTTTACCTTCTCTGTCACAAAGACAAAGAATTCTTAATACTTCAAAAGTTCTAGTTCGAATTTTTTCTAACATTAATATTCATTCAATATCGACAAAGTTCTATTTAAATTTTGCCTTATGTAGTTTCAAATCAAATCCTTTGAGAGGTTGATATTACATACAATAGGAATTGCAACTTATTTAAAAATTAATATTTATCAAATTTAAGCAAAATAAAACTAAAAAAGGTGGAAAAAAAGTTTTTCTAGGGATATTAATTCATGATTCCTTTTTTATCTCGTGTCTCAATTTGAACTAGAGCAATATTTTTAACAAATGCGAAAATAGTTCACAGTGATAGTTCCGAGCGAAAAAAAATCAGAAAATAGTATTACTCCACGTGGTCAACGAACACGAGTTTCGTTTCGTCTGCCTTCTTATGGTGCAAAATTGCATGTTTTATTATCTTCATATTGTCTGTTCTAACTATTCCGAAACTTTTCATATTTCGCAAAGAAAAGATAAGGCTCGTAATATACATCCCATCTTCTCCCAAACTGACAAATTAAGGTTGATTTAAGTACAATTATTCATGTGTTTCAGCGTTAAACTTGAATAAATGTCTGTTTGGTTTGGTATGCAAAGGAAATTTAAATAATGTATTCCCTAATCTAATATATATTTTATAAAATATTTAACACTTTATGAAATATTATTGAATAAATTTTACGTGATACTTATACAAACACACAAATACGAAAACAGAAATAAAACGGAAAGACAGGCAAACAGACTGAAGCACGAAAATTCAGTCACTAAATGACTGCCAGTTCTCACAGTATGCAAAGTTCTATGAAAATATATCTAGTCGTTTGGATGTACGGGTACACACATACAGACACAAAACGTGGAAACCACTGATTTTGCATTAGATTGCAATGAATAGATTTAACGTTCTATCTATACAAATAAGAATGGAGTGTTTGTAAATTGAATATTTTCGCCCCACTTCGTTATTTATCCATTTCAGGTATTCTAATGCAAAATCATTGGTTTCGCGTTTGGTGTCTATGTGTGTGCCAGAGTACTCCGTCCAAACGGTTGGGTATATTATGAAACTTGGCATATTGTGATTATTCACATTCATTTTGTGGCTGAACTTCGTTGCTTCATTCTGTCTTCCTATTTTATGGCTGTTTGTGTGTCTGTGTTAGTTCAAGTATAACATAAAATTTATTCAATGCAATTTTAAAAAGTTATAAATATTTTATAAATATATATAGGCTTAGAGAATGCATTCTTTTAGTTTCCTTTACCAACATATTTAAACAAGTTTCACACTAAAATAACCGAATACGCATCAACCTCAATTTGGCAGTTTGGAAAAGCTGGGATGTACATTCAGCATTGCGTTAACCCCAGTACTGCTGAAAAATCAATTACTTTTCCAAAAATTATTTTTGCGGAATCTCTGAATTCGTTGACCACGTGCAGTAATGGTATTTTCTGATTTTTTTCCGTCGGAATTAATTTCACATTTTTAAATTTTGTTCTATTTCAGTTGTGGTAACAATATGCTAAATCACGAGATTGAAAATAATCATAAATTAATAGCTTTCGAACTTTTCTCTCCGCCGATTTTACCTGAGTATTATTTCGCTCTGATTTCCTGTGGCTTAAATTTAATAAGTATTTATTTTTTTAATAAATTGTAATTGCTATCCCCACACGCATGGCCACGATAGCTCGGTTGAAAGAGCAGCGGATTAGCAATCGCAGGGTTGCGAGTTCGAAATTAGATCCTACCAAAGATCGTCGTGTACGTGGGGGTTGGTGCGCGTTAAATATGTCGTAGCCTTAAATGTCCTCCGTTGACTTATTGTCAAAGTTTAGAGAAGGAAGTGCCAGTTCAGTTGTTGACCTCGTCATCTGACCGTGGTTCAAAATTACGAGGTATTGTTCTCGGTCTTCCCCTTCGGGATTGACCGTCGTCAATAGTGCGACGTTAATTCAACTACCCCCACACTCAACAATAACCCCACTAGCTTTGATTTGAAGCTGCATGCAAGTTAGAGTAAAACAAACTTCAAATGGAATTTTGCCGATATTGGAAGAATATTAACTTCAAATAATAAAACACCTTGCTGGTAGTGACAGAAGGTTAAAAATTTCTACTTTACGAGTTGAAACTATATTTAAGCAACTTATTATACAAGTTAGAAGTTTGTTAAAACAGTGATTTTCTTTTAAAGCAAAACCATTTTTAAATCGATTTTTTGAAACTTGGTAATAAGTTACATTCGCTTTGTATGAGACATACAAATTTAAAACAAGATCTTTTATTGTACGTTCCCCTAGCGGTATTTCAAAAAATATATTCACTTTAAAATATTAGTCGTAAATATCCTATCAAATTAATCTGTCATCGCCTTCAGGATGGCGAAATTCGAAAATGTCGCATGCCTGGTGCAAGAGTACCACAAGTCGAAAATTAAAGAGGTAAACTATGAGTGAGTATGGAGTATTCGCCGTCGATTCGTCATTTTGATGAATTGTTACAGTAATTTTACTGGAAATGACTTTATAAAGAGGCATTGATTATCCCCTCCTCGAAATCGACTTGTAGTAGTCATTTTTGTGTCACCTTTCGTATTTTTGTCATTCAGCAGGGGTGCGATGTATTCGAAATGTATTACATGGATGGATATACGATTTTCGTCCAAAGTGTAATGTATAAATTGTAAAAATGTCGAAAGGATGCTAAAAAATTAGTTTCCTGACATTTAAATGATTGCATTTTTCTAAGAGGAAAGGGATTCTATTCTGCTCAATCTACAGTAAATGAATTCAATCTGAGTAAGGTCGGGAAATTCTGTTAGTAGTTAGTTGTTCTTCCTTTGCGAAGATTGATTTGTTTTAAATTAAGAAACTGTCAAAGATTCGAAATTTTCATTGGTGGTATGAAAATAAATGTATATAAAATTGAATAGGGAATCAATTGCTTCTTTTGATGAATAATTTCAGTGTTTAATGTAAGAAATTCATAGAGATATGGAGTAACGGAAATCTAAAAGGTTTAAAGACATGGTTGGCCCTGGCGTAAAAAGGAATTTGAATACTGTTTTTCCTTATGCGCTATTATATAGCTTTTGAGCTCTTAATATAATTTTCAACAGAATTTTAAGACAGAATTAGGGCTAGCATTTCGCTGTTCTGGAAGAAAAATGGCGCAATTGGAATTCCACAATTTTTTCAGAAAAGAAAATTAAGAATACTGTCTATGATTACTATCAATTACAACATGTGAGAAACTTTGATGGTTTATATTATTAGTGCGAAAATGAACATAGATGTTATATTACTTTTAAATAATGTCACTCATGCAGGTATACCTTGAAAATTCACTCCAATTCGTCATTTGTGTGTTTGGGTCGTTGTTCTTCGGAGATAGATTTAATATTTTGAATGACAGTAAACTAACATCACATTCAAGCATCGATACTTTTAATTAATGTACCTAAAAACGTCATTCTTTTCGTATCGCTACAGCCTGTCAACCCGTTCGATGAACTACAGCAAATACTTGTTTACGAAATCAGACAAATAACTTCGCCTTCGCCATTTCCCTTTTTTATGGTGTTAGAGAATAAAAGTGAACGACTTGGGCACAAATAGCATCTACTCTTATTTTCTCGCTATCAGAAAAACATCGAAACGTAATTCTTCAATGGGTAAATAACTACCCGAGGAACGCTTTTTCTTCTTCACATTTCTTGTTCTTACAGACGCATGTTCTCTGATGCCACGTGACTCTAATGATCTCCAGAAAATAAGCCTATATGCTCATTGAGGAAAAAGTACTATGAAATATATAGACAAACGAAAAGTGCTAAAACGGAACTGTGTAAATTTCAGAATGAGGTCTGGGACAAGGTTCGAATTTGGGGCATTGGCCCTTACGTAATCAGGTCACCGGTCTAGTTCTCTCTTTCGGAGTTTCTTTTCCTTAATGGTTACCCAAAGGCTTTTTTAAGGCTTTACATGTAACCGAGAGTTGAGTTGAGAGAGCAAACTAACACTTTAGAAATTTTTCGATCGTCTGCCGCCGTACGCGTTTGGTAAAGAAAGGGTCGTTTGCAATTTTATTTACGGCGCGTCTAGTGGCATTACATTTGGAGGTCATGTCGCATTAACCGTGGAGTTATTCTTCGTCTGGAAAGCTGAAAATTCCTGAAAGGTATGATTCGTTTTAAACATTGCCGTGTTCTGTAGCGGACAGTCATATGATCTTGTGATTCACTCAATTTCATTTGCATTTGTTAATTTTTTTATTTAAATAAATTTAGAATTTATGTGTGATTGAAGAATCAATATATTCATTCCAAAGAACTATTCTGAGTTATTTTGATAAAATTACAGACATATGTTTATGTAAAATTTCTTCTGAACAGATCATAATTTATAAGTTGCAAAAAGCAACTTCAAATTCATTACGTTTTATTTCATTGAAAACAGTAATATTAACTGTTTCGTAACAGACTTTTTCACAGACCGAGTTAATATTATAGTTGATAATAGGTTAAAATAAAGACAGAGAAATGACACGCTTATGCATGAATGTTATGTATCAAGATTTGAATTAGCAATTTTCGATTGGAAAAATTTTGCAACAGCCTTCTTATATTGTGTATTCGAAACCTCAGAGCTTATACAATGCTCGGTGTAAACGTTTTGGAAAAGTAAAACTTATTTATTATCTTTATAATTCAAATACATCCATTAGAGGTAAATATTCGTTGTATCCAGTATATATTCGTTTAGTATACCATATTGAAAAGCAATGAATATATTATATATTTCTATGCTATATATAAATTACCGTTATAATTATTATAATTTACAAATACCTTTTTCAAAGCATCATAGGTGAAAAAAACTTTGGAATTCATGTCTTTTTAAGTGTAAATTTCTAACCCTGAAAAATGTGATAGTTTACTTAATATCAGAGATAAAGATGAAGTGTTCATATATAATAAATCACCAACAGTAATAAAATCACTGATTCGAGATCTTTCCTTACTTAGTGAAACTCGGTTAATATGAAATTCTTGGGAATTTCTTTGTGAACATTTGTTCTTAATCAGGGCCTCCCAGAGGGTTGCCAGAGTTGAAAGAGACCTTAATTCAAGGGGCCATGAAACAGTGTAAACTGAAGGAAGAATGATCTCTTTTAACAGGTGGCACAGAACCATCTTTACGGGCAGTTGCCCTGGGGCCCTACGATTTAGTCCCTTCCCCGAGACTAATTCATCTCAAACTGAAATTACTAGTCACCCAGAACACAACTGCTCCAACTTCCAAAGAGCAATGCAATCTAAAAAATTGTGTTTTTTATTCTGGCTTTCACGACGGAAATTATGTGTACAAACACTCCTACTATTTAAGGAACTCCTTTTTATTTTGCTAAACTCGGTGGGAAGTCCCTAAGAATTTTAATCTCCTGACTGAATCAGTCTATGGGAACAGGAAGGAAGGAATAAAAATGACATCCTAAGGACTTTTGATTTCAAGCATTTCTTAACAAATATATTTTGTTAACCTTTGTGTTGCGTCGGCTTACAAGTGAAACACGCTAAGTCAAAATTTTCAAGATATGAGCGTTTTAGCTTTTCTAGACTAGAATGTGGTGATCTTTAGACTGGTGAAGTGTGTGTGTGTCCACTAAGTCAATTTTTCTTTGCATGAAGGTTAGATTTCTTCCTGAGAAATACATAGTTTAGTTTGATGAGTGAAATTTTTTCCGCTTCGTTTTCTCAGATTTGTGTTTTTTGATTTAGAGTTTCACTTGCAAGCGACAATTTTTTTTATAATAAAAGTATTGAACTCATGCTGTACAGTTTAATTACTTATCATTTTGTCTAAATTTCAGACTTTCTGCGCGTTTCAAATCAGGCTTTTTCAATTTTAAAACACTTATTTTAATAAAATTATTCAAAAGTCTCAAGATTTAATTTTATTTATCCCTTATATTTTTATTCCCTTGAATGGGTGGTGGGGACATCTTTGCACTGCATTGCCAAAGGCTTAGAATGCTCTTAAAAGGGCCCTGCAAGGAAGTGAGATATTTTTAGTTTATCAGTGACCGAGCAGACGTTGCTCTTTCAAAACCGGCAGACTGAAAGCGTTACGAGTTTGAATCTCGTATGTGCCGATGTCGGGTTGGTTGCTTAAAGTTTCCTGGTTTCTTCAAGACGACGCGTAAATGCTGGCCAACTTCCTCAATATTCTCCACGAAGGCATTCCCCCCCCCCCACACACAGTTTACGGTGGGTGCAATGTGACAGCACCTCCCATGATGGCCTGAGGTAACGCAGAGAATATCATGTTACCTCCAATTAAAGCAAGGATTTCGATCCATTCAAATGAGCATTGGGAGAAAATGAAATATTATTTCTGATTTCTATTTTAAAGTTACAAAAGCCTGGATGAACTTGAAATAAAAGCGTCAAATTATTTTTAATACGGTAATATTTTTATATCTGTATGAGGAGTGAAGATACTGAACTGAATATCTCAAGGACAATGAAAAGAAGCGTATAGCAGCGACTAGAATTTTAGTCTTATGTAATGTAAATTTCCTGCTCGCTCGTCCCGTCGATAATCTAAAGACTATTCCAGAAGAAATTAAAATTATTTTAGAATTGAGAATTCGGAATCTGATTCAATAGGCTCGAATTCGAAAGGAACCGACTTTTAAAATAAGCATGATAACAGGTATATAAGTTGTGACAGATTTTTTTCAAAATGACAATGAAATATTCCCCATCTTAGAGGTTTCCAAACTTTATGTACCTCTACCTACCCTTTGCTTAAAAAAGTGTCATTCTCTCTCTAATTTTCATAGTCTGACTGTTTTTTATCTTGAATAATGATTTTTTAATGAAATTAAGCAACAGTTTGAAATTATGTGAAAATATGAAATGCTTATATAGTAAAATTGATTGAAAAGTATGATTTAGTGTAACCTAACTTTCCCTTCTACATCATCTGCAGGGCAAGTGTTTATGAAATTTGGGAACCCATCAATAATAGTAATTTGCAAAGTTATACAGAGAACTAGTTTTTCATAAATACAAGAAAACTTGAACGTTCTGTATGAGAGTATGAATTTTAGGACTTTGCATAGATTGATTAAAAGTACTAAATATTCACTCGATTTCAGAATGAATTTTGTGTTATAAAACGAATATATTTCATATTTATCATTATTAATATACTTATGCCAAACTTGGCGATTTCTTTTTAGCTCAAGAATTTTTCAAAGTTCTGTGGTCCCAGAAACTTAATCAGGGAAGGGGGACCACGGAGTTCGAGTCCTTCCCGAAATATTCTTTAAGAATCAATGCACGCTAAAAAGCTAGTTCATCAACGTAAATCAGCTTCGTTATTCATACTAGTAAAATATGCGTAGGCATGTCTGAAAACGGTCAAAGCAATCTTTAAGTATAATGCCCATTTAACATTAAGGAAGTTTCGTTTGGAATAAGGAATTAGGAAAGAGAAGATTGGGCCCTCCACTAAATTGTTTTCTGAATGCTTGCCTGTTTGACACTAGAAGGTCTGCCCAAGAAATAATATAAAAGTGCTCTATGTTCTACTCTCGCCCCACGAACATATCACACAATTTTGAAAAAGTCTTTCATTGGGTTGGGTTTCTTTTATAAATGAATCATTTTTTAACAATTACGAAAAATTGTTACTGGATACTCATACTTTTCATTGATGTAATTTGCTTTTTGATACAAGTATACTGTGTATATCTACTTGAATTTTGCATACATGGAAAAATGTACGCGTGGAAAAGTTTTAGAAAATAAAGTTTTGGTAATTGTTCATTTATTCAGTCCATTTTATCCTCATTTCGATTTCAAGACTAAAGAAAAATCTATAGGTTGATACTGATGACTACCGAATTTTAAACATATTTATGTTTTTAAGCTAAATCTTTCTGAACTGTTCAATGAAATATTTTGAAACTATTGAAAAATATAAAATTTTATTTGAAGCTCCAGACAGTTGATCCAGGACCTATATTCGGTAATCATAAACTCCTTGTCATTTCCCCTCTTATGTACATAGAAACGTGACACTGGAAACAATGTAAAGAAGAGTAAGCAAAGAGATCAACTTAAACGTCAAAAACCTTCAGGATTTGGTTTTGAAATGCATAATAAATAGATTTTTACATCCATACAGCAAATTTCTGTCTTTCAGTTTTTGCTTTATTCTGTTTTATAAATTACTTGCAGACCCTCGCATAGCATCTGCGCTAAATTTTCTTAGTTGCTAATATCTATTGATGGCAATGTGTCTACTCACATTTCATATCTTATTTAAATTTATTTATACTGAATATAGCATCCATATTAATAAACGGAATTCATACTTCTAAATAAAATTAAATTAATCAAAAATATATAACGGCATTTTGTCAACTTTTACTGGTGTCAATTCTTATTTCCACTAAAATGCCTGCAAAAAACACACATTACACAAAAAACACACTCAGTCATGTTACCACCATTAGATTCTTAATGTCTTCTTCAATTGCACCCCATTACATTGTTAAAGGAGATTCGACATTTTTTGATGCTACACCTATTTTCGCTCATATTTTCGTATCTGTGCTGATTTCTATCTTCCAAATTTCTCGTTGCTTTCTATCACCAGACTGCTGAAGAATTACAGTAGAGTGACGAGCTCTTCCGCGTAGTTTTGCAACATTATTCATTCATTATTCCATAGACCAAATCAAACCCATTTAAACTGAGTGGCAATTGGCGAATGAATCCCGTAACGTAGTTACGAGAGAAATGACAGATAGGTTCAGATATTTAAACTATACTGAATCATCTTTCAAGTAAATAATGGACGTCCAGAAGCTATTTTGTGTGTAACATGATTGAGCTATGAACTTCTTGCCACGCTCTATATTGGAAAGAAGAATTAATCCCAGTAAGAAGTACACAAAATGCTGTTTTATATCTTTTTATTTATTTTATTACATTATCACTGTGCTTATACAGATTATAAACTGATTTAAATGAGGCATGAAAAGAGAGTAACGACAATACCATCAATTGACTAAAGTAGAAATTTCAGCGAAGGTGCTATGCGTGGGTCTAGTTTAATTTCCCTATACATATTATGTACAGATTGTTAGATTTTCGTATTGTACGAAAACAGCAAAATTATGTCTTATCAGTTAACCATTTCATTTTCAGCGTTTAAAAGGTAGTGAGAGTACACTCAGCATCTATTAAAAAAATCTTGGTCCGAATTGAAATTCTTCCGGAAATAGTGTTTCGTCAAGGAAGTTAACAGATGGTGTAAGATCAGGAAACTGGGATGAGAAAAAGACACAAAGGGAAATGGAAAGTCATACTCATAGACTATTTATAGCATACCCCAACGTTAAAGGAAGGAATGCTGTAGGTGAGATGAATGAGAATGAAAATGAGAAGCAATGTAAAATGCAATGCATCTCCCTTGAAGAAAGATACTTGAGGAAAATTGCCACAGGACCCATAATTTTGATAAATGGACCCACATTAAGAAAACCTGTTGATATCTTTTTAGATTTAAGGAACCTAAATATTTTTTCTTTGTCCCCAATCACGCTGGATCACTACTGCGGTTCGTTTAGCCTTCTGACGGGTTCACACGAATATATCCGTTCTGCAACCTGTAATTTTCTCTGCATTACTTCTAACCAGGGTTGGCTTTCTCAACCAATCTTTCCAGGGATTCTTTCAACCAATGTGGTTAGTCGTTATTTGAGTTGTGTGGGAAAAGCAATTCTACACAATTCGGGAATCTCATGACGCTAAAAGGGTTTAACTAAAGATTTGTAAAAACTTTTAAAATTACTTTAGTATCAGTATAAAATCGCTTTCAAGAACCATGTTTTGTTCTGTAATTATTTTCAACCTCTGAATCTAAGTGGGACGTAAAGCAGTGAATTCTGATGAACGGGTAACGCTACTCATCAGATTCTGGTAATAACACTCTTATGCATAAAAATTTTTATTCATTGCTAATTCCGGCAGTCACGGCAACGTTTAATCCCATCTCTTGATCTTCAAAGAATGTTAACTGGTAAACGTTTTGCCTAGTTTGCTATGCATAACAAATGATGATATGTCAAAACTTCACAATGGAAATTTTTTGAGGGGTTGAACTTTCTAAAGAGAAAGTACTTTTTTAGGCTTCCTTAAATAAAACATCTTAACCACCTGTTGTTTATGAGAATAATCAAATTCTCAACAAATCATTAAAAATATGATTGCAGAAGTAAAATTTAATGAGTGATAAAAAAATCGCACGGATTCTTCGTCAACGATCAACAATTTTATTCGTTTCGTTGCTTTTTGTGGGTGATTCCCATTAACAGTGATTTGATAAAAAAAAAACCTATTATTTATCTAAGTGACATTCACGCACCTAAGTTAATTAGAATTAACCCGGGCAGTATACATTCAATTTTTCCCTCCTTCATTTCTGGCGAAACGGTTAATTATAATTTTTCTCAACATTTCTTGTACTATCCGTTCTTTTGTCACTTCCTTTTGTTTACCCTTCACGAATTAAGACATCAACCCTTTTGGTTATACTTATTGACAGACTACAATATACTTATTGGCAAGTCGAAGAGCGATTTGATTGGTATAGACATCCATTAGATGATATATGCGAATCGCGAACATTCCGCTACTGGATATAGGGATATTAATTGACATGTTCAAGCAAGGTAAAAAATCGACCCATCCGGTCCTTTTTCGTACATCCTCCATAGTAGAGCAAATTCAAGATTCCATTTGATAGGGAATAACGTCTTCCATGTCCATAAAACTTGTACAAGGGACACTCTTTATATTAAATTTTGCATTAGCTGTACAATTCCCAAAATTATCAATTCATTTTTTATTTCAAATCTATTTGTATTTATTCATTATCAACATTTAATCTCTGCTAAGTTTCAAGATATTTGTCTCTGGCTTTTCGGAATTATAAATATGGAAAATTTGTAGCAAATTAGTCTCCTAAACATATCTTCCGAAGTAATTTTGTACGTCTATTTTGCAAAATAATTTTTCAGATGAAAAAATGTATTTTCTCACATGCGCTCTTTCTGAGTCTGACTTATTATATATTATCAGAATTTTTGCTGTGGTACTGAAATTTTAAGATTCTTTTGGAGAGAAAAAATATACCAGGACTAAAACATAAAAATACAGCTTGATTTTGTCCATACGGTTTACTTTACACGATATGAAGGATATATCATTGAGATGAGAACTGTGCTTTCTCAATGCTCTTAAAAGACAAAATAAACTATTTTTTAATGATGTTAAAAAGAGGGCATTATGTCGATGGATTTGCGATGTCGGTTAGAATTAATCAGGCTAGAACCAAACAATAAGGAGAGTAAGAACGTTTCACGCGTGAGTGAAACTGTTCCGAGATCGAATGAACGATAACCTGTTACACACTAAGAAAGTAACAGATACAACCTTTATAGCAATAGATTTTTTCTCCGGAGTCGCTTTCTATTGTTAAGATGATGATTAGATTGGCAGCTTAGAGTATCCATGCGTATCTTCATGCGTTTATATCTCTAACTGTATGATCGATTTTTAAAAATGTAAGAAACAAGTAGCATTAAATATCTCTTACTCGTACTGTTATTTAACAAGGATAATTACGCTGAATTTTTACAGTTAACGTATGAAATTGAGTTGAGTGGTTTGTTTAAAAGTTTTAAAATTTAGCAGGAACATATGCTGTAGTTTGTGTGTAATCATATGAAGACTCTTCGACTGTGCAGAGGCCGTGGTAGCCCAGGGGTGACGAGGCGTTGACCGGACAATGACGAGGCGTTGTACTCGGATCTTTCCCTTCCGTATTGATCCCGGGGCATCGCCATTAGCCCGCTGTGTTGCTCGAGTGTGACATTAAGTACCTACCTTCGACTTGACTTTCAAGCGATTCGCGAAATTCGAATGCGCTATAAAAATTTACATAATCTGCATGAAAATTAATACGGAGTTTACAAGACTTGTCTTTTGTGCTTCATGTAGAGGGAGTTCTAGATTAATGTGTAGTCCTATTATATGGCCATATCTAGATTGAATATGGAACATTATGTGTATGGCTGTATAATTATTACTGCAAACAAGGTGGTCGGATATTGGATTACACACAAAAAATATTTTTTTTCCGATTTATTTCATTAGTGACCGGCGAGTTCTTAGAGGCGGTGGTTAATTCCTGTAACTAACCCTGTGTGTGTTCTCTTCTGTATCAGTGAAAACTTTCCTTGTGTGTGTATTTCTTTTACTTCACGTTGTTTGTCTTGTGTTAGCTTGACCAAATATGGCCCTTGTAACATAAAAACCCAAACAACCATCCTTTCATTAAAGAGAAAGATTACAAAAACCTACGACTTACAACAGAAATAAAAATCACTAATATGAGAACAAATATAAACTAACAAGAGAGTCAACATTTTTCAATAATTTATTTTGCCTATGTACTTGGATGTTATATGTAAGTTGAAAATAAGTTTTTCTATAGACAATTTTAAAGATTCACTAAAGATTTCAATCACGTGATTTCCAGACAATTCTGTTTGTTTCTTAAAAGAAAGGTTTCACTTTTCAACGAATAGTAAAATACAATAAAGTCCAGATTGAACAAATATATCACAAATATATGAACAAATATATGGTTGCATTCCTACTTTTCAAACCAACTTGCATCTTCAGTCCAATTTACATACATTAACTTAAATGAGGCTTGTATCTATTCACATAAACGGTGACTTCAACTTGTGAGCAATAAATCACTTTGTTAATAATAGTTTATCAATACATTGGTACAAGTTGATACTTAACAGGTTTGAGAACACTGGTATTGAGAAGTAGGGCAAATTAATTCCAGATTTTGAAACAGCATCAAAGTCGCTGTAAAAAGTTTCAAAGTAAGAAATAATCATATTTTTCCTCTTATGACAGTTTCCTCGGTTCTTTTTTCCTTGACTACTGATTTTTCTCTTTAGCATTGTGAGCCTGGTGTCTTAAATATATACCGTGCTTTTTTAATATATATTTCCTCCTCCTTTTATGCAACCATATATACAAACCAGTTTGATCCACTTCTTACAGATAAGAGAAGAACAGTTTGTGAGCAAGATGAGCAACTTTTCGGAGGTGAGTGTTTTGATTAGTTGAAGGTATTTCTATCAACTATAACTTTATATTCTTTCTTTTTTAAGATAATCATTATTCAGATTTTATATTTACACTGAAAAGTCCAAGTAAACTTTAGAACAACAAATAGGAATCCCAATTCCGAGCATTTGCCAAATCAGTTTCACCGAAGGCTTCGTTTCAGATGTATTAAATACATATATTGTCTCTTAAAGTGAATTACCTAAATTAATATAATAAAGAAAATAAGTTTTTCGATGATTGAAATTTAGTCCAAATTTCGAGTCAGTTTAAGAATTATATTTGTTTAGCGTTGATCTTCCAGTGGTTAAATCCGAGTTAAAAAAGCTTGATCATGTCTGGTGTTTGTTAGTCGGGTCTCTTAAAAATTCTGATTGTATCTAACCTTAGGTGTTACAAATAAATTTCTAGAGCAAATTAACTAAATATTATGTCGCTTTTAAAAAGTTGCAATAAATATAAATGTTACTAACAATATTGAAAAAGACCTCAGTGTTATTCAATGCAATTTTTCTCTTCATCAATTACTTGATTTATCTATAACAAGCATGCCCACATTCCAGCAAAATAAAACGACTCATTTACAAAATTATAACTGATATAAATATAATAAACAATCTCATAATAACTGATCATAAATTATTGTACATTTTGCTTTATGGAAACAAAAAAGGGTTTTTTAAAACTAAAATTTATTTATTATTTACAGGTTGTAAAAACAGCTCGAAATGCTTTCAATAAAGAAATCACGAAGCCACTGAATTTTCGAGTGAACCAACTAAAGGCCTTCCTCAAACTCCTGGAAGAAAATGGCGATGAATTGATCGAAGCCATACAGAAAGACTTGAAAAAGGTAACAAACGATTTTGAAAATACTGAATTAATCGTACGACTCAGGCATTTTTAAATTTACAAAAACTAAATACTAAAAAGTACCTCTCTTATATATAAGTTCAAATAAAAGTAGATAAAAAAGCCCTCTAAAATTAAAACAGGCACGATTAGCATTCTGTACTTACTTAATTTCATTATTATAATCTCCACGTCCGCTATTCCTTTTGAAAATGAAATTGCCGCTCTACCATATGATTATGTTATCCGTACAGAATTATAATTAGCCCCTAACAAATCTTTCTTTAAATTCGCTTCAGCTAGCTTCTGAAAGGATCCTATCACGAGAGTATTCATCAAGATTATGTCGGATTACTTTCATGCCTTGGTTTCTCGCAAATAACGTTTCATGGATTTCTCCTATTCTAACTTTACCTTTTCATGAGCGGTTATTTTTTAGATTGATACAGTGATCACGCCCCCCCCCCCTTTTATGTGGCGTAATTTGAAAAGTATTGATTATATAAATAATTTTTAAATACCATTGCTTCATCTTGATCGATTCCTGTAATTTTCCTTGAGTGTATTTCGCTCTTCTGTATCAGTCAAAAACTTTCCCTATGTGTATATGTCCACTAATTATCATTGTATATCTTATGTATGACACAGCTTGACTAAATATGAACCTTGTGTCATAAAAAGCAACACAGCTATCTTGATTGGAGGAAGACACATTTATTACATCTAATGAAACTGTGATGTGAGGTTGCCAGGGCATTAATGATTAAAGATTGAGGAGACACATCACTCAATTATTTGCCTATTTTTATACAATCTACTTAATTAACGAAGTTTATGGTATAATAAATGTGCTTAATGAAATATATTTTTGTTTTTTGAAAAACTCATCTCAAGTTCGATTACTTCCGAGTTTAGCACACTTCTTTCTTTTCTAGCCACACACAGAAGCGTTATTAGCAGAAGTGGAAACCACAAAAAATCAAATCAAAGGAGCTCTATATGATATACACAAATGGGTACAGCCCGAACAGGTAGGTTGTAGTATATATTAAATTCATAGTGAAACAATGTCTATATATGCAGTTATATGAAAATGAATTCGGGTTATTATATAAATTTATATAAGCGATATTCGTATGCTACTCAATGCATAAAAGGTTATTCTAGGTGTATACAAGATGATGACTGATCCTTACATGACATCATATATTCGGGCAGCATCTCTAATAGCACTAACATTTCATTTGTTCTAGACAGCATGCAAATTATTACAACCAAATCAAGTGCTGAATGTGATCAAAATCGTTAATATTTTGAACTTATAGATAGATTTTGAATCTTACGATTAAGTGTGCTGTTGCCTATGGTTTTAAATTATTCGAGTTTCGTATGAATTTATAAGTGAAAATCACAACTTTTATAATAATTATAACAAATAAGCACATATGTAAAATATGTGTATGGGCATGTTTTACTTATATACATGTAAAATATATGTATAAATAAATCACTTTTCGAAGTTTCTTGTTGTTGAGAATGTACTCCAAGATTTTCTGTTTATTCGACCAGTAATTGAAAAATAAGAATCCTTTTAACAAAAATTTTCAAATCTTCTTTGTCATGAAACAAAGCATTTTTAATATAACAAGCAATATCTTTTAACTTTTTCTCCCACAGACAGAAACTAATATTATTTTGATTTTGGACAAAACCTACATCTCTCCACAACCATATGGAGTAGTACTCATCATAGGCGCATGGAATTACCCTTTCTTGTTGCTGTCTAGTCCTATGATAGGAGCCATAGCAGCGGGAAACTGTGTTGTCCTTAAACCATCTGAAATAGCACCTGAAACCACTAAAGTCTTGAAAAATCTTATACCACAATACCTCAACAAGGTAAGTAAATATTTTTTAAATCTTGTGGTAATTTCTAGATTAATTTAGAAGTTAATATCAGTGAGTTGCACCCTGCGATAATTTATTAGGCATATGTGTTTCATGACTAGTCACATGTAAAAGGTGAAGGGCAATGACAGATTACGCTGCTCGAGAGAGACATTTAGCATCTGACATAAGAATGTAAATTTGTTCTTGGAATCAAAGTACGCAATCGAAAATTTAATGTAAAGTTTATGATTGGTAGAAGAATTAAGATATATCTAGTACCTGCTTCCTAATTACTACCTCGTCATCTGACCGTGGTTCAAAATTACGAGGTATTGTCCTCGGATCTTTCCCTTCTGGATTGATCCTGGATCGTCGTCAATAGTCCATTGTGTTGCTTCAGTACAACGTAAATTCAACTACCAACCAATCTAATTATTACCTAATAAATCTAATTACAATATAATCTAATTATTACTAGTCAGATGATTACCCAGGTGTTGACCTCATCATCTGACCGCGGTTCAAAATTACGAGGTGTTGTCCTCGGACTTTCCCTTCGGTATTGTTCCCGGACCGTCACCAATAACCGTTGTGTTGCTCCAGTGCAACGTAAATTCAATTACCTACATAATTATTACGTAATGATTACTACAGTGATCAATACCAAATACCTTTGTTTTCATTTTCCAGTTCAAGCCGATAGTAATCTTTCATTGGAGTTACTATTTCGCTTCTTAGCTAGTACTTTTTGTGCGATTTGTAAGTTCAAAAGGAAAATAGCTTCTAAAATTCTTGGCTGTCTAAACCGACTCTTTGCAGTTGATGTACCACCAAAAGGCACCACTTGACAACTTACGCAACTGTTTAGCCAGAATTGTTAAAACATTGCAGGAAGCCCTATGTTGATTCAATGGTGTAACGTGAGTCAAGGATCATTGTATTAATTGCTGGGCCTACCAGAGGTCGAGTGGTCTAAAGAACAACTGCCCATAAAAGATCCCAGAACTGGGATATGAGTTCAACCCTGGTCACTACTTTCGTTGCGTTTGATGTCTGGGTTTCAAATGTAGATCTTAAAAGTCCTCCAAGACAATATCTACATTTGGGATAAGATAAAATATGGGATAGGATGTGTATAGGATAAACATTTTTTACACATATTACCTTACTTCTTAAGAATCCCCTTTCAAACCAGATAAATGCTTCATATGATATACTGGAACAAAGACATTCCTAGTGCCATTTAACCTCGTATAGCAAAATATGACCACATAGGCACAAACGAAACAAAATCAAGTTCACTGGATTGGTTGTTGTTTTTGCTAAGAATATTACTAGGCATTTTTCAGTTCAAGAAAGCACACGAAATTTTAAATTAACGAAATTTTAAATTAAAACCAGCGCCGTAGAGAGAAAAACTGCAAATCCTGTATCTCATTTAGAATCGTATCACGTTTCAGTATTGGCCAATTACAAAACTCTCTCTTTTAATTACAATGTGGAGGTTAGGAGCTCAATTCTCAGGTAAGTGATAAGTCCGTTCCATTTACAAAACCAGTAGATCTAGAATATTAGAGGAAAGTGAGTTATACAATAAAACCAAAACAAATCCCTTCAGCTTATAAAACATCAATTAATTGAATTGAGAGTTGAAGACGTTATTAGAAATATATTCCTGGAGTCTTTTCTTTCAAAATTGTATTCTGTTGTCTGTTATTATTCTGCCACATGGAATTTGGATTAAGAAATGCATTTTAACCCGTGTTTCTCCTCTGCTGTAGGAATGCTTTCATGTGGTAACTGGAGGCGTTCCAGAGACAACGGCTTTACTGAACGAAAGGTTCGATTATATATTTTATACGGGATCACCGACTGTTGGGAAAAAAATTAGAGAAGCATCCAACAAATACCTAACTCCTGTCACTTTGGAGTTGGGTGGAAAATGGTAATTACACGAATCGTATTTAAAAACATTTGTTTTTATTATATGCTAATATAAGATTTGATATAATTATTTCAACATCAAAGGTGTTCTAATAAAACTATTATATATATTGAATTATTGATCATGTAAGAATTATTTCTTCTAACCTGTGTACATTAAAAAAATATTTCAATGTGTACACAAATAATGCATTAAATTTAATTAGTGTTTCGCCTTAATTAATAGAGCTTAATATAATTTTCATCATATTTTATTCGTGGTTCTAACGTAAATCTTGATTAAACATAATTCCTAAGTCTAAATATAAATATCCCACGATAATAAAAAATTTTTGTTCCATCTTTTGAAAGAATCAGAGAATCTATTCCCATTTCAAAAACATGTTTCGTTATTCCTGTTCTAAAAATGTATAAACTAAACGAAAAACTGAATCGAAAACTGACTTTATTAAATGTGTATTTTAAAGTCTGTTGTTAAAGTATCAGCAAGATTATATGTTAGCAGTCAAACTATCTTGATCACAACAGGATATATTGGTAACAACTAACCCACGTGTTTTCTTCGTTTTCTCTTAGCCCAGTGTACATAGACGACGATGTAAATATGGAGCTTGCAGTGAAAAGAATCGTGTGGGGCAAAATGCTGAATTTAGGTCAGACCTGCGTCGCTCCTGACTACATACTCTGCTCTAAACGCACAGAAGCTAGATTCATAGAAATAGCCAAGAGGATACTGTTGGAATTCTTCGGAAGCGAACCTGAGAATTCTCCAGACTTGGCCAGAATAGTCAACGATCATCACTTCGAGCACGTGAAATTTAACTATTTCTCTCCTTGTTTTATAACTTGTTAGGCATATTATTTTTTAATTGCTTGTTCAAGCGGCTTGAGTTCATAAATTGTATAAAATGAAACAGGAAAGGGTATATCACATTTTAAGTTGTGTATGCAATTTTAAAAAATTGCGTCGATTTTTTCTTTTATTGTTTTCTAGCGATCAACATCTCAGTTGCGTGTAAGCATGCGATCAATTTAAAAATAATAAACGAATGTTTGATTATAACAGAAATAATATGGAAAATTAATTTCTTTATTAGTGAAAATGGATGTGTCAAACGATATATAAATTTCATTGTTAGTTCAGGCAGATAAAGTCGTTTTGTAGATGAACGCATACTTATCACGACGTTGAAGGAACGATGTAGCAAATTCCTTCAACTGAATTTGTTGAAGATTGTTTTTCTGTATTTTTTAGCAAATGATGTGCTTTTAAAAGTTTTTATTTCCATCTTGTTTTCTACGAGTGAAAAATAATAAATTCTAAGTATCCTAGAGAAATTTATGTCTAAATATTTGAAAAAGAAAGAAAATATAAAAAACAATTCTCGAAGACGTATCACATCACAGATGCATTGCTACATTGAAAGGCAGGACTAGTCTTTTAGAACGTAAAAATAACAAAATATGTCAAACATAAGCTATTGAAATTTGTATGTATTTTTATTTAAATTTTACTTTTCATGCATTCCCACTTTTGTCTAATTTCCCAAACCTTTTTAGGCGTATTGTAAAGTACTTAGGCAGCGGGAAAATTGCTCATGGAGGTGATTATGATCCCAAAGAAAAATACATTGCCCCTACTATCCTAACAGATGTCAAAGAAACTGATGCAATTATGCAAGAAGAAGTATGTATTAGAAATGTTACTAACTTAATATACCACGTCTATTACTAAAAGAACTAAAGTAAATGGTTATGCAAAAGTAATTTTGAAGTATACCTGTATGATAAACACTTCGTTGTAGCAGTCAAAGATATTTAAAGAGATTGAGAATTTTATTTACACCAACATATTTTAAAACGGTTGAGTATCGCCAAAAGAACGTTGGAAGACTATGGGCCTAAACGTCATGCCATGACGCAAATACACAGAACCAAGTCGTTTGAATTGTAACGTTATGCAAGATCTACATCGTTCTAATCTCAGGGCTGCCACAGACGACTAAAAGGTGACTTTTGCTTCTATTTTGATATCTTAGCAAAATCTGAAGTTCCTATTTTCAAAGTTTTGGAGACTATTTTTTTGAAAATTCACCAAAGGCAAAAATTAAGTAAGCTTGTTTTATAACCATCAGCATTAATCTTTGTTTCAGTCTCAGATTTTCACCATTGATTATGGTGAATAGTGAAAAATTCCACGATAAAACAGTGCGCTTGCCAAGTTGTCGATCGAATGTCTTTTTGTTTCACTAAAGGTCTCCAAGTTGACACTTTACAACAATCCACAAATTCCAATCCAAGTTTAGTAATGAATAAAAATTCTTTTGCCTTTTTGGAGTGTTGGAAATTCAGATTTCATTAAAAAAGTATTTGTTATTTTATTTTAAAATGAAATTTATTTGTGAGTTTAACATTTGAATAACACATTTTGTGTAAGGGTTATTCATTTTGTATCAGTGCAACTAAAATTGTTACCAAAAAAAATTGTTACCATGCTTGGAGGAGATTAATTTGCTATTTTTAAGAATTTTTGTGCTACTAAAGCTACTATTTCACAAGTGCTTAAAAAGTGTACTTGTAAGTTGCACAAGTGCTTAAAAAGTACACTTAAGTTAGTACGTGTGGCTGCCCTGTAATATGAACTTCAAAATGAGTACAAACGTGATCATTTCATCTCTAAAGAAAACGAAAAAAAGGTTACCACATAAAAATTTCTTATGAAAAAATTAATTGATAAAACATAAGAATTTTTAAAATCTATCACAAATATTCGTTCATAAATATCAGCTGCTGCACACAGAAAAAAAGTCTAACCTTCCTAAGGGCATTTTATCAAGGGAATTTGAATTGACTTTCACAACACAACGGCTTCCCTTATACAATGTTATAACCTGTAACTCACCTTCGTGTGGTTGTACGGCATTGGGGACACGGGAGTCACCCACCTCTTTCGTAAGCTCGAAATAAATCAAAAACTAATCTTGATCACATGTGCTCCACATCTATGCAAAACTGCTTTTGTGGTTGCCTTGGAGGGAGGGGAAGCACTGAATTTGGGATGTCATTCACCTTTATATGTGAATCCAGCTCTACAGAAGATTTCAAATTTCTAGTAAGACTATGAACAAATTATTGATTGCGAAGAAAGCAAATAAAAAATTACTTTCCTGAATTGATTCGTATTGTAGGAAAGAGAGAGGAAGATTTATTTTAGAGAAAGTGGAATTACGAATGCAACTGGAAAATACGCATTCGTTTAACCATCTGAATAATGCGTGATTTCCAAGTAGTACAATGTTGCTTTTTCCCACAATACACTTAAATAACCACATATTTCTAAATAATAATGAATTCTTTCAACTTTTAGGAAGATTCTACTGGTCCTTTCCTTAGAATAGACTCCTTTGTGAACAATTCTATTGGTCCTTTTCTTGGAATAGACTCCTTTGTGAACGATTCTATTGGTCCTTTCCTTGGAATAGACTCCTTTGTGAACGATTCTATTGGCCCATTCTGTAGAATAGAACCTTTTGGAACGATTCTATTAACCCATTCTGTAGAATAGAATCCTTTGGAAATATTCTATTGCTCAAGAATGTCAAAATTTATTAGAAATCATGCAGGGAAGATTGCAGATTGCAAGGTGGAATTCTACGTGTGAACCTTTCAGAGGGTTAAGACATTTCCCTCACGGAAGTAAATATTAAATTTCCGTGCTCAACATATAGTCTAATATAAGCAGTGTGTTTTAGTGAAATACAAAGTATAATAAGTATAATAATGAATCAAAGAGAGAGAAGATATTTGATGATTTTTAAGAGGATGAATGTAAGATTTCGACTTTCTTACAGTATAGACTTATCTTAATAACACAGTAAGTAAAGAGGATAGTTCTTAATAGGAATAATGATGGACCAAAAAATGTGTCATTTATTTCTTATTTGACGGGAATTGCGTGGTTCCCGAGCCGGTTCCTGTTTCACCTGGGGGTGAAGACTCTGGTCGCTTTTCGGGTGATCAAAGTATCAGTAAGATTACATTAAATAGTTGTAGATTCGGTGACCATTTTCCTTCCAAAAATCAATTAGTCTTTCTAGAAGCTTGATTATTCTGAAATAGAAGTTTAAAAAGCACTCTTATCAAATCGCTACGCAAGATTTCTATGCGAATAATGTTTAAAGCAGCAAAGAGCAAAATTAAAACAAATGCTTTAAGGTTATGTGTTCATGAAAAATAATTATTATCTATTTGCTTTTGAATGGTTTACTTCCCAAAAATTCTTCACACTTAAGTGTCATACAAAGTTTATAATATTTTATAATAAATATTTTCTTTTTAGATCTTTGGACCTGTTTTACCAATAATAACGGCAGAGAATCCCGATGAAGCAATAGAATTCATTAACAAAAGGTAACAATGTTTCGTCTGTAAAAGTTTCATACATGTCTCCGTTTAGCAACAGAAAAATCTGAGAAACGGATGTATAGAACATTGTTTGCCATTAACTCAGTAAATTTAGTCAAATATCAAATTATACTTTAATCACAAATTTATAAATTGATTATAAGGGATGTCGCTGTAAGTAGTCACGAATAAGTTAAATAAAAGTTATGTTAGCTCTTCTAAAAAATTAAGCTATGCACCATTATAAATTAAATAAAATAATCCCCGACTTTTATTTAAATGGAAGTAAACTTCAAAACAATTTAATTTCAAAGTATTATAAAATGTCAATCCTACTTTCAATGGCTAGAAAAACAACCTATTAGTCTAGAGAATCGTCAACAAGCTATATTTGTTCGGTGATTTCTCAAAATTCCTTTTGAGAAATCCCGAAAGTGTGTAATTCCTTCCAAGTGTCCCTTTTCAGAGCTATCACAATGATTGCTGAGATACACAAATAGTCATTAATTTTACAGTTGCGAATGTCCTCAAACTGATTTCGACTTGACTTTGAAAGTGAGTGATCTTCGACAAATATTTCTAAGAACCAATGTGCCTGTCGAATCAAAATACAGATTTAAAATAAATTAGGGTAAAGACAAGTTTCCTTACCTCCACTTTCTCTATTCCAAGAGTACCGGGGGCAGAAAGACATTCCAGTTTTTGAAAGAAATTCTGATTTTCACTTAACATGCCACAATTCAATAAAACATATCAGAAATAAACAGTCGACTAACATTTAATCTTTCTGGTGGTAGTCTCGACGAGGTATCTCGTCACTAGCAAAACTGACCAGATCTTGATGGACGAGATATCTCGTCATTAGAAGAAAAGTGACCAGATCTTGATCTCATCATCATAAAAAATCGACAGTATCTTGACGACAAAATATCTCGTCATTATTAAAATTGGCCAGATCTTGATGGACGAGATCACTTGGAGGGTTAAACAGATTTATTAAGCAAAATATACAGAGTTTAAGAGATCAAATTAAAGGAAACATGCAACCGGAATCAGGATACAGTCTACGTGAAGTCAGTTCGAATAGTTGGGTTGGGTTGGTTGATTTCCTTGAGACTTATAGCTGCAGAATCAGGCTTTTGTCTCCATTCTTCCTAATTACAATATCCAATAAACGACACAATACAATAACAAGTAATTGACACACACACACAGTGAAAGCTTTACTGACACAGAGGAGAGAAATACACCCAGGGAGGAATGCACCTGGCAGGAATCGAAACTGCGCCGCCTACAACTCGAAGGTTGCTAGCGCAATGGGCATACCCACTCAGCCGTTCGAATAGTTTGGGTTTTGGTTCTTATTTCTTTTCAAAAGTTTCGGTTACAGTTAGACGTTTGACTACTGTTAGTGGCTTGGCTTCGTGACAGTGACAGTTTCTTAGTTGTTTTATCGATTTTTCTTTTGGTATATATGCATCACTTTTTTATCAAGAAGAACTTCGTAAATTAATTTTTAAGCTTGTCTAATACAGTTTATTTCTATTTGGTGACGACAGGTACTATGTTTTTCAATTAGTGTTTGTTTTATACAGTACCTTAATGGTTTTTATTGTTTAAAGTTCGTTTTATATAGTATATCATATATAGTACAGTATTTTGTTTTGCAATCCAATGTAGTTAATGTATTTTTCAGGTGTTTATATTTCCCCCATTTATTTTAGTTTTTAGTTTGTGGTCATTTGCATAATGCATTTATAAGACTATGCTTGGTAGATCACCATCTATCTCCTTAGAAAGAAGAACATCTTAAACGTTTAAAAATAAAATTGATTGTATTTCAAAAATTTTAATCTCTTAAAATGAAGTAATAAAATAAAATATTTGTATTCCTGTTGTTTACAATTCAAAATCCGATTGTTATAATTAATTTATTGCGTGTTACTCATTACTTATAATTATTAGCTTATTATTTGAATTCGAGCAATAATTACAATCCTAATAAAAAGTATATTTTCAGGGAAAAGTCCTTAACGTTATATGTTTTCACATCAAACAAGGAACTCCTAAACAAATTTCTCAATTCTACCTCCAGTGGAAGTATGTGCGTGAATGATACGATGGTTCATCTCTCAGGTTAGTATCACATTTTGTTATCTTTTTAATTAATAAATCAATTATGATTAGTTTTATTTTTCAAACATTTTAATTCATTATACCTTTGAGAGAGATTTGTATATTTGAATGTTAATTTATCATATATCACTCATCTAAATGACTTTTGAAAAAAGTTGGTCAAAATACGTACAAGCAGTCAAGAAATGAACAATATTGGACACAAAATAAATTACTAGCTAAATTCAAACTCCTAAATAACTTAACACCTGCAATATAATGGAAAGAATATTTATAGCAGCAGCAGTATCTCAACAAACAGAATTAAAATCTCAAACATTGAAAACAGAAATAATTTTTTGAAAAAACGAATATGAACAAAAGGCAAAAATGTCTTCGTATTTCTACTTTGAATCCACTAAGATATCAATTTCAAAAATAATCTGAATTAAATACACAATAAAAACAATTTATTAAAAAATTTAGGTTCAGCACATAAATTATTATAATTTAAATTCTGTAAAAATAACTTTTAGATAAAATTGCTTTTCTAGCAATACCAGTAAAAAATCTGAGTTTCAATGGCACTCGGCAAAAATGCTTCCCTTTCACAATTGGCGTCTTTCGCGCGGATTCTGGTTCTAAGTTTATTGTTTGATGCCAAAAGGAATAGCACACACACACATTGATAACAAGTTGGCAAGGAGAAACATCCACGGCGATTGCAGTTCATATTTTTTGCGTATGGCAACCTCCTCCTAACGCTCTTTATCGCCTATTCAAAACTCAACTGACTCAAGGTCGACTGCTTCTCCCGGGTGCCACACTATAAAGGGCATGGGTATTCAGACATTTTAGCATGAAACTTGCACAAAAATGCAGACAGAGGAATATCAAATAATATATTCTCTAAGTTATATTTTTTATAAAATTTCATAAAAGTAAATTGAGTTGTTTTTGTGAAACTTTTACAAACATGAAAACATTCAGACATCAAATGCGATGACACTGACTGACGCTATGTAGTTCATTCATTCAGTTACCGTGAGTACTCTAAAGTATACAAAATTTCAAGAATCTATATCCAGTCATTTGGACGTAGTGCGGGCATACACAAAACAGACACAAAACACGAAAATTCGTGATTTTGTATTAAAATGACCCAAAACGTATAAATAACTTGAATTGGGGCGAAAAAATATTCAATGTACAAATTCTCCCATTTTTATTTGTATAGAAATTTATTTCTTATTAATGATTGACGCAACTATTGATCTACCGATGTTGTACGTTGTTTCTAGTTGAAGCACTCCCCTTTGGTGGTGTTGGTATGAGCGGTATGGGAACATACCACGGGAAATACACATTCGATACGTTTTCTCATAAGCGATCTGTTCTGGTGAGGTCTCTGAACGTTGTGGGAGAATATCTAGGAAAGTAAGTAATACTACAATTTTTTTCATGTTCATTGTTTCGGTGTCAGAATTTAAGTTTATTTTTCAAAAATATTTCAACATGTGACTTGTATAAAGCTAAAAAGATTTATAAATTTTAAAAGTGGTAATGATTGAGTAATGTCATAAAAGTATTCGACTCTGATAAAAATACCTGAATGGAAATATTAAATGGCACCTGAAATAAATTTTTTACAGTGTAATTTAATAGGTTTTTATTTTAAGTGATACTATACGATATTTGCAGAGATGCCAAACATCTTACCCGATTTCACATAACAAGCCATTACTTAATCCAAACAAAAAAAATATGTAAATTCCGAGAACTTTTCAAAATACAAAGAAAGAATTCCTTTTAATGAGCAATTATTTTTAATGGTGTTTTACTTTATTTAGAACTTCGTAAAAGCTGTGTATCTTTCTTAACAGCTTATTTTATAAGAAACTTTTCGGAGGAATAGATAATCTTTTTCCATGCATTCAAAAATATTTCTTTGAATTATAGTGTAGAACACTATTTAAAAAAATTCCCAACATAGTTTTTCCCATTGCAGTCTCATTATGTTGTCCCACTTATAAAAGGTAATATTCACTCTATTATCTATGAGCTACTGATACTTTAATGAATAAATAAAACGACGGTCAAGCAATCGGTATTGTTTTTAAAAAATCTTAGATCCTTAAGTTTATTACAAGAATAAATTCTTTAAAAAAATCATATGCAATTTTATAGCAAAATTAAATCTAACTTAGTCGTAAAAACCCTGAAAAATGTCCTTTTGTTAAAAAATTTGTTTTTAATAGTTTTACTCTGTAATTTCCTAATGTCTTTATATGCAACGCTTTGTACTTTTTATTAAGTCGAATAATAAAAGGTGTCTCTGTGACTAATTTACTGCTATTTTCTTAACAGATCACGTTATCCACCTTACTCTCCTACCAAAACCAAAATTCTAAAGAAGTTTTTAGTGAGAAGACCAAATCTAATTCCCGCTTTTTTCCCACAAATGCTAATTTTCTTATTAGGAATGGCAGCAGCTCTTATATTGAAAGAACTATTGAATGTGAGTATTACTATTTGAATTCTTTAAAACAGAAATTTGAACAATGTGATCACAGAGAAACTTTTTGGTAGTGATCTTTTAGAACATGCAATATATATTTATACGCAGCTTAAAAGTGTGTACTATCTATCTGCATCTAAAGGATGTTCGCAGTAGACAATTTAAAGAAAGCTCAAGATTTATATTTTGTAGTTATTCGTAAAATCAGTATTTGTACCTTGATACAAGGTAAATTTGCTGAAAACGAAGTTTGCTGGCCTATCTGGTATTCAGAGAATCAAAAACAAAAATAATAAATTTTTTATCAGGTAATTTTTAAAATATTTTTTAATTACCTGAGACATCTCATTCTTTTTGACAACCTTAAACGTGGTATTTAATCCGTTATAGTTTGGAGAGGGAGGTGGTATTTACCTGACGCAGAAAAGCAAATCAGATTATTACTTTGTTTTCATCAAAATGATAATTTGATAATCAAAATAAACTTGCGACCAAACGCTTTACTTTTGTTTGGAGAAAATTTAGGAAATACATACGTAATGGGAATTTTATAACGATGATTCTTCTATTCATTCCTAAACCAGAACTGGGGAAACATGCAATTACATGAACAAAACCCAACTCTGCTCTGTTTACCAGCAACAAACTTCGAAATCAAGTACATATTACGTATCTTTATTTGTGGTGCACTGATTAAAGATTCCTTTTACCATTCTTGAAAGGAATTTTATCTGGCCAATCTCTCTCTTTCTATATATATATCGTTTCCATTGCTTTAACAAACTATTTGGCATATATAAATACAGTAAACTCGTTTTGTAGCGACCCGCGATTCATTGTGATACAACGACCAATTCAGAAGGTCCGACAGTTCTATACACTTAATGCTATTTTATGATCGACTGTGAAATGGTAAAAATCTCATTGCAGCGACCATCAGGTTGGCGATGTCACTTAATTCGCTGAGAGCTTTTTAGGCACGATTTGGAGGTTTTAGAGTCTTGTATAGATCTTCTTATCTTGGTATCTTTTATCTTAGTATTTTCACCTATCAATCAGGTGTCATGGGACGTTTAGAAAACAAGAAAATATCGATGTATAGTTTCATAGCATAGTCATTTCGAAAATGGTGTCTGGAAATAATAGAAAAATTTAAAGACACAAATAACAGAATTTTTCAAGAAAATCTAAAGGAAAGTATGTCAGTTCTACTAATATATGCAACCATTTGCTTTGTTCCATTTCTTCAGTGCGTCGCATTAAATTTTTTTTCGATCTTCAGTGTTCAACTTCAGTTATGCAGTTTAAAATGTTTACTACACTATAGCTTATATACTGTATTTCTACCATTTTCGACCGATATGCCGCAAGAATGGCACTGGTGTGCCTTACGGACAGTGAAAAAATTTAAATTGCTTAAGAATTATTTCATTCCAACGGCTTAGTTTTGTGTTCACTAATAGTTTCAAATAAATACCCGTAGTTTTAACAACGAATAAAACATTTAGAGTATTATTTTTATTACGATGTATCCTAAATGTATCCTGAATAAATGCACTATCTTTCAAGCAGAATTGCTTTGTATTAATCTTGTAGTTAAGTGGTTTAAAGAAAATGGAAATTTTTGTTCAAAGTATCTTATTTGTAGCGATTCTCTTCTCTACATTTACTGAAGAATATTGCAAGCACAGAAAAATTACTTGTTGAAACGCTTTTAACAATTAGTTCTTTTAAATTAGAGGAATTAAAATTTTCTTTGCCTATGTGCGTGGACACTGGAATTTACGGGAATGAAAGAGCTGATTTTTTAGCCAAAGACGCTTTGAATTTAGCAATTGATGTAAATTGTAACATTCCTAAATGTTACTTGAAAGCCTCATATTATGACAAGCTTGTTGCTAAGTGGAATGACTAGTATGTCTCGTCTGAGAAAGCTGGCCGCACCAAAAAATGTTTTCCTACTATTAAGCATAGATTGAACTCAGAAATATTTTTCTTCACAAACTTCAAAATTACACAATTTTTATCTGGCCATGAAAATTTTGCTAAATATCTATATAGCTTTCATCTTCGGACTAATGATATATGCGAGTGTTCTAAAAAGCAGCCACAAGATGTGGAGCATTTGCTTTTTAGTTGTCCTGTGTTTAAAAATTCAAGAATGTGCCTACAAAATGATTTGAGAAAATTAGGTAAAACACGGCCAGTAAAACTCAATGTTTTTATTAAATCTAATCTGCTTTTCTACTCATTAGTCAAGTTCATAAAATCTTGTAATTTTAGTTAAATTGTTTTCCACTGTTTCTTTGTTAAATCAACTTACTTCTGTAAGTCCCGTGTTGTACTTCTGTGATGCACGGGAGTATGCTTTTGTTCAATAAAAAAAATGTATCCTAAATAAATTGTTTCAAAATTATTTTTTAATTTCACTTTGGGAGCAAAAAAGGGTAGGTAAGTACTATTATTATTTTTTGTCATCAATCAAAACTGTGCCTATTTTTTTATTAGATCTGCAAAAAAAATGTATATTTTTTGGTATGCCGCTGAATTTTAGTAGTTAATTCGTATACCATGAGATTGAAAAGGTTAAAAATAGCTGCTATATTTGATACTCTCATTTGTTAAGGATAGTTTCAAAAATGACCGAGAGATTTTCTTCTCAAATCGCCAAATCGCAAAGATTTATTAGGTGTGAAAATCGGCATTTCCTTTCCCCTCCGTCCCGAAATAACGATGTTCGTTATAACGACCATTTGATATATATAACGAACGTCCCTGTAACGTCTTTATAACGCGAGTCTATCATAGAAAAAAATGTAGTGCTTTTATTTTCGATTTATTTCTTTTCGGAAACGAGGGTGAGCGCTTATCAGATCACTTGAAAAATATTTTCTCTCCATCACCCATCCTCAAAAGCTATTATGAATTTTATTATTTTAAATTTCTTTTTCGACGAGCGCATGCACGTGTCAGACCTGACGAATGGACACTCCGAGTGTCGGAACCGACGCGAAATCTTGGCACTTCTCACTGGAGCCTCTTCCAAACAAACAAATTGATGGATGTCATGCTTACAGTAAGCAGTGTTGTAAGTACATGACACGAGCGCGGTTCCCATGAAAGGCTCTCGAGTAAATAAAATGAAGTATTGAATTAGTGCGGTCTGTGAGATATTCCCGCTACCGTTGACATTTGTAGAGTTTATCAGCGAGTTTAGTAAATAAAAAGGCGGATGGTGATGGCGTGGAAAAATTATCTGGTGCTCAAGCCTTTCCTCTCTTTTCGCTTCTTCACAAAAAGATTTTTATCACTTGTGAAACTTTCGCCCTCGGTAGAAGTCTAAATAAAACCATTTCACAGCATCATGAATGAGTGCATATGAATACCATTTTTCACTTTCACAACGAAACTGATTGGTAGGGTTCCATATTTTAAGCCAAGCAATCAGTCTAGTGGTCAGAGTGTTGGCTCATAGAAATATAAAAGTATAATGAGAAATAGTAACCTTTTTATGTGCTCAGAATTATGTGATCAAAGTAGTAACGTGACCCTTAGTTTATACTTTCGTCTGCGGATGGAAACGAACATTCTTCTGAATGGTTCACGAGACGGTAGAAAACGTCCATCCATTGATTCATCATCTGATTGGTCCATGCGACACAGAGTTTGGCAATTTCATCATTTTTGTCACCATTCTAGAAACGTGCATTCATATTTCCACCCTGTCGCAGGATGCTATATCACCAAACTATGTCATCAGATGCTAAATCGGCCAAATAAGTCAGTTTTTTACAGAGCATTCAAGTGTCTATCGATAGTCGACATGTTAGTCACACTTCTTGAAGCTCCTTTCAATAGCAATGATCAATCTACTTATATTTCACGTCTATGAGCTGGTTTCTAGATCAAAAGGTTCCTGGTTCGAATCCGGGGTAAGGCATGTCCTACCTGAATGAACGCGTGGCCTTTCAATAAACGGGTTGTGTTTGAAATGTATGGTAAGAATGTGAGGTGTAACGTAAACCCATTTCCTGAGGTGAACCTGGATAACGCAATGTGATTCACAAATCCGCCTCGTGTCATGACGGAAATATTCATAATTGACCAGGCATTAGAAAAAAATACTTTTAGCTTAAAAAATTTAGATCACAAAATGTACTTTAGCAGCAATGGTAAAACATTTCGAACTAGCGTGCCACGAAGTATAGGTTATTGTATACAATTGTGTTTTTTAAAAGTATCGTTTTGACAAGAATTTTTTTTTAAATGATCTCAACAGAACAGGTAAATAGATTAATTTTAAGTCTGGGATAATTTCAATGGATGGTATGCAGTCGTTGGGTTCAAGGTTAACAAAAGTCGTCTGGTCATGGTAATTGCTTTGGCCTTGCATTGAATTATATTGTGGTTGTATTTTCACCCTCGTTTTAAATAATGTTACATTCATTTATTCATTGTCATTTCCATCCATAAAATTTTGCGGTAGATATGATTTTCTTCTATCATTCGATCGATTAGATCGATATGCTTTTCTTCTATTTCGATTTTATTAATACCATCAAAGTTAGCTGATATACCAATTGAATTTTTAAAAGCTCGAAGCACAGTGTTGACTATGATCTTTATGTAAACAACGTCAGATCTCTTGGTCTTTCTCCAGTCAGCTATTGGCTAAGGGAATCGCTCTCTTAGTGTTGACGTCATCACTGTAGCATCCCTTTTAGCTTGATGTAATTTGTAAAAAACTGAGAAACTTTCATAATCACATTAAGAAACGCTTCTGAGTGCTACGAACCATGCCACTATTAGATTCATAACCTGCTGTATTCAACGTCACGCAAGATGCACTGAAATATTACCCTAGACGGTTTTTGATTGTTCACTTTACAAAGCTCATCAGAACCGCGGTACATTGGTTTTTCGTACATTTCTCAAGCTGCTCTATATTGTAAGAAGGTCCGAACAAAGTAGTGCTACAGTTGACTGCTGCAAATGGCGTAAATTTTCTGTGGGGGACTGTTCCAGTGTTCAAATATCAAGCTCTCTCTCTATTTCTTTTGTTTCTGGATAGAGATCTCGGCATCAGCAACACACTCTATTTCCTCCATCCAGTATCAGACCTGGGCACACTTTAGCATAGCAAGAATACAATGCATACATTTGTCGAAAAATTATTACTTTTCAAAAAATTCTTATTTAATGTCAATGTTAATACCAGAGTGAACCCATTGACAAACGTATCATAAATTCACCATCCCCTGTTGTAGATGAATATAAAATATAAACTACATGGTTTATTGTGCAATTGCGTCCTATGAAACAACTATGTGTTGGGATTTAGTATTTAAATTTAAAGAAATGTCAAGTCTATATAATGCTTGAATTAAGAAAAAGTAAATGTTATTTTTTCTTACCAAAATACTTATTTCCAAACAAATAAAACATTTTAACCACGAGCCCTGACATACGATTTTTATCCTTTTATTTTTGACATTCTATAACTGCACGACATGGTTGTAAATCTCAAAAAATTGTGCTTCAGTTAAATGCAATGTATCATAAGATTCAATGTAATATAAATAACGACTTTGATAATCCTTGACTTAAAACTAATCTGTAATCACTTAACATTTCAACTGCATATCTTGTAATCTCTTATTCTATTGCAGATAAAATAACTTCGCATATGTTATATGAATTTTAAATCTTTGTGAGATAGCCTTCGAAAAATCGTTGTTTTCTCAAGAAACTTTTCTGGGGGGGTATTTCAATTAACGTCACACTGGAGCAACACAATGGGCTATTGGTGACGGTCCGGGATCAATCCCAAAGGGAAAGATCCGAGGACACCATGTAATTTTGAACCACGGTCAGATGACGAGGCAACACCTGAGCTGGCACCCCACTCTCCAAACTTCCACACCACGCCAACGTGAGGACATTTGAAGCCACGACAGATTTAACGTGCACCAGCCCCCTTTGTACACGACGGTGTTTGGCTGGATCCGAACTCGCAACCCTTCGGTTGCTGGTCCTATACTCTTCCAACCGGGCCACCGCGGCCCGAAACTTTTCTGGAAGATGTATATATTTGTCACATTGCAGCAGTGATTAATGCTTAAAAACAAACAAATAAAATAGATGATGTATTTGTGTCAAAGGAGACTTCAATCTACATATAAGTACGATGATATTGAAAACAGCAGCAAAAGAAACATTTCGTTTAATAGAAATACGTTCTTAATCAAAGGGATTCCATATTTGACATTTTTACAATTTAAAATCAAATATCACAGCTTTCAAGCATTGTCAATAGGTCTCTTTTGGGTCATTTTTAAATTTCTTAAAATCAATTGATGGATCCCCTATTTCGCATTAAAGAGCATCATTACTTCTCGTGTAATTTTCTGTATTCTTAACTGCGTAGCAAGATATACGTATATTCCAACAGAGCTGAGTAACTTCATAAATTCTAATCTTGGGAAATGTCTACTGCTTCTTTGTGTGTTTTGTGGTTTATTTTTCTGTTCCTAATCTTGCTTCTCCATATATTTTTATTCGAGTCTTCAGTATTCGGCTAACTTCAGCAGATTTTTGAATAGCTTTTACTGTGAATTTCTTCATCTTGTAAAACCACCAATATTGCACCTTCCCTTATTCATTTCTGAATTTTGAATATTTTGAAAGAAAACAGTTATTCCAATTTTGTCAAATAGTGAAAAACATTTGATCATAGATGTACCCTCGTCATCTAACCGTAGTTCAAAATTACGAATTGTTGTCCACGGATCCTTCCCTTCGGGATTGATCCCGGACTCTCGCCAATAGCCGTTGTGTTGCTCCAGTGTGACGTTAAATTCAACTACCTACCTTAGATGTACCCTATTAGGACTCGTGAAAAAATTGTCTCTCAGTATCTTTAGTTTTAGCAATGTGTATGAATGTGTTATTTCTTGCGTATTATTATTATTCTCGTATTCTACTTTCGAACTATCTTTTTTGTAACTTTATAATACAACAGTGTATCCATTACTCCTCTTTATTTAAATATGAGTATGTGGAGTTTTCATCCCATGCTCGAACTAGAGATATTCTAAATATTCTTCCACATCCAGATATTTATTGGCAGAGATAGAATAACTTCTACATTGCTACTTTTTTAAACTATCCCATTTTCAGAATTTTATTTCACTTTGTTTCAGCACCACTCTGTTTGAATATATGAGTGCTTTTTATATATGAATACAAAAAGAAAGAATACATTTATAGTTTGAAAAGACACTAAAAGGCATCGAATAATCAATTTTAATCTTGTATTTAAATTTGAACTATTGTACTAGCTGTATCCCTCACGTTGAGGGTTGGTTATCGTTACTGACGAAATTGGGATTATATCTTTCTTTCATGCTTTTTACGTAAAATACGAGGACAAAATATTTCAGAAGAAAATCAAAAAGGGGAATTGTACCAATGATGCATCAAAATAAGCATATTTTTCTTCAATTTTCAAAAAATCCAATCAATAGTAAAATGCTTGAATAGAATAACTGTAATTCAATTACAAATATGAGAAAAATTCTCTCTTCCAGCGTTCCCTATATTCCAAGAAATGTTGGTGTGGTTTTTTTATTATAATTGCTCATCAGAGAAGAGCACTCGGTCGTACTCAAGTGTGAAGTTTGCGAACTCGTGGAATTCGAGAAATACAAATGTAGGCATAAACTTTATTCTACTCTTGACACGGCAGAATCTTTTTATTCAGAAGAAATAGAATGTGCGTGTCATCTGTAGTTTTTCAGAACTGAGTGCGAAAAGTAGTATTTTCAATAAAATTGAAATTTACATTTCATTGTAATAAACTTTCAGCAAAATTATATACATACGATCATTAAATGTTGAATTAATTCTTATAGCATAAATAAAAACGAGCAATCGAGTACTTGATAAATATTTATGAAAACAGTATTCTTTAAAAAAATTATCTAAATTAATTTCTTCATTTTAATCATCATTATTAGGCTTATAGGTGGTTGTTTCTTATTAGGTGACATAATTGCTATTGCTACGGAAGAATCTTTACAAGTTTATGAAAGGAAAAGCGTAAAATCCAAATTATTTTGACATATTATGTTATTTATAATTATCTGTTCAGGTTAGCCTTCTTTTCTTGGAAATATATATAATTTTATCTATAGATGATTTCACGTTAGACCTAACTATAATATTTTTCTTTTCTATGTACGTTCATTATACTCCTGTGTTTTGTTCCACCTGTCCTTTTTCAGACTCAAGTTCTACTTCAAAACTGTTTATAAAGAAAACTTCTTTTTATATCCACTAAACTTAAAAGCTTACGCTAATTAGAACTCATATAAACCAAAAATGAACGACCTCTAAAAAGGAAGAACGAAGTTTTATAAGACAGTTTCAACCAAATTGAGTTGCAGCTGATATTTAAATACTTAAAACTGTAAAAATTGCGCTCATAGTGTGCGGTCTCGAAATAAATATTCAGTGAAACAAGAGAATAAAGATAAAGGGATGTGAGTTAGTTTTAACTTTTTTTAAATTGAAACTTTCAGTATCAAACATCAATGAACTAAATGCAAATAATCTGAAAAGGGCCTAATTTGTCGACCAAGTATACTTGAAATAAAAAAAGAGTAACTCGTATTCACTTTTTTTACATTGACATTAATTCCTACAACGGATGTTAATTATCTATTGTGAAAAACCGTTAACACATATTTGTGCAGAGACATAAGCAAATTAAACATATTTTGAGAATTGCTTTATCATATCTTTTCAGATATCTTCCAACGGATCCCACCCGAGGCCCTTGTGATGCAACAAAGATGGATATTTTCTATTGGAGAAGCTCCCGAGCAACTGTCAATTTTCATGTGACAGTCCCTCCTCCTCGAATCTGAAGACACTTCAAAGACAGATCCGCATCTATATATAAAGCTAATCCCAATCCCATATCGTTTTACATAATCTTTGCTGTATCAATATGCCGAGCGCGTATCCAGGTAATGAATGTGCTAGACGTGTGCAGTACAACCAAACTGTCTTGTATTTGACATCGCAGTTTTCTTCTTGCGTCAATTCAACTTGGGCTCCTTTTGTGACAAACCCTTATACAACGCAGAATGAGTAAGTGAACTGTGTACCGCATATGCCTTGTGTATATTTTTCTGATTCAACTAGTAGATACATCCAATAGGACTTTTTTCTTATTATCTTATTAGTTTAAACAGAGCTTATTGCACGTATAATCTTCGGAAAGTTCAAAGAGAGGTAGAGATTTTGGTTCGTTTCTGGATTTTTTTGTATCTTCTATGTTTTTATATTTATAAACTGTCACAAGATGTTGCTCTGCTCTCATATTTTACGCCTGAATCTGAAAACGTACTTCCCACGACCTTAACGCATTCGAAAACGAGTTCCACTGTCAAAACGAAAAGAACTTAGCGAAACCGATTACGATAGTAAAAAATTTGTTCGCTATAGGAGCCTCATCACTGTAAGTAAAATTGAATCGATCTTAAGTTTTTTATAAATGTTTAATACTAAAATGCTATCATCACTATCAATTTTAAATGCTTCTGAGTCTTGTAAATGTGCATCTGAGTAGGACATTTTTTGTTCGTAAACCACAATATTGCTGTAATGGTCGTATAAGGAAACAATAAGTTTTCTTAGAAATTTAGGAACTTCAAAAAACATTTTTACTCTGACTACATTATCAGACTAAAAACCGTTCTAATATCTTTTTCAAAAAAAAAATTTTTATTTATTAGGAATAATTTTATCATTTTAGTATTGATTATTTTTGTATATCGTTGATGCTACTTATTGATCCCCTAAAATCTTGGATTCAATAATTTTTAGGTGTCTTATATAAGTTCCTACGTTTTCTTAAACTTCCAAGTATTTTCAAAAACTGGGAATAGCATTTCAATAAAAATTACAAATACGCAATTAAACATTACGCGTCAAAGTACGTCATTGCCATTACAAAATATTAGAAGTTGCCGGTTGATCAAATCAACCAGCAACTTCTAATATTTTGTAATATTTTCAAAGGGGAAGTTATAAATGCGATTAGTATTCCTACTATTTGTATTTTGTATTTTTATTATTGATTATGTATTTGTCAAAAAGCTCTGTAAAGTATTTGTATATTACATAAATTTATATGTAATCATATTTTTCTTATTGTGTTAATGTGTGAAGACTTTCCTTAAAAATTTCAGACTAGAGATTCAGCTAGGATTTCAGACTAATGATTTAGCTAGGATTTTAGACTAGGATTTCATATAACATGAAAGCCAAAATTAAACGTAAGTTATCTTAAATAGAGTACTGTGATGTTATTAAAAAAATCACATTACTCAGTCAAACTTCGAAGCTTAAAAGATACTATCACCTATGACATCCAAAAAATAATACCTGAATACAAATGCTATTGAAACGAGATTACTTAAAAATCTTATTAACGAATCGTTTTTATTTATTGTCTGTTTTCCACAATTAAAGTTTAAAAAATATCCTTGTAACAAATTATAAGGATTTGTTCTATTTTACTTTATTTTATCACAAAAAGGCACATAACGCAATTCCATTCCTATCTACTTAATTCGAAAATCAATAAAAAACGTTAGACAAATTTTGTATTTCAAACATGCAATAAGTCGATAGGGATTCTCGCTATCCTTTTATTGATTTCGCTTAGCCTATATGTGTTTTTAATCAAATCTTCAATAGACTGTTTTACTCACGTCTGCCGCTCCTTTTAAATTGAATCTTGGTACATTTATTTAACTCCTAAGCAATCTTATAAAACAGAAACTAGTCATCGTCACTGTCTGAGTTTTCTTTTCACTTCTGATGCTACAAGAGAACTGGAAATCGGTTCGCATGCTCAAATCTGGTAACAATATTGTTTGTTGAAATTAGAGCTCTCTATTATTGAGAAACAATTGAAATTTAAGTAAATTCGACCATGTTTCTAAACACTACAACACATTGTTTCAAAAGAATTTTTTAAATCATAGAAGAGAAAAATAACAAAACTTGTGCAACAATTCTATAAAAAATTGGGTTTTGGAGAACGAAAAATGTGCTTGAAAGGCAAGTACAGTGAAAAAGTCTGAGGAACTTATTCTACTCTAACGAATCCTAAGTTTTTAAAACTTAATAAATTTTATAATTTATGTATAATATATATTTTATAATTTTATAATATGACACTATATAAAAAAATAGCACTATAAATTGCAAATATTAAAAAAAATAGAAAGATAAAGATAGAAATTAGAAAACGAGAGGAAAAAAATTTAATGAATTTTTCTCATACCACGAAGTTCTTCCGACAATAGTAAATCATACTTATAAGCAAAAAGTAATAAAACTTTTTCACGTGAAAATGATATTCGGAATGTTTAGTAACCCGATCGCATTTCAATGCCTTATATATATATATATATATATATATATATATATATATATATATATATATATATATATATATATAAAGAAACACACAACTGACACTATCTTCATGGTATTATATATTACTAGCATAATTACACGGCGTTACTCGGATTGAATTGGTTAACAAACGTATAAGTTTCCGTTAATAAATTATAATTCCTATTCTTCCCATATAACAACTACCACACTCTAATAAAGGTACACAATTCTTAAATACACAGTTTCACAGAAATAAATAAATGTCAAATTTAATATTTTACATTTTTGTAGAATTTAAATTTTTAGAAAGAAAGAATCTAGAGTGCGCCAATGTTACCCAGAATGCATAGAAAATTTTTTAAAGAAATTAAACATTTTCTTACCTTGATTACAGAGATTCAACGAAACATATCAAATTGAAAATCCAGAGATACCTCTTAAAACGTAGACTGATAAAAAAAAAAACTTCAAACGAAAGCAATGAATGCATCTGTTTTTATTTTTTCACTACAGTTCCTGGAATATAAGCTAACGGGTTACAGGAATTTAAAAAAGCAAACGATTAGTTACGATTGTTTCGAACTAATTCAGTTGTGCATATGCCAAAATTAATTTCTAAAAATACCAAGGTTGCCATATTAGTTACCAGTCCTATTTTAAAAGGTTTTCGTGCTATATAATTTAATTTATAACGTTTTATTCTCTTTACCATCTGTCTCAAATATTCGGGACTTTTTTTATATTCGTAAAGAAAAATATGGCTCAAATAAATAAAGTACTAGAATTTAAATTCCGTAAAAATAGTTTTTGGAAAAATAATTGCTTTTTCAGCAGTACCGGTAAAATAATCCAAGTATAATAAAATATAGAACGTTATTTTAAAATATGTTGAATAAATTTTTGTGATACTCGCACAAACACGCAGACACAACAGATCAAGGCAACCAAGTTCAGTCACTAAATGAATGTTAAGTACTCACAGTATGCAAGGTTTCGTAAAAATACATCTTGCCGTTCGGACATAGTACGGGCACTCACATACAGATGGACACAAACACCAAACGCGCAAGACATGGATTTTACATTAGAAGGGCCCAAAAGAGATAAATTACTTGAAATGGGTCGAAAATATTCAATGTACAAACAAGCACCCACTTTTATTTATATAAATTTCTTAATTATTTGAATTTTTCACGGGTTCAAAAGCTACTAACTATTAGCTAAAAACCGTTATACCAGAGTCCAGATTTCGGTTTCAGATACGAGTGTTTAACTATAGCGAAAACTCGTGAACCCTTACTAACTAGCATATAGACTATGAGGATCAAATAAATGAAGAAGAATGAAAATAATGAACTTGAAATAGTAGTTGAAATTTTCGCGTAATTGCTTTTTTATAATTATGAAAAAAATATTTTAGGTTTCGTAAGATAAAAGAAATTTTCCTAGTTTAGAAATTTTCCTAACTTATGTTCAATATCTTTTTAGCAAAATAATATTCTAACAAAAATGTATCTATAAACAACTTTTTCATTGAAGATTACTCATTAAAATTTTAAATGGAGAAAAATATTGAAACATTTTAATAATCTTATCCTAAATAAAATGTATTGAACTAATTGAATATTAAAAAATTCAAATGAGGAAAATGAAGCGTCATTTGGAATGATACGCATAGAAACATTTCTTTAAAAACAGTATTAGTGATGTCTGAGAATGATCAAGTAATGTGCCACTACTATTGTATGTGTGCAGTTGAAATTAGTTTTTCAAATTGCTTTCATTGAAAGGATCAGAATCAAATAGTTTACGAGGGTGATTTAAAATGGAAAAGTAAACCACAATTATGCAGCAAGCAGATCCATTTCTTCCTGAGAACGTATAAAAAGCAGTTACTACATTACTCGACTTCGAAAAAAGTTAATTTAAATTATTTTAACCTATAAATCAGATTTATGCATATCCATTTATTAGAAGTGTTGAATAGTAATTAATATGAAGTAGAACGTGAAATAAAATACAATAGTCAATATTGTTTTAAATATTGCACAGCATTGAATTATTTACGTAATACACAAACATGATTCGGGAATTCTAATCAATCATTTGAGTACTCTTTTAGTATCATACATTCTAGATGTTCAACTTAGATAGCACTTAACAACTCAAGCTACGCCATATAACGTCAAGTATCAAGTAACCAAGAAAGTTCTTGCAGTTTCTAGGGGTTTTGTCATTTTCAAACTGTGGACATGCACTCTATCAATTGAAAGTGGTTATGTGGGCTTAAGTAAAAGCTTATTTGAAATAGAATTTACCGGTGTATAGAATACTTACCGAAATTAATCATTCAAAGTTTTTAAAAGCTATCTCAGTATAACTGTCAAAGTCAATTATTTACTTTGTGAATTCAAATTAGATATTAAGGCTTCAAAGGCCGCTCGAAAAACGTTCTCCACATTCACAGATGGTACAGTGAATGAACGTTGTGGTCAAAAGTGGTTCCAGAAATTTGCATCTAGAAATCAGACTCTTGAGATGCTCCCCATCATTAGACTATCAGGTCTCGATGAGATTCAGCTGACGGACCGTATTGAGTCGAACTCGTCAAGAACTTGCAAGACAGTTTAATGTGAGCGATGAAACCATCCGTACCCCTTTGCATCGTCTTGGAAAGACATGGAAGCTGAGCAACGAATTAAGCGCACAATGACACACATATCACAATGTACAATCGGTAGTAGTGTTAAATACATGCAATTGCAGCAATCATGTTCTAAAATGCGTAACCACAACATTCGCTAGCCGCTTTTCATTAAAATAGCTGTGAGCGGATAGCTAAATGCAGAGTGGTTTCCGAACTTTAATATATCTCTTCGTCCCTTTTATTGTGTAAAAACATTTCTTTTCCCAATTTTATTAGTAAACAAAAACTTTCTTACATCCTGGTTCATTTAATAAAGCATAGAAAAATATATTTTGCATATACGATGTATCAAATATATATTCGAAGATGTGTTTTTACAATATATTTTTAAAAGTATGTTCGAACAAAACAGAGTTCAAACATACATTAAAACAAAGCACATATTAAATGCAGCACAATACAGTGTTTAGTGCAATGAGTGAGATGGTTTTTTTTATATAAATTGAGTCAAATCGAAGGGGCATTGAACATATAGCTAATTTTTTCAATCACTAATAGAGATAAATTTTTTTGTACAACAGCTACAGCAGTGAGAATTGTCTGCGCAGACCTATAAAGCGATTAAGTAATAGCGTAATAGTCTTTCGCTAAAGTACGTGGCACATAAAGCGACATACTTTGTATATTATCGTATGGTAAAAAACGGATATAAACCAAAGATCAACCGCTACGTAATTCGTTAATAAATTTAGCCTTTTCTTTTAAATATGGTTGATTTGAGTTATGGAGCTGCATAATATGGTCAAACCTACACGAAAGAGCTCGTCTCTTTAATGAAGTTCTTCAGCAGTCTGATAATATAAGGCAATGAGAAATATGAGCAGAAAGAAAATATGAGTGAAAGCGAAAATTGGTTTAGACGTCAAAAGTACCGAATCACAGAATTGTGGTAACATGATTGAGGTGTGCACTTTATGCCATGCTCTGATGAAATTCCATTTTATATTTTTGACTAATTGTATTCTATTTTGTAGGTAATGTGTGCTTATCGATGATTATTACAATTAGATTTAAATAACTTTTAATGTGAGTAACGACACCGCCATCAATATATATAAGAAATTAAGAAGCTTGAGCACAGATTCTATGCGCGGGTCTGCTAGTTTATTGAAATACATCCAAAATAATATTTTTTTTCGTAGCTGCAGGAACCCTCCCTCTTTATAATCATCTCGCGATCCTCAGAGGAAAGCGCCCCACAATTTGGAGAACACTGGACTAAAGAACGTTCCCAAGTTTTCGATGCCATCAGGCGCAATCGAAGGCTACGACACTAGTCGGCCCCCAAAGAGTCGTTCCATCGCACACGTTCATATATTATGGAATAATGTATGTGTCCTTTCGATCCGACCCAAGCCCTGCGCTAAATAGGTTTGTGTACTCCTGAAGGTAAAATAAGTAAGAATAAGGCATCTGTTTCATTAGAAATCTCGTCATTTTCTCAAAGGCGTTTTCAATTCAACTTTATTCCTGTATAGAAAGCAGAATAAAGAATTGATTTCGTTGTTTGTTTTATTTTAGGAGGTAGTCACAATAAATTTAACAATCTGGTTTTCCTATTGTACGTCTCCTTACCCTGTGATCCATTCGAAACCGTAATTCTTTGTATAATTCACTTGTCTACACAGTGGGGTTCCCCCCCCCCCAAAGCAACAGAACACTCAAATTTTAATATATTGCGATATCTTTTGAAGAACAAAATCAACCATAATTTTATTCCATTATGTTTTTAGATAAAAATTTGTAATATGTTGTTGAAAGCAGGAGTGTATGGAAATTATTTCTTCGTATGATTTAGAAGAACGATCATAGAGAATTGAGTGTTTCTGTACTAAAAAGTATATTTGCTTGATTCTGTAATTAAAGATTTTTCAACTCAAATGTTCAAAATGATCAAATTTTAAATGGATTTTATTAAAAACACAAATTACAATTATACAAAATTGTTCACTTTTTGTATACGAATTTTACATACACAAAACGAAAGTTTTATTCAAAAGATTTTCATAACCTCCATATTTTTTATCCAAACTAGAGCTATTAAATTAGAAGATCGATTATGAAGTTTGGGGGTTCCCACTCCAAACAAAACTGATTATATGAGTACCATAATGTTGGACACCCTCCATGCCCCACTGTTTAAAAATCCGTATTTGCTTTGCTCCGTTGTCTTCAAAATTTCAACTTGTGAACTCCTAGAGCTTTGCTCTCTTGAGTTTCTTGAGTTAGCATTCCTCCCTCAAGTATGCGGAGAACGTTAAAAGCATGTGATAGATCTTCAAAACGAGCAACTGGAAGAAATAATTTGCCACTACGGGCACATGCTCCGTCTATTTCATTATAAGGTCGATGACTGGTTACCGAATATGGAATAATTCTAAGAAGCACGTTTTACCACAAAAACACTAGCGCCATCTACATTTAGCTTTACAGAGAAAGCTTTCATTTATTACTCTTACGTGGCACGGAAAAAAGCTGCGAATCGAATCTGCCGATGGAAAATATACAAACTTTTGCTCCGGATTTAAAACAAAACAAATGTTGTTAATGGTTTCACATCCACGTAATCGCAAAGGTGATGAACAATAGAGGCGAAGGTCAACAAAGATGTCGAAATCAAATCTCATAGCACAAAATAATCTTGAATCTTGAGAAACCCGTGTTTTAAAAATAAATTTTAGGTAGGTAGGTAGGTAGTTAATTAACTTCGCACTGGAGCAACACAATAGGCCCTTATTGGCGACTAAAAATAAATTTAAAATTGCTCTGGTAGGGTTAAAATTTAGTCGATGGCATGCCTTGGAGCTTGGTGTTAGTTTTTCGTCCCCATGCGGAAAGAGACGGTCTCCAATATTCAAAATGATAAACCGCCTAGTAAACGAGAAGAGCGGGGTTACCAGAATTGAGAGCATATCATCTATATAATCGCCAAGTTCGATGCCGTATCACTAATAGATTTTAATTGTGTTATTAAGTAGCGAAAGAAGGCATAATTAACTACCAAATGAATTTTAAGAAGTAGGTAGGTAATTACTTAACATCTCACTAAAGCAACACAATAGGCTATTGGCGACGGTCCGGGATCTATCCGAGAGGGAAAGATCCGAGGACACCACGTAATTTTGAATCACGGTTAGATAACGAGGTGAATATCTGAGCTGGCAACTTCACTCTCAAAACTACCTCACCAACGCGAGGACATTTGAGGCCACGACAAACGCCAAACGTTGCGAAAACGGAGATATATTTTAAGGTAACCCCTATATGTTGCATGCGAGAACGTTTGGACAGCAGAAGTAAAATCTTCCTAGACGTCTGGTTTGTCTGCTAACAAATTGAGTCTCAGAGTGAGACTACGACAAGAAGGCAGTCGACCTTCGGTCTATAAATTTCAAATTGATGTGAAAGGTCGTTTGGCACCACGGTTTTATATTTTCCCGTTTAAATTTGCGGGACCGCGGAAGCTCGGTTGCAAGAGTGGCGGATTAGCAACCAGAGGGTTGCAATTTCGAAACTTGATCCAATGAAAGACCGTCGTGCACGTGGGGGATGGTTCACATTAAATCTATCGTGGCCTCAAATGTCCTCACGTTGGAGTGGTGTGGAAATTTAGAGTGCCTGCTCAAGTGTTGATCTAGTCTTTTAACCGTGGTTCAATATTACGAGGTGTTGTCCTCGGCAATTAGTAATGATAATTAATTTAAGTCGTACTGGAGCAACACAACAAGATGTTGTCCTCGGAGCTTTCTCTTTGGAATGGATCCCGGATCGTCGCAATATGACCCTTGCGCCATAAAAACCCCAAACCAACCAACCCGGGTCGTCGCAATAGCCTGTTGTGTTGCTCCAGTGCAAGGTTTATTCAACAACCACCAACCATTTATTGCGGTTTCGAAATCCGTTTCTGAGTTTCGTCTTTTTTAAAATTGGGTCATCTTTTAACTTTTACGCTAGTAACATGTGATATGTATAAGTGTAGATTCAATTCCTTTAACTCACCCTGAGTATATATCACTCTTCTGTTAGAAAGAACTTGTGTGTGATCATAACTAAGCGGATATTTGAGGTAGGTATTTTAATTAGCGTCACACTGGAGCAACACAACGGGCTATTAACGATGGTCCGGGATGAAACCCGAAAATGGGTGCTTGAGATCAAATGCACAAGTCGAAGAAAATTTCTGTTCTCAATCAATCGTTTGAATACCGAAGTCATCTTGCCTTGCTTCAAAATTACGTGGTTTTGTCCTCGGATGTTTCCGTCTGTGATCGATCCCGGACAGTCGCCAATGGCCCGTTACTTTGTTCCAGTGGGACGTTAATTAAAATACCTACCTACCTACCTACCAGAATACTGAAATATTGAACTTGAGCTAATGCAAAGCCTCATGTAACCTGGCCAAACGAAAACTGAACTTCCGGAATGTAGATGTTGACATTACACGCATGGCTGCCTTCGTATAGAAGCGCGGTATTTTAATTTTATTTGCGCCATGTTATAGGATGTGTTTTAAATTAAAAATTATTGTGTTCAATGTGTCATCAGTTGAAGGAAAGAAACTGTTTACGACAATTTCACCCTCATTTTTAACATTGTTAAATAATTATTTATCCAAAAATTGATATTTTTTGGGTTGTGTTTATTTGATGTGATGCGTTGAGAAGTGTCCTTGATGTATTATGTCAACAGTTTAAATTCTGTTCTTGATTTGCAAAGTATTTGAACGATCAACTATCTTTCATTATTATCGGTTTTCAAAAGAAAATATTGGTAAGATCTTACTTTTTATTCGTATATTTGCCCTGAAAGAATATTTTGTTTGAATTGTGTACTCTAAGGTTCCGATCAAGGACAGCACAACTGTTTTATTTTGTGATTTAAAATATGCTATTATAATTTTAAAAAATCATCCCATTATTTCATAGAAGTATCAAAAACTATATCTAAAATAACCTTGCTGTTAAATCCTCACCTTTTTAATTGTTATGGAATGTACATTCACATTTAATTGCTTATTAGCAGAAAATGTTTCATTTTTTCGGTTACATGCGCGTTTTCTAAAAATTGAAAGAGCTATTTTTAAGAGCTAAAATGCATGTTTCCTGTTTCCATACTCATTTGTGAGTAGTAAATTATTAATCTATAAACGCGGGTTTGAATCTTATCTTGAATTTTATTATTTTTAGTTTTATAAAATGACTTAACTTGAATTTTATGTGGGTGTAATTCTTGTCACCATCTTCCCACTGTCTCTCAGATAATATTTCTGCTGTGAATATTATGCTCTGCTTTATTGACAGATTTAGTATTTTCTATTTCCATAAGTTTTCTAGCTGTAGAATATCAAAATGACAAAATTTCTTAAATATTCGATGCATAGCTGTGAAATGGGTAAAATGAAATTCAAACCCTACATTTTCAAAGACGATGCCATATCGCCTTTTTACTGAAAATAATAGTTCATTTGATAATATGCCATGATTTTTAATGGTTGATAGAAATTAAAAATGAAATTATTGAATAATCAGCAAATCGCATATTTAAATTTAAAATATTGGTGCTAAAGAGTTGCTATTTGAAGCTGTAAAATACTCAATGTAAAGTTGAGACACCATTTCATTACTAGCTTTATTAGCCATCAATATTTTGCCATTATCAACAAGTGTTAGGTAACACTTGTATAACCTATATGATTACTAATTTATGATCCATTCACTTTATTAAAGTTTTATTGAAGGTTGCTAAATTTTGTGAAAGGAGGGAAAAAGTTCTGTCAAAAAAGAGGAAAAAGTTCTATTTTAATTCTTTTGATTGCAAAATAAACATTTTGAAATATTGTGAAAATACACATTACATTAAAAATATTTAGTGGACTTAATATTTTGAACATTTTCCATTCAATCACATTGAAAGCAATTATTTTTAGCACATATCTTACATTTTTTACATGGTTAATTCATTTGAGACTAGAAATCTGAGAACATTATCACTGTTGCTGCAATGTTATATGTAAAAAATAAAAGTAAAATTTACCAAGCAAGGTAAACATCTTTTAGAAATGACATACAACAATGGGATAGTAACAATAACTCATGATGTGTTTCAGGAAGCTTGGCATTGTTGTTTTCTTTTGAATGTCAAGCTTAAACTAATAATTGTCATTTTTAATGAATGACCTATTGCAGTAACAATGGTAATACATTTCCTTGATGAAAAAGTATCAGTACGAGTTTATTTTCTGTCTAATTTAGAAAGGCATGAAAATTGTCGTACAAATCATACAGCCCTGTGTACAAAAGTGAAATACATAACATTTATAAAATTAATAAATAAAAATATTTAAATGAAATGTTTATTAATATAAATAATAACAAAACATTTAAATCCACCAAATCAAGGCTGAACTGATTAATTTTCCCTGAGTTAACTGAAAAATATGCATTGTGAATATTTTTTTTGCCACAAAAGCATTCATTTTCTGAGCGAAAAAGTTTAAAGAATAGTCAGTTTTTAAATAAAGTTTTATTGCATATGGTACAAAATATGCGTGATTTTTGCAATTAATAACCCTTGTTTTATTGTTATAAGTGGTAATTAACTTCTATAAAGTAACGATTCACTTTTCACTTAAATAATTTCTAAGAACATTTTGCCATTGTCCTGGCAAAGATATTTTTAGTCTGAGGAAACCCTACAGGATTTGATCTTTTTAAACTTATTTTTAATATTTATTGATAAAAAACTGAATTGGCATCCGTTCTCTATACCAATCTACACCGATAGACTAATCTACATAGAATTATCCACTCGTGTTCTTTAGAACCCTGGGGTAATATAGGCTACATATTAACCCCATTCTATTTGCCCTAAGTGTGCAGAGGGAGCTAAAAACAATTTGAAATTCCCATAGAAATAACATTGAGAAAAGTTATGATTGCAGTACTCAACTCGGATTCTTTTTCCAGTATTGCTGGAAAAGGAATTAAAAAAAATTATATTTAAACAAATTTAAATTCTATGCCTATGCAATTTAATGATTATGCTTGAACTTATTTTTTTATTTCTTTCCTAAATATCTATAATGTATTATTTGATTAATAGTATTGAAAAAGAAGTATACAAATATTTAATTGTTTAACTTACATTTTGTAAAGAAATTATTCTATTTAATGCGAAAAGCCTACTGATAAATAAAAGTTTTATTTTGCTACTTGGTATCTGACAGCACCTAGATAAATGTTTAATTTCCTAAAATATATATTGTGCAAAATATTGCTAAAGACATGGGTTCATTTCTTTGTATGTGAAAATTTGACCTACTTTCCAAAGAGTCATTGATTCAATACATAAGAATTTGTGGAATTCCATTTCATAAAACTAAATCAAGCGTACAAAAAGAATCTTTCAAAATAAGACAGTTAACGTTAAAATAAGACATGCAACAGTAAGTTGTAATTTGAAGGTTTTTAAAATTTAGATGTCAGTTTTCATTACAAGACAATTAAAATCAATAAACAGTGTTTTCCAAGTTGTATTGTATTGAAAAGCTGTACTCAATAATCAAGAAACAACATCTATCATTCTAAATAGGTATTTAGTTTCCATTTAGATTCCTGATCTCTGAATTGACAAAAAAAGTGCCTCAAAGAATCAACTTAAAACTGCATGTCTATTGGAGTAAAATGAATTTAAAATAAATTTTTGTTTATCTTGGAATAATACCACGGCTGTAAAATATTCTATCTAGGACTTATGAATAGTTGAAAGTTTTTGTCTAAGTGACAGAAGATTGAGGTTGTTTACTTTACGAGTTGAAGCTATTCTTATGCAACTTTGCTATCTCTAACATTGATTTTTTAAAAACACATTGTAAAATTGACCTTCCATTGTTTTGAAAAATTTTAATCGATTAACTTTGTTTCGTCTGCATGAGAGACATTTAATTTTAAAACAAGCTGTTATTTCACATGCTGAATGAAATTTTCGAGAAGAAAATGTATTTGCTTGAAAAGAAATTGATCATGATATCAAATCAATATGATTTATCATTCATAATGAAGGTGGAATTTGGAAATATCACATTCGTGATGCAAAAGTACTACATTTAAAAAACATTGATAGGAAAACTGGCTGAAGGAATATGCCGTGTTATCATTTTTACAGGAAATGAACTTAAAGGGCATTCACTATCATGTTTTGTGTTGATGTATGTGAAATGGATTATATGGATATATAAAGCAAACATGTATTTTGTCCAAAATAAATTGTAGATGTTATAAAAATGTCAAAATAGAGTTTAAAAAATTATTTTCCGTTCACTTTTTTTGTTAAAATTGTGTTCTATATTTCTATTATGATATTTGCAGTTTTCGGAGAGAAAAGTTATCAAAAAAAGTTTTGGTGTTTCCCTTTCGATTTCCCCACTATTATCAAAATTTCGAAGCCTTCCTGAAGCTTTCCCTTGTTAAAAAATGTTTGTGTTTGAAAATAGAACAAACTAACAAATTCCAAAACTTCAAAGAACTAAATATGAAAACTAGATATTTGTACTTGCCTTTAAAAATATGTTGTCTTATTACTTTATCTTGTGTAGCATTATGATAAAAGAATACCATGTTATTGATGACTATATGACCCTCTGACTGGGGGGGTTGAATGTTATGAACCAATGTTTCTCTGCTAAACACGTATTTTTATATTTATTTGAGCAATATGAAATTTGGAAAATGTATATTCCAAGTTTAATTGAACCTTTTATGTAATAAGATAAAATATATTCAGATTTGTACACTTAAGTAATATAAAATCAATGTCAGCAAAAGAAGCATTAAAACTTAGTAATTGTTGTAATATCAGAATCTGATAAATCATGTGAATACTATTCCAAGTCACTTGTACACTAATCATGTGTATGATGAAATAAAATTAGTAACATAAACCATAGAGTAAATATAGCAAGATGAGCCCAATATTGCAGTATCCGTTTAAGATATTTTAGAAAATTTCCCAGTTAAAAAATTTTTTGAACATCAAAGAAAATTTCTAGTTTCTAGCTGTAATGCCAACTTCAAGTGATCATGAACCATGTACCTTCCAATATTTTTTGTAAGACTCAGCCCTCTCAAAAGTGAAGAAAATGGTTTTTCAAAAATAAGATACTATGAATAAATAAAATAATTTTGATAATTTAATGAAATAATTTTGATGAAATGAGACTTATAAAAAATTGTATGCTAACAGATCCAATAAATCAAGATTTTCTTCCCAATATCTCACAATTTGATTTTACTTATAATTAACAGCCATCTGAAAAATTAACCATGACATTTAGGACTTATCAAAATTGTAAAAAGATAGAAAAATAGATTAAATTAATATCCCCATACATCTATCTTCATTCATAATTTCACATTGTCTACAACTATGATGTGTTACATATATGATCTGCTAACAGGCATTAGGTTGTCCTCAGAATATAAAATGTTGGATAGCGTAAAAAAATCTTACTACTAAATATGATTTTGATTGAACAATTAGTGTATACTGCATATATTATAAATTAATAGTTTGTAGTAAATCTACTTATAGTAAGTGCATGCATTGCATAGGGATTTTGAATTTCTAGCAATTTGAAATTGCTAGAAATTTGGAGCTATAATTTCAAAATCACTTGTAAATTTATTTTTAATTCTGATACACATCATGAATTAGTCTTAAATAATTTCTTAACCCGGAGAACTCGCTGCGTGAGATTTTCTCTCATGCCGTGAAATATTTCACTTCCCGCTCAAAACTATGAAAGGTTGTAGTTTCTGCTCTTGTTTAGCTGGTAGGGGGAAGGGCAGGGGCACAGCCATCTTCAAGCAAGATTGGCATCAAAATAAATAAAAAAACGGACACAAAATTATTTGAATTATCACTTTTAATTACAAATTTGAGAGGAGAGGAGGGTGAAAGAAGTGAAATTGTTGGTTAGATGATTTTTTAGCACTATAGTATTGGCAAATGTTACAAAATGTGAGAATCTAACGCGCGAATTCTCATGCACCAGCGAGTTTTCCCGAGTTAAGAATGGCCTTTCAAAGCTGTTATATGGTGAAGTACTGATCTTGTGTGTGTGTGCAGAGAGAACAGCATGGGCATTCTCAAATAAAATTATCCTCTTTGTGTATGGACAGCAGTTTTCGAATGGAGTTAATTGGATCACAGTTAGAAAACAAAGAAGTTTACTATACTGTTGGCAGACCAAACAGACTGATCCTGATGGTGAAAGCTGCAGGAAATGCAAACAGAAATTTTGTATTCAAATATGCAGTCTGTTTTCTCAGTTAAAAAGTCAGATATACTTTAATTGTATTTATAATACAATGAAAAGAATCAGGGTTTGCCGATTTAAAACATCTCGATTTAAATCAAGTGATTTTTATTTTTAAAAAATCATTGATTTAAATCAAAATTTCATTTTCCTTTCTGTATTATGTTTAATAATATTGAAAATCAAATAACTATGAACAAGATATACAGGCGGCCCTCGACTTTCGCACATAATTGGTTCCTGAAAATGTGTGCGAATGTTGAATGTTCGAAAGTAGAGGGATGTAAAAAAAGCATCAAAAATCGTATTTTAAAATATTTATCACTAATATTTATTTATCAATAATGTATTAAAAATATTTATTTATCAATAATATATTAAAAATATTTATTTATCAATAATATATTAAAAATATTTATTTATCAATAATATATTAAAAATATTTATTTATCAATATACATAATTAAGTTAACGAGGCGTGTTTAAGTGCTTTCAGGTGTTTTCTTTATAAACTTGTCAAGAGTTAGTTGAATACCACCCTTTCTTTTCTTGATAAAAAGTTCTATAACATGCTGTATCTGTCTCAATCGCCCTAAGAGCTTGAGATATATGTTCTCCATTGGGATCACATTCTTCCATGATAGTCAAAAATTTGTCAAGATGCATGAAGACTTCATTCATATTTTTGATTGTCAAAGTCTTGACGATTTTATCAACTTCCTCACTTTCATTGTGTATTTCATTTAACTCTTGTTGCTCAAATAAGTATTCATTTGACAGGTATTGAGTGAGATTCAATCAACTCATTAACATCTTGGTTGTTGACGTCCTAGTTTAGTTCATTCATTAGGCTAACTATTTCATCTATGATAGTTTCCGGAGTTTCTTCAGGATTTATGAAATCACTCATCATTTGTGGGCATAATTGTTTCCAGGAACCTTTCATCTTTTATTTCAGCCCACGAGTCTCCAATATTGTTTATTGCGTTCCATATATTATAGTTCTTCCAAAAATCTCTTAATGTAGGCCCACCTTCCCTGCCAGTTGCCTTGATGGCCTGATTCGTTATTGTTCTCATATATCGTGTAAATGTAGCTATCTCTGTTTGGTCCATGGTCTGTATGAGGCAGGTAGTATTGGGAGGAAGAAACACAACATTGACTTCCGGGTATAAATTCTGCAGAGATTTTGGGTGTCCTGGAGCATTGTCTAAGATTAATAATGCTTTAAATTGTAAATTTTTATCTTCACAATATTGCTTAATTACCGGCACGAAATGAAAAGTGAACCAATCTTTAAATATTGTCGCAGTAACCAGGACTTTTTTATTTGATTTCCAAATGACTGGAAGCAATTCTTTATCTTTCCCTTTCAATGCTCTGAGATTTTCTGCTTGATAAATTAACATTAGCTTCAATTTTAAATCACCAGCTAAGTTTTCACCAAGAAGCAATGTTAATCGGTTTTTAGAAGATTTATGTCCAGGGGCAACTGATTCTTCCTTCGATAAGAATGTACGATTAGGCATTTTTTTCCAAAATAAACCCGTCTCGTCTACATTGAATATTTGGCTAGGAGAATATTCTCTACCTACAATAATTTGGACAATGAAAAAATTAATTCTTTTGCAGCATCTTTATCTGCATTAGCCGATTCTCCAGTGAATTTAACATTATGTAAAGAATACCTCATTTTGAATTTGTCGAACCAGCCATTACTTGCTTAAAACACCGTGTTAGAATTTTCTTTTAATCTAGTCTTCCAATCTCTCTTCATGCAAACTAAGAGCCTTAGCTTTAATAATTGAAAAACTCAGAGGGACATCGCTTTGATGTTGATCATCAATCCATGATGACAAAGATCTTTCCGTTTCATCCATCACTATGCCGTGTCTTTTGAAAACAATCTTTGAAGATATATTTCCACAATTTTGAACGTATTCCTTAATTTATTCTTGTTTTTCAAAATTGAACATATCGTAGACCTGTTTATGTCGTACGAACGGCCGATTGAAGCAAGATTCACCTTTTTCAGAACGTCTAATTATTTCCATCTTTGTCTCGATCGTATGAAGTTTATGAGTCCTTAATTTCTTTTTGTTCGTATCAACACTGCAGTTTCTCCGCTTCTCACTCATGTTTATCAATTTATAAGGGCGAAATATTTTAAACATAAACAAATAAATTGGCAAAACAACGCTTTTAACCACAAGCCTCTTTTATGACAGTTTGAGAAGTCCCATGAAATTTTTAGGAAGACAATTTTTCTTTCCTGAAACTTTATATTAATTATGAAGAAAAATTAACGAATTATATAACTATTCTAACTGCTCCACTAAATTGCATTCTGAAAATAATATTTTTCAGCAGCGTAGCATAACATTTATAACTGGTATAATCTACTGTAAACGATAAGAGAATAAAAAGGGTGCCTCGATTTTTTCCACAGCTGTTCATCTACAAGGAAACCTCATAGAATAATGATAGAAATACCAGTTTGTGATAAACAACTTTAAGGGATTGTGAAGTGAGTCTTAGTTTTAAACAATCATAATTGGCATACAAAAATCGTCATTTAACTAATAAATTTTCTGGTATCAAAGTATCACTTATGATTAAATTACAAGCCTTTGAAAACATTTCAATGAAAAGCACACAAGAACTAAAATAATATTGTCCGCAACTCAGTAACGAAATAGGGCCGTGGTAGCTCAGTTGGAAGAGTATGGTATTCGAACCGGGTTAAGAGTTCGAAACTCGATCCAACCAAAGACCGTCAGATATGAGGGGGGTGCACATTAAATCTGTCGTGGCCTCATCCTCACTTTGGCGTTGTATGGAAGTTTTTAGAGTGGGGTGCTAGCTCAGGTATCGATCTCGTCATCTGAACGTGGTTCAAAATTACGTTGTGTTGTCTGATATTTTCCTTGGGGATTGTTCCAGTACCGTCGTCAACATCCCGTTGTGTTGCTCTAGTGCGACGTTAATTACCTACCCTCTTGCTGTGTTCAAACGCGTGGATGAATGCAAATCAAAGTAACCCATTAAAAAACACGTGGAACTTTTAACTTTTCTTTAGGGTATTCAGTATACGCCATGTCTGCTGTAGTCTTGGACTAGTTTTAAAATGTATGCATTGGTTTGGTGAACTTTGCTTTGCCTAAACTAGCATACCACTTGAATTTCGAAAAATAAAATTTCAAATTTAAGAAACAGATTTGATGTTTGCAAAAGATTTTTCCTGTCTCAACCAGAAATTCAGGGGAGAAAAAAAAAATCGCCCAATTCGTTTTCCGAGTGCGTTTTTAAGAATGAAAAGATCGATTGATTGCAAACTAGTAAATAACTTTTGATCTTGTAAATCATCGTACTTTTGACAAACTAAACGAATGGAGCTTGTGTTAACTACAACTTTTGAGAGGTCTCGTGAACGTAACGAGAATAAATGTTAATAACGTGAAAAACTACCCATCTTACTAAATTTTTTCGTCTTTTTTACTGAACTGTGTCTCGATTTGTCCCGTACCTATCGCCAATAGATTTTATTCTGATGCGTTGAGATAAATCAATAAAACAGGATTATTTTTATTATGTCCCAATCAATTAATAGAAGAGTATTACCGCCTCGTAAATGCAAGCGGAAACTTGACTCATCATTTGAAGCGTCTCTACCATTGATTACCAAGTAAGTTTCACATTTTATCATTGATTTGAAATCGCACATGTTGCCTAGTCACAATGAAATTAATGTTAAAACAAACTGCTGTCTACTTCATCTAAATTATATTGTATTCCCTTTCTTTGATATTTTAAACTGATTATTTTTTAAATGTCACTTATTAATTAACGAGACAGATGTCCCACCACATATTTTCCGCTACCCAGTTTCACGCGACAATTCATGGTTGAGTTCTGATTTGTATATTCTTTTTTTTAAACTTTTCTGCACAGCCATTCATTGTGAGTTATGATATATTTATTTCTAAGCAAAACTTGTGCATAAATCATTTCGATTTTCCAAGAAATATTCCATGAGTATTTGCTTAGTTGCGCCACTTTATACTTTTTATTCATCGAATCTATTCTTTCTCCTTGGAATGCAAAATGTGGTGCCTCAATCCAATTTCTTCTATTAAATATTTCTTTCAATTTTCGATATTATATAAATGGTTGTGAACCGTTGAACTAAAATCTTCGGACAAAGCTGGTTTGATTTATCACCACAATTATTTTTGCTACACAACTTAAAGAACAGGAAGGCACCAATGAGGGTTTTTCCTTTTAAATTTGGGGACTGCGGTAGTCCAATTGGAAGAGCAATGGATTAACAACCGGAGGGTTGCGAGTTCGAAACTCGGTCCAACCGAAGACCGTCTTGTACACGGGGGCTGATGCACATTAAATTTGTCGTGGCATCAAATGTCCTCAAGTTGGCATGGTGTGGAAGTTTGGAAAGTAGGGTGCCAGCCCAGGTGTTGTCTTCGCCATCTGACCGTGGTTCAAAATTACGAGGCGTTGTCCTTGGATCTTTCCATTTGGGATTGATCCCGGACCGTCGTCAATAGCCCGTGTGTTGTTCCAGTGCGACGTTAATTAATTATCTACCGTTTAAATTTGCGTGACAGATTCATTGTATAGAAAAAAATACTTGTTGAATCACAAAGTACGTACATAGATAATTTGTTTCCTTCAATTGGAATGCATTTATATCTATGCATGGACTTACAAGTCTTTAATTTTACTTAAAAGTTGCAATTATCGTGTAGCTATCTCAAGATTATTTTGCTTGAACTACGTTAAAATGTTTAGAAATAGTTACATTGGGGCAAATTCATAATAGAAGCACCTATATATCAATATGTAAATGTTTATTGTTTATCTTGAAAATTTCAAAGTCAAATGATTTTCGAAACCGGCTGCAGTCAGTCCCTAACGTTTCGTTAAATTGAGCCTTGAATGAATACTCACCTCCGAGAGTATTCATTCAAGATACTCACTGCATCGACCATTCTCAAAAAATTAATTTTAGAAATGAAATTTTCCCATCAAGAACTTTTGTAAAAACTGCTACCCTAAATATATCCTGCTGTATGCAGTTATGTTTACTGGTTTCTGCAGGACACATGTTATATTTTTAGAAAATTTATAATATTTTAATTTTTAATTGCTCAAAAAGTAAACCGAAGTTGAAAATGATTATACTTTTAGGCGCACGATTATCTGTGAAGTAAATAATTCGTATTTTATAATATAATGGTGTTTTTCTTTTTTTACAAAGTCATAGTTTCAGTTGGTCTTCAAAAATAGAGGGAGCGGTTGGTTCAAGTAATTGTTCTAGCAAACCAAGAATGGGAGCAGGTGTTTACCGAAAAACAATCTGCTGTCACTTCTTGTTTGACTCTTTAGGCGGAGGAAAAAGTTCAAAAATAAACCACCTGCGTGTTTCTAAGCTTTTACTACCGAGTTGACTGCGATTCATAATTCTTTTGTCCTTGTCTAGAGCGATTAATTTAAATCGTTGTCCTTGATTCGAATTCATTTTTCTATCTTAAATTTAAAATGACGTTGGGGATGCCCAATTTTTAGTTTTTGCATTTTAGTACGAAACCAACGCTTAAGATATTATAGTGTCTTAACTAATGCTGTGTTAAATATTTTTTGTACATCAATTTGGATTATAGTTGCATTCTTTACCATGCAATCCTATTAGATTTTGTGCTATTGCAAAATTATGATGTGTTAGATTTTTGGATATTGTATTGTTTTGAATTAAAGAAATAGAATAATTTTATTTCAACTTTTAAAATATGAGATATGAATAATTTTTTTTTTTGAATTTATAAAACATTTGAAATGCCAAGATAAGAAAGAACACTGTTTTCCGTTTTAAAGTTTTAAGAAAAAATTTACAATAATTTATATTTCAACTTATTTACAATTAACTAAACAGTTTTAAAAGTGAATTTTCGTTTATTCGATACATGCTGAAATGATTGGGCCAGACTACATTAATATGATAGGAAGAAATTAAGGAATAAATGTTCAGAACTTCGTCATATGAATGGTGTTCTCAAGTGTCAATTCTTTTTTTGGAAAGCATCCTATTTTGCTATGCTAATCTTGGACTAGTTTACTACGAGATTTAGTCACAAATTTAAAAGTTTGAATTTGTAGTGAGGTATTGACTACAAAATAGAAAAGGTAAATTAGAAACGTTACTTTACAAATATTAATAGAAGTTTAAAATTCGTCTCACATTTGTTTTGGAAGTGTCTAGATATTAGTAATATTCCTCCTGTTTTAAGTTCGATATTCTAAGATACATTTTCGTTATTTTTAATCAAAACCCAAAATATTTATAAAAAATATTCACGTTATCAAGATGGTCTAACAGGTTAAATTCAATTTAACGATTAAACCAATATGGTCAAATGCTCTTGCTCAATTATCTTTTTAAAGACTGGCCACATAAGAAATGCGTAAATGCATGCCATAATATAATTCTTCGATACATAAATTTAATTAAATACAGAAGTGTTCTTAAAAAAGGATACAAAGATTCCTAAAATTTTCTATATTAATCGTTCCTTTTTATGAATTTCTTGACAGTAGAGGTTATAGGTAAACCGTGTTTGGGGGGGGGGAAGCAATTTATCTCCAAACACGTATTGAAAATAAATCAAACCGTTTTGTCACATCTTGACCACTTAACATTTAAATTGATTTCAATGATTAATTGATTCAATTCCTTTCTTATCTATAAATAAGAATGGAGTGTTTGTACATTGAATATTTTCGACCCATTTCAAGTTTTCTATTAATTTTGGGCCCTTCTGATGCGCGATTGGTGTCTGTGTTGTGCCCGTGCTACGTCCAAACAGTTGAATATATTTGCATGAAACTGCATACTGTGAGTACTTACATTCATTTAGTGACTGAACTTGGTTGCGTAAGTCTGTCCGTCTTCCCGTTCTGTTTGATTTTGTGTCTGTACAAGTATCATAAAATTTATTCAACATATTTTAATGCAATATTCTATATTCGATACACCATATTCTAATGTAGTGAATACGTTATTTGAAATTTCTTTGCTTACATATTTAGGCAAGTTTCGTGCTAAAACACCTAACTACTTAAATTAACCATAATTTGGTAGTTTTGGAGGAGCTGGAAGGTAGATTGACCATGCAATTACTTGGATTGTTTTACCAGTGCTGCTGAAAAATCAACTAATTTTCCAAAAACTATTTTTACGGAATTTAAATTCTAATACTGTTTTTATTTCGAGCCTTATTTTCTTTGCGAAGTATAAACTATTTCCGAATATTTTGGACAGACGATATTTTGCAACGAAATGAAAACTCGTTTGTTTGCCACGTGCAGTAATATTCTCTGTTTTTTCGCTCGGAATTAATTTCGTATTTTTAAATTTTGTCTAATTTTTAGTTGTAAGTTGTGGCAACTGTGCGAGATCAAGAGATAAAAAGAATCACGAATTTTTATCATTAGAACCATTTTTTCCCGCAAACTTTTATTTTTTTATTTCTGTTTTCAATATTTATTATTTTAATAAATTGTAATTCCTTTTCATCACATTCAACATCACCACAAAGTATTTGATTTAAAGCGGCATGTAAGTTAGAATAAAGCTAATTTTAAGTGGAATTTTGCCATTATTGAAAGAACGTTAATGTTAAAAATATCAGAACTAGAACTTTTGAAATATTACAAATTCTTTGTCATAGCGACAGATGGTCAAGGTGGCTTATTTTACGAATTGAAGCTATATTTAAGCAACTTATAGGGAAAATTTGTTTAAAAAATGATTTTCTTTAGAAGAAACGCTGTCAAATTGATTTACCATATAAAAATGGTAATAGGTTACCTTTGCTTTATCACTACTGAAGACATTCAATTTTAAAACAAGTTCTTTTATTGCACGTACCACTAAACGGAATTTTCAAGAAAGAACTTTTAGGTAATTTTGTTAATGGAACATTCGAAATTCTTTGCTTCCACATTTTACATTTCGAAGTAAAAATGTGTGTGCCATGATAATAATTTCTCCATCAGCAAAATACTCCATTTTATTTACTATATTAATCTGTTTCATCACACATTTTATGGTTAAGAATTCGTCTTTATGATCTGATACTTAGTGATATTTTGTGATGCTAGAAACTGTCTCCAAATTATCTTGTAGTTTTTCGAAAATTTTCGTGCTTACTGTGGGTTTTGATGACAGTGTGTTTATATACGTGATTACGTTACGATTGGTTAAAAGACCTTCGAAAAAAGAAACAGTTGTGCGAAAACATCTAACTTCTGGCAAAATAATTTTGTTTGCAAAAGATGTTAATAAATTAATCAAAATGAGGAAGAGCAGTTCTTTATTAAATCACGTGGTCTATTTTCTTTATAGAGCAAAGGAACATTGGTTACGAAAAATAGGGGGAAATGCCTATTCAAAATGTTGAACATTGAAGTTTACTTCCTTATGGGATTCGAATAGTGTTTCTTTTCGTTGGTTTTTTCCCCCGTGATCTTATTTAAGACAGTATTGAGGAACATAAAAAAAGCCGGAAAAAATTTTATCCATCCCCCAGCCCGTACGGGCTTTCTTTTGGAAACTGAAAGAGGGGCATAGGGTCTATCCCCTTGCTCACGTGACCTTCCTCCCCAGGTCTGTAATCATGGAACAAGCCAGGTGTTATTTTGTACCCATCTTGGGTTGCTAGAAAAATGTTAGGAATCGCCACATTTGGCTGCATCGAGGACTAAGTGTTTCTGTTCTAATGTGATAATTCAAATCTAAAAATTGTGAAGTGTTAAAAAATATCCAAGTAAAATCTACCCTGATACTTATTGTGCCCTTGTGTTTTTTCTGTTTGCTTTGAAATTTTATATTTTTCAGCTAATCGACCTTTTCCCTTTTACATTCAAAAGGAATACTGATTTTAATATGCTAAAAACTATTTGTCATAAAACTTTTTCTTTTGTAAGCAAATCTTACAGAGGCTGTTCGGTCATTTTTTGAACGATTTTGATGAGCTGTAAAAAAATTGTATGCTACGAAAGAATTTTATTTTCACAGCAGTTAAATAGTTAAAGTTTAACTTACCGTCTGCTAACTCAGAGTTTTGTTTACTTTCAAAATGGCGCTTTTAAATAAGCAGTGGATGGAAGGCTATGTTTCCTATCTTTCCGAAGAAAATTATACTTATTCAATTATTCAAACACGCTGTAAAATTCATGGTTTTTCGATATCTAAAGGTAAGATAAGTAATATTATTAATGAGAAAGGAAAAAAAACGTAAAAGTGGGAAACTACTTCCAAATATGTATCCAAAAAAGAAAAGAATTTCTGAGAATATTTCTAAGGTAGGATCTTTAATTGTAAAAGAAAATCCGCCAAGTCAAAGGACTATAGCAAAGTGAACCTGAGAACTTTCTCTAAGAGATTTATGATTGTTGCCAGTTTTGCATATAATGGAAAATTAAAAGTAGAAAGAGGGAAAAATGTAAAAATTAACTCCCGCATATTATCAAGACCATATTTTATCCCCAATATTCAAAAAAGAAATACCATATCTTTACCCACAGTGCCAACAATCAGTAGAACTGCATCAGGGTAAAGCAAGCAGCCACACATCTAAATCGACTATTAAATTCTTGGAAAAAATGGAACGATAAACTTATATCAAGTCAATACCCTTTACTGATATTCCTGCTAAATCTCCAGTTGTTTCACCCATGGACTTTTAAAAAGGGCATTATCGAAACGTCGACCGAAAACCATTCAAGGACTGGAAATCTGGAACAAGAATGGGACGAAATACCACTGTCGATACTACAAAAGTCATTATTATCATGGAAATTAAGGTGTAGAAAGATAGTTAACAATAAGGGCTATCAAATGGAACATTTAAAACACAAAAATTTCATGTAAAAAATTGAGCCTCAGTCCATTAAAATCGTTCAAAAAATGTCTGAACAGCCTCTGTATTAGTTTTTTTTAAACGATGGGAAAACTGAAATTAAGAAATGTTATTGACTGAACATTAATTTTTATTTTTGCATCATAGTTGTAAAATTCCTGTGTTAAATATTGCGATTGAAAAATTGAATCTTATAATTTATCTATTCTAAAACAAAAAGGTGAGGTGGTGTAATTAATAATTGACCAGCATTGTGAAATTCATAGAAATTCATCGATATTCCATTGAAAAAGAATGTTTTTGATAATTGTTCTTCTATATCTTCATAAAGTTTTCAACACTACCTCGATCCCATTTTCACAGTATTTTCCTCACGCAACATAAGTAGATTCTAATCGTGATTTATGTTCCTGAACCTTAAATGTGAATGAAAAATTAAGTTTCATTAAAAGCTTGAATCAATGAGACGAATCTTCAACAGAATGAAGTTCCCAACATTTTAAACTCGCAATGCCATTGCAAGCAAAACCAGAAAAAACAATGGCGATATCTTTAAAATTAAAGTACAAACAAGCAAATAAAGGTTTGGGACCTTTATATTATTCACTAGACCAGTTATGGTTCGCGACCCCGTAAAAATGAGAGCCGCTGCTTAGAACAAGCACAATCATCCTAGACCGCGTGCTGCTGCAATCGCAGATGCATGTCCCTATTGCAGTCTAGGCGACTGATTTGTTCGCGCAAAATTGGCGCCCAATTCAAATCTCCCTGCGTCGCCGCTTTTCGCCATCTGCTCCCTATAACCCTGTTGCATATGTTACTCTTGTTGTCCTAAAATCATTTTTGCGTGCATGATGCTGCAATTTGCTTCTCCTTGCATCTAAATTTACGGTTCGAAATAATGAGAAAACGAAAGGATTATCAAATTTGCGGGCTTATTGAAAATACGTGTGTGCTGTGTGAGTCAAAATATCTTGTTCCTAATATTTCGGAAGTACGTGTGGTTGCTTCATTGCCTTTGTACAAATATATTTATTCTAGAAATAGGCGTTATTAAATGTTCAGGTAAGTTGTAAATTTTTTTATTATTACATTCTAGTTCCTTTTTCTTGAATGGAATTCAATTATAATAATATTACCGTTATATTTCATTTGTATTAACCTTCAAGTGTTTGTGAATGAGACTTACTAACTAAACTTGATTTTTCCACTATTTTCTTTGATTTTTTTATATGTATTAAAGATATACTTTAATTCAGTGATAGGTACCTAAAAATAAATACCATACTCATTCTAATTTAAATAGGAGTACTTTAATAGTTTGACACTAGCTGATTGTAAACCCATATAAAATTTTAAAATGAATTAGTAATTGTTTTTAAAAATTAGAAATTTTCTTCCAATAAATAATTCTGCACTTAAAATTGTATCACATAAGTCAATGTAATCCCTATATCTGACTTGAAATCTAATATGAAAACAACTTCCTATTGGTCTTAATTTTAATAAAAATTGTATTGGTTAAGAGAAACAACTAAAAAGTTTTTTTTGGGTTTTTAATATGGATTATGTATGACAAGGATTCCTACACTAATTATATAAATTTTTTATTTGTATCCCACATCTTCTGGGGCCTTACCCCTTAGAAAAATATTGGTGTGCTGCAACAGGCTCAAACCCAAAGGAATTGGTACTAATGCTCAATATCTGGATACATTTAAATGTCTGCAATAGACTAGAACAGGGATTCTCAAACTTTTAAAATTTTGTACCACATAAATAAAAATAAAAAATATATGTACTATCATAAAAGCATTTTCCAATTAAAAATCAATACATCCTAAATGGAGTGTTTATAATCAAAGAAAAGAACATTTTAAATTTATATTCAATTATATTCGTAAATGAAAATTTTATATTATAATAAAATATAAATATACTATATATTGGGGGTAGTAAATAGTGGGTAATAACACATAAAAGCAAATATTAAGATTTATTATTGATGAGGATTAATACGACGAATGAGCCTGTTTCATTGTAACCAATTTCGATATGTTGGGCTTTATCTTCATTAATTTCAAGCAGTCAGGTTCAAGTTGCAACCGTGTCCTATTTTTATTTTTAATTAATACAGAGGCTGTTCGGACATTTTTTGAACTATTTTAATGAAGATCAATTTTTTACATGAAAATTTTGTGTTTTAAATGTTCCATTTGATAGCCCTTATTGTCTTTCTATACCTTAATTTCTATGATAATGACTTCTGTAGTATCGACAGGTATTTTGTCCCATTTTGGTTCCACAGTTTTCCGAAGTCTGAATGGTTTTCGGTTGACGTTTCGATAATACTCTTTTTAAAAGTTTAAAAGCACAAAAGTCCATGGGTGAGACATCTGGAAATTTAGCAGGAATATCAGTAAAGGGTATTTTTTCCAAGAATTCAATAGTGGATTTCGATGTGTAGCTGCTTGCTTTATCCTGATGCAGCTCTACTGTTGGCACTGGATAAAGATATGATATTTCTTTTTTTGAATATTTATGTGTAAGAAATTTATATGTAAGATTATTAAATGTTTTATTAGTTTCCAAGTGAAATTAAAATAATTAAAAGATAACACATACAAATAAGTGCATGTGTATCCATTGCTCTAGGTATGCAAAGTTGTGTAGCAGTGATGTTTCAACTAGCTCGGTTGATAGCTCAATTATAGATAATATGCAAAAATTTCCTAGAACTAAGCCAGTGACCAAGACCCGGTGGACTAAAGAAGAGGTAAGTTGTGGCATTATTGCAAAACCATAATTTTTAATGCATATTTCAAATGTTTTATAGTTTAAAGAAGTGGCCTTAACATTTTGAAGACACCATCCTCAAAATGTTAAAGCCACTTCTTTAAGGTCAAATGGAACACCATGGAGGGGGCAAGAGCCATTCAAATAACATTAGACACAAAGGTGAAATTACAGCTCTGTTCAACTTGCGGAACACAAAGAAATTAGTATTTTACGTAGCCGCCGTGGGTGGTAGTAAATGCTTCTTCCACATATTGCCAAAGTTCATCTGGTGTGGTTGATCATTCAATGCCTGGTTACCGATGATATGCTATGTATAATGTAACAGTCATGCAGTCTGTTTCGGCAGTGCCTCCAGACTCAGATGCAATCATCGTGTTGCCATAGACTGATTCGAAATTTGTCTGAAAGATTATGTCGTACTATTTGTTTGTCCATATGCAGCTTTCTATACATCAATGCAGCCACAGATGCACATGGTAGTCTCAGCAGTGAGTGCTTTGAAAAAATTCTCAATTTCAAACTGCTTCAGAGAATGTTGAATTGTACTTGCTGACATAGGTTGTTGTGCAACACACTCTAATTTTTGAGCTAGGGTTCTTGATGTTGCAATGTAATCTGTAATACCTACGTGCACAAGATATGTCTTGTTCTGTGGTCTGATGAGGCTGCTGCAATCATTTACGTCGGTCAGTTTGCCCCTCCTCAGGATTGCCAACTAAAGGGTGACTTTTGCTACTAATTTTTATCCTTGATGGCTAAAGGAATCTTTTAAAGCAAAATCGTTTCAAAAGCTAATTAAAAAAAATTTAGTGTAAAGTTTTGAAAATTCACCAATGTTAACGAAACTTATTTTTAACTAATAGCATGAGTCCTTGTCACCGTCACAAATTTATTTTTATTTGTCATCAGGGGTGGAATGTTTTTACCTGCACTACAATGGTATCAAATTTTTGGAAAATGGAAAAATTCGTTAAACTTGTTCCAAATTTTCTATATTGCTGCTCCATAAAGCATCAGATTTCTCCATATTCTCAAAATAACTACTCTGAACAATGCTCTAAAAATTGCATACTGTTAACACCTTTGAGTGTACTATATTTATGTATACTAATCAAAAATGTACCTTAAAATTTAGAAGAAATGAAAACAGCATTTTTAAAGATTCGATAAATTCTGCAATGAAATGGTTTTCTTTGAACCAGTAAATTTTTCAGTATGATAAATTTATAATTCATTATTTGTAGCCCTGTTTTACAAAAGAGCTGAAATTTTGCATTATCGCTTGAAATGTTATTTGGAATTAATTTCCATCATAGTATATGAAGGTTACTGCTCATAATTTGTCAAATGTTAATTTCATAACTAATATTGCTTAAAAAAGAAACATTGAGTAGATTTTGTTTGGATTTAAAAATTATCAGTGATAGGAAATTATTTTGAAACATGAACAAAAGTCTGGGAAATTAATTCAACATTAGGAGTTCAAAAACTTAACATACTCATAATGTAGAAACATCCAGACCAAATGACTTGAAACTTGTTATTTGAGGTAAAATTTTGTCATAGATTAAAAATTGGCTTTAATAGTGGGTGCTTTCATTGGAAATGTGTAGTTTAATATAAAAATGATCCCTTAAGCAAATTTTATTGTTATGAATTTATAGAAGACACATTGATAACATTTTCTAGTGTTTTTGTTTTTAATTTTGTAATGCAGATTTAAAAATAATCTGTGTTATGACTAAATTCTTTTTCAATAATAGGTAAAATTTAAACACAATTTAGCAAATTTGTAATGTACTTGTAGGATGAAAATCTTAAGAGACTGGTTGAACACTATATTGATGAAGGTTGGACAAAGATAGCGAGTTTCTTGCCCAACCGTACTGATGTACAGTGCCAACAACGGTGGCAGAAGGTTGTTAACCCTAACCTGGTGAAGGGTCCATGGACCAAGGAAGTAAGTTCTCGTAATTTAGGTGTCGAATGCTGACTGACGATTATCTGACTATTGCTTCTAAATTTGTGTTTAATAATTTTCCAGGAAGATCAAAAAGTTGTTGAGTTAGTGAAAAAATATGGTCCTCAAAAGTGGACTTTAATTGCCAAGCAGTTGCGAGGAAGAATAGGAAAACAGTGCAGAGAAAGGTAAGATTTATTCCTTAAATTTAGAGAGAGAAAGATTCATAGCTTCTTCCTCTTTGTATTTAATTTTTAATCAATTTCCCTCTTGTTGTCTAGGTGGCATAATCATCTGAATCCTGACATAAAGAAAACAGCCTGGACAAGTGAAGAAGAGCGAATTATTTGTGACTATCATGAAAAGTGGGGCAATCAGTGGGCTAAAATTGCCAAACTTCTTCCTGGAAGGTGATATTTTAATTCACGCTATCAAACAGGGCTTGCTCATTTAAATAATATTTTTATTTTTTAAAAATCGAGATCTAAAGATAAAAGTCAGATTGGAGCCGTGGTTAGGAGCTGTTCGCTATTAAGTACATTGCTGCGAAATGATTACTTTCCTTTTCTACACTACAGAACTGGAAATTCGTCTGCTCACAAGCATAATCTTATCACTGGGTTCAACTGATTATGGTGTGTTAACAAGTAATTAGTGTAATAGCTTCAGATGTGGACATTACCATCCACATTTGAAGCTATTATGTTATATACTAGCAGTACCTGCATGGCATTGCTTGTGACATCATTCTTCACTGATTCTGAAAACATTAAAAAGAAAAAACAATAATTTTAAGAATGAGTCCCACCACCACCCGACATGATATGGGCATATTCCCTCATTCCTTCCACCTCACTGATTCTTGCTTGGAGAGCTTCATGAAACACTATGTTGAATATTCTTCCATTTGGAGCTAGGATGTAAAGATTCTCGGCTTTTCCAACTCTTGAACAACCCACATACAGTCAACTGTATGGGAGAAACATGGTTTAATGAGATCGAGTCCTACAACTTTCAGCGATTGTCCTTGTGCCTTGTTGATGCTCATGGTGAAACTTAAACGAACAGGGAACTGAAGTCGTTTAAATTGGAATGGGAGATCAGAAGGTATGATTGGGATCCTAGGAACGAATACGTCTTTGCCTGCGGCATGTAAAATCATGATTGTGGCTTCAGTGGCTGAGAAACATAATCGGTACCCAATTTTTAGCTGTAATATGTGCTAGGATACTCCAGATGGCTCCAATGTGTTCAAAAACTATTATGTAGTTCATAGCCTCATCTGTGTCACATGTAGTGTCGATAGATTTGTATTATACAAATACAGAAATTATACAAATTCAAAAGTAAGTTATGAAAAAACCACTACTGAAATTAAAATGTTACTGAATCTTTAAATATAACGCTATACTTTTAAAAAGTCTTGACCTCACTGATTCTGACAAACAACCTAAATGAATCACAATGTCAGCGAAATCGAAACCAAATTAAACAGTAAACACTGTTACTGCATTTCATGTAATGAGTTATTTACTTGAAATAAAAATGAGATTAAAATTGCAGAGATTATACAAATTCGAAAGTTATGAAATAACCACTGCTGAAATAAAAATGTGATTCAATCTTTAAAAATAACGCCATACTTTTAAAAAGTCTTGTTATGTCACCTCACTGACCTCCGACAAACAACCTAAATAAATCACAATGTTAGCGAAATCAAAATCAAATTAAACAGTAATAAACACTGTTACTTCATGTAATTTATTAACTGAGTTGCAGAAAATTTCTTGATGGTAGAAACTTGGCACTTGGAGTCAAACATCTAGGGGGGTGGTTTTGTGGTCAGTGGTTTGTTTTTCATTAGTAGTACAAAAAAGGAGAAAACAGTGACAATACAGAGAAGCAAGAGTTTCAGAATTGGAAAAAGCTGCATAAAATCAATTACATTTTTAAAAATAATTGTGTTGTATTCAAAAAATAAAAGGATAAAGTAAAAGTAAGTACAAAAAAATTGGAAAGTTTAGAGTATATTTACTATTTTTTAAAATATAGAGGCGAAAAATAAAAATTATCCATCGACCGGGTTCGAACTCAGGAGGTCTCCCTCCAAAGCCGCGATTTCAGTGTGTCACTTTACCCACTACACCATCATTTATCATTTCAATGCGAGGAGGGGTGTTTTTTAGTGAAGAGATAGCATGCGCGATAAGTATCTGTCAGATCGGTCTTCACAGATGAGTCATAGTGGAGAAGAGGCTACACGCACAGCACAAAATATTAATAAAAAAATTTTATTAGATTAAATTTTAAAATTCAGGCTTTGAGGGACATTCGGTCACCTTTAGGACTACCTGTGTGCCAAATTTCATGGCTGTAAGTGCTATAGATTCGTCTGGACAGACACACACTTGCTTTTATAATAGTAGAGATTTCTGTTTGTTATTGAGTATTCAGCTTTGCATTGAAATAAGCATTTGGTGCCCTTTCATTTCTTAGCTTATCTTTTAAACCTTCCTGCAAGCAAATCAATTGAGTGTGAATAGGAAGTCCCTCTTAATGTTCACCAAAGCAAAATACTTGTCTGATATCATACCTGTAATTATGAAATTTCTAGTGAAATTAGTCAGCTTTTTGGGTTTCCTCTTAGAGAAAAAATGCTAGATATCTGGAGAATGAGGATTTTTGAATTTTTTTAATTTATAAAATTAAATTTGAGATCTATTTATATTTTATCTACTTTTTATCTACAATTTCAAGTTTCAAAAAAATATAAAAGCAACAAGACCTAAGATTAGTTTCAATTTTTCAAAAATTTCTCCTTTTGTATTTTCTAAACCCTCATTTTTATTAATGCTCTGCATTGATTCATAAAAATGCATTGATTAATCTGCATTAAACATTAATGAAAATGAGTTTTTCAGGACTAATAAAAATGAGGGCAGAAACTAATGTGACGTGACTTGCATATCTAATTTTGAAAAGGTTTAAACTTATAGAGGCAACAAATTTATTTCAATCGCAAAAATCTGATTTAAATCTAATAAATTGAATTTGTTTTTCATATCCTGCTGTCAAATGCTCAAAACGTGAAAGATTACTATTTCCAAAGTGATTTATTTGTGCTTGCTTCATATTCTGTGTTTTCTGGAAACTTTAAAATTTGTTGTTTCTTAGGACGGATAATGCTATAAAAAATCATTGGAATTCCACTCTTAAAAAGCGTGTTGAAATTGATGATAAATCAAGTTCGATGGATAACCACAGTGTAAGAAGTTCTGAAGACAACAGAAATGTATGTTGCACAACTATGGATGAATTATTTAAGAAATCTTATTTAAAATTTTGGAGTTAAAAGAAATTAAATATTTTTGTTGCATTTTATTTTTGTTAATTTAACTGTATTAAATTTTCTTAGGACCAAATTTACCCAGAGAGTCAGTATTCTCCGATTCCTGTTTTTTATGGATCTGGATCTAATACACCAGTATATCAAAGTATGTTTTTGTGTATTTGAAGTATTTCTTGCTTGTGTGTATTGTAATTGATACTTTGGTTTCACTTGGTGTCAGTGTATGCTGATTTAAATCAAGTGATTTTTATTTTAAAAAAATCATGATTTAAATCAAACTTTAGATTTTATTTTATCAAAGCTTAATAGTAGTATTGAAAATTAAATAACCTGGGACAGGATGCATGTTTTTATACAAATAAGTTTAAAAAATATGCTTCTCAGTAACACCCCAATAATAACCTTTATTAACTGGAAATAACTGGCTTCCTTTGAGGACACTAGAGATAATACTGTTAATTGGAATGCAATAACCATTCCTCTAGAAGCCAGTGAACCAACCCTTAAATTTGCTGATTATGCACTTTTCACATGCTCTGCTTATTGTTCCCTACATTCTTTTCTCCCCTTTTGTCTCTAACTTCCATACAACTTGAACATTTTCCCTTGGAGATTCGATTCGTAATTCATGTTCATCATGTCACTAATATTATGTCTCAATAAGTCAATCTTTTCAAGTCTTAACCACAATTCCCATAACTGCTTCATTCAAATGCAAATGTCTAAAAAACCTTTATTTTCAATTTTTCTTGTATTTTGATAATTTAAGTTTTCAAATCTATTCTCATTACAGCACCTACTATACCAACTCCTCCAAGTAGCCAATCTCCTTATGTTCATCCTCCTCCTGATTATTCATTACAATATATTCCTTCTCCTCAATCTGATAAGGAAGCTTGGAACTCCAACACTACCCTGTTAACAACACAGACTATGGATAATTCCCCACCTGATTTAGCTGCAGAGAGCAATTGTGACTATCAGCCTGAAGAAATGCAGTATGTGTTACATTATCTTTTTCTAAGATGGTATTTCTATAAGCTGCATGCTTGAATCTTTCATTATAGCAGTACATAAAATTGATGTGATATTTTTTATCATTTTTCTGAAGTGGGTGATGAAGGAATCTTGGGGAGCAATGCTGACTTAAGGGAAATCGGGGACATAGAGGAGCAAGAGTGGGGCAGTAAGATGCTAAAATAATGTACTGCCTAAAAGGTTTTAAGCAAACATTTGTACACACAGATGCACTTACTAGCAATGCATTATTATTGATTCTTTTAACTAAAAAGAGGAACTGATGGTAAATAGTTAACTGGAAATTCAAGGATTCTTCTGGTGAAAATCGAATCTAATATAGACATTGATAACACCAGGCTCCTGCTTAATCATTTGTGATTATTTTTTATTTGATTGATGTTAACTTATGATAGTGAGCAATCTAGTGTGTGTACAATTCATTTATTTCATTTAAATAATTTTGTAGTGGAACCAGTGTATGTGCATTCATTCCCAAGCTGAACAAGAAACTGTTATCTGTTCTGTTTAAAAATGAAGCATCTGTTCTTTAAAAGCAAGAGAGCAATCGTTCTGTTGACCGTTTTGTTTCTTGTCTGTTGATAAGTGTTGTGTCTCTTCCTGAGATTTTAGTTTATTTATAACATTGTAATATGATTGTTGACTTGATAAGTTGCTATACTTTATAATTTCAGTTCCAAGTTGTTTTTATTTCCAAACTAACATTTTGAAATTCTAAAATTAGTTACCTAAAATTTTGATGAAATTTGAAAGTTATAGGTTCAGTTACACTTGCAATTCATTATTAGTGAAGATAAAGTTTCCAGTGGGGTGCTCAAAAAATTGTCTGAAAAGGGAGCATTGAGTCAAAAAAGTTTGGAGAATTATGTGTTTAGATTTATGAGTCATGTATTTGCATGCATCTAGCTTGTTATTAAAATGTATTATATTTTGTAGTTCTGTGGAGTTATTTTAATCTTTTTGAGGCTTATAAACTACTATTTAGGGAGTAAAGTTATCTAAGGATCTATTCATTTCATTAAGACTTGAACTTCCCATTTCTGCTTAGCTGAAACAGATTGTCTAGTTTCCTATGTATGGAAAATATAATCCGAACTGAATTTTGTATTGAGCTACTTAGAGATAAGTATAATGAAAAGATACCACACATATATATATATTTCAGTTATAAACTTTGTAAAAAAATTTGAAGTTTGACTGAGAAATGTTGACATCTCTTAAGTTGCTATACTTTTTAAGAGTTTGGGGAAAGGTTGACCTTTTAATTTAAAACAGAAAATAATGTTACAGAAGATGTGTTTAACATTTTAGTTTCTTGTGGGAAGATAAATGCCCACACACATCAGCTCAATATTTTTATCTCTTAATTAGTTTATATTTTGTGTTAAAATATAGTAGAATGTCCTCTGATAACCAGTCTAATACAGTGAAACAATTATTTATGTACATAGTCCAATGCTAAATATACTTAAATTTCTTACATATGTTCTTAAAATACTTTCAAAGTCATTTTTATTTTCATAATTATCACAATGTGGATCACCATAAAATTGAAAACTGCACATTTTTAAGTATATGATTTGATTTCATTGTTTAATTTTTGTGTCATTTCTACTCTTTAGGTTGGCTAGTATAAAATTGGAACCCTCAGATGAATGTCCACAGATACAATATTCCACAGTATCACAATTTGAAGATAGGAAATCTCCTGAATTTCCCGGTGTAATGGTTATTGGTAGTTCTAGTCCCTTCCAGAAAGAAAATCAAGGTAGTTATCATTGTTTTCTCTCATGTTTAACATAGTCTAGCATTGAAAGGGCAGGATTTGGAGGCTTACATTTTGTTCATTTTTTTCAGTTGTACCAGAAACTAATATTCATATAAGCAGTGATTGCACTGGAGGGCTGCCATCCAAACATCCTGTACCTACGATTCTTCGAAAAGGAAAAAGAAAAGTATCCTTTATTGATGCAATTAAAGTACATGTGTACCAGAGAACTAACTTGATTTTTTACATATCCTGCCTTAGCTCTCAGGGCACATCTTCTTTCGGTATGTACTGGCACCACAACCCCGAGTGATTTGTCCTTCCTTCTGTTTTACCCTTCTGCTTTTTTCTTCCCTTATCTTTAGGCGTAGCTTGGCCATATTTGGTCAAACTGTGCAAAAAAATACCGAAACAGCCAACCAACCTATTCTGTGCAAATGCATTCCGTGAAATTTCGAAGAATGAAATTTTTTTGGTTGTTTGGGCAAATTTAATCATTTGACTCTTCATCATAGCTCTAAGTTTTATGATTAAATTTATTTAATTTTATTATTTTAAAAAATTTGGAATTTGTATCATGAAATCAACATTGAATATGTAGTATGCCTTTTTAAGTATCTTAAAATGCTGAAAATATAAACAATAACTCTTTATGAAACAAAACTGTTTGTAAAGACTAATAGTGTCATGAACTGTAAATATTCTAATTAATTTAATCTAAAAATGATTTTCTTTTTAATTTCTTCAATATATTAAACTTTATTGAAATGTGAAATAGTTTAATGGAAGTTCTTTGATTTCCCCATTTTTCTTAACCTTTTTCTTAGAAAACAACACAACCTCTTACTGATTGTTCCAATTTACTGAGAAATGACTTACCTGAAACTACTTATCCACACTATGGGCTGTGTAGAAGTTTAGGCTCTAGTGAATTTTGCGATAGTTTTGCATCCTTCGATAGCACCTTGGGTCTGGATTATAAGACTGCTGAAGAGCTTATTGGATTTCAAGATAACAAAACTATAGATTTGCTAGACCTTGAATCTATAATATCTGCAGATATGATTTCTGTGAATAATCAAAACTCTGAAACTTTCAAAAGTTCACATGATTATCGGGACTTATACGGCAGTCTTATGCAACCAGACTCTTTTCCATCTATTTCTAATCAGATTCCTGATTTGAATAGCTTAGCTCAAAAAGTGAACATATTCCCCAATCCACAGGTAAGTGATTATTATGTACAAAATATCTTGTGTATTTTAATTTGCTTTTAAGTTTGTTTTTAATTATTTCTTTGATTATTGATCATTTTTGTTGAATATTATTGAAGAAACATTTCTCATTTTAGTCATCTGTTGTCAATATGGTTCAAGATGTCCAGCTATACCCTGATGTTACTAATTCTATGCTGTTACCTGACTTGTCTATAGCAAATACTCCTCTAAACAATGAAAGGTCAGTTTAGAAAGATTGTTTTTTCATTCTTTTATAACTTAAGTTATATGAATAACTAGCAATTAAATATTAACAATTCCACTCAAGTCACTTTTAACTGTAGCTAGATCTTCGGAATAATAGTAGTTACAAATAATGATTTTAAAAAGCTAGTCACTATTTTCTGGTGTAAAATAAATATAACTAATTCACTTTGAAATCTAGTTTAGCACTCGGGAAGCTTTACCGTCTGTTATCTGCCCTTTTTTAAGCTAAATGTTGTAAAGACCTTAATTTACTGAGCATGGTTGCTTTTAGTAAGTTTTGACATTTGAATACCTCTTCAATTTCAAAGACTTAGAACATGAATATTTAATTATTTATTTCTAGTTTAAGTTATAAATCCTATGAATTCCACATTTTGGTCAGAAAAATGTGTTCTATGTAACTGCGCCTAATTGTTTTTAGACCACCTATTGTATTTGAAAAGCAATGACGGTGAAGTTATAAGAAAGATTCACCTCTAATTTATTCCTCACAGCATTGTTTTTGGGGAACGTTTTAGCAATCAAGAACACCAGGAATTCGAATAATTGCTCCAAATATTGTTAAACTACATAATCAAATCCAATTCAAGTAAATGAGTTCCTTGCTTAGTTATTTATGAAGAAATAAAGACTTTTAAAGTTGAGATGTTGGTGAAAAATTTTTGGGGGTTGACATAAGGAAATATTAGTTTTAATTAGTGATGGGTATAATCGAATACTTGGTATTCGAGTACTTTCAAGTATTGAATAAGGGAGAGAGTACTTGAATATATATACAAAAACTATTAATCGATAGTAAGAATAAGATAGCTATGATACAAGGCTGCTATATAAAAATAACACCCTATTGTCAGCCCTAGCATATGGTTAGAGCACTGAAATTGCAACATACAGGTTGAAGGTTCGAATCCACTACAAGAGGATAGTGGTGGGTTGGGTTTTTTTTGTACGGAAGATAATTTTTGAAAAGATAATCAAATTTATTCCATTTTTAATATTTTGATCAAGCTGTGCTTATAAAAGGAAATTCGTTTTTCACAAAACTCAAATTTTAAATTATAATTATACTCTTTCTTTTTTTGAATTAATATGTAAATTTTAAAAAGTATGAAAACACTATTATTAATCTTATTGCATTGTAGACAAATTGTATTTTGAAGAACAAAAATTAATCCCATGTACAAATTTCTGAATTTTCTGGTCACACATATATTTTCTGCAATTGTAAATATGTGTCAAGTACTTTTTATCATGGCTTACAAATCATGATTTTCAAATTTTAGTATTCGCATTGGATAGATTTGATTTCTACCATATTTGAGGAAATCGTTAATAATCCCTTTTAACAGGTAACGTAGCCAGAATTTTATTTTGGACTGAACCCTGAAGATAAGAGTTTTTATACAAAACTCTTCAAAAACACCTTAAAAGTTTGTATGAATGTTAAAAGTATTTTTAATAGCCAGGATATGAAACTTAAAATTATTTCTGTAAAAATTTACAAAATAAATTACATTAAATAATCAAATCTTGTTCCTGGAAATTCGCTTTATTTTTGCAACCACTGTTGGGAGTATGAAGATAGTAGAGTCAAAGCAGAAAAAAATCATAATAATTTACTATCGTAATAAGGATTTTGTGAGATATTTTAAAAGATAATTTTAACTGTCAGATATTTTTATAGAAAATAACAGCCATCTTAAGAATGAAATAATGTTATTTTACTTGGAAAAAAAAGCATTTCAAGCATAGTATCTTAATTGCACAGATATTTTAAATGCCAGAAATAAAAAAAAACTTGAAAATTAAATTTAAAAAATTCATAAAATTAAATATAAATTATTAATAAAACTTCAACTTGATTTTCGAAAATTAAAGGCAAGCCATATATGTAATTAACTGATAATTTAGCCAGCCATTCGGGAAAGTGCTTCCAGAAAATTTCAAATCCAATCTCTTAATCGATGGAATTTTTCAACGTTTCATTCGGCATGTGCATTTTCAAGGTATGTAAATTGGGAAAAGCAAAATCAAGACTAGAAACAACACTAATGAGCAACATGGATATCCATGCAATGTGACACAGCTACTTAAAATGAATACTTTGATATTCAAATACATAGGATGAGTACTTTTGGCATCCGAATACCTAGGATGAGTACTCTTGTATTCGAATACCTTGGATGGGTATTCTTATTTCCGAATACCTTGTTATCCGGTTACTTTTGGATCAGAGTACTTTGGAAAAGAATCGTATACGACGAATACTTTTAAGTATCGAGTACTTTCGTATTTGAATACAGGTAAACCCCGTATAACACGGCACTTCTATAGCACGGATTCACTCTAACACGGTTCGAGAATTGGGAACATCCCCGTATAACACGGTGCTTTTATGGAATGATTGGAACAATGATGCGAAAAGGACGGCATTATGAAAGTTTAATTTAAACTGTGCAGTATGGGAATATCCTAAGAACTACACGCGCGGATATTATCTCAAGATAAATTAAATAAAAAGTAACTTAGCTTAGAAGAGACATGACGTCTCTCGGGGATCCTCGCTCATCATCAAAAAGAAAAAATGTCAAGAACGCTTAACTCGTTTCTTTCTCACAAAACTGCAAGGTCGTTGGACTGAGGCGGAAAAAAAGAGAGCGTATTCTTCCTCTCCACGCTTTTTATCAGTTTTTCATGGGGTCACAAATCAGGGGAGATGGTCTTGTCAATCAAGGGAGCTGGACTTCCTGATTCACTGTTTTTAAACTAGCTCATCTGTAATTTGTTAGACTGACATGGCATGACGTAACTTTCTGGAAGATTCTTAGCATAGTTAATGAGCGTCACTGGAGCGAGGGAGAAAACGGAATTCAGAAATAAAGGACTTAAAAAATAAATGGCATCACTGATCTCGTGGCTGTCACTCAGAGGATGAGGATATCTTACCAAAAAAAAACACCCACGGTTAATAGTGCTTAGTGATGACGAAGAAAACTGTTTAATTCATATTAATATGTATTACTTAAGAAAATTTTAATAAAGATATTTATCTTAATTATGAAAATATAATAACATGTTTTTTAATTTTTGGAACCTAACCCCCCCCCCCCCTTTTCGTACTAGTTCTTTGTTTCGTATAACACGGATTCACATAACATGGCAATTTTTTGGAACATAACTCCCGTGTTATACGGGGGTTACCTGTACTCCCATCACTAGTTTTAATATATACTGTACTTTTCCTTTCTTATACAAATAAGTATATGTAAAAAAATTTCATCTCTTTTAAATGCATGAAAATTCTTAAGAACATTATTTACTTGTTACAGTTTACTACATACTCCTGCAACTCATGTCTCATTTGAAACATCACCTAGAACTCCAACACCTTTGAAAAAGGCTCTGTCAGTTTTCGTGAAAGGAAACGTATCCTTTCCAACTGTAAGTTTCTCTTTATTTTTATTGTAACAAACATGTATGTACAGTACAAGTCATCTTTTTTTAATGTTTATATGTTCAATAATATTTTGAAATGATTAGTTCCTTTGTATTGAAGAAAATTTGGGAGCTTTATAAATAATCCTAAAACTTAAAAATCAAAATATTCTTAAATATATTTTAAATTGTAGATATACAATTTTAATATGGTGCTGCAAGAATAAATAAAGATAAGGAAGCAGCATTTAATAAACTGTGACTTTTTTATTTAAACTTATACACTTAAAAAAATATGTAGATTGCAGTTTCATTTTAACTATTCCCAATTGTAGATTGATTCAAATACTCCATTGGAAGATATTAGGCAGTTCATTGAAAGCGAAGCACGTAAAGTACAAGGAAACTGTGATGGAAACCAGAGTTATGAGATCTGTGATTCAAATGTGATCAATGTAAGATATTTAATCTACTTTTTCTAATTCATATGGCTTTTGGTTTTCTTGGGCTTGTAATAACTGAACAAAATAACTTTTACCTAAGCTTTAAACATCCACCTATTAAAATTTAACAACAATTCCCAGCTGTATAACTCAGTGTGAATGAGTAAAAATGTTCAATAGACTCATCTTGAAGTTAGATCAATTTGATTTTTAATTTAAAAACGTTTGAAAATATTAAATCCATTTATTTTATTTTTCAAATAAAGATGATTTACTAAAAAAAAAGACTTGAATTCTTAAAAATGACTTTAAGTACATGATACTTTAGAAATGTTGGTTAAAACATTTCTCTCAATTCTGATAATAGAGCCCATATTCCCATAAGTTTAAATGTCACTTGTTATGTATTTATTTTTATATAAATGCTAACATGGCTGCATTTTCATGTTATCTACTACTCAATTACCCATCTATCATTTTCTCAAAATCAGTTCATTAAAAGTTTTGTTTAAATTATTTTTATGTTCTCTTTCATAGCAATATTATGCTAATGATGGATTATTTATTTTTCTGTGTAGACTTTCAGTTCTAACCAAGATAGATTCAACAAAGTTTTGGATGATAGTTGGTGTTCTCCTGAAGGTAGTCATGCAAATTTTGATTGCCTATCAAACTCAGACAGTACACTAACAGCCCCGTCAGGTTCACCTGTAAGTACGATTATCGGAAATCTATTATCCACCATTATTTTACCATTTAATAAGCTTTTTTGTGACTAGCCAATGAAGCATGGAATAAAATTATCTTGTATTTTGTATAACTCTGCAGCTCAGCTCATGAATTTTATCTAATTTTCAATATTTTGTTTTAGTACCAATATGAGAGTGGACTTCAGAACTTTTATATGCCTGTTGTCCAGAATCATAACAGTTTACCTTATAATCCATCTGAAAAGGTATTGTTTAATTACTAGCATGTTTTATTTTTATACAAGAAAAATCTCATTTTAAAAATTAAAGAGTAGTTGAAATGAGTTCATATTGTTATTAAAAGTCCTTTAGAACTTCTTAACCTGAAGAGTATAATGGCACTACTGGCCCCCTTTCATTTATGAACTAGTTTATTTCGTATTCAAGATAAAAACACAATGAAAAATGATGAGTAGTAAAAGAAAATAAATTTCTAATATTTTAAGTTGTTTAGAACTTGGAGCAGAATTTTGTTTATTTGAAATTGCCAAATCTCAGTATTATATTGCTAAAAATTGTGTTTGCTCTTTTTTACATAATTATTAAGGTATTGTCAGTATTTTTGGAAACCATAAATAAGTAACCAAACCATAAGCAAAGGCGACTTTTTGCTACTTTCTTTCAACCTTGGCAACTAGGGGTATCCTTTTAAGCAAAATCATCTCAAAAGCTGCTAATTTCAAAACTTAGCCGTCTTTGTTTGAAAAATCACCGAATGTCAACGAAAATTTAGTCCCCTTTTTTAAACAAATTGAAGATGGAAAAAAATATTTTTCAAATAAAATTTTCCAAGGGATGCCAGTTTCGAAGTTTTAGTGCTAAGCTGTGGCAACCATGAAAGAAAAATATTAGAATCATAAAAACCTTAAGAATATATATATATATTTAGTTTTTTAATTTTAAATTTCTTGGTGAGATCTCCAATGTTCTCACTTAATTAACACATTTTGTGTTTTAGCTATTCATTTTGTATCTGAGCTTACTAACATGTTTAAGAGGAGAAATTTTTAAAATTTTTACTCCTATTTCACAAGCGATTTGGCTCTGACAGTCTTATAAGCATCTTGTTATAAGCTCTATTTATGTATTACTAGCTGAATTACCCTGCATTTCTCGGGTTGAAATGGTTAAATGTTCTTGAAAAGTGAATTAGAATAATCACTTTTCTTTCACAGAAAAATGCAATAATTTAAGTTAGGAAAATACGTTTTAACTTTTTCATAGCTTGTACAATATACTTTGGATGCAAATATATACATTTAATTCCTGAATATATTGCAATATTTAAAAGATTAAGACATAAATACAAACCGAAACGAAATTCCAACGAAAAAATGCAGAATTCTAAAAAACGAAAGATGCGCAAAGTGTCGAATTTCGACTGCCTGAGTGTATTCTGAAATAGAGCAATTCAAAAAAGACATTTGAAAAATATTGATAAAGACGATAACGATTTATGAAATTTAGTGATGCTCAAATATGACTGCAACATTTCACTGTGTTAATTCAAATAGACAAACACGGGATTCTTAATCAAATTTATAAAATAATAAAACATTAATTCTGGTTTGCCAAATCTAAAATAACAAAATTCCATTTCCCCAACTTTCTAGAAAGTTCTACAAAAAAAAGTAAACATTAATTCTGGTGCTGCCGGATATTGAGTAGCAAAATTACTCTTTTATGATCAATGAGTTTTTCGTTTGTGCTTTTCGGAATAACGGTGCTTGGGTTAGAAATAAATGTAATTGGTATAGACAAATTAAACTGAATAGATAGAAATTTTTCAAAAAACAGGTTGATTTTACAGAATTTTTAAGAAAGGAGGATTCACATGTATCTATTCCAGACGTTTTAAAATAAGTTACACGCCTTACCTAAAAAGCTTATGAAACAGAATTCTACAAATCATTACGTATTCAATAAATTATTTAAGGAAAGTTGGTCGAAGTATACACCAACTTTCCTTGAAAATCATCCTTGAAGTCCTGAAAACCTTTCCTTGAATTTTCTTGCAAAAATAAATATTTTAAAATATTCTTTCTTCATCAATAAAATATCTATAATTTATTTACATCATGGGAAGAACTAATAAGTCAGTTCAAACATAAATATTGTAATTTAATTTGTTTCGGAAAAAAATTGCTTTTCAATCAACACTGGTAAAGCAACCATAGCTGCCTAAAGCAATCAATCCATGCTCAATATTATTTATATGGCAATTTCGAACAGTTTTTAGCCCCCTAGGGCCAATAGAATGGGGGTTAAGAGTTAGCCTATGCTGACCGCAGTGTTCTAAAGTATAAGTGTACCAAATTTGGTGTTGATTGGTCAAACGGTGTAGATTTGTATAGAAAATATACACACACATACATCCTATTTTATATATATATAGAGATACATCAGCAATGTGTACAAACAAAATACAACAAAAAAGTTTATAGATGGTCTTGTTAAAAAGTCCTTTATATAGAACTCTTAGTTTTGTTCCTTAAATTTAATATGAAACCCTGTTTCTAAAAATATAAGAAGTAAACTAGATCAGTGCATGCCTGCCTTTCTTTTCTAGAAAAACTCTGATTGGTGCACAATTGTGTTTGGAAAAACTCCAGATCAAATAGAACTTACTCGTCAAGCACATTCTTTAATGAATCAAGTGAATCATAATGAAATTAATGATTTCTTTCTTTCACCTTTCTCTCCTTCATATTCTTTTCAGGTTTGCATTGATTATAATTTCTCTTTTTATTATCTAAAAATATTTTTCATTGCAACACTGATAATGATATAAAATATTTTTCTGTCCCTAAAGTCAAACATGATCCTGGAACTTTCGTCTTACTATCCACACCCCTAAGCATGTGTAAATACAAGTGAGCTAAAGCGAAAGTCCTGAAAATAAAATTATGATGTATTCGGTATGCCACATGAGTCTTGTGTTTGTTTTAGTGTGCTTTGTTTGGAACCTTAACATGGGGTCTTAGAATTTCTGATCAGTAAAAAGTGAACCTTAATGCAAGAAAAATTAAAATAAGTGCATGTATTTGTGAGAGGTCTAAAATTTCATTTTTGTAATAGAAATTTTCCTGTTATAATTTGAAGTTACAAAGAATTGCTTCATTTAGTGCAGTAGAAAAGAACATAATATATAATTGTCAACTATTTTTCAGTTTTCCTGCATCTGAAAAGATGGTAAATACATTCCAAGGAAGATCAAGTATCTGTTAAAAACAGTGAGAACTTTTCCTGGAAATCAGTCATTACTTGATGGTGTTTCAAACAGGCAGACAACTGTTCTGAACAAAAGACGATATTTTTTATTGAAGATCTGCTGAAGTTTTGTTGTGGTCACATACATATGGCAATATTGTCCAGTTAATTTATATGGCAATATTGTCCAGTTATAGGATGTAATTTTTTAAGTTCAGTTGAAGTTTTGCAATTTAACAATATTAATATGGAGACATAAGGTTGGTTTCTGGAATGAAAACTAATTTCATACAATTATGGACTCATGTAGCAGTTTGAAATAATCATGGTTTGGGGACCAAACATCCTAATGTAGTTTCTGCATCATCAGTACAGAGTAACAGACTCCCTGTTGTAATTATCATATATATAAACTGTTATTTCCCATAATCATCTATAATTCAGTGACTGGGTTTTTATTAAATAATTAGACTCATACAATGTAACCATGTTAATATTTTTCTAACATCTCTAATATGGTGATATTTTTTTACAAAACCACTTTTCACTATACATTTACATGTGTATAAAATGGACTGGTTTTTATTTTTATAGCTATTGTGAATAACAATTTCATCCTTAGAAATTTAAACTAAAATACTGAAAAATAAAATAGTTGTTGATGTTATTGTACTTTAAACTGGATTTTAAAAAGGTATGTACACTTACAAGAGAATCAATTTTTTACAACATTTTTATTGCATATTTTATCTAGTTTCGAATGTGATTTTTAGAAGTTTAAATTGTGAGATTGATACTATCAAAATCATGTAATTTAATCACTAAGCTCATTTTGGAAAATTCTATGCATTTATTTATGTTTTATGAAATATTTGATAAATATACATTTATAAGTATTTGATGATTAATAGTTGACAAGGTTAACATTTAGATGGACAAATTTCATGAGTGTTCAAAAATTAGATTATGATTTGAACTTGCTGCATTTTCTTGCACAGAACTAGTCTGATATGTATGCAGATTTTGTATTATACACTGATAGCACACAAGATATTTCTTCACATTAAAGGTGTAGTTTATTTTTTATACAAAAATGTTTAGACCTCCAATATCAAACAAATCTAATTTAATGCAATTTGCCATCAAGGCTAAGTTTTACAAGAAATTTTTTTTGTTGATGCTAATTTATGCATTCTTTGTAAAAGTAATTGGTGTTTACTGGTTAAAAAATTTATGCGCTAATCACATTCCAATAACAACGTAAGTAAATTTTTTTTAATTATAAGAGAAACTGTTTTCTATATTTCTTTTATTTTCATATGAATGGTACTTTCTATTTTGATGTTTTGTTTTACAAACAAATAAAGGCAACATTGTAGGGTAATTGTTTTTTATTTTGCTAGTCATTGATATTAATGTTTGCCTTTGTAAAAAAATTTACCTTAGAAGAAATATGCTTTCAGAATAAGGTATACAGAAAGAAATGATTTCGTGGTATGATAAAAAAATAGTTAAAATAAACTTAAATGCATTCCCATTAACATTGCTTTGTATTTATACTTTAAAAACCAATAACATGTATCTCTTATAAGAACATATTTTATTAATGTTTGCTACTAATAATTAGTATTAGTGATGCTTTTTAGTCATTTAAATTATTTCTCTAAGGTATTTCTTATTGTATTCTCTTGAAATTTTAGATTGCATGAATACTCTCTAGTCTTTTCTAGTTTTATTTCATTTAACCTTTTCTTAAAAAAATAAGTGTGTTGTGGTACTCTAAATTTTAAAGGTTATTTGTTTGTTAGTTTGATTATACAAGATTTTGAAAATTAATTCAAACTATTAGAACATTGCTTGTTTCATGAGGTTTATTATTTTGTTTTATTCTTTGTTTTGTTTTTGTAGCATTGTTTTTTGAGCTACATCTAAGATTTAGTAATAGTTTACTGTCCTTGGTTAAAAGTATTCAAGAAATTATCTGTGAGATCATGTTAAAATATTTATTGAAATGTCTGAATTTAAATTCGAAAGGAAAAAAATCTTCACTAGTGCTCAAGAAAGTTTTTAAATAATTTTTTAAGTATTTGAATTCGACTTAAAATGTTTTAAATAATCTTTATACTCAGTCCTAAAAATGTTTTTATTGCATTTATCAAAATCAATTATTTAAATGTAAAATAAACTGAAAATCCTAGTTTATATTATATTTTCAGATTATTCTTTCAAACAATATATTCTAGATTATATATATTTTAATTTCAGATTCTTTGTAAGTAGTTTTCAGGGAAATAGCTTTATCTCTTTAATCTGCTCAAGGCATTCTTAAATATTTTTCGATCTTGAACATTAGTATTCTTTTCTTTACTATTCTCTAAAACAGTTTCATTCAAAATTTAAGGCAAAAAAATTTTCGTTAAAATTCAATTTGACAAAATCAGTTATCAAAGGTATGGACTATAAAATATTGGTTTTAAACTTTTTTGCATGTATATATTAGTGAGATGTAAAAAGAAATGTATATAGTAAGTTGTCACAACGTAGCTGATTTATAGAATGTTTTTGCATAGGCATTAGACATGTGATCAGAAATTAAGCACAAGCAGGTTTGATAATTTTATTTTAAGTAGCCGAGTTTACTTAGAGTTTTTCAACTTAGAGCTAGTATGACATTCCTGAATGTATTTCTTAGTGCTTTGTATGACATTTGTAATAGAAAATCAGAAATTTAGATTAGCTGTATCTCAGGAATCATGGTAAAATCAAACTTTCGTAGAGTAAAAATTTTCAGAGATGAATCTCATACTTTTTCTATAGTTCATATTATAATTTTTTTCCCAATTTTTTTTCTTTATGCATTACTAACTTAAGAAACTTCTATATTTGAATGTCATAATATACAGTGGACTCCTTATAGTGGACTTTAATTTAACAATTCACTGCATTACAATGTATTTTAAGGCTCTGGCAGTTTAATGCTATTATACATCAATATAACTGCCAGAATATTGATAAGCAGTTTTACAGAAGATAACTGCTGTCTGCAGTTATTAAGCAATTAAAGTGAGTTATGTTAAAAATCCTCATAAGTCAGATCAAAACTGCCTTTAACTTTTACATACATCAGTTAAATTGATTTTTTATTCTATTTAAAGATAATTTCTTAAACTAAAGAAAAAAATTAAAATGTTATGGTTTGAAAGCTTGATTGTCCTTCTCCATCTAAAATCAGTAGAACATTCGATATAAACAATAATTTTTGTCCCTGCAATGATAGTCCCTTTAAAGTTGCTATGTTGGGAGACCACTGTAGTTTGAATGTTTTCTATGAAAAGGATGAATTTACCAGACTAATTTCAATTTTAATGTAAATTTTTAATCTCATTAAAAACAGCAGTCATGTTAATAGTAAAATTTGTGTTCTTTTGTTTGCAAGCTTTTAAATATTATGTAACTTCTACAAATTACATTTAATTGATATTAAACACCAGTACACGACAAATATTGAATGTTTTGGCAATGACTTTATAAGTTTTGCTCTTACTGGAAGTTGCAGAATGTTTTACTGTTTATTTGTTTTGTATAGTTTATTCAATCTTGACCCCTGAATCAAATCTGAAGGCTTACATAATGTGCATGACTTGTATTTTTGTTTTAATGAAATAAAGTAATATTCAGATACACAACTTTATACCACGCTATGGCACTTGGATAACATCCAAAATATTTTGTGTTGTGATATTTTCTTTTCATCTAACTTTCATTTCGAGTTCATAGTATACTTGGGATGCAAATGTCCGCTTATTGCATTTATTTGTGGTATAGTTTTAATTTGTATTTTGAGAAGCAAATTTTAATTATAAGAGTAACTCAGGAGATTCGTTGTTGAAATGTTTTATTCTTGTAGCATTTTGTGATTAAAAATTTCTAATCACTTATCTTCCACACTAGAGCACCTTTTGCAGCAAGTTTCTTTGGTTACTAAAAATGTATTATATTATAAAAAATCTCTGCTGCCCTAGTCTTCAAATGGCAGCAATTTTTGTGTAATTGCACTTTTATAAAATGAATAACATTTTATTTTTATTGTATAGTGCATAGTTACTAATTGCCTACTTACTAAAATTTTGCAAGGTAATAGGCTATTTTGTTGAAAATAAAATTTTTAAATAACAAACCTGCCTTTTTTCTTTCAATTTACAATTCACATACACTTGTGACCTTTTGAACATAACCAAAACTAATTGTAAAAAGGGCAAGTCTGATTTTTGTCATGAATCATCTATATAACTGGAGTACATTGAATGTTTTTGCCATTTCAAGTTATTTATTCATTTTAGGCCAAAATCAATGGTTTCTTCATACAGTTAATACTTCATAATGGTTCTTTAACTACGGGTGGATATATTTTCATGAAATTTTGTATACTTAAGTCAATTTAGTGAATGAACTACATAGTCTGTCTTCCCATTTAAGTATATTTGTACAAGAATATTACAAAAACAATGATATATTATAAAGCACACAACTTAGTGAGTACATTATTTAAACTTTCTGTTTTCAAGTTCTGTACTAAAATAACTGAATACCCTTTACCATACTTGAATCAATGTTAGCCTAGCAGTTGAGAAGCTGTTATAAATTTAGCACATTTGTCATTGTAATTTAAACTCGGATAGTTTTATACCGATATTGCTGGTAAAGCAATTTTTTCCAAAATTATATTCACAGAATTTAAAATCTAATATTTTGTGCAGATTCAACTATTACGGGGTTTTCACTTTCGAGTATGAATAGTAAAATCTCACTACATGACAAAATGGCACTATTGTCAATGTAGAATTCCGTTTTATGAAAAATAAAATACAATACATTTTAAAATAAGACTGGCAGGTAATCGGTTTCTTTTTAATTTTGAGTTTCCCTTACGAAACGATTAAACTCAATAAAACATTTGTTTTCCATGTTTAAAATTAAACTTATTTAGTTTTATTGAAAGCTGTACTCAATAGACGAATCATATCACTCACTCTGAAAAGGTATGTGGTTTCCATTCAGAAACTGAATATCTGAATTGAAAAGTATAGAATCAATTTGAAACTGGATGTAGCTTATAGTAAAGCAAATGTTATATGGAACTCTCCTGATCTTAGTTTGGATATTTTCTAATATTCTTCCAAGACTTGAACATTAAATTCTTTGTCATAGGGACAGAAGGTTGGCTATTTTGAGTTGAAGTCATTTTTAAGGAGCTTTATTACCAGTAAAAAGTAGGTTTTTTTAATATGCTGTCAAACAGATCTACCATTTTTGAAAAATGATTATCGTTGCTTTGCCAGTACAAGTAATATAATTTTTCTTTTTTGTTATTTCATTGGTACACAAAATGGGATTTCAAGAAAATGTTTGCTTTAAAAAAATTAGTCATGAATATCACTTATTTGCATTTTTCTATGAAAGTTATTGTTCTGGTCAATTTTTCATTCAATCAATTTAACCCAGGTAATTCTGTTACTATATAAAAATGAAGCCATTTCTACAAAACAAATTTTGGCCTAATTTCAATTTATTGATCCTTTCGTCGTTTTCAAGTAAAATAAATGTACTTAGTTGATACAAGTACCCACGGCTGAGCATATTTTCATGAAATATATATTTTACATTCTTAAAGTAACTTAGTGAATAGGCTATTGAGCATTATTTAAAATTTAGTTAGCCTTCACAGTGAATTTTGTTTGATTCATCACGATCAGTCATGCAATGCAAAAATGTTTTTTCATCAAAAGAATTTGAAAAGCAGTTGAACTTTCAGCTATTTAGGCAACTGATTTATTTTTAAAATCACAAGGTATATACAGTCTTATATGCATAAGATTACATTATGAGCACATTTTAATTACATTTCAACATTAAAATCAACTTTTAATTTGTTATATATTCTTTATATGTATATATAATTAGATTATTTAAATATACAGACAAGATAATGTTATTGATCCTGCATAAGCAAAGAAGGCAATATCATACAAACACCAACTTACATATAATTTACATTATAAAATAGGATTGAGATGGTTAATTTCTTAATCTGGATCTTAAAATTCTTCTAAGAACGATTTTTCATCCAGGTTTCCTAATAGTGCATCAAATTCATCTAAAATAGTCATACATATTTTGTTAATCAAAGATACATAAAAGATATCAACAAGTGTTTTAGTTTGCTATTGATCAGAGTGAGTGCACCTGGAAATGAATCATTTTTTCAATGGCATTGGCAAACTGACTCTTGGAAAATTTTTACCTCAATGTTAATTACTTATTAATTTATTTAAACTTATAAATTATTTTTTAAATGGTAAAACAATTAGTTTTCCACTCTGGAGAAACCAAGGAAATCTAATTCAAATGATGCCCCTGAGAATTTGTTTATTATGAGGTGAAATCAATGCAACTTGAACTTTAATGCTTCTTGTGAATAATTAAAATGAAGAATGTGGAACATAATACCTACCAACCAATATGGAAAGCATTACTTTTCCTAGAAAGAAGAAAATGTGCCAATTTTTGTAGTGCCATTGCTAGGACAAGGGGGAGTAGTAAAAATCACTTATTTGTTTATTTTCCACCGCCTTTATTTAATAGAAAGTAGCTCAGAAACAGGAATGTTGGTGTCTGTTTGAACTATTCTTATATTGACATAGTTTTTCATGCCATACCATCATACTTCTAGCAGGTATGGTTCAAATCAAATTGTGTTACCCCTTGGAATTTAATGTAACATTGAATTTTGAGGTTTTTCATTAAATATCTTTTATAGATACAAAATTGAAATTCAGTCTTGATATGCAAAGGTATAACTAAAACTTGTACAATCACATGATTAATTATAAATGATTAAAATAAATGTAATTTTCTTGTCTCTTCTTGTATTTAATTAACCTAAGTCTAACATCCCAACTCTTAAAAACATTGCTTGCAGTTTGGCAAGCACAAAATAAGTAAAAAAATATTTAAATGTAAACACCTTTACTACCTAATGCACTATTCTCTTGAAAATACAAGGAAAAACATCACTTACAAAGTATCTCATCATTAATTTAATTTTTTAAGTCATTAATGATGAAAACGGAGAAACAATTTTTTTTCACTTGATAACAAAGCTAACCACTAAAACAAGTTCTAAGTACTGGGGTAAAAGTAAAAACATGGTTTAGAATGTGTGTGGTAAATTTGAATCTTGATATGAAAAATTATATTGACTTGTATTTGATTAGTACAAGTAGTGATACAATTGAAAGCAGCGATTTAGCAAAACTTGAAAGTCAGTGCAACTTTGTCAACCAAAAATTACTTCATGGTGTTACACTGTTGTGTATACTTTACTGTAACTTAATTTTTGTAGTGGTGGCTAAGTTCACCAGTCTCTTTTTCAATCCATATCCCAAAACATTTGTATGCAAGTTAATGGTTAATGCAAGGATGATTGGTTGTTTCAAGGCGCAAGGACCATATTTGGCCAAGCTTTGCCAAACACAACGGTTAATGCAAGGAAAGAGGCAGGTATGAAAAGCAGAAGTAGCTATTGATGTCAGAAAACTCAAGGCTCAAGTAATATTAAGTTTCAAAGGAGGACAGTTTTTAATATAAATTTCAATTTCTTAATAACTATTAAACAGGGTAGCTTAGTCAATGCTTAGTTCATTTAAAGACAAAAAATAGATTCAAAATTTGCAAACATGTTTATAAATATAAAAAAAGATAAAATATATAAATACTTACCCAAATCAGAATTTCCACCAAAAAGATCACTAGTTTCAATGGAATGCACAGTAGCAGAAACTTGAACTGAATCATCCTGTTTATTTTTCTGATTCGAATTTTCAAAAATTACCTGTTCAGCTTTTAATACATTGCAATGCATAGCTTGAGAAAAGTCATTTGCTGATGAATGGCTTGGGCTATAAGACACAACACAGATATCTGAAATTTTGCTTCCAGAAGGAACTGAAGCAGATGAAAATTTTTTGCAGTTGGTACTTGGTACACTAGTTGACACAGTAGGTACACTAGTTGATACAGTAGGTACATTTTTTGAAAGCCTTTCCTTTGAAAATTTTGATGAGCTAGTGTTAGAATAATGGCAATTATTTCGAATTACTTGATGTATTTTAGGAACTAAGTGACTGCCAGCAGCATTGTCAATAGCTCTATGAATGCAAATTTCAGGAATTGCAGGAGAATCACCTGATGAGTATGAAGTAGTTTGATTTCTAGCGGCTTTTGTTGTGGGTGTTGCTGAACATTGACAACTCATTGGTTTCAGTGGTTCCTCTCTGCATGGCACAGAATCTATTTCTTGAATATGTTTCACTGTTCCATCATCGAGGTATATTGATACTATACTTTGTTGTGTCAACAAAAGAACATTACAAAGAAATGTGACCTGGAACAGATATTTGATAAAAGTTAAGAGAATGCATGTACTTGAAAAATAATTTTTCAAGTAACTTTCTTTGAGTATAAGCACATAAAAGAGGACATTTTCTTTTTCATACATCTCTAGAGGTAAGTTATGCACATTAGAAACTAATAAAACATGATGCAAATTGGCTGCATTGAGTTTTATGATGCATGGACCATATTTGGCCAAGCTGCAAGACAGACAATGCCAAGTAATGGACACACACACAATGAACTGACAGAAGAAATACACCCAGGGAGGAATCGAACCTGCATCACCAACAATTCACAGGTTGCTACCCACTGAGACACAGTGGACCCCTATGGGGGAACAGAAAACAAAAAGCAGAAGGGTAAAAATGAAAGGGAGGACAGGTTCACTCAGGATTGTGATACACTCCAAAAGGCATAGCCCTGAGGGAGATGCAAATTGGATTTGAAAATGTAATACAAAATGAACCAAACTAACTTCGTATGGAAAAGTAACTGAAAAACACTCCAGGATTGAAAACAGTGTCACATTTAAAACAGGAATCAACAAAATCTTAGTCATTTTTTACAGATAGTTCTTTTAAAAACTAAACACCAGATCCGATAAAAATTTATACTACCTTATATTTAGTATGTTAATTAGCTGAAGCCTGAAGACATGACTTTGACATATGCAATCTAGAACCCTATTAGACATAGGTAAGTTTTTCTAGATTGTACAGACCTTCAGATGTTGTGAGGAAGATGTTATACTTGCACATGTATTCAATGTTTGTTGCATTCTTGTTTCCAGCTAAAATAACTGTTGCACAAGACATGCTAGGATGTGTCAATTTTGATTCTGATTTCATGACAAAATCATGATTGGAGATGGGTCATAGGTCTAAGTAACTGTTTACCCTGAAACAAAGGCAGTCATCAGACTGGAAAATGCCAGTTTTCTGTATGGCCAGACACAGGACCACGAAACTATCTGAAGATCTTATTAACAATTTTCGAAAACCAGTACATAATTCGTGAGATTATGCTACTTAGGGACAAACTATCAACAAGCAATTTTACCCGACTATTATCCATTGTCAATAAAATAATTTTAGATTAAATAGACTATAACTCTTAAAAAGTGGTGACTGGAAGATAAAAGTCAAAAGAATGGCAGTACACACCACAATTTTTCAATACAAGCATTGCACGTAACCAAGATATTTTCATGTTAACTACAGCTAACCAATTCAGCAGATCCACTTCCCCAACATGGTTCCATGCAACTTTTAGTCAATTTCAAGGATGATGTAAACAATCAGGAGCAAGATTTTAGAACACAATAAATTAAAAACCTGATCAAGATCCTAAAGAGTATGTGTGTGTGACATTGAAAAATGCTTTCAGCAGAACTACTAGAAGTGTGATGGCTCAGAAAGGGTCTATTTTGAAGGGAATAAGGTTTAACCTAAAAAAATGTAAAATAGTTTTATTTTTCTTAGGGTATGCTTCATATTCTTAATCGTATCAGAATTCATGCAATGTCATCTATCGATGTTCATTTACTAATATTATGTGCAACAAGAATAAGTAGCAACTAGAATAAAAAGAACAGTTGTTCTTATAGCATCTACCACTCGCAGAATGTGCGTAGTCCGTGTAGCATTTCGCAGATCTCATGCAATAAAGTTGTGTTTGTAAACACGTCACATTTTCTTTTCTCAAAATACTATCGCGTCGCATTTACCGTATCGCAATCATCACCAATAACTATGAACAAGATGCATGTTATTTTATATTCAATAAGTTAAGAACTATATCAAATAAGTTAAGTAGTCTGTTTATGGAAAAATAGACACTAGTCACAATGGAAAAGTTTTCAGTATCACAAAAGCATTTCAATTTGACACATATATCTTTATATTTGAGAATTTAAATATTTTCATTTTGTTTTGTATAATATGCTGGTTCATTTATATTTAAATTTAACTGGGAAATTTTATGCATTAATCCCTAGGAATTCTTTATACTGCTGCATAACTATTCTGTATTTATAGATTTGGAATTTAAAAGTTAATTTGCCTATCTGATAATTGAGTATGTTAACAAAATAAATTATGGATTGAAGGTTCAGTGGAAAGCTATTTTTATGATCATGATTTTTTTCTTGCAAACTCAAAATTCCACTGAATTGACCTGTTCAGGGGGATGCTGTTACACTTGTTTTATGCTGTTCATAGAGAAAACTCCATTTTCTTGTATGCTATGTATAAGCCCTTTTTGTGAGCTTGGAATATTCCTATGAAATATTTGTCATTGCTCAGAAAATTTTAAAAAATTGGCATATTTTATTTCAAATTTATGTATTTTAATGTCCCATCTCATTTTTTTACTGTTTACATAAATAAACAATTCTTTAAAGTTATTTTTGCAAGCTAAATACTAATGAGAAATAGGAATGTTTTCAAAATGCAAATTCCTTTTTTATTTGCTATTGGTGACATGATTTTTCTCAAAAGCAAGTCTTGAACCAACTATTTTATATTTAAATAATTAAAGAAATTCGATACATTTTATTTATAGGATAGCTATATAATGCAAAAATATTCTGATATTTGTACGATTGAATAACTTTATTCAAAAATTCATAAAATGGTGTTGGTGGGAGCCCACAGCCTTATGTATATAGGTCTAAAAATTTCATGTCACTGGTTATGAGGTAAACTCAAAGTAATCTAAACTACTAGAGAACCAGATGGAAAAACATTGCTTATGCATGTCATTTGTGACACCGTTCTATTTACTCTATCATGGAATTTACTTTTCTATATCCTATGTTGCATTTTAATCTTTCAAAAATTTACCCAGCTATATTTCCTAATACATTAATGTTATTCACCATAAACTTTAACACTTAGCATAAATCAAAACTATCTAGAAACTACATTGTGATTTGCATGTCTCATGTCCAAGTTTAAACTTGTATGGACAAGGGATTAAATCACAAAAATCCGATTTAAATAAAAAAAATCTGGTTTAAATAAAATAAATCTGATTTTTATGATTTTTTCATACTCTGATTTTTATGACCAAGTCTGACAAATTTTGATCACATCTCGTATATACTGATATTTGGAAATTTTAAAAACATGTGCTATGACGTACATGCACTGGATGTGTTTAGTATGGCAATTAAATAATCTAAATATCAATCTATTTGAAAATCTTTAGCTCAAAATATAATGAAGTGTTTTAAAACCATTTATGTGCAGTGAGTGAAAATACTTAAAAATTAAGTTTATTAGCATATCTCATGAAGTTTAAGTGAATAGCAAATTAGTCGATTTTGATGTAGATTACGTAGGCATTTCTGTTACAATTACCACAAAAATGCACCTGTTCAGTCCAGATAATCTGAAGCATCAAGATACCCTAGTATATTTTACAACAAAATATAAAAATTGAAAAGTTTACCAGAAAAATAAATGAAAAAATTAAAGAATGAAAGGGGTTTTTAATGGCAATCTATTGGAAAATACATCTTTATTTGGACACAAAAAGAATGAAACAGGTATATTGGTGGAAACAGGATGAATAAAAAGATATTTCCCAATACAAATAGATCAACAGATTAAAATAGGCATTATATCACAGAAAAAGTAAAAGTATTGCATATTTCTATTACTAAATAACGACACATCATTAATCATAACATCTCTTATAGACATGAACTAATTTTATCTTCCAACTTATTTTTTAAATATCATATGCAGTAATTTAAAAACAACATACCTTCTTTAATATTAGAGCCACACCATTCTTCAAGTATTCTTCAAATTTAAGTAAGACTTGTTTGTCAATTTTTCCTGAAATCTCACCTAGGAAGAGTTTAAAAGAGCAATTCACTTTGGTGAAGTTATTTCTAATTAAAACTAGGTAAAAACAAGTTTTAAATAGGTAGATGAAACTACAGAATATTGTACATGAATCACATACACCACATCACTAACCTGTATCATCAATAAATACAGAATGTGACTCTGCCTGGTTAAATTTCTTAAGCAAAACACAGAGTACTGGAACAACTATATGCTTGGGTAGCTTTTTCTTTGATGTCTAAAATAGAAACTATTCACTAGAACACTCAAAAAGAAATGAACCTATAACACATTTACTCAACAGGTGTTAATAATATAAACAAATATTTAAAACATTACTTACTTCATTATACACTCTACGGATGCTGTAATACTTTGCAGTGGACAATAGGCTTTTAGAAGAGACATCTGCTTGAAGATTCTGCCATGATGGCAGAAGCAAATCATCAGCAGAAAATTGAGAATTTGTTATATCCTATAATAAAAGTTAAGATAATTTAGATTTGATAAATTCTTCAAGTATTTAAACATGAAGCATGTAAGAGGCATTACACTGAAAAATTGATTTCTACATAGGTTGGTCCAATAGTGGATAAGCTGTGCCGATTTCTACATTGTTTCAAAATAAAAATTCAGGCCTCTTGCCATTTTCTGTGAAAGATAAGAGTTTACTTGATTTGTGAAAGTTCAGAGTTTATGTGTGAATAAGGAATTCAAAATACCCTTTTAATAAACAGAATTCAGGTTAGTTGGTAGGGTTTTATGGCACAAAGGCCATTTTTGGCTAAGCTGCACCAAATATGAAAGAGACAATGTCAAGTAAATGGACATGAACACACAAAGTTTTACTGACACAGAAGAGAGAAATACAACCCATAGAACTTGCACCACCTACAACTTGCAGGTAGCTAGTGCAATGGGCAAAACTCACTGAGTAAGTGACCCCACTGAATTCAGGAATTTGGAATGTTGGGTGAGAAGAAAACTAATTTTTTACTTTTTAGATTTTTTATTTTAATGTTTTTAATTGATTTTTATAATGCAATATGATTTTAAACACTATACTATCAAGTGAATGTTTATTTATAGTATAAAAGTTACTTTGAAAAGTATGTTTGACTTTTTAGAATTGAAATGAAAATAGTTTAAAGTGAAGTTTATATTTCAAGTACCACACATTACTTATAAGCCAGAATATATTTTACAATTTACAGTAGTCATAAGTTTTTCTTCAAAATATGGATAAAACGAAATCCTGTCTTGTTGAAACTTTTGGAATGTATTCACTTCCATGATAGTTATTAGCAGTCACTTCATCCGGAGTTACAACTACAAGGGATGCAATTCACAAATTATTTTAACTACTAACAAAATTTCGGAGGTAATACTAAAGATTGAATACTATTTTTCTAATTTGAACGGTTCAATCAAACTTTAAATGTAACAATTATTCGACTTTTAAAAATAATTTTGTTAAATTTTAAATAGTCTGATGGTTTGAAATAATTGTTGTTTATACTTACACTTCTCTAGAAACAAAAAGCACATAACTGCTTAGAGTTGTTAGCAAATATTCTCCAAATATTGAAATTTGGACATAGAATTTTCTATCCAAAACCTCATTTTTCAGGAAATTGCATTGATTACTTGGTGCTCATTTTATGTATCATTCACAATATACATAAGCACCGTTTTATAGAAATTATTTATAATTGTTAGTCTTTATCGAAAACAGATATATTTTTCATATATTACAGATAATGCTGCTGCCACAGTGAAGTTTAGAGATATAAGCAACATGCACCCCATATTTCTGCATATAGTTGTGCAGTGCCCACAGTAAACTTATTGGTTGGGGATATATTAACTCTTTGAGTGAATTCATAAAAAACTACACATTGTCAAAGTGAATAATTCCATTTAAAGCAAAATTGGTGAAAAGAGCAGAGTACAAAAATAACTGAAATGTTTACTTCTTTTCCTTTATTTCTAACATTAGCCTCAGAAGTAAATTTTTTAACTAATTTTTCATTTATGTATTCATTTATCAATTAAAAATATATTGCATGACATTTAAAAAAATGTTTACACTTAGAGGAGAAAATTCTTTAAAAGATTATTACTGAGAAATTTACATACCCATAACTGCCAAATTGCTACAGAAGATCCATAGTATATATGGATTCGATACTCAACCATTTTGAATTTCTTTAATATTATAGATAGCTAACATTTATACTTTATAAATATGAACATTCATTTTTTCAGTAAAAAGTTTTTATTTAAGATTCTTCTATATAAAATCAAATATTTTGTAATATCTGAATAAATATGAATAACTTCAGCATATTAGGTTTTTAACATAACACAGTATATATTTTAGTCTGAAATTCTTAAGAGTAAAAAATTGATAAAAATTCTCTACCATTTTTTGAGTACAGGACAACAAATCGAGTGTTATTTGGTGCTAGTTAATGTGAATGATCATTTTAAGGCAATTTTAATTGTTTTCATAAAAAACATTCACCTGTACTTCAATTTTCTTTTTCACAAGATGATTTGATTCCTCAGGATGGAAATTGTCATCATTCTATGAAAAAAGAAATGCACTGCAATTTTACCATATGAACACAATGCTGTTTAAGTAACAATGAAATGTTAAGTGTTTTCAAATAAACAATTTCTTATCATTTGTAAACTCCCTAAATGTTCATTAGACATTTCTTACAATTGTAGTTGTTCATGCACAACTTGTAATTAGAAGCTTGAAAATAACAACTCAATATTGCTAGAATTTTAATTTTATTTATATAGATAGTAGAGTAGATATATAATAAGCTAGGTGGTTAAGATCTTGAAGACTTTAGAAAATGAAACAATCTAAAATGGTTACTTGCAATTTATTCCAAGCACATTTTGTAATAGAATTGTTTTGAATTTCCATTGAAAAATATTCAGTAGGTTAGAATTTGGGGATAATCAATTTTCAAGAACAGAAGGTTCGAGTTTGTCGTTCTGAGTCATGAAATCTCAAATTCTAGTTTAGATGCATTGTTATGTAAAAAGCGGCTCTATTTATCAGAACATATATTGTATTTCCATGGCCAACAACCAAAACCTTAAATTATATTTTACAAGTTTGATATGCTTGATTAGTGATTCATGCATGAACAAAGAATCAAGTTGCTGTTGAAGTTGTCTGCGTTCTTTTTAGAGGCCAGTGTATAGAGGAGTAATAAGGGTAGAGTGCATCTCCATTCAAATGGGCATAACTGAATGTACACAAGTTATCCTTGTGATAACCTTAATCACCACTAGATTTGGCTTCGTATCCCCATAAAACTCTTATATAACTTCTCACTATTTTTATCACTTAAAATTAAAATGCGTCCGAAACAAAAGATCTAATGTTAAACGAAGGAACTCAAATGTTCAGTAGAAAATCCAGTTTGTGGATCAATATTTAGTTATTTTTGTTTTGAGTGCAATATTCATATTATATTAAATGCTGAAAAATTTTCGTTTTCGAAATTTGTAATTCTTATTACATGTACGAATAATGCTAGTTTAAGCAATAAGTTTGTAATCCATAGCTCTTATGAAAATGAAATACATAATTAGTTTTTGAATCAGAATCTGCAGTTTGAAATATAATATTAGCGATGTGAATAATTTTCATGTTTGGAGTGCAGGCTTAAATCAAAGCACTTCCATAAATATTGATTCTTGGGATGTGTATTTCTGATATCTTCATAAACTAAAATATATCCATTTTTATTTAACATAGTAAGTTTAACAGAAATCCAACTTTATTAAATCCGAAGAGCAAAACTAAATGTTTATATTTGTCTAATTGAAATTTAAAAACAAATCAGTATCAAGAATTTCACTTACCATTTCAAAAGAAAATTGTTTAAGATTCATTGTCATCAAATTTGCATATTTAATAAAGTAGCAATAAAATAAAAAATACATGTAGTTTATGAAATTTTAGTCTATTCTTCACTCTACAACTCACTTTTTGAGAGAAAACGCCAGCCGGTCCAGGAAATTTTCTTTTCTTCACTTTTGGGGTGAAACCTGGGGTAAACCTGGAATTAATAATTGCTGTTTTCTCGGTAGTAACACCTAAAATGATGTTGGGGGTACAGGACAATGCTTTGTTGGCATTTGACTTCTTGGAGAAGTTTTGACTTGATTGCATATTTTCATAAAGACCTGAGACTGAATCATTTCGAACAGAATTAAAATTTTGATTCACCAAAGGTGAACATGTTTCAGCTCGAATACTTTTCTCCTCAAATTTTGTATCAGCAGATGGATGATCTGGCTCATGATTGGTTGAAATACTTGCTGATAAAACATTTATGGAGTGGCTGGATAACTCTGCATCAGAAATATTACGAAAAGTGTCATCAAAGAAATCCTACAAGGTAATCAAATAAAAAACACTATATTCAATTTAAGATGATATGCGCTTCGAAACAAAACAATCATTTTAACAATTGGATTTAACATACGAGAAAAGACAAATTAGAAATTTTACATTGAAAACAACAAAAGCATAAATAACTTATTTTGTGTTCGGTAACATCTAGTAACTGAAACAGTTCATAAACAAGATTTTGAGTTGCACATAATCAGTAAAATAAAATCTGTCCAAAATAACAAACTGCTCAATCATGATTTAGAGAATATAAAATAAAAAACAAAAAAATACAATCGTTGAAATATTAGTCAAATGTAATAATATAAATATAAACAAGCCATACATCATCTTCAAGATCAAAAGAACCGTAGACAGTCATTGTCCATAGAAAAAATTTAAAATTGTGCTTTTTGTGATAGAAATAAAGTGAAACTTTTATTTATGTTTGTTGAGAAATAACATTCGAAATAAAAATACTCGCAATTTTTACATTTCACTTATACGAATCTTGTTTTGTTTTCAAACTTTCCCTCAAACATGAAGCGGTTACCGTTAAAATTTATTTACATTGGGTTTCTTTGATATGGTATTGGTATTTTTGTTTTTCAATTAACATCACAATGGAGTAACACAACGGGCTATTGGTGACGATCCGGGATCAATCCCAAAGGGAAAGTACCGAGGACAACACCACGTAATTTTTGATCCACGGTCAGATGACGAGGCAACACCTGAACTGATACTCCACTCTCCAAACTTCCACACCACACCAACGTGAGATTTCTTTGGAGCTCCACTTTACAAACTTCCACACCAACGTTCGAGGCCACGACAGATTTAACGTGCTCTATCCCCGGTGGTAGGACCGAATTTCGAACCATCTTATGGCAAGGTTTGTAAGTTCAATAAATCGGTCACACGATTTGTCAGCGAGCAATAAATTTCCAAAGAACCTACTATCTGATCTTCACTTATCTAGCGTAATAAAAATGAACCGTTCTAGGATTTCTTGTTGACATGCGATGAAAAATTGATCCAGTTCTTCAGCAACAAGCAGGCACATCGTTTCTCGTCAACAAAAGATCCCATTCTTCGCAGGCTTAGATTGTGTTGCTCCAGTGCTACGTTAATTAACTACTTACCTACCTCCTCACAGGCTTAGCTCCATCCTAAGAAGCCAACACTTTATGTATGGTTGTTATACACTACCTGACATTGAAAATGCAACACCCAGAAGGAGGGCGCAGAACTGGATGAAATTTACAGGGTAGACGCAGCTCACCGAGATATGTAAATGATGCAAACTGCGCAACTGTCCCGCGCACGGCGAGAGAAAAACCAGGGAAGGAACCTGCAAAAGTGGTCAGTTTCGCGCCGCTCTGTTTGCCAGGTAAATCAAGTTGCAATTTGTTTTTGTGTCTCAGAGGAAACGTCTAGTAGCGCAGAATGCCAGGACGCCGTCAATCAAGACAGTTCCAGCAAACAGACGATTTGACGAGGGGTATGGTGATTGGCCTCAGAAGGGCAGGTTGGTCCATACGTCAAATCTCAGCAGATACCCACTTACACGCGTCCACGGTGCACCGGTTGTGGCACAGATGGTTGGACCAAGGGAATGTGTCACGTTTGAGGGGTTCCGGTGCAGCCAGAGTGACGTCAGCACGCGTGGACCGACGCATCTGCCGGCAAGCATCGGCGGCCCCGCAAGCCACGTCTGTCGCCCTTTTGCAGCATGTGCAGGACACCCTTGATGCTCCCATATCGTCAAGGACCATGAACCGCCGATTGATCGCTGGCGGCCTGCACTCATGGCGCCCGTTGAGACGACTACCATTGACCCAACAGCACAGGCGTCTCCGTTTGCAATGGTGTCTGGATAGAGCCACGTGGACGACGGAATGGCACAGGGTGGTGTTCTCAGACGAGTCACGCTTCTGTTTTAGCAATGACAGTGGCCGTGTACGAGTCTGGCGCCGACGTGGTGACAGGGCCAATCCGGCCGCATCTGTGGAACGCCATACCGCGAGACAACGCGGTATAATGGTTTGGGGCGCCATCGCCTACGATAGCAGGTCACCTCTGGTCCGTATTCAGGGCACTATGACGGCCCAACGATACGTGGATGACGTGCTGCAGCCGGTGACACTACCTTTCCTTCAGGTGGTGCCCAATGCCATTTTCCAGCAGGATAACGCCCGGCCGCGCACGGCACGCATCAGCCAACATGCCCTGCAAGGTACCCAGGTGCTTCCCTGGCCAGCTGTCTCCCCTGATCTCTCACCTATTGAACATTTATGGGACGTCGCTTGCATGCTTTGCCACCGGCACGTTCAGAAGACGAACTCTGGCAAATGGTTGACAGGGAATGGGCAGCCATCCCTCAGGACACCATCCGCACGCTCATTGCGTCTGTACCTAGACGTGTTGCTTCCTGTATCGCCGCTCGCGGTGGTCTTACAACCTACTGATCAGACGTTCTTGCTGCTCAGTGGCAAGGTGTATAATGTTGCAATAAAGATCACTTATTGCTCGTTGCTGTCTCTCTGTTTGCCAAATTTCATCACTTTCTGCCAACTCCTTCTTGTTGTTGCATTTTCAATGTCAGGCAGTGTATATATGATTATTTTGATCACTACGAATTTCTTCCTAAAAGCCAAATATTTATGACTGAGTACTACACTTGTCAACTTAAATGTGTGCAGAATACGTTGATTCACAAACAGCCAACACTGGTGAACACAAAATGTAAGGTTCTTGCCCAGACAATGCTGAAACATATACAAGCGAAAGTTACCCACAATTTGACTATCCCTTTAGAATGGGAACTATTGCGTCATCAACCTTATTTTTTCGACATTCCTCCAAGTGAGTATCGGGCCGCGGTGGCCCGGTTGGAAGAGTAACGGACTTGCAACCGAAGGGTTGCGAGTTCGAATCCAGCCAAACACCGTCGTGTACAAAGGGGGCTGGTGCACGTTAAATCTGTCGTGGCCTCAAATGTCCTCACGTTGGCGTGGAAGTTTGGAGAGTGGGGTGCCAGCTCAGGTGTTGCCTCGTCATCTGACCGTGGTTTGTCCTCGGCTCTTTCCCTTTGGGGTTGATCCCGGACCGTCACCAATAGCCCGTTGTGTTGCTCCAGTGTGACGTTAATTGAAATACCCCCTCCCAAGTGAGTATCGCCTTTTCCTTGTTACGTGGTGCTATCTCCGGATTTTTCCCTTCGGGTTTGGGGCCGCGGTGGCCCGGTTGGAGGAGGAGGAGGAGGAGGAGGAGGAGTATTTCAATTAACGTCACACTGGAGCAACACAATGGGCTATTGGTGACGGTCCGGGATCAATCCCAAAGGGAAAGATCCGAGGACAACACCACGTAATTTTGAACCACGGTCAGATGACGAGGCAACACCTGAGCTGGCACCCCACTCTCCAAACTTCCACACCACGCCAACGTGAGGACATTTGAGGCCACGACAGATTTAACGTGCACCAGCCCCCTTTGTACACGACGGTGTTTGGCTGGATTCGAACTCGCAACCCTTCGGTTGCTAGTTCGTTACTCTTCCAACCGGGCCACCGCGGCCCGGCCCGGTTGGAAGAGTAACGGACTAGCAACCGAAGGGTTGCGAGTTCGAATCCAGCCAAACACCGTCGTGTACAAAGGGGGCTGGTGCACGTTAAATCTGTCGTGGCCTCAAATGTCCTCACGTTGGCGTGGTGTGGAAGTTTGGAGAGTGGGGTGCCAGCTCAGGTGTTGCCTCGTCATCTGACCATGGTTCAAAATTACGTGGTGTTGTCCTCGGATCTTTCCCTTTGGGATTGATCCCGGACCGTCACCAATAGCCCATTGTGTAGCTCTAGTGTGACGTTAATGGAAATACCCCCCCCCCCTTCGGGTTTGATCCCGGACCGTCGCCAATAGCCTTTTGTTTTGCTCCAGTGCAACGTTAATTAAATACTTACCTATCTACCGTCGCCAATAGCCCGTGTGTAGCTCCAATGTGACGTTAATTAAATATCTAGCTACCTAAAATATCTGATCTTCGATTTTATCTACCTTTTCGGTAGGTAGGTATTTTAATTAACGTCACACTGGATCAAAAGAATGGGCTATTGGTGGGGATATCATTGCATGAATATTGCGTGTAATTCTCTGGAAACTCCGTTTAGCAGGTGGAAAGACGAAAGAGACGTATTACGTCAAGCATGTCCAACGGATTATTGACTATGGCCAAAAAAGAAATTAAAAAGAGCGGTAAGTCGTTCAATATTAGTTCTCAAGTATTGGTTTACTCAGTATAAATGGCTACGCAGTAGTATAACCTTAAAAAGATTATTTTGTTGGTCGTACTTGCTTTTTAGTAATAAACATTCTGTTTGGAATAAAGACGGATTCGCAGACTTTTAACATAACACGAGCACTCCACAGGCACGATGATTGTTGATATATGGTTGCTTGGGTTTGAATGCGCAAGAACCATGTTTGGCCATGCTGGACCAAATGCAAAATAGACAACATCAATGAACTTACGCAAGGAAAATTTTACCGATGCAGAAGGGTAAGTTAAAGGAATCGAACTTGAGCCACTTACATCTCGCGGGTTGATAGCGCAGTGGGCAAATTGAGCCACAGGGATCCTCCAGGACATATGGTAACCCTAGTCTGAATATAGAAAACCAATTTCGAAGGGTGCCTGTTTCAAGATTCCATATCTGTATTTTGAACTTTAGTGCCAAATGAAGCAATAAGGATTGGTGACCCGCCCGTTTGGTCCTATGCTTTGAACAGTATAGATGTAAAGGACTATTGATGAGATTTATGAAGTGATTTATTTGTCTTGGAAGCGGTAGATTGGAGAACTAAATGGGGGAAATTTGAAGAGTGGAAACCAAACAAGAGCTGTAACATATCCTTACCATAATTGGGGCATGCACGGCCTTATACGTTCCCAAAATCGATATCAGTAGAGACGAATGAAATACCTTTTCCTTAGGTAGCTGAATTTACGTAGCGCTGGAGCAGGTACTTTTTAGGAATGTTTGAATCAAGTTCCTGAAATAATTATAAAAAAATATGGTTTTAATCGTCAGAATCAATATCCTAGGATCCTGACGCTAATCCCGATGAGATTCAACTCCACTCAATTTTAAAACTCATGTTTTTTCTGAGGGATTTTCAATTTAACCAAACCAGACGATCTGATTTTATTTCTGCTGTCCAAATCCAATAGCCATTGGGTTGCTCCAGTGGGTGGTTACCTTAAAATGCAGTTTTTTTGTTAATCGTTTAATCTAATTGGTGTTCCAATCTCAACTATCATATTCATCAATTCAAAATTCCTTTGAAATTTTTAGTGGCGAAATGCTGAAATAATAACTGAGAAACAGTCACTTTCAGAATACATACAGAAAATATGTATTACCAGAAACATTACCGCCACCTATATTTAGATTGGCAGAAAATGAGTCTCATAGGCTCAATGATTTTTCAGTTTCTTTTCTTAAAGGGATACTTTTTCCAATTTGCTTATATATCTTCACATCCTGCACCCCTCAGAGGCATGAAACAGAAGGGATAATGGATAAATTATTTTAAAATTTGTCATCTGACATTTAATTTTTAATGCCTTGATTTTTTGAGATTATGAAATTCAATTTAATTAAACTATATCTACAGAAGAAACCAGTCAACAAAGACAAAAATCAATTATCATTTGCAGATATTTAATTACCATTTTGTCTAATAATTAAGTTTTACCTGTATTCTTTTTATTGCACTTGGTTTCTATCCAAGGTGACAATTCAGATTAATTTTCTAACTAAATCAAATGCAATCACAAAACAAAGTGGGATAATATTGGATCATCTTATGGGTGATGCATTTTTTGTATTGGTTAAAATTAATAATTCAATGTTTTACATTTATTACATAATTGTACACAGATTATGTTTTATTAGAATTTGCAATGTTGTAAATAATTTTGTTTGTTTAATTTTACACTCATGAATTTAAGTGAAAAATAAACATAATGGTTATCTGCATTACAAACTACTTGAAAATCAAACCATCAGAGCTGTATTGTGAACACCTGACACAGGAAAAGCAAGCTTTAGATGAAAAAAAGCAGGCACTAACAGAAAGAGTGTTTTTTCATTATGACAATGGGCACAAGGATGAAAAATGCTGAAAAAATTAAGACAATTTGAATAGGAAATTATGATTCACCCACCGTACTCTCCTGATCTGGCCATCAGATTACCATCTTTTCCAAAGCCTTTAAAATCACCTTAATGGAAATTTTTTGAATTCAGAATAAGTCCAAAAGAACTTGACCCAGTCTTTTAATTAATACACAAGAGCTTCTATCGACAGGTATTGAAAATTTAAATTATGATGGGAAGTTGTAAGCAACTGTGGTAAATATATTTTAGATTAAAGTTGAATGTGTTCTTTTGCATTACTTTAAAAACCACATTACATTTTGGGTGGCTCAATAAAAAAAATTCTGTATGTTCCTTTAGAATTCCAAGAGTCTTGCCAACTTTTGAATACTCTATTCATTAGAAAGTGTATTCTAAAGTTGGGGGCAAGCAAGCTACTATTCAATGAATAGTATAAACAAAAGTTGACAAGATCAGGGATGCAAAAACTGTCACAAAATTTTCTTGCAACAGCATGACAGAATAAGTATAATTAGTTATTTCTTAATAGAATGTTGAATAATTACTGCAAATGAAAATTTGCTTGAAAATATTTATTACATTAATTTTTCAGCATAAAATTAATCCATCAGATAATTAGAAACATTATTTGCGTTCATTTGTTTCAAAGTTTGCATTTCTTGATAAAATAAAATCTGATGCAATTTTGAAAACTATTTAATCAGTAGAATATGGTCATTACTATCCACAACTTGTATTCATTTAATGGGCAGCTTCTTAATTTCAGATGCATAAAAAGTTAATCGTTTATGAACATTGTTTTCAAACTTGTAGAGAATAGTGTCTAAAATGAGCTATGAATTTTCACTGAAGATAAAAAAAAATGTGTATTTGATATGCATTTGGTCTTTTTGACAGTTTAAATACTATTTTCACACACTGTAATTAATACCTAATCTTTAATTGATTCCAAAATAATTTAAATAAGGAAATGCCTATATAATCACCGGAATACAAGAACTATTAACTCAATTTGTTATTTTCTGAAATAAAGAGAAAAAGGTTTCCACAATCCTACTTTCATATATATCTATATTTTCCATAAGATAGATTACAATACAGAGCTTAAGTAGTAAAAAAGTAGCTTAGACCTTGCATGAAATTCTGTATATCAGCTTTACTAATTTATATAACTCAAAGTACACCATTTTTTGAGTTACCTAGTTCTTGCATTCAATATTTAAAAAGTTAAGAAAGGATTATGGAAACTTCCATAGGATTAAATGATAAACAGGGAGCAACATAATTTTGTGAGGGTTGAATATTTGAAAGTTAGTGCCTACCCAGAAAATGTTTAAAATAATTCTTTAATAACAATACAAATCAGTCTAATTTTTTTAATAACGAGTTAACAAAATATACATGTGCAAACATGTTAAGAATTTTTATAAATAAGAGTATGAAGGAATGAAAGGAATTTACAAACAAGTGACATTATTTTGAATTCAAGACTAGGTCAGATCTAAATTATGAAAATAGATTTTTAAACAAATAAGTTAAAACTATCAATTTTTAAAAGTCAGGATAAGGATTGACAAGATTGAGCTGCATATTCCGTGCCAATAAGGCCTCTACATAAAAGACTGAATTCAGTAACTGTTTCTCTTAATCTTCTCTTATTCGTTCTTTCCCTGAAAGAGAAAGCGACACTGATAAACTTAAAAACATGAAAGGTAAGTACAAGGCTGCCACAGCCAAAGCACTTGTGTAGTAGCATAAATTTTAAAAACAGCAGCAAACAAAATGTGCTAATTAAGTATGAAACAAACATTGAAGATCTTGCCAAGGTTTTTATGATAATGTAACCAGATTCCAATGTTTTTCTTTTCATGGCTACCACGGCCTGGTGCCGAAACTGGTTCCATCAAAAGTTTTCTTCTCTAAAGAAAAATCCAAAAAATATTCTTTTCACCTGATATTAGTTAAAAAAAGGGGACTAAATTTGCATTACATTTGGTGAATTTTCAAAAGTTACCGAAAGTTTGAAATTAGTAACTTTTGAGAAGATTTTATTTAAAAACATACCTCTAGCCATGGGTGCCCACAGGGGGGATCATGGCGCAAGTTGTGCCATCAGAATTTTTTCAGGGCGTTTTTTTCGAATTTTAGGGTGGAAATTTTTCGGGCAAAAAATTATTTAATAAGAAACCTTTTTATTGTTATATATATTTTTTTTTTCATATGTAATTAGACTATCTCTGAATTTGTTTAAAAGACTACTGTTTCCTGCTATGACAATTCAACTATAGGAAGTTATTCCATAATTTTTTATTGAGCAACGCTTAGTTGGCAGCGCTGATACCCTGCCCATTTATAAACATATGTCATCTTGAGGGTTTTCCGTCCATTGCCGTTACGCCATGTGGATCGCTAATAGTCCCATAGACCAGATAAAGTTAAGTCACCAGTTGAATGCAGGTAGCCGTCTAGTTGTGTACGTTTTGTGTTGTCTGTCTCGGAGAAGGAAAGAAATTTTAGTTCAGTGCCGTTCAAATCCTGAAGACGTCATTGAAGATTTAGAAATATAACCCTCTTCATCAAGTATGTTCCAAGGCGTGGATTTTGAAAACCTTGATGAAAATGTAAGTCAGGAAGAAATTGTTGATGAAACTGAATTAGGACACGGAGAGGTAGAATCATGTAACAATCCTTCTGAAAGACCTTCAGTTTCCATTCAACAAGAGGAAACTCTAACAAATGAAGGTTCTCCTGATGATAGATTGAAAAATCCAATAGATCCAGCATCAAACTGTCAGCTGAGGAAATAAAGCACTATATTTGGAAAATCAAGATTTGTCTTTTGTCACTTTCCTTCAACAGGTGGAAGAAAATTCAACCCATCATGGAAGAATGTTTTACCAAATAAAAGTGCAGAAGTTAGAAAATGGCTGATATATAGCCAAGAAAAAGATGCTGTATTTTGCTTGCCATGTACTGTTTTCCCTCCCATGTGAACAGTTAATATGGGGAACAACTGTCTATAGAGAATGGACAGAGCATAGGGGGACCGGGATATTGTGCTCCATGAAAAATCTAAAATCCACTTATCCGCACAAATTGCAAGGATCCAATGGATCTCTCAAAAAAGGATTGATTCACGTTTAGCTGAACAATCAGATCAGTTAGCCCATCACAATCGAAAGGTGCTCTCTGTTGTCGATATTTAAGTGAAGAAATGCTTGGATTTCATGGAAAGGATGTAGCAAAAGGAAAATTCATAGATCTTTTCAGGCTATTGAGTAAATATAGTCCTGATGCTAGGGTATACCCTGAAAAAATTGATAAAGCTAGAACTGAGAAAGGAAAGCTGGGGTCTAATTTCTTGTGTTATCAAAACGTTTATGATGTAATTAACATAATGAGTGACATTGTTGCTTGAAAAATCATAGATAGTATAAAAACGAGTAACATTTATTCTATTATTCTAGACTCAACTCAAGACATTAGTAAACAAGAATGTTCAACATTAGTGGTTCTTTATTGAGCATACTGACCCGCATGGTGCCCCAAACGAAAATGTCAAACCTGAAGAGCCGCTCATTAAAGTTTTCACTAGTGGAGATACCACAGGCCAAAATCTTTTTAAAGAAATAATGAAGTGCCTAAATTTACTTGGTCTTGATCCAAGTGGAATTGTTGGTCAAAGCATGGATGGGGCTGGTAATGTGAGAGGAAAATTCAATGGTGTAAAAGTGCTAATCCAGAGAGAATGTCACAAAGCGCTCTATATATGGTGTTCTTCGCACAGATTTGTGTTAGTTGTGGAAAAATCTATGGACATATGCCCCCAGATGAAAAATCTATTTTCTCTTTTAGAGGAATTATGTCTTCATGTCACGTCATACAAGGCATGATATTTTTACTACAAACTTGGACAAAGGTCCAATCAAAATAAGGAGACTGAAAAGAGTGCAAACTACAAGATGGTCAAGCAGAAATGATGCACTGCAAATAGTTGTCATCTGCTATGACACAATAAAGGAGACGTTGCATAGTTTGTCCATTGACAAAAAGCTGCTAATGATTCAAAGGCACTGGCAACTGGCTTGTGGAAACAAATTACCGATTTTGAAAACATTAGCTATATGGTTATATGATTAACTGGATTTGAGGGGGCGATAAAGATAAATTTTGGGGGGATTTGCGCCATTGGGCTTGAGGGGGATGGGCACTCCTGCGTCTAGCCAACAAGGTTGAAAAAGAGTAGCAAACAGTAACCTGTGGCAGTCCTGTAAGTATTTATTATGTGTGTAATTCATTCATTAAGTTAAAATTAACCAATAATTAATTGGTCTAATAGTGGTGACTTCTGGAGTGAGGTTCCAGGTATGAATCTGGGGTGTGGCATGGATGTTTGTACACCCTGAATGAATGTCTAGCCTCTCTAAAAACGGGCTGTGCATTGGATGCATGGTAAGAATATTAGGTGTAACATGAACCCACCCCTCAAAGTACACCAAAGTAACACCTTTAAAATAGGAGATTTCTGACATGGGGCATTTTCTTATAAATGATTTCTACATCTGATATTTTTTTCAGATTTTAGAGTTTTTACTAAAAGCTTAACCTTAAAGCCATATTACACAGAAGTTCCTACAAAACAGACTTCTTATATTCTCAAGCAGAGAAATTATGTTCCAGCATTCATGGTACTAAAAGAACTTTCAAATTTTATATGAACTGCTCACAATTTTTTACTTACTTTATTATTAACTTTACAAAATTTTCTTTCTGGCACTGTGAAACTCTATAAGATGGAAAGCCTTCTTGCAGAGTAAAAGGAACTAACCAACGACACAAATTGTCAAAGTATTTCTTATTAAGGGCCATGAGTATATCTGGCATGAAATCCACAACTGTTCTGGGAGAATCACCACCAATCACCTAAAAAGCAGAAGAAATAGAAAACAGGTCTTTTCTATGTGTGTGAAACAAGATTAAAAAAATAGTTTTCTACAAATGTCTTGTTTCCTTTGGTCATTATCCAGACAAAAACACTGGGTTTTGACAGATACTTGTCTAACAGTATGTTTGCTTAATTAATGATAGATAAAATTGAAGAGGTAGTAAGTCTTTGCCTAATAGATACCTTTGAGTTAAACAAATATTTTAACCAAATTAGCTGATTATATATTTTTACTTTGCAATAGCGAGAATATCTTGTTCCTGTTTTAATCAAAATTGATTCACATTCAAGAAAAAATTTATTCGTACAATTGTACTATTTTAGACTCGATTTTGTATCAAAATACTACCTCTTTGTGTAAGTCCTTCCATATTGATTTCCATGAGTGAAACTTTCAAATAGTATTTTTCATCACTTAAATTGCTTTAAACTTAGAGCATTTAATTGTACCTTAAAATTTCATGGGTTGTTATATTTACACACAGATAATACTACTATATTTAGGCTTCAATACTCAAGGACAAAAATACTCATTTTAGTATTCCTGTCATTTTTATTAGTTTCTTGTTTTTCCATTTCTTTTACACACACTGATTTTTTATACAATTATAACACTCTTCAGAATTTTATCTGCTGTCCAAATTTTGCATTTTTTATAGAAACAATAAACATCAGTCTTTATTTTAACATTTGAGTCAAATACAAACCTTTAGAGTTTGCATTACCAACAATTCTCCTTGGCTATTAACAACATTAAGCATATTTGGGGTTTCTCTGCTGTGACTTATAAACTCTGTCTGAAACAAAACAGAAAGTAATGTAACATGTCACATATAGATGGATTTGAAATATCCAATGGTTTCCAAACATTATTCAAGAAATAAAATTCAATCAATAAAATCAATAAAATCACTAAGCAATTTATTTTTCATAGCAGCACAAAATAAGATAAGTATTTTTATTGTCCTATAGATAAGAATCAATTTTTCTATTTGTTTCACTATCCTTCAAATATATAACCTTAAATTAAAACGATTTCTCACGATAGTTTGATTTACATACCAAAAATTCAATATAATATTTACATGATACTACATGTATGTATATAGTTGCAAATTCAAGAATTCAATATATATATCTAGGCTGACCATACATACTGCTTTTTTCTCTCATTTTCCTGCTGCCTCATTGTTATAATAAAAACGTCAATTTTGTCCCGTTTTCAATGAAATACACTACCTGACATTGAAAATGCAACACCAAGAAGGAGTTGGCAGAAAGTGATGAAATTTGGCAAACAGAGAGAGACAGCAACGAGCAATAAATGATCTTTATTGCAACATTATACACCTTGCCACTGAGCAGCAAGAACGTCTGATCAGTAGGTTGTAAGACCACCACGAGCGGCGATACAGGCAGCAACACGTCTAGGTACAGACGCAATGAGCATGCGGATGGTGTCCTGAGGGATGGCTGCCCATTCCCTGTCAACCATTTGCCAGAGTTCGTCTTCTGAACATGCCAGCGGCAACGCATGCAAGCGACGTCCAATGACGTCCCATAAATGTTCGATAGGTGAGAGATCAGGGGAGACAGCTGGCCAGGGAATCACCTGGGTACCTTGCAGGGCATGTTGGCTGATGCGTGCCGTGTGTGGCCGGGCGTTATCCTGCTGGAAAATGGCATTGGGCACCCCCTAAAGGAAAGGTAGTGTCACCGGCTGCAGCACGTCATCCACGTATCGTTGGGCCGTCATAGTGCCCTGAATACGGACCAGAGGTGACCTGCTATCGTAGGCGATGGCGCTCCATACCATTATACCGCGTTGTCTCGCGGTATGGTATTCCACAGATGCGGCCGGATTGGCCCTGTCATCACGTCGGCGCCAGACGCGTACACGGTGACTGTCATTGCTAAAACAGAAGCGTGACTCGTCTGAGAACACCCCCCTGTGCCATTCCGTCGTCCACGTGGCTCTATCCAGACACCATTGCAAACGGAGACGTCTGTGCTGTTGGGTCAATGGTAGTCGTCTCAACGGGCGCCATGAATGCAAGCCAGCAGTGATCAATCGGCGGTTCATGGGTCCTTGACGATATGGGAGCATGAAGGGTGTCCTGCACATGCTGCAAAAGGACGACAGACGTGGCTTGCGGGGCCGCCGATGCTCGCCGGCAGATGCGTTGGTCCACACGTGCTGACGTCACTCTGGCTGCACCGGAACCCCTCAAACGTGCCAGATTCCCTTGGTCCAACCATCTGTGCCACAACCGCTGCACCGTGGACGCGTGTAGGTGGGTATCTGCTGAGATTTGACGTATGGACCAACCTGCCCTTCTGAGGCCAATCACCATGCCCCTGGTGAAGTCGTCTGTTTGCTGGAACTGTCTTGATTGGCGGCGTCCTGGTATTCTCCACTACTAGACGTTTCCTCTGAGACACAAAAACAAATTGCAACTTGATTTACCTGGCAAACAGAGCGGCGCGAAACTGACCACTTTTGCAGGTTCCTTCCCTGGTTTTTCACTCGCCGTGCGCGGGACAGCTGCGCAGTTTGCATCATTTACATATCTCGGTGAGCTGCGTCTACCCTGTAAATTTCATCGTTCTGTGCACTCCTTCTGGGTGTTGCATTTTCAAGGTCAGGTAGTGTATTTTAATATTAGTCAATCATAAATTATTATTAATAACCTATAATCGTACATCAATATCCCTCCAATGGATACCAGTAATTTGTATAACTCGATTTGCATAACTCGATACTATGTATAAATATCTCCAGTGATATATTTAGAAAAATAAATACATGTTGACAACATTTGTGCATCTCAGACGGTGTATATTCTGCTGTAGCTGCAGTTTTTGTTTACATTGTATGATAACCGATGGCTTTGTAATACAATGCTGGAGGTTTAAATTTCAAATTTTTTAAAGTTTTAAAACTTAAGTCTCCTTGCAATGCCAGAGGTCAAACTGCGGTTTTAATAACAATCCCCAGGTAGAATTTACTTACGTTCAAGAATACAGAATATTACACAACCCCATCTCATTTTTATCAATTCAATGTCACATTTTGTCTCAAGGAAATATAGTCAACCTATGTTCAGTTGCGCAAAACAAACAAACCATCCCCGTTAATTTCGAGCACTATTCATAGTAGAGTAAATTCAAAGATATCTTTCAATAGGGAATAACGTCCTCTAATTCAAATGCAAAAAAATTGCGTTAGGGGCTGTCTTCATATCAAATTTTACACAAACAAAATTTCTAATGGAAACACCATGTTTTGATGCCTTAATCAGATTTGGCATCATTAAATTAGTCTAAATATGAAATTTCATGACTACTAACTTTATATCAGGAGATATTCAATTCTAAAGTTGCTATCAATTTCAGGGATCAACTCCACATTGAAAATCGCTATTCGTAGGTCAAGATTAATTGTAGTTATAGTTACTGGAATTTCAAATTTGAACCCTATTTCAAATGTATTTGTCAGCACATGCAAACGATCCAACATTTACATTTATTATGCAAGTGAAAACGATTGGAGAATTACATGTGCAAATGATCCGAGAATTATTATCCGAGTTTTGTTAGACGTTTCTTAAACTTTTGGTTGCCTCCTAAAATAGCAATAATGGGGAAAATTTAATGCAACTCAAAAACTAACGATTGGAATGAGCTGAAATTTTGCATGGTCATATTAGAAGTCTTGAATCGATTCCCATCAAAATTTAGTAAGGTTCCAATTCATAATTTTTTGAAACATTAATTTAATAATTATTGTATACTAAAAACTATTTTTAAAATAAAATATTAGGTGGATTTTGTTTGGGTTGTTTAACCGTAACATTATACAAAATATCAGTGCTATAGAAATATTATTTACGAGGGTATCCATTAAAATCTAAGGAACTGATTTAACATTAGGAGCTCCAATTTTTCTGTACTCCTAACTTCAAAACGGTAAGACCTAATGACATAAAATTTGGTATCTGAAGTTAAATTTTGATATAGATTCGAAATATTGTCGAAATAGGGGGTTACCATAGGAAATTATGAAGTTGGTGCTCAATTTAATGATGGTCCCTTATGCAAATTTTATGAATTTGAATTTATTAAAGACATTAGTTCCTGTCAAACGATATCTTTGAATTTTCTCTACTGTTAAAATTGCTCCAATGAGGAAGGGGTCATTCGTTTTCCCCCCCTGCGACTGTACACCTCAAACTAGGAAATAGTCATAATTTATTCAGCAAAAAATTATTCATACAACATATGCTATGAAGATTGTTAAAAATTATCTGAACAAAATAATGGAAAGTAATTTGTTTTAGTAAGGATTGCGCTACATACATCAAAAGAGCAAAACATGCAAAATCAAATTGAGATATATGTTTGCACAGCTACATGATCAAGGAAAAAGTATTCTTTTCTTATTTTCTTCTAAATATACTTCTTTGGAAATACAATACATTTACTTTATCAGTATTTAAAATGTGTAAAATGGTAGATCAAGATAAGTATTTTGATCAATGTGGTCAAAGTATATAACATTTTATCTAATACAGACCAGCTTGGCTCAGAAAATTTAAAAAAATGTGCATGTGCATACCAACCAACTGATTTCTATTTCCATCCGGAAAAGCTGTAATATTGTTCCTGGATGGATTGCTATGATGTGGCAGCAAATGGAGAATTTGGTATGATTTCAAGTGATGAATTTTGCGTTACTTGAAAGTTTCTCATTGAAAAGTCTAGAAGATGTTTTCTCCATCCAGTAGTCGTTTTCCCCCAAATCATGAAGAGTTGGCAGGTATGCATGTGAGTTATGAATTTTTTGGAATGCTCATGTTAACTGATCAAGTTATGTTTTGGAACACATGCCAAAATTTTGCCACCCATGGTAAACTACATGCTTAAAAATTATACATCTAAAATGTAATAAGTAAATTTGTATTGAAATTAAATCATCTAACAGAAACAAAAGAAAAGTATAAATGAATCAAAAGAATACTTACTAGGAAACCAGATGCAGCTCTCACAGTTGGTTTCTCTGGCAAATTTAATGCAGCTATACCAAATTGGAATAACACCAGTGGATTAATGGATTCATCTTTAAAAAATATACTTGCTCTCTTTATGATTTGCTCTAATACTTGTAAGAAAGCTTCAATCACAGTTGTGCTTTCCCTAATGTCTTTCATAGAGATCTGAATGGTGTGATTACATATTTCAGAAAAAAATTTAGTCAGTGCTTGCTTCTGCTCAGAATCGTCCACAAACAGTATCAGAAGTTGTTTAGTCATGTCCAATACATATGGATGGGGACTTCCTTTGTATAAGTGCAGCAGCAAATTCAACATATCAGGCAAAAACACCTTGCACGAATCAGACAGCATTGAAACAGCTCGCTTTAGAGCATCACAAAGTGCCTGGAAAAATAAAACATTCATAATCAATTCCATTGAAAATGCAAAAACACTGAGGCTTTACACTGAAATTCAGAAATTAATTCAATAAAATAGACATACAAATAAAAAACAATGTAGCAGAATCCCTGTGTTTTCTTCTCTCCTCCCTAAAATGGAGCGAGGAACTATTTATCAGTTGGGTTCAAGGACCCCAATTCGTGCTCTCTTCTGTGCATGTGCCCTGTTTGTTTTTCTGTTCGGTTAAAAGGTGAATGCATAGTCGTTCTGTAGTCCGTTTGGAGATTATACATGTTTCGTTTCTTGCCTGTCAATAAATGTTATGTCTCGTCCTGAGATTTGATTTTGATTTTATATAGCTGACTAGTTAAGTTGCTATATAAACTGGGTCCCAACTTAGCAGCCTGAACTCATGCCTGATGATTAGTGAATTCGTTGACTGTTAACAAAACGTTGCTGCCTTAGTATCGTTTGCGAATTCATGGCGTTTTTAGGAAAAGCGTTGAAAACGGACTTGAAAGTTCTTGCGGAAGAACTAGGAGAGATTGTCAATCCTGATGAAAAAATAATTTATTTGCGCAACACAATACTCAAAAGTGTGAACTATGATGATGATTTCATTAAAGAACTGGTAACTATAATTAATGACAGAAAGGACAAAGAAAACCAGAAAGAACAACAACGGATACAAGAAAAAGAAAAGGACAGAGCATCCGAATTGGAAAAGGAAGAAAAGGACAGAGCCTATGAATTAGAAAAGCTGAAGTTGGAGGCATCTCTAGACTCGTTCGCAGGAAAAAGATGGAAGCTCCGAGTTTGAAAGAAATACGAAATATGATTTACAGCATTTGTTGCCGAAGTTTCATCCGTATGAAGATGATGCGAGTTCATTTTTAACTTTATTTGAAAGACAACTCAAATTTTTGAATATTTCCAAGGACATTTGGGTCACTCAGTTAATTGGAGTGTTACCATCCGAAATTGCTAGTTTAATCGCAAGAGAACCTGAAAAGAATCTGGAAATTACGATTACATTAAATCACTGTTGTTATGAAGATTCAAATTAACCCAAGAAAGATTCAGGCAACTATTTTGCAAGCATCAAAAATCCCCTGACAAAACTTGGAAAGATTTCTGTTTTGAACTCAACAACTTCTTTGAAGGATGGATTTCGGGTCTCAACATCGAAACCTTTGAACAACTGAAAGATTTGATGGTTACAGATCAGATAAAGAAGAAAACACCGATTGAATGCAAAGACCCCTTTTTGGACGAGTGGGAAACATCACATCAGCTGTGGAACTAGCTGACAAATTAGATAATTATGATGCTGTAAGGAAACATACCACACACACACACACACACACAAAGAAATGCCCTTGGATGCCAGAAGAAAGAAATTTCCTGGAAAACCGCAAATTTTCAAGCAAAACGAAAACAAAACTGACAGAGGAAACACAATTTTTTAAGAAGATCCTAGACCTCCTCTTAAGTGTTATGGATGTGGAACTCCTGGTTTCATCAGATCCTGATGTCCAAAGTGCATTCAAGCAAAATCGGAACCAGAAACATTCAATGCTGCTCAGATATTTTCCAATTTGGTGTGATGGAATGCTAGCAACTCTAGATGCTACAATCAATGGATTAAATGGAATGGCATGTGTGGATACCGTTGCCAGCAGATCGATTGCAGGTGAGATTTTATATCATAAATTGAACAAACAAGGGACTGTGTTTCAAACAACAAATCTTAAAATGGTACTAGCTGATGGATCTAAATCCAGCATTGATGTCTCAACCACAGATGTGCAAATTAGCATTCAAGGGAAGACGTTCCAATTGAATTTAGTTGTTTTACCAAAATCCAAAGGAAATCGAACTCTTTTAGGTATGGACTTTTTACAAACTGCTGGGATAGTATTGGATATCAAAAACAAAAATTGGTTTTATGAAGATAATCCTAGTAATAAATCGTTTTGTTGAAAAGGAAATATCAAAATCGAAAGTAGTCGAGACAAACATAAGTGGAAACAATGACATAAAAGTAAATTTCTTGTCATTACGTGAAAACAAAGGACTTGAATTAAACAATGATCATTGTGAGAAATATTCTCTATTACAAGACTATGAGGACGTTTTTCATCCAGGGGAGGATCTACTCCTTATATTGAACACCGAATAAATACCGAGAATAATGCCCCTGTTGCTGTTCCTCCTTATCGCATATCTCCAGCAAGGAAAGAAATCTTAAGTAAAGAATTAGATAAACTATTGGAGGCTGGAATTATCAAGGAACGCAGGTCTCCTTTGGCTGCTCCCAGTCTCAATTCTGAAACCGAATGGTGATGTTCGTTTGTGCATTGACTATAGACAATTAAATGTGATTACAAAAGCTGACAGTTATCTGCTTCCAAGAATAGAGGATCTACTCCATAATGTCAAACCTACTTCCTATATGTCTACCATTGACCTGCGTTCGAGATATTACCAGGTGAATGTTTGTCCTCCAGATAATGACAAAACTGTCTTTGTGACTCATAGAGGAACTTTTCGTTTCATTCACATGCCGTTTGGATTGCGGAATGCTCCCGCGACTTTCCAGAGATTTATGGATCGATTTAGAAACGGAATGCCTGATGTAAAGACTCTGGTTGGTTTACTTAGATGATATCGTAGTATTGTCTTCAACATTTGAAGATCACCTAAATGATCTTAAAGCAGTATTTGAAACTTTCATTATTTAATCTTCGTGCTAATCGTGACAAGTGCAACTTTGCTTGTTCAAAAGTGAAATACTTGGGTCATTGGATTACGAGTTCTGGTATTACCGTAGACCCTGGAAAGGTGGATGCTATTGTGAAAATGGCTATACCAAGGACTGTAAAACAGCTAAAGTCATTCTTGCAGACATGTTCTTGGTACAGGAAATTCATCCCAGAATTTTCTGTTATTTCTCGTCCTTTAACTAACCTGACAAAAAAGAATGTTCAGTGGAAGTGGGAGAAAGAGGAACAAAGTGCATTTGAAGATCTCAAGAGTCGTTTGATCACAGCTCCCATTTTAAAACAAGTGGATGAAGACCAGCTCTTCATCATCAGAACCGATGTCAGTGCTTATGCTATCGGTGCAGTACTCTTACAAGGAGGAGGATTTGATGAACACCCCATTGAGTATGCAGTCGCTTGCTGTCCTATGCGGAGAGCAATTACTCCACCACTGAGCGTGAAGCTTTGGCAGTGATATGGGCATTAAGCAAGTTTCGTGGATACATTGAAGGTTCGAACGTGACTGTTGCTTCTGACCACCAGCCACTAAAATGGTTACTGAGCTTAATCACCTTCAGGTAGATTAGCACGATGGGCACTTTAATTTCAATTGTACAACATGAAAATAGACTATATCCCTGGAAAATGTAATATAATTGCAGACATGCTGTCTCGCCCTTCATGAAACGAAAACACCTGTGAAATCTGTGCAGTGATTATCTTCCTGCTAGACAATCTAATGATTTGCGAAGTGAACAATTGAAAGATGATGACCTACGAAAAATAATTGATTGTTTTGAAGATGCGTCATGTGAAAGTACTGATTTTGCTAGATGGACAAGTCGAGGATATTTCCTTAACCAAGGAGTGCTATATAGATACTCACGAGATAGTGATTCCGAGGAAGCACAATGAGTAGACCCCTCTCATGAGCGTAAGAAAATTCTAAAGGAACACCATGATGCTCCTACTGCAGGTCATTACGGAGCCGAGGGAACTTTTTCACAAATTTCTTGTTATTTCTGGACTGGAATGAGAAAATATATAACGAACTATGTGAAGAACTGTTCAGAATGTTCCAGATATAAAGCTTTCAATCAAAAGCCAGCAGGATTGCTTCAAACTCATGTTCCATCACAGCGTTTTGAAACATTGGCTGTAGGTTTGTTTGGCCCTTTGTCAGAAAGTCCAAATGGAATGCGATGGGTGTTTATTGTTGAAGATTATACAACCAAATGGGTAGAACTATTCCCGTTAAAACAAGCAACCACAAAGGAATGTGCTATTACATTGCTGAACGAAGTATTCCTTAGATATATGGACTTCCCCGCCGATTAATTAGTGACAGTTCATAAGCAGTCTCATGCAACCAGCTTTATCTTATTCTAAATATTGAACAAAAACTCATTCCAGTGTACCATCCCCAATCCAACCCTGTGGAACGAAAAAATTGCGACTTAAAGCCTCGTTTAGCAATCTTGGTTGGAAATGACCATACTTTGGGGGTAGAAAGATTGCCGTCAATTAAATTTGCTATGAATACAGCGAAATGTGACATTACTGGACATACAGCAGCTTATTTAACTTTTGCCCGAGAATTGCGTACACCTGATGATGTGAACAAAGACCTACGAGCCATTATTAATAACGATAATTTCATATTAGAAATCACACCATATTTGAAGAAATTTGCAAAAATCATGCTTCAAGTAAAAGAGAAAATGGGCGAAGCCCAAGATCGGAGGAAAGAATATGCAGATAAATCACGATGCTCTGTTCCAATATACATGCCTGGAGACCTTGTTTGGGTACAGTCGCATCCCGTCAGTAAAGCTAATAGGAAAAGAACTTCGAAACTCATGCCTCACAGAGATGGACCTTATATTATACTGTGTCGCAGATCTCCTACATCGTATGAAGTTGCAAGTCGAGATGATCCAAGTGTGCCACTGGGAGTTTATCACTCTTCATTCCTAACAGCCTACCGTGGATTACCTGAGGTTCCGATTCCAGTTGCCCCATTAAGAAAAAGAGGTAGACAGACCCAAGGAAAAGGACACTTCTTCATCAGGATGGTTTTTAAGAAGTGTAGGGGGAGTGTTTAGCAGAATACCTGTGTTCCTCCCCAAAACGAAGTGAGGAACTGTTTATCAGTTGGGTTCAAGGACCCCTATTCGTGCTCTCTTCTGCGCATGTGCCTCGTTTGTTTTTCTGTTTGGTTAAAAGGCGAATGCATAGTCGTTCTGTAGTCCGTTTGGAGATTATACATGTTTCGTTTCTTGTCTGTCAATAAATGTTGTGTCTTGTCCTGAGATTTGATTTTATATAGCTGACTAATTAAGTTGCTATAACATTTATTTTGTTACGAATAAAAAGATGAAAGTTTCACAAAATTTAAAACTTTAGTTCATTATATTAACATACTTTCTGCAAAATATTAGAAATTCATTTTTAGGTTGCCATATTTTAGTAGTGCTCAAATATGAAAGTAACAGACCTTTATAGTAAATTGAATTTGATTGACTCAAAAGATATATCCTAAGCTTAATTAATCATAATAAAGATGAGGAAGAATTGTTTAATAAAAGGATTAGAACATACTTTAAAGTCAAGTCAGATTGTAATCAGTATAAAAGCTAATCTAAGACAAATAAAAGAAATTAAATATTTAAACAAAAATCAAAATATACAATTTAATATTAAACTTTATCTGAGACAATATAAAGTTGAATATTAAACTTTATCTATTACTCTGAGCAGAGTTAGCTCTAATTAGAGAATGAAGCACACAATATTTGAATTAAATTTTTATATTATGACAAGTCCTATTTTCGACTTTCATGAAATATTTAAATATAAATTGACTACCCAATTAAAATAAAAACAGACTAGTACAAAACACAGCAACCATTTTAATTCTTAAAATACCTCAGTAATTTGTTCCTTGACTTCCCAGTTATTGCCAGCTGATGCTAAAACAGATAACAACTTGTCCAACACACAAAGAACAGGTTGTGGGAGTTTAGAGTTGCCTTCTCTTATCTGATAAGATTCTGAAGTCTCTGATTCATCTTTCTCTGGATCTTTCTCATAGTGGGTGTCCAGAGTAGCAAAGAGCATAGAAAGCATGTGTAGGTTGTGCACAATGATGACAGCACTATTGGCACTAGGCTAATGAAGGGACAGTATTAAAAATGTGACAAAAGTGATCAACAAAATTACATAAAGTTTTACTGGGTTCCCACACTCAACGCAGCCAAAAGTCTCCTCTTAAACACTATTTTAAGTAGCAATTTTAGTTGCTCACATACAAAATGAATTGGCTAAAACTCAAAATGTGATGATAAAGTATGAAACACGGATGCTGATGATCTCCGCAAGGAATTTAAATTTTAAAATCAAAGCATTTTTTCATAACAATCTAGCAACCACAGATTTGGATGTTTTTCGTTTATGGTTTACCTGGTGCAAGGACTTAGAAATTGGCGTCCCTTGGAAAATTTTCTCTCTCAAGAAAAATATTTTTTGTCCCCTATTAGTTAAAAGGGACAAAATTTTTTCTCGAGCTTTGGTGAATTTTCAAAAAAGCCGCCTGAATTTTGAACTTGGTTGTTTTGAGACGATTTTGCTTAAAAAGTTACCCTTAGTCGTCAAAGTTGAAAAATGGTAGCAAAAGTTGCCTTTTTGCAGGCCTGCACTCTTCAAGCAAAGGAGAAAGCTTTTGAGATTATTTTTGATTTCTAAATGCTACATTTCAGATATTACCTCGTATGTGCACAGCTGAAGCTCACAAGTGCTAGGTCAGAGTCTCACAGACCAAGTTTTAAAAACATCAATGTTTAGATAACCTATAAATATGTATTATGCCATTGATTTTTGACGGCTCTTGACCTTAGATGAGTACAATCGACATTGGTCTTTAAATGCAGGTGAAATAAAATATGCAGTGCTCTAGTAAAACCTAAAACTTTTTAAAGACTTTCAGCAAATATTAGGGTTTTTCTAGGGGCCCTCAAACCTACATTGAAAAATCATGCCATGGGAACTCTGCTTCAAACTGAGAATTAATAACAAAATCTACAAAGTCAATGTTATCATTTAAACCAACATACTTAACAAAATGGCTTTTTCAATGAATTTAAACAATATAATTTAATTTAACACTTTTCAATCGATTGCTTTGGTATAACTCACCTCTTTTGCACAAAGATGAATTTGTAATTGGTTGAATACAGATGAGAGAAATGTGTCTAAATACTCCATAATATAAGCATAAGGCATGATGGATAAAACTTTGCCTATTGTAGCAACAATTCTTACTTTCTCTCTAGATTTTAGCACATTCCCTTTAAGAGCTTCCTGAAAAAAGAGAAGCTTACAGTAGTACTTTTAAGTAAATAAAAGAAAACCTGCTATGCTTTTGAGAAAAGTAGCATTGTGAGAGGCAGTTAGAAATAAAGTGTAAAAGTACACCAAGTTTGGAAAGGTATTTAGTTCAAAATAGAGGGCACTTACTATCACTTAGAAAGTGCACATCAGAATATAATTGATACTCTAAACTAAGATGAAAACTTAGGAAATATTTCAGAAGACAGAATATAAGCATATTAGGAACATTAAATTTTACCCATTAAGTTTATAAATCAATAAAATTTAGATACAATTACAAGCATGTTATTTTATTAAGAAAAAGTATTTATCACACAAGTATGAATCCGGCATTGAAGATCTAAATATTAAAAATTGGGTAAAAGATTTAAATTTTTAAATAAAAAAGCTAAATATTATATTAATATAGTATTCATGACAATCTAGCAACCAGAGATTCCAATGTTTCTTTTTCATGGTTGCCACAGCTTGGTACCAAAACTTTTAAATTGGTGTCCCTAGGAAAATTTTCTCACCAAAGAAAACTCAGAAAATTCCCTGATTAATTAAGAAAAGGACTACATTTTCATTAATCTTTGGTGAATTCTGAAAAAAAAAGTTGCCAAAATATTGAAAATACAAGCTTTGAGACGATTTTACTTAAAAAGTTGCCCCTAATTGTCAAGGTTGGAAAATAGTAGCAAGTCGTCTGTGTGTAGCCCTGGATTTGGGACCTATGCATTTGAAAATCCTAACATTTTGATACAAATCTACATTTTATGAATTTTGCACAAAATAGAAGGTTAACAATTACCAAACTTGTATGAAGAACCTGTTCCGCAAAGGGCTGCATTGAGGTGTAGCAGTTCCTTGTGATATCTTTCAGAGCAAATGTAGCAGATATTGCGACTTCTGAATTTTGCAGACCCATGAGAAGAAGGGGTACAACACAGCCTAACATTTCAGGATGAGAATTGATCCACTCAGAAAATGCACCTAGAAATTAACTGATGAATAAGAACTTTTACACAGAACAGTTAATAGACAATACTGAATACTAAACACTGTCTGTCTACCACAAGAACTGCTTCAGACATAAGTCTGCCTTCATCCTGTTGCGGTAGAAACTGACTATCCTATTTTCGATAGGGAATGCATGAAGAAATATATTTGTTAGTCATATTGGTACACTTTTTGATAATTTGAAAATATATTTAAGAATTGTACTTGTCACATAGATCCAAACTAGTATAAACTTCCCTTTCCATCGCCAACATTTGAGAAAAACAAAATAAAATTACGTCATCCTTGAAAGTCACCCCTACCCAAATGAATGAGCCTGTTTCTATAGCGACCACCACCACCCAGACATGACATTGGGAGCAGGTCTTGTGATAGAAAGAGAGTAGGCAGATTTCCCAAATAATCTCTATCACGATTATTACAATCTAAATATTAAATAAACATTAATGCAAATACAAATTACTTCAATAAAGAATGGGAAATTTTTGAAAAATCTTTCTATATTTTTTTGCAATAAATAAACGAATTTATATAGACAAATAATCCATCAGGAAACATACCCTAAAATTGAACTTAAAAATACAATAGTGAAATCCAGAAATTAATATACACACATGTCCAAAAATTAAGAATACTGAATTTGCATCAAGCAAGGTCACCTGATATCAATCCAATAGAACATGCTCGCGATGTTCTTGGATATCACATTGAAGCCTACACAACATTACCAAGGACAACACAAGAGCAAAAATGTCCAATAGTGCTCGAATGGGACTCCTTGCCACAGGAACTATCATATAGCCTAGTGGATAGCATGTCTGTTGTGAGCGCTGCATTAGGGTCAAAGACCAGAAAGTTGCTTTTAACAGCAATTTTTTTCCATGAAAACCTACAATTCATTCACCGAAGCATTTTTTCATTTCCAGTAGCTCCATTAGACAAGTGGGTGTTCCTTTTTCATATAGCTTGAGGAGTATTTGTCACTTAAGGTACTTAGTAAGGGATCTTGGATTGCATTATCTTTCTTTTTTGGGCATGTGTGCACAAGAAAAAAAATACCAAATTTATTCTAATCTACTGAAAATTGCAATACAAACTTTTGGCAACATGTTTTTATAGCTCACTAGCAGAATTACTCGATGATGCTTGGGTTGAATTGATTAAATGTTGATTCTATTTCATAGAAAAATGCAAGCATCATTTAAGTGTACAGAAAATATTTTTTTAATATAACTTTTTCATAGCTTCTACAATTTACTTTGGATGCAAATATGTATACAAAATATATCCATCCATTTCATATTCATCTCACTCTTGCTGTACGACAAACTACAAAAGATTTTTCTGAGATGACTTCTTCAGAAGTCGATTTTTAGTTTTGGAGTGGTTATGAATGCCAATTAAGTTCCTTTTCAGTAAAAGTGAGGAACTTTCAGGGTAGTCTTGCACTCAGTTTTAATTCAATATTTATTATTTGTGGTACTCTTGAACCATGGATTCAATGTTTTTGAATTACATTATCATTGTGAGAGGATGGCAAATTAAACTATTACGGCATTCGAGGTTAATTTATTTGGAAGACCACATTTTTTCTTTCGAATTGATTTAGCCAAACCTCTGCACACCTAGGTTTAAGAGAACAGGGTTAATAGGTAGCTTGCATTACTTGCACGGTTCCAAAGTATAAGTGTACCAAATTTGGTGTGGATTAGTCAAATGGTGGATTTGTATAGAGAACATGAACACACACCCATTTTTATATAAATATAGGATTTCAAAAATTTTTGCAGATGTAAAAATGGGTTATAAATTGGGAATTGAGGCCGAACAAAAGATGATTCAAAGTTTCAGAGAAGGCAAAAAGTTTGTCCATTTTCGAACCTTGACATAACCTCAAACCCACTGGAAGAAAAATGATTCAAATATTCATATTTAAGTTTTTTTCATAGGCCAAATTAAATACATTGCTCTTTCGTCCATCAATAATATTTTTCGCAGTTAGGTTGTTCAAATTGGTTTATGGCACAAGGATTGTATTTGGTCATGCTGCACCAAACAACATCAAGTAAATGGCCATACACACAAGGAAAGTTTTGCTGGCACAGAAGAAATACACCCAGGGAAGAATCAAACCGGCCCCACCTACAACTCGCAGGTTGCTAATGCAAAGGGCAAATTGACTGAGTCATGAAGATCCCTTTTATAGTTAGGAAACTTAAAATAAAAAGAGGAAAAAATGAAAGGCCAATACAGAAAATATTTAAATGCTGTTTTGAAAACTTGTAAAATATAAAAATGTTTCAAAACAAAGATTTAAAGACAGTTTGTAAGCATAATTTATTTCTCATTATCTCTAAGCACCAAATGAATGATATAGTTCAAAAATAAACTCAGAGAAAAATGTTTGTTAAAAATACATTAAAGATGATTGTACAAGCTTAATTTAATTGAAACGTAAATTTTTTAGTCAAGAGCCCAAATATGCATAAACTCTAAAGACAAAACTAAGCTTCTTTCATTTGTACAAAATTATTTCAATAATCACAAAACCTCAGTTTCAGCAGCTGTAATGAATAAATTTTATTTTAAAATATTTACGAAATCCTCGGTCGAATAACCTAATACAATTACATACAACATAGAAAAGTTGTTTCGCATTAAATTTCAGTAACATTCAAGTTGAACAAATTAAGAAAAACTTACCTATGGCTTCCATTGTAGCGGAAATAATTCGTATGTGCTGCAAAGGGATGCTTCTTAACTGATCCATAAACATTGGAATAAACTGTGATTCTTTTATATCAACACTCTCTGCAACTTCTTTAAATGCAAAAAGACAGGCTTCCAAATACTGAAATTAAATCATTATCAAGGGGTGGCATAAAAAATGTGCCTAATCAAAGAATTATTTCAGAATAAATTTTTGGCAAATGATAAATTTAAAAATACACCATTTTGTAGAATTCAGTTAAAAATTAATCTGAATCAGTACATATGAAGGCCTCTTGCCAAAATGTAAAGTATATGACATATTGATAATGTCAGCCGAGTAAACAAGTAATAAGCATTTCCTCTGCAATTATATTTTATATCCATTTTATTTTAAAAGGAATAATAAAAATTCAAGATTCGACCAAGGTAATTTTCTCAACATGAGGGCTGAGCTTTGGAAATTATAATGTTAATATTTATTAGAAATCATGTAATAGTAGGTCTTACAAAATTTAATGATTTATTAGTTATTCAAAACATAACCAAACTATAGTACAACTTATTTTCTCGATTTGTAGTTCATTATTAGTTTTGTTTGAGAATATATTTTTAAAATAACCTGCAGAAAAGCATAAAGGGTGAGAGAATGGCATTAATTTCAGTGGTTGCTGAGAAAGTTCTATTCTCAACATATTACCTAGCTATATGAACTTCAAGGGATAAATATAGATTTTGTAACTCAAAACAGTTTTTGATGGTTCAAAAACAAACTAAAATGCTACATTGCTGATTTACATTTACTGAAAGACCAAATAATCTTTCATTCTACAATCTAAGAACATTTTAGTCAAATATTAATGCTACAGAAACCGAGTGCTAGTTACAAATTTTCATTTCATTGACTGACCGAGTACACATTATCTCAAAATTATGAATGTTTTTAAAAAATGATTGATTAATTGGCAGTACAAAGGCAAACTGTGGTCTCTGAATAAAGGGATCTATGGGTTTGCATGCAAGGTACAGTGGGATCAATTTACAATACTCCCATAACAGTGATAGTCATTACAGTTAAGTCAGTGATTTTCAACCAGTGTGCAGCAAGAATGGCACTGGTGTGCCTTATGGATGTGAAAGAGTTTAAATCTTTTTAAAATTTCAACGGCTTAGTTTTGAACCTTTTGATATCACAAATAATTTTAGAACACCTGAATAAATAAATTTGAGTATTTTTTATTACAAAGCATCATAGTTTCAAAAATATTAAAAAATATATACTTAGGAGCAGAAAGCTACCATTTTCTGGTAAATCTATCAAATCAAAATTATACCTATTTTTTGTGAGATAGGCAAAAATATGACATTTTCTTGGATGTGCAGCAGAATCTTTGTAATTAATTTGTGCATCCCAGATGAAAAAGGTTGAAAATTGCTGGGTTAATTAAAAAGGATAGGGAAGAATAGCATATCCCAGGATAATTATTCATTTTAAATCCATGTATTTATCAAATATTTAATTTAAAAATTCATAAAAATTACTTTACTTAATGTTACAGTAAATTTAGAAAAAGTTACTGATTAAATCAGTAAAATCAAAAGAAATTATTCAAATTTCGATAGCCAAAAGGTCATAAAAATTTGATTCCAATCATAAAAACACACCTGCCACTCGGAAGAGTTAATAGCCTTTGTGGTAGATATATTCAAATGTGCCATCAAATTAGCTAAAGCAGCATGCCTCAGGATGTTGTAACAGTACATCTGCAATTAAACAATAGAAAACATCACACTTCAACTATTAAACAAGAAGAATGAAATGCAAATAATAACAAGCAAAGAACTAACTGTAACATACCTTGGTCTAGCATGAAATAAAAATAAAACCACACAAGTATAAACTTTCATGTCTAGTACAATATAGACAGTAATACAAAAAATTCAATAGAGAATAGTCTGCATACTTTTAATATTATAGCAATGCTTGTACTGTAGTTACAATAACTTATTTTACTGCAAGAAAAATATGGTAATATTTCTCCAATTTTTTTCTAAACTTATTTTGTCTTTAAATCAGATTTTTATTCAACCCTCAGCATATGGAATCCTAGAAACAGATTTAAACTTGGGTATGGAAAATTGAAATGGCTTTACATCTAAAAGATGATTAGATGTTTCTGTTGCTTTCTCCCAGGCATGGGAATGTGTCACCGTGTCACTATCTTGTACAGGGTTCCCACTCTTAGACAACAGAAAATTAGGATTTTAAGGCCTTTTCGGCTTTTATAAAATTTTAAGGCTATATTTAATATAGATTGAAGTAAATGAACCCTTGAATGCACAGATGTAGAAACTTCCAAATGCTTATGGTTGGATTTCAGACCCTGTAATGATATTTATGTGTATCAAGTGTCATTGATATTGGTCTTGACAGGTGTAAGGAAATATCTATATGGGATGGTTGGGTTGGGTTTTATGGCGAAAAGGCCATATTTGGCCAATCTTCACCAAACACAATGACAATAAATATACACACATAAGGAAAGTTTTACTGACACATAAAGAGAGAAGTACTCCCAAGGTGTTACAAGGATTGAACTACTGGCTGCCTATAACTTGCAGGTTAATAAGGCATTGGCCATATCCATTGAGCCACGATAGCCCCCACTTAAGTTTTAATTCACTCTACGGTAATTTTTTGCTACACTAACATGGGTTGCTGCTGATGGTCTATCTTCAAGTCGAAAACTGCCCTGTAGTGGCTAGTGTCTGATACAAAAACCTGTTCCAAATTGACACAGTTCTGTGCAAGGGACAAGTTGTTTTTCCTACTTAAATATTCATTCCCCATTGGAGTTAACAAAGTACAGACAATTTAATGTGATAAAAAATCATATTAAATTATCTGTGGTTTGGTCTGGCTTGATAGTGATTTGAAATAATAAATCGCAAACTCATTCCATAACAAGTACAAGTCTCAGCTGCTTTGAAATTCTCATTTGTTCCATCATGAGTCCTCTCCTGTCCTCAACCCTCATCTCCCATCCAAGCCTCAACTCAGAACAGACCCTTTGCCCTTAGGAATATTTGAAGTTTTCTTTGTTCAGTTTTGAATTGACAATTTAAAATTTGTTAAGGACCTTTAGTGAATATTAAGGTTTTCTAAGAGCTCTTAAAAACTAAAATGAAAAATCAGGCCTTTAAGGGTCATGGGTATGCTTGGAAGGAACTGATACTTTAGAAGTTATTGAATGTAATAGTGCCTTTACAATACCGCTCAAACAATCCTAGAGCTGCCTTTAAAGACAAAGGTTGGTTTTAGGCTCCATGGCCATATTTGGTCAAGCTTCAATCATGAAGGAGATAGTTGATATCATATAGCATTAATCTCTTCTACCCTCTTCTGAGTAGCCTTCGTCATTTGTTTACAGTTTTTTTAAAGAACAGTTAATTATACATTAACATATTTTTTTGTTTTTGGCTTTGCAAATAAGAATATTTAATAAAATTGCACAATTTTTATATTTTGACTAACTGTTAAAATTAAAAAAAATAATAATAAACTTTTTGGCTAAATTAATCTATTTTTGAAAATTTTCATGTTGAAGTATCTTTATTTAAAGTTTCAATCTGAAATAAGTGATTGATTATCTCTTCTATTGGTTAATGGATGTTGTACAATATTCTTTTCAAACTGAAAATAAATTTGCTGTAATTAAAATTGCTTTTATATTGAAATTTTTAGTAACACTAACAAATACAGACTTTGTTTTGAAATCATTCTTCTGTTTTGTTACACATCTATATTTGTACATGCTTATCCTGTGACTTTTACACAACTTTAGTAAAGTATATACTTACTATTGAATCCCCAATATCTTGACGATAACATCTGAAAGATTCTTTCTCATCTGTGAAGTGAAAAATCATGTAAATACACTGAATCTGAAATCAATCCCAACTTTAAAATATGGTGAGAGCGAAATTTTGATTATCTCACCTGATTTCCACTGTTTATACACATTTTCAGGTGGATATCTTAATTTTATCAGGTATGTGTCCAACAATGATTGAAAAATAGGATGAAATACAAGCAGAAGATTCTCGAACCCACGTGAAGCAGATACAATGGAATCCTACAAGGTACAAATTCTATTTGTACATGCAATAATTATTGGTCACTGCATTCATTTAATATAAAAACTCTAATTTATAATAGCAACTGCAATTTATAATATAACCTATTAGACTCACTTATTATTTGATTAGATTTCTAAAATTGAAATGCAAGTACATCTGAACCCCAAAACCAAATAAAATCATAAAATCAGGGTTGCATTGAATTGGATTTTATGGCATAAGGTCTAAAAACGAACAAGCTGTGTCAAGTGCAAGATAAAATAATAAAATCAATATAAATATCTGAGAATAAATAGCAAATTTAGAAAATATGTTGGTCAACAATTAATACAATAAACTAGAAATAAAAACATGTTAATCAACAAGAAAAAACAAAGTATAAGGTTAAAAACAATTTATTGAGTTGATGATTCAAAATATGTTGGTCAGCAAGATGTGTAATAAAAGATGGAGTATAAATCAGGTGTCAAAAATAAAAAATTACATAAAATTTAAAAGAATGATGTTTGAAAATGAAATGGTTCACTATCGTATGAGAGTGAGATGAACAGCATGTTAAGATGGATGATAAAGTATCAACAGTAAAAGCTATTAATGATTTAAAGATTATATACAATTTTAAAGAATCAATGCTATATAAGAATGCAAAAAGATTTAGTTGAGGGATCTCCACAACCAAATTCTGTAGGTTTAAAAACTTGAGGCAATAATGGATAAAACCAGGACATGCAATTAAAATATGAATGGTTGGTTATGTTTCAGGGCATAAAGGTCATATTTGGTCATGCTGCACTAAACACAAGACAATGTCAAGTAATGGACCTACACACAAAAGGAATGTTTTACTGACAAGGAAGAGAGAAATACACCCAGGGTAAGTGACAAGAATTAAACCTGCACCACCAACAACTAGCAGGCTGCTAGCCTGCAAGTTGTAGGTAGAGCCATTGCAGTCCCCTTACATATAAATGGAATACAGTTGGTTGGGTTTTTAAAGGTGCAAAGGCCATATTTGTCTAAACTATGTCAAACAAAGTCAAGTAAATGGTTGCTTGGTTTTGGGTTTTATGGCACAAGGGCCATACTTGGCTAAGCTGTGCCAAATGCAAGACAGACAAGTAATTGTGGTTGGTTGATTGATTTGGGTTTTACGGCGCAAGATCCAAAGGAGGATAAGCTGCGCCAAACACAAGACAACAGATTACGAGATTGATTTAAAATATCTCAAGCTAACAACCAGACCAAATAGAAATGTATAGACTAAAATCAAGTGATATACGTAAAATTATAATAAGAAATATAAAATCGTAATTTTTTAAAAAAGAGAACTAAGATGGGGTATCCCCATCTTAGTTTATAAAACTTTATAGAATTCAATTTAAAATCTTAATTATATGTGGTAAAAATCCAGAATGAAGAAATCTAAAAAGTAATGGATGGAGAAGTTGACCCAACAAGTCTGATAAAATTGGCAATGAAGTTTTAAAAAATTGTTGATACAAATGTCTAAGACATGTACAAGAAGTTAAAACATGATTGATTGAGGCTCTTGGCAATGGTGGCACGATGGAGCAGTTTCCCCAACCAATAAAAATCTATGCGTGACTAGTGTATGGTCGATGCGAAGTCGTGTTAAAATGTTATCAAATCGTTGAGATGATAAAGATGGTAGGAGTAAGATGGTCGATTGAATGTGGAGTTTATAGTTGTTCTGCTCACTCCAGTCTTCGCCCTATTTGTTGCATATGATATTTCGTAAAAAATAACGAATGTCATAGTATGGAACATGTGTATTTAAACGAGTCATTGCATTTTTCATTGTGTCATCAGCTAGTTCTTTGCCAATAATTCCAACGTGTCCCTGTATCCAACAAAAATTACACCAAACCCATGCCACATGAGCTTGTTATGGATTTTTCAAACTTTATGTGTTAAAGGATGTCTTGGAGTCCAAAGCCAACATCTCCAAGACACTTTTCGAGTCTGTATATAAAATAAAATTTCCTGCTCTAAGAGTAGAAATGTATACGAGTGCTTTAAAAATAGCTAAAAATTCAGTTGTAAAAACAGAAACAAATGATGGTAATGAATAGCTAAGAGTAGTTGTCCCACAAATAAAGGCACAACAGGCATAATTGGGTGCTTTTGAGCCATCAGTGTAAATAGCTGTATGGTCTCTATAATAATGACAATGAGAAATAAAAAGTTGATTGTAATTTGATTTTTATACCCAGAAGAGCATTTAAAAAAGATAATTTTTTATATTTCCAAAAGAAAACAGTAAATAGGGGTTTCCCTGATATTTTTATTGAAGTGAGATTCATATCCCTGAGGGCAGTTCTCGAGCGTAACCCAAAAGGCAGTATACAGGAAGGTCTGTTCCTGAAAATGTGATTACAAGAGCTGTCCAGGAGTGAATCATGTAGTGGATGTGTTGGATGATTCAAGATGCAATAGTATAGTCGAAGTGACAACAAAAGATTTGTGGAGGCTAAAGGTGGTTCTAGGCACACAATGTACAGGCTTTTCACGGGGGAAGTGCGAAAGGCTCCGGAACAGATCCTCAGTGCAGTATGATGCACAGCATTGAGCTTTCATAACACAGACTGAAGGGCAGAGCCATAAGCTGCACACCTATAGTCTAGAATGAATTAAAGCCCGATGTTAAGCATGGAGGACCGTTCTGTCCCCCAAGATATAGAGTACCTTTAAAAGATTGAGCTTTTTCTTGCAAGACATCCGCAACTGCTTGATGTGGGGCTGGAAGGTAAATCAAGTAATTGTGAAAAGAAAGGAAAAGAGGTGAAAGATTGTTTGGGCATCCTGCGGTCGAGATCCCCTGTTTACCCGAGGCAGTAAATCCCATTGGAAAAGAATTCAAATACTTGATTTACCTTACACACACAATAATGAAATGTGGAACTGTACACATTGCACAAGTACTTTTGCCAAACAGCAGATATTTATGACAAAAGCGAGTCAGTTTGACTTCAGTCCTCAGCATTGGAACAATTGGTCCCTGATAACTGAATGCAGTTAGTTGGTGACCTGCAGATTCCGATTCTTGCAAGAGAATGAATGAAAATTTTCCCAGACATCTAGATGTCTAAAAAGGAATACAGCCATCAGCAATGGGGCAGAAATTGTCTCTGCAACAGTCTGCCAGCTCATTACCTTTAATACCAACATGGCTTAGGACCCAGTATGTCAAATCCCTTGTAGTCAATGTCTGACACTATAAGGTGGGAATTATATGCAACTGTTCAGTACATGTACAAAAATTACAGAAGAAACTAGAAGATATGCTGAAATGCACAGGGGATGGTGACAGAGCAGGAAGTATGAAGACTGACTAAATGTGATGTTACCAAAGTTCCACTGTACTTTTGGAATATGAATTAGAATGATTAAGAGAGAAAAGAAAAGTTCACAATTATCAACTTACTTGAAGAATATACCAGAACCCAAATGCCTGCTCACTACATATTTCATCAATAGGGTATTGTCCTGGAGTTGAACTGCATTGCTGAAAGTTTACATGCTAATTATTTATTAAATACAAATATATTTATTAGTTTTAAAACTTACGAAACCTTTTATTCGAAAATACTGATTTTATTGATACACAATTTTTTATTATGTTTAGTTTTAAGAATCATAGTTAGGATAGTATTTAGTTTAAGTGTTCATTTTGTTAATTTAATAAGACCTTAAGTAATCATAAGACTAAAAATAAGAATTGTATGATTTGCCTGATTATAAGGTATGGTTATAAGTATGATTTACCTAATTAATTAATCAACAAATAATCCAAACAAAAATTCTGATATAAAATAGTAATTCTAATTAATTTCACGTACCAACACAAAATTAACAATCTTCAGGATCATATCCTTCTTTTCTGGCTTATCAAGTATTGTTTCAAGTAGTAACTGACAATGGTTTTCTGCAACAGTAATTATTAAGCCGTATATACTGTTACATTTGTCCTGAAAAACAATAAATTTTAGCACCATTAATGAAATATATAAGTAATCTAAAACTTCAGATTTATAAAGAAATAAATCAAATACTGGTAAAAAATACTGCTTCCACTTTATACCATGTCATAATCTTGAATAGCACTTTTCAAAAGTTCATCAAAATGCGTTAAGTGTTCAATCATCTCTAAAATTAAACTGGGATGCCTGAAAAATAAATGAAAAAATTGTTAGTTGTTACACAATGTATAATAAAAGGATACGATAAAAAGGATTTCAAGTATTCGTTTTGTCAGCTTTAAACAGGACTGCTAGTCAGATAGAGTAGTACGATTTTTAAATCTTAAACTGTTAATTGTGTATTTGGACACTAGATGTTGCTTTGTTTGTGATGTCATAATTGCTAAGTAACAGCTCTTACACACAAGTGGCAGTTCCAAAAAATTCAAAACATGATGTGAAAGAAGATATCTAGTGTTTTCAGTTGTATAATTTCCCAAGCCCTTTAAAATTCTAGTTATGTTTTCACCGAGTGTTTCTTTAAAAACTAATCCTTGGATGCAGTCAAACTTACAAAGGAGTATCAAAAAGTAAGGTGAATTTTTGATTGACAGAAAAACGTGCAGAGATAAATATATGAAAATTTATTATGTTTGACAAATCATATCACACTATCAGTCAACAAAGGAACCATAGTGGCCTAAACATTTATTCCAACGTGGCACCAAATCATCCATGCCCTTTTCAAAGAAATCTTGCTCCAGGTTCCCTAACCAGGTAAGTGTAGCCTGTTGTGCCTCTTCCAGTGTATGGAAACGCTGCCCACGGAGGTGTTTCTTCAGGGGGCCAAACAAATGGTAATCTGAAGGGGCTAAATCAGGGCTATACGGAGTATGGTCAAGAATTTCCCACTTCCATGCTGCTCACTGAACCATATGAGCTATTCAATGCATTTGCAATATCATCCAACCTCACTCTTCTGTCTTCACGAATCATGGCATTGACGACAGCCACATTCGTGTCATTACACCACACGAACACTTGTTTCTGCGACATAACACTCTCTCAATAGACTTCCAACAATTCTCGATGAATATCATGTTTTTTCTCCTTGCCCCATAAAAAATTAACGACACAGCGCACTTCCTCCTTGGAGTAATGCTCAAGTCGATGCGCCATCTTTGATTTGCTCTACGCACCAGGCAGGTTGACGTAGAAGTTTCTACAAGTCGCCACACTTCTATCACCTTGGTACTTGCAACACAAAAAAATTAATTAGCTACACAAAAAACTCTGAGTTTTAGAGACAAACTCACCTTACTTTTTGATATAACCTCTCGTACATATACCATCCCAATAAAAATTAACACAATTAGTATCAGAGTGGAGTATCACAATCAATAAGTATCACATTGTTGAGTGGAGGACATAGCGCCTTTTGTCAATTCAGAGCAATTACAATTCAGATAGGTTGGTTGGTAGTTGAATTAACATCGCACTGGAGCAACGCAACAGGATATTGGCGACAGTCCAGGAACAATCCTGAATTGTGATTTAGAGATTTTGCTGCCTACATCTTTTTAAGAATGCAAGCAAGAAAGTAATTTCTGATTTTTTAATAATCAGTGCATTAAATTTTAAAGAGACTTGATTTCATCTCATCTGCCTTAAGTGTCCTGAAAGAAATTTGTGCAAAGATATCAAATGCACATTTATATTAATTGTATTACAAGCACAATACATTAAATATTTACAATAAATAAATTTTGAATGTTTCTCTCACATAATAACCAAAGTGAAAGATTAGTTGGTTTTGATGGTGCAAGGGCCAGATCTGACCAAGTAATGTTTTTTTCCATCAAGTAAATGGACACACACAAGGAAAGTTTTACTGACACAGAAGAGAGAAATACAGAGAAAGGATAGTAACAGGAATGGAACCTGCATCACCAACAGTTTGCAGGTTAGTTCGTTGTTTTGGGATTTTAAGGCACAGAGAGCCACATTTGGCCAAGCTGTGCCAAAAGCAAGACAAAGTCAAGCAAAAAACGTCGTGAAAGGAAAAGGGGAACAGAGTAATGGAATGAAAGTAGAAAAAGATTGTTTGGGTATCCCAGGATTGCAACCCCTGTGTTTTATAGACAGTAAACCCCATAGAAGAAAAGATCACTAGAATACCTTGGGTCTGGGGTTTCATGGTGCAAGGGCCATATTTGGCCATGCTGTGCCAGATACAAGAGATACAATATAAAGTAATAGATAGACACACACAATGAAAGTTTTACTAAACGGAAGAGAGAAAAACATCCTGACAGGAATCGAACATGTGTGTTGCATACAACTCGAAGGTTGCTAGCGCAGTGGGGATACCCACTGAGCCACGATGGCCCCGGATTTATTTTGAAATTTACCTTCTGGACACAGGAAATCCCAAAACTCCAGGTATAATATTTAATTAGACATAAAATAAAAAGATAAATTGATGTTTCAGCAGCTTACAATATATAATTTAAGCAGAACTTTTTTATTAAATGACAGAATTAGACCTCAGTTTAACTTGAATACATAGGGTATGTGTACTCATATTGATATTCATAAAATTGTTTTAGTATGCAATACAACTTAAATGCTAAGTTATCCCAAAACAAATAAACTTACTTGGGAGCTTCTGGATGATTGGCAATGTTGCTTAGTGTTTCCAATGCTGTCTGACTGATCTCATCTCTGTACACAGAATCAAAAGCAAGAAGCAACAATGACTTGTGTTCCAATACTGCAGGCCCCAATACAGCCCAGCTGGAGTAACACTTTAGGGCCATTTCACATAAGTCTGGAGGAGCTGATGTTCTCGATAAAACGCTCTGTACTAGGTCCATGATTAGTTCAAGACATGACCTAAGGCAGTTTCTCACAATGCCCACACGACCTTGAGCAAGATGAGTCGTCTGAAACTGAATTGATCTAATATAAGGAAGGATAAAATCAAACTAAAAGATTCTAACAATGTTAGATTGTTTGTAATCCTTTGCAAAAATGGGTCTGAATTTAACTTTTTTCTTCCCCTAACTTTTCAGTTTCATACAGATTTCACTGATGAATCCAAAAAGTGATACACCAAAGTTTCCTTACGATTAAGGGAACCAAAGAATTATATTTATTCATAACACTAAATTTACTGACCTTTTGTAAATACTTATTTATACTGAAACGAGTTAAATGACCTATGTTCTAATTGGACGTAGGAAGGTAGTTGAATTAACGTCACTCTGGAGCAACATAATGGGCTGTTGGCAATGGTACGGAACAATCCAGAAGGGAAAGATCTCGGAATATTTTGTAATAACTGTCAGATGACGAAGTCAACACCTGAACTGGCACCCCACTAACTTCCACACCATGCCATGACATTTGAGGTCACAACAGATTTAATATGCACAAGCCCCCACATACATGGTCTTTGGTTGGATTGAGCTAGAATTTGCAACCCTTCGGTCGTTAATCCACTACTCTTCCAATCGCGCTACCCCAGCCCCTAATTGGATGTAGGAAACAGTGGAAGTAGAGCTTGAAATAATAAACAAAATGATCTTTAAATAATTTACTAATTATAAACAAAATAACGATAATCATAAAATATTATTTTGACTTTTTATTCAGCAGTTTCACTTTTTTGAGTATTTGATGAAATCTTTTCATTTGCCGCTTTGTTAGATGCAAGGTTGCCCTGGTGAATATTTTCCGCAAACATATTTTGTAGAGAGCAGATTTTATTTCATGGCAGTATATTTGGGACTTTTTACACACATTAGGAACTTTGAGCTGGTCAATGCTGCTGCCATATTAGTCCCCTTTTCCTTTCAGTGGTGTGTGCTTATTATTTTGCACAATAGTGTATATGGAACGGTTTTAGAGTCGACAATGTTGTAAAAGCACATAAAATATTAAACTGTTCAAATGATATGTCACAGTAAAACTAAGTATACTTTATACATATGACGGATGCAGGGAGAGGTGAAGAGAAATTTATACTATAGACATTTCGGAAAAAGTTGTCAAGTCAATTGAGGAAAAAGGATGAAACTTAAAAAGTAATTTAAAACCGGTCATTAGACCCACTTGGGCAAGTTTCGTTTTAAAATGAAGTAGTCATGAGCCTTGTTGTTAAGACAAAAAATCCTGATTTATTGAGACATAATATAATGACTTTATAAACGAATTAGGAATAGCAGATCCAGGGGCTAGATGTCTGATCTGCATTAAGGTTAAACACAGGAGAAAAGGATGCACAAAATATTAAGCAGAACACGAGAAAGATGCACAACCTACAACTTTAAGGGCTGATTCACAAGTTTCAGAGAGGAATGCAATAGCACTGAATTGATACTTTTGTTGCTGGGAACTCCTCCATCAAGAAGCGAATAGTAAATGTAAACAGTGATTAAAGAAACGAATTTTGTGATTTTGCAACATGCGTGTTGTATTAAAATGAAGTAGTCATAGGCCTTGTGGTTAAGACTTAAAAAAGATGACTTATTGAGACATGATGTAACAATATCATGCGCATGGAATACAGAAGGACCTAGGAATGAGATGTCAGAGCAGCATGAAAGTTAAATCAAAGAGAGAAGTATGAGCAAAATTGCAAGCAGAATGTAAGGTGCCCAATCAAATATATAAAGCATACAAATATAAATATTAAGCATACAAATATGCATATTTCTGATAATGAAATAAACTGTATAGTTAATATCAAGGCAATGAAAAGTACAAAAAGAATCTTCAATGAATTAGTGTTTATTGCAACTTACTTCTTCAGACAGAACCATGAGTAACTGTAGTAAAACATGTGCGACTTGTTGTGGCTAAAAGAATGAATAGATTAAAGAACAAGAAAATGATGCAGCACAAAATTTAGTCAAGAAAGGTTTTATAATGTTAGAAGGGATGAAACGGATTTAGGAGTTTTATGGTGCAAGGTCCAAAAGCGGACAAGCTGTGCCAAATGTTAGGAGGGAGTTTAGGGGTAGTTTAATTCTTTTAGGATTTTGAAATGAATACATCACCATAAAGTTTAAATCAATTAATTACAAAATAATCACTTTTTTACTTAATTATTTTCAAATGTATTTTAATGAATTCCAAAGTTTTAAATTCATAGCATAGGAAATTGTAACTTTAAATCGATTACATAAATTGAAACAGACAACCTTTCAAATATTAAAACTTTAAATATACAGATTTCTTGGAGTACGTTAACCAATCTACTGCAATTTAAAACAGATTCAATAAAAATAGCACTTTTAAAAACCAATTATTAATATTATTTAAGAGAAATATACACCATACACTAGCATTTGGAATGTTCTGAGGTTGAAGGGCAGTAGTTAAGTCTGAAACAGCCGTTGGCCAGAAGTCTGGTATGGTTTGAATGATGAAAGAGGACATCTAAAAATATGAAGGATAAATTGAACGAAATTTTAACAATATAACAAATGGTTTTTATATCATGGATCATGTAATACTTTTTAATATAACAAAGCAACTGCACCCTAACTTTTTTACCTTAAAGAATTATTATAATAAAAGCCGAGATTCTATTTAAGATTTTCTTTGCATAGAATTGAATTAAATATTTAATTTTAACCTTCCAAGTGGTTTTCCCAAGATACCTTGTCTAACACCATCTGGTCAATTTTGCTAAGCACAATTTACCTCGTCGAGATGAAAACAGCCCTATTTTGCTAAGGAAGAGCCCAGAGATAATTTACAGGTTTCACTGCAAGCTTTGTTTCACTCTTTTTTTAAAAGATCAAAGGTGGGTCGTTAATGAGTTTTGCGAAAGTTCCTGATGCCCTTTCCCTGAGCAGTTAGTTGATTGACAGGCAATTTTTTTGATTAAGCAGACATGGAAGTTGTTTTGAAAGACGTAAGCATCTTTGCCATGCCTTCCCATGGTTCTGAGTATTTTTGCATGTGGTTCTTACGTATTTTTGCAATTACATTTCCGATGAAAGCCTCAAAATAAGGCACATAAGGAATGCTGTATCTTAGATTTGTATAAACGCCCTACCGATTTTAACCAATTGAACAGATCAGGGAGTGCCTGTCAAATGACTTTCATGAAATAAGAATCAATAGTTGTAAATTCACAATGTAACAGAGAAAATCTAAAATATTCCTAAGGGTAAAGGATCTGTTGTCTGCTCTGAGTTTGAGACATGGAGTGAAGAGGACTCATTATTGAACTTCAAAGCATCTCAGGATTGGGTCGGAATAAGTTTCTGACTAACTATCGACTGTGCTTTGTTAACTTCAAGGGGAATGAATATCGATGTAGGAAAAACAACTTGTCCTTTGCACAGAACTGGTATCAATTTCGAGCAGGTTTTTGTATGACACGTTGGACCCCACAGAGCAGTTTTCGACAGGAAGAAAAATTACCAAGAGGGTTAAAGATACAGTTGTTTAGAAGTTTTTGAGAACACGTTAAAAATAATACAAGGAGAAAAATAAAAAAAATACATGACAGTTAACATTAAGTCTAAAAAATTATTTTCATTGACTTCTGCTAATATATTTACTGGTGCATATTCTGTTCCTTCTAACTATATAAAAAGATTGGATTCAACTACATAAAAGTAGTCTGAGAATTATAAAGAGAATACTTTATAAAATATAGGTGTAGTGTTTACTGAGCAGGGTCAATACAGTTTTAGAAAGGATACTTCGAGATTTTAACAATTGGATTACTATTTTTGTAACGGGATTTAAAAACTTACTAGTTTGAATAAAATAGTAGGCAAATGAAGAGATATATTTGAAATTTCTATATTCTTACCAAAGAATTAATGTACAATATTTTTGCTCACCTATGAAAATAAGATATAGTTTTTAATATTTCAGGGAAAAAATATATCCCTTACAAATAAATAAAAATACTTAATTATAGCAATGTTCTATAAAACGTGTTTTCATCAGCACATTCAAGACAGCAGCATAGCAGAAGATTTCTCAGATTTGAGAATAGAATACATTGATCAAAATATATTAAGACTAATCAAGATTGGATTGGATGTTGGGGTTTTATGGCACAAGGTCCAAAAGCAGACAAGCTACGCCAAACACAAGACAGAATATGACCCAATAAAAATATAAAATATATTAAAATTAATGGTCTAAGATAAAGATAAAAGGTGATTTGAAACATGTAAAATGTATAGATGAGAATAAAAATATTTAAACAATAATCAGATGATAAAACAAGATCATCGTTTGCAACATAATTAATGAAACTGAAGAACTTTATTTGATACACTGATGATTTATTTGATACACTGACCTTTACACTATGGCGCTTTTATTCCGCTACCTGAATACGATACAACTGTTATACCGCCTGTAGTCTACAGGTTAAAGAAAGGACAGACAAGATCACTCAGGTACCTCAGGGTTGTGATGCCCATACACACCTAAAGATGTGCTCCTGAGGGTTTTTAAGATTGGGTAAAAACTTATTAGTCTAATAACGGAACAAGGAAATTTCCAGCACTGTATATTGAGGAGTGGAGAATATGATCGAATATATACTTTCAGAAGAAATCGGGTTAGTTCTACTTTGACCAGTCACACAATATTCCTAGTATGGAAAACATTATTTTTTCAGCATAAACAAAATTCTACATCAGTAAGCTAACCCCACACTATTTCAGAAAGGTATTGACTGCATAAATATAAAAATAATTGTAAAATGGTAGTAAGCATAAAATGTTTCAATCACAAATCAATAAAAAGAGAACTTACTGCGATACACAGTCGAGTAAGAATAACTTTTGGACCCGATGCATATGTGAATAAAGCTTCAAATAGTCTCTCTCTGAGGGGTCCATAATGATCCGATGGCAACTCATTCCAATGTTTTGAAATTTTGCAATGTAATGTGCTAGCTCCAAAGAACTGTACTTCAGAAGGCTAAACCAAATAAATCAATTGTTAATGGGAAAATGAATCGAACATAGTGATAACAAAAGGCAAATATTAAAAACACATGGTTTAAACAGGGCTCAATTTATAAAACAGCAATTATGGTTAATGCCATCTTTATAGGAATCTTTCAGAAATACACAGCAATTTTTGCCATGAAACTTAAAATGCACTTTATTCCAATTTCCAATTGTAGCAGAAAGACAAGCAAAAATTAGAAAGGCTATTCTGATATCTTTTAAAACAAATTTTTGTGTAGAAAAGATAATTAAATAAACTAAGATATTATGGTAACTCAAAATTCAGATTGATAAATATCAGCACAGGTAAGTCCATGTTTTTATTTTTCTTTGATTAATTTATGAACATTGAAATTCAACTTTCATTTTGTACCTATTGTAATAGATTATTCTTGAGCTTTAGTATTGATTTTCATTATTTCAACATATAACACAATTCTAAAAGCAAACAAATTTTAAATCACTGGGTGTATGGGAAATATTAAATGCATGTTACTTACTTCAATAAGCTTATAATTAAGCAGTACTGTCATTATACTCAGCATAAAGCTTATTTTGATGCATTTTTGAATACTTTCAAACTAATTGATCAGCAAATGAAAATTCACCAAATTTGCCTTTTGAGTACAAGAGTTAATTGTGTTTCAAATGTGTTTACTACCAACAATACCGGAATTCTATTTAAAACAAAGAAATAAAAATGTGCAACTTGCCATTTTATTTCACCAATCCATATACATTTCTCTAATGCAGCAATTTCCAACCAGTGTGCTGCAAGTTTTGAGTTCTCAAATAATTTCAAGTAACATCCATACTTTTAATACCCATACAAATAATTTTGATTATTTTTTATTACGAAGTATCATGAATAAATTGTTCCAAAAAGATTTTTAAAAGTCACTAGGGAGCAAACAGGGGTATTTCTTTGCAAATCAATCAGAATTATACCATTTTTTTTATCAGACTGGCAAGACATTTTCAGTGTGCCACAGAAATCTAGCAATTAGTTTATGTGAGCCATGAGATGAAAAAGATTGAAAATCACTGCTCGAATGTAGTGCAAAAGAGGCTACATTTAAATTTATTGTTTGACAATAGCAAAACTGCTGTCACAACCATGAAAGTTAAATTGATCCCTTTCGGCAAGTCAAGCAACGAAACAGTAAGTCTTCATTATAAAATGTACCTTGGATGGATGTAAAAGCTGCCATGCGAACTGCCATGCTTCTGGAGAAACTTGGGCAAGAATCAGAAATTGATTTGCTTGGGCTTGACTTTCTACATCATTGTAAAAGTGATGAAGTGTCTGAAAAAACCATATCATATTGTTAAGGGCTATAGAGAAAAACTAAGAAAATATTTTTCACATTTGCATGCAGATAAAAAAACCTAGAAAAAATTGCTATGCAAACCAATTGAGTCAGTGGCTTCAAACCAGCTACTGGGTTAGAAATATTTCTGAGTAAGTTTAATTAACTAATTTAAATAAAAGGTTGGTTGATTGGGCTTTATGGTGCAAGGGCCATATTTGGCCAAGCTATACCAAATAATGTCTAGTCACACAAGGAAATTTACTGACACAGAAGAGAGGAATACACTCAGAGGGGAATTGAGTTAAAAAAGGACACAATTGAAAAGTAAAATTTGATAAGAGATAATTTTAGAGCCAGAAACAATAAAAAAATCCAGCTCTTGATATATTTGGTTCCTCTTGCTCTTTGTGATATGGCTGCTTTTACAGGAGATATGGTGCCAACTCTTAGGGATCAAACCATTTGGTGTCCCCAACTTTTTTCATTTGGGGCCCAACCCCTGAAAATGAGATAAATATTACAAATATGCAGAAAAATTAAGATAAATCCAATAAATTGTTCCCCAAACCACACACATATATATAGAATATAAAGCAATTGGGACCTTTCTTGAGCCCCCACAATAATTTAACCAAGTTGGCACCACTGTTTGGAACTAAATGTATGTTCAGTAAAACACTAATACAATACAATGAATGAACAAAAGAAAAAGTTCAATTTGAAATACTCAACTTTTAAAATGAAAATAAAGTTGTTTCTGAAGGCACATTCAAGATATAATTATTTTTTCCAAATTCTTCTCCTTACTTAAATGTTGCTATCAATAACACTATTAACCCTCCTTTAGTTCTAATAAATTAGATCACAGTACAGCTGTAGGGTGCTCAATGTTTCCTTTTCTAGTTATAAAGGCATGAATTATTCATTTCAAAAATACATGGTTACGCCGCATATTTTAGGACATACTAACAAATTGTAAAATATATAACTTAAATTTATAAATACATTTTTAGTTATTCTTTTCACTGTAACACTGGAAACATTGAAAACTTCAGTGCAGCTGTTAGGACCAGTGCGACTGACATAGGGTTAAAGAGACATCTACATATTTAAAAATATCTCCTTAAAAAGACAATCTATTCAGATTTGCTACTTTAATTACATTATCTATTAAAAAGACATGTTGATTTAACAAGACTTGGTGACTTCATGGGACAAGATTCTAAGTCCTTTATTTTTAGTGAATCATCAAAGAAATATAAAACAAATCAGTTCTCTTGCTTTGGGTGTGAATTACATTTTGGCAAGCTTGTGTGAAACAGTGCAACTTTTGTCTACTAAAAAGTACTCCATAGTAGAGTTGAGTTATACTGCTATATATACTATTATATCGTAAGTTAATTTTTATAGTGGTAGCTAAGTTCGCCACAATACTTCCCCTCCAGAATTTGGCAGCAGCCGAATTCGATAGATGTCTCCACTAGTTGAGCGATTACTATTTGAGTGACACTGTGATAGCTGTATTAAGATCATGGGTGTACATTCGTATGAGAGGCCAAGCAATTTTAAGATTGCGATCATAATTGTCCTGTTGCCTTTAGCAGCCAAGTGTGAATCACCTTGTGAAGAGAATGCTGAGCAGCAACGAATAGAGTGAAGCTGTGATAGGAAAAGGACGGTAGTTGAAAGTGATTAGCATTGCATTTGCAATTCAACTATTCATCGTGGACCATCCATTGGAGTTTATAAAGTTTGGGCGTTCATCATGTTCGTCTGTCACCAATTTGTCAAGTTCGTGTGAAACAGTGCAACTTTTATCTACTAAAAAGTACTCCATGATAGAATTGAGTTACACTGCAATACATACTATTGTATCGTAAGTTAATTTTTGTAGTGGTAGCTAAGTTCGCCACGTCAATGATTCAGTGCTTCGAATACTTAACAGTGCATGCAAGAATGAAAAAACTGAAATGAATATTTCTAATGTAACAAGCACTAGATAAAGAATTCATTCATGCTTTTCTACTTTTTTGCAATGTAACACTTTCTAGGTATATGCAATCCTGATTATTTCTGTACTCACTTTACTAAACAGACAAAAATTTTAATTCCCTACTCTTGCACTATCCAAATGAAGCATACAGATGAATGTCCATACTGTTTATAGTTCATTAGAAAGCCTTTCTATGAAATATTTTAATGACTACATAAAAGAAAACTTTTATAATTATCAGTTTTTCATTTCAGCTTGCATTGGATTCTTTTTTATTTCAATATAAATGGAACTAATAGCAATCTTAGTAAAATTTAAACTCTATAACAATGGATTTCAATTTGTTAAGTAAAATCTCATTGGACTAGTAAATGTAATCCTACCAATACTATAAAACAGGCTTTACTTTGCCTTTATAAATGTTTGGGTACACATTCAAAATACTATGTATCAATTTCTAATATTTTTAATTTTCCAGGGAGTTATTTAGAAGTGACAAATAATCTCCCTCTAATCACAAGTTTGACGTTCAGTGACAAGACAATTATCAAAACTTACAAATGCACTATTCTACAAACACTTGCCAAAACTAAATATTGGTTTACAAGTGGGATTTAAAATCTACAAGCGAATAAGTTTTCTCTAGGGTGAAAGTTAAAGCCTGTACGATTGAAAGCAAATAATCAGGTAAAATCAAAATGGTAATTTTTGGGATACATTTCTTTCGGGATTTTAATTAGATAAAAAAGTGCGTAAACTGGTTCTAAATTGAGCCGGTAAGGGTATAACGGGTTTGGTAAACAATATATTTCATATTTGAAATAATATGGCTTCGTAGGTTAAGTAGCAAACAAAACGGGTAAAACCTTATAAAACGTATATATTTCGATAAGGGAAAGCAAAAAATTCAATAACAAATTATGGTTGAATGTAGTGTAAGTTTGCAAAATTCAAAGAGAACAAGCACTTACTCGTTCTATATTTTCAACTGTGAATTGATTATTTAAATCTTCCATTTTAATAAAAAAATTTGAAATTAAGACGTCATTTTTTTTAAGGATGATTTAAATTGGTTCACGCACGCCGCTTTTCCAATGTAGGCTTAAAAGGGAGCAGAAAGTAAACAGAACACATTGACATTCTCATTTTTCTACTAATAATAAACTTTTAAAAGTATTTCCAAAAGGCAGCGAGAAAAACATTCTGGAGACACTAGCATTTGATTCAGCGTGAAAAAACTTCGCACAAATGCAGTAAAAAAAAATCACACACACAATTCACAATAATTTAGTTTTAAAGTAAAAACCACTAGATAAACCGGAAACGGAAAAGCCAATTGTTAAATCGAAATATTATTTACGAACTAGTTACATGTGGCGCCATCTGTTAGAGAAATTAAAAAACAAATGTTCATTGCTTTTTTTTATAATAAAAGTTGCATCTCACTATATTTTTATTTCTAAATTAAATGACATTTCTAAATAATCAATGCTAATTATTTAAATTAAATTAATATGTTTATGAGAACATGGGCATTCTTCAAAGTACCTTGTATCATTTGTAGACAGATAAAGAAAATAGTCGTGTACTAAAAACCTATAATCGCTATGTATACAACAGTTCCATGACCGTAAGCTCCGTTAGGTGTCAATGACCTTTAGTTCAGTGATCACTGATCAGCATAGAAGAGTAGAAACGGCTCTCAGAAGCAGTTAGATAAGTAATTCTCTGATGG